>CM048744.1:405460824-406126241 GCA_026315105.1 Locusta migratoria | reverse complement strand
TTCCTTTCAAAGGGCACGGCCGCTTTCCTTCCCCAACCTTACCAAAAACCTCCGAGCGTTTGCTCCGTCTCTAATGACCAATCTGTCGACGGGACGTTAAATCCTAAGCTCTCTTCCTTCCTCCTTCGGAATTACAGCATATCACTTAGTGGTATGTAACGTAACTTAATCACTCCGTGAGAAGTAAGCTGTTGTAATCGAGTTTCTAATCTCTGGAAACGTTCCAATAATATAAATCCGTAGAAGAATAAAATCTGCGTACAGTGAAGAATGTATCTACATCAGTAATATGTGACGTTCGGTTGTTAGTGTAAAACGGTGGAGCTAACATCGACGTTCGCTCCAGAAATTCCCGTGATAGTTCCCGAAGGATCTCTGTAACACTCTTGCAATGATCGAAGTTAATAGTAACAAATCTAGCCGTCCAACTCTGAACTGCCTCTATGTCTTCCTTTAAACCGATCTGGTGGAAGTCGCAAACAGTTCACCAGTTCTCAACTTTTTATATACGATCTTCTTCCCTTTTTTTTAATATTCTCGCAAGAACGGCAGACTGCAACCCGCCTTCCTTTCAGGCTCAGTTCATTTCATATCAAACTGCAACGTTAAGTCCAGACATTCAATCGATGCGATCGAGTCAAGCAGCACTCTACTAAGGCTGTATTTATCTAAATTTGAGTTCTCATCCCACATAGGAACTAGAAATTTGGTCCTAGTCATCTTTAATTCTGCTACAGGAATTCAGTATTGATACATTTCTGTACACGTCAGCTTCATCAGCAAACAGCCGCATATTGACAGTCATTGTTTCAGACAGATCATTAATGTAGATAGAAAGTAATAATGGTGCAGTGACACTTCCCTTGGGGCACTCCTAATGATTGTCGCCGTCGAGGACAACGGGGACCCATTACGTAATAAGTCTAGGAGCCACTCAATATCTGCTACCTGGTACCTTCGTTAGCAGTCTGCAGTACGACTCCTTTTTTGATATTATCTCTTTAATCGAATAAAAATAAATAAATAAATACCTTTTTCACAATCTTTTCAATCAATTTTTTCGTTAAACCAGTCTGTGAAACTGTATCCACCGGCATACTGAAGGTCAGGAACAATTATCAGTCAGGGTCCTGTATTCTCTGCACAGTTGGGGTTTCTAGCTTTATCCACAACGAAGATACAGGGGGTTGAAAGTGTAGTGAGTGGATTTGAGTAAGGGATGGTACGGTTGTGCGTGTTCCACTTGGCATACTAACCATGCTTTAGATATTAAATTATTTGTAGCATTACCACCAAGTACTGTGAGATCGAAGGAATGTATGAGGAGATAAAAGGAATTATTCAGACGTGATTGTTGTAGTAGGTGAATTTGGCTTGAGAAAAAGGAATGAAAGTACCGCCTGGTAGAATTTTGTGCAGAGCACAATACAATCATCACAAACACCTAGTTAAATCATCATGAAAGAACTTCTTACACTGGAAGGCAGAAGGCGAGCTCTAATAAAAATTCTTGGATAACGCAGGAGATACTGAACGTAATTGATGAAAGGAGAAAATATAAAAATGCATCAAGTGAGGCATATAAAAAAGAGTACAGACATCAGAAGAATGAGGTTGACGTGAAGTGCAGACTAGCTTAGCATTAGTGGGTAGAGGAGTAATAGTGGACCGTAGAAGAATGTGTAACTAGGGGAAAGATAGATACCGCATTTGGAGACAAGGAAAGCAGCCATATGAATATAAAGAACACAGATGGAAAACCAGCACTAATCAAAGAAGGGAAAGCTGAAAGGTGGAAGGAATATATAGAGCGCCTATACAAAAGGAATTAAGGCAGTTTTCTAGAAATGGAAGGCGACGTAGGGGAAGATCAGATAGGAGATCCGATACTGCGAGAATAATTTGACAAAGTACTGAAAGATTAGAAACAAGGGCCCTGGAGTAGATGATATTCCTTCTGAACTGTTGATTGTGTTAGGAGGGCCAGTCAGGAAGAAATTGTTCCACCTAGCATGCAATATGTATGAGACAGGAAAAATATCCTATCTTCAAGATCAGTTTGGATTTATGAGTAATGTAGGAACACGGGAGCCAATAGTCTCTTTATGACTTACCTTAGAAGATATATTAAGGAAATGTATGTTTCCAACATTGGAGATCTGGAGAAAGCTTTTGACAATGTCGTCTGGAATACACTCTTTCAAATTCTGAAGGTAACAGGGGTCAAATGTAGGCATTGAATAGCTATATTCAACTTATACAAAAACCAGAGAGCAATTGTTAGAGTCGAAAGGCATGAAACGAATGTAGCGGTTGGGAAGGGAGTAAGAGAGGTTTGTAGCCTTTACCCAACTTTGTTCAATCTGTAAAACGAACAAAGTGTGAAGGAATGCAAGGAGAAATTTGGATTTAAAGTTCGGGAAAAGAAATAAAAACGTTTCGGTTCGTCGATGATATACTAATTTCGTCAGACAGCAGAGGACCTGCATGACCAATTGAAAGGAATGGACAGTGTCTTGAATGGAGGATATAAGATGGACATTAACAAGAGTAAAAAAAGGGTAAAGGAATTTAGTCTAGGGAAATCAGGCGGAGCTGAAGTCATTAGATTAGGTACTGAGACGATAAAAGTAGATAAGATTATGCGAGTAGAAAAAAAAAAATGATAGCCGAAGTAAAGAACATATAAAATGCAGAATGGGAAGAAAAAAGTTTCTGAAGAAGCGAAATTTAAATGATAGGATGCCTTTGCGTAAGCATTTATCTGCAGTGTAGCATTATATGGGAGTGAAACGTGGACGATAGGGAGTTCAGAAAAAAAGATGATAGAAGCTTTTGAAATGTGGTGCTACAGACGAATGATGAAAATTAGATGGGTAGATGGTGTGACTAACGCGATGTTCAACAAAATGGCGGAGAGAAAGATTTTCTGGCATATTCTAAGAGAAGGGATCGATTGGTAGGACACATTCTGACTCATCAAGGAATCGTCAAATTAGAATTATAAGGACGTGTCTGTGGTAAAAATCGAAGAGGGAGACCATGGGACACATGCAGTAAGCAGATTCAAAAGGTTGTAGATTGCCGTTCTTATTCTCAGATGAAGAGGCTTGTACAGGGCAGGGTAAAGTGGAAGAGCTGCAACAAACCACTTTGCAGACTGAAGACTACAACAACAACACACTTCTAGTGTCACAAATCTAGTGACATGTAGTTATATATATATATATATATATATATATATATATATATATTGTGGACAGTGACGCTGCAGAATTGTCGGACATCAATGAAGGCTCTCGTAACATTTGATCACTGGTTTCTCGCCACTTTCTACGTCGACAGGACCCACCAAATTGCCGTTGTGGTGCACTATTGACTGTGGAACACATCCTGGTGGACTGCCCACTTTTATCCGACTCGAGGCAGTCTTTTACCCTGCCTTCTGCGCTTCCATTGATTTTAGCTGACGATGCCTCTCTGGTTGACCGCGTCTTAGGTTTTATTCACGCAACTGGCTTTTATTGGTCTATTTAGTGGTGGGGCTCATTTGCCCGCTTTCTCGGGCTACCACCACTCCAGAACAATAAGCTGTTGTCCTTTTACGGGTAACGACTTTTTTTTCAATAAAGGATTTTAGTGTATACAGAGTGGCTGGTTCATCCTGTATTATCCTTGTGATCAGCCAGATCACTCTTCTGCTGTAATATTTTAGTTTTTGTTTATTTGCTCAACTCTTGACGTGTATTATATTTTATGTTATCATTTTACAACAACAACTCTAGTTCAGACTACTGCTGACTTTCAGAAACGAATGAGTGTATGCTTATATATATGACATCCAAGCAATTATTGCTGATCAAACAACAGCTGTTCAACAGTTGGTATAAGCCGTCTTAAGAAGTATCCTTCTATTGTGTCACTTGCCTTTGGTAGTGTTCTGCTACGATAAAATCCACGTGTTAGATCAGGAAGTTGAGCAGTGTTTTCATGTTTTTGTCCACTTGAAAATGGCAGCAAGATTTGCTGAAACTAGTTATGAAATAAAACAAACTTGTTTTAACGTGATCTTAGCCAATCTTCTTTAACCCTGTGGTGCATAGCGTCCACTTTAGTGGACGGCTATTACTGGAAGCATTTCTGAGCATCCTAGAACGTTCTTCCAGTCGTAAGCACATGGAGTCCACCCCAGGGGACCTTGCCGACAATTGACGCACTACAGACGTCGCCAGCTGAACTGACAAGCGTCAGTTTTTCACCCCAAAGCAGTATCAAGGCTAGATGGTGAGTGCGAAGCACGTCAAGCGTCCTTCACCGTTCTACCAATATTACAAAAAAAAAAAAAAAAAAAGGCAAAGTGCATTTGCACCGAACGCAAGGAGCCAATGTGTCCAAAATGTTTCCAAAGTTTTCACACAAAAAGCAAAATCTCACTGAAAGGACTCGGCAGGTCTCGATCGCACAGTCACGACATGAAATTTTCTCTCACTTTTTTTTTTTCTAAGACCCATTCCAGCATTTTTTCGTCGTGTGTTAATAATTCATGCATCACAGGGTTAAGAAGTAATTCAATTAGAACTATTTTTACTACGAATGGACACGTGAATTGAAAAAGGTTGAGAAAATGAATAATCGTTTAAAAACTTCGCATAGATAGGAAAACTACAATTTGGAGGGCTCACACTGAAACGTGAAGTATTCAGCTGCTGTCAGGAAGTATACTAGCGGCGAGTGGTGTGAACATGTTTCTCGCCTCTCCGGAAGGTTCCCTGGAAGGCGGGCCCCGCGGCGCACTCTGTGTCTGGAGTTCTGGGAAGGGCGGGCGTGCATTAGAAGCCTTCACCTGCCACCGCCACGGCGACAGCGGGCGACGATCCGCCTCGAGTATCGGCAACCCGCGGCGCACACGCCAAGCCTGCCAGAGACGCCGCCGCGCCCCGGTTTCACGCCACAGGCAGCAGCCGCTGCACTGGAGATACGAGTATGCTTCGTAGAGAAGCAAGCAATACCTGCTCTCTCTGAGTTTCAACATCAAACCAACCGTCATGAAAACACTTAAATGGAAAATTTATATTTTGTAGCATCGCTGACGTCCTTCCAGACGGACGAGAACGGCAACTTACTTTTTCATTCTTGTATTTAACCCTTTCGCGGCTACGGGCATACATGTATGCCCATCAGTTAGACGGCCCAGACGGCTACGGGCGTATATGTATGCCCGGCAAGCAGGAGGCCCAGACGGCTACGGGCATTCATATACGCCCAGCAGGTAGAGCGGCCTGACGGCTAAGGGCATTCATGTACGCCCGGGGCCCGGGCGCACAATGGAGCGGCGGCGACTCGGTTTTACCCTCGGCTCAACATTCCTGGTGGCACTGCCATTAACAGGTCTTCTTTGTTATGTCGGTAAGCACTACAGTTTTCACTTCCGGGCCTTCCTGCTCACGAGCTCTCCATCGGGCCCGTCCTGTAGTTTTTGTTTGGCGAGAGAACAGCTTTTCACTGTACTGTCGTTACAATGTCGGAACGTTGTTTATCAAACAAGGAAATAATGGACATCCTCGTGAATAGTAGTGACGATGATGACAGTGCTACTACATCCTTTCTTTATACGAAGAGCTGGTTATGTATGGAACTAACGGTATTTATTGAACACAACGAAGAACTTCTGCAGAAGATTCCTCTTCTTAAGAGGCAAAAGAAGATTTGTTAAGTAAAATTTCGAAACGAAAAAGATTTTATGACTGGTCAGATAATCGTCCTGCGGCGAATCGCCACAATTTCGCGAAAACTTTTAGTGGTTAAAATTTAGACTTAGATGAATAAGCAACTCATTTAAATTATTTATTTATTTATTTATTGTACTTTATCTAATCTGAATTTGTCTCAGATATTTGTAGATATGAACAAGTATTATACATTTCTCGCCGAAAAAATGACGACATTGCCCAGCAGATAACAAGATGGAAACCTATAGAGCCGGCCGCGGTGGCCGAGGGGACTGAGGCGCTCCAGTCACGGTCTGCACGGCCACTGCGGTCGGGGGTTCGAATCCCCCCTCGGGCATGGATATATGTGCCGTCCTTAGTCTTAGCTAGTTCATAAGTAGTTTGTAAGTTTAGGGACTGATGACTCGGTAGTCAAGTCCCATAAGTTATACAAACATTTGATTTGATTTGATTCTTTATTTACGATTATAGCGAGAACTGTCAGAGTATTGCAGGTCATCCCTACGAACAACTGACTTTAAAACTAAACCTTGCGAAACATACTCGACCGATGTTAATGAAACCTTAATGCGTTGCAGTATTATATTTTGGTAACGTACACCTCAAGATATAGTTTTTTTTTAATAATAAATCAAAAAGGTATTAGAATTTACTTAAATCTTTTCGTTCTCAGCCGAGGATAATCTTATAAAAATGTCGTTAAGATTTGGGAGACTTTCGAATCACAAACTGCAACTGCTGTGGCAGATCAGTGAGATACAGACTTTATACACAGTGTTACTGGGGACAGTAGTGTGGTCACCGCAGCGCACGACTAGCGTGCAGCTGCAGCGGCCGTAGCCCACAGCGGCCGTGGGGCAGGGTCAGCCGCCGCCGCTCAGCCCACAGCTGGTCTCGCGCCGTCAGCCAGGCGGGCAGCCAGGGCGCTCGCCCCTGTCGCCGCGAAAGGGTTAAGAATTTATGCACAGTGTCATATTTTATTTCTTTGAATAGCATGATACCATTTCAGAGCAATTTTAGCTTGTACTAGCCCCCATTAGACCTTTGGGTCAAGATGGAGGCAGCGGCTGGTGCATATAGACTCAAAACTGGCAACAACTGGAACTCTTTGGGATATCCAGAATCACACACTAAAATAGTGAGTGAGGTAAATATAGGAAATGTTGGGGAAATGCCAGCCGACTATATTATAACCCCATACTGCTTCAACAAGCCTTTCAATATAACAATATTGGAAGTAGGGGGCAGTGGCAGATATTGTCTGGTTGGTTCACTGACGGGTCAAAATCAGACCAAGGCGTTGGGGCCGGGGTATACAGGGTGCTGCCAAGACTGGAGGGCGTCATCTCTCAAGGGAAACTGGCCTCAGTATTCCAGGCCGAAATCTCTGCCATCAGGGCGTGTGTGGAGGAGAATCTGCGTAGGTGCTACAAAGATCGTAGCATCTATATCTAATCAGACAGCCAGGCAGCCCTGAGATCACTGGCAGCTCCTGCAACAAGGTCTAAAATTGTTGCAGAATGTCACAGGGTTCTGGTGGAGCTAGGGGAGAGCAATAGAGTAAACCTATTGTGGGTCCCTGGCCACTCGGGGATCAGTGGCAACGAACATGCCGACAGATTAGCCAGGATGGGGGCAGAGACTCCATTTATTGGACCGGAACCTGTCCTGACAATCACCAAGGCAATGATCAAATCGGAGCTACGTAACTGGCTCAGAAGACAGCACGTAGAGTATTGGACCAAGGTCCATCAACAAAAACATGGCAAGGTAATGATGCCAAAGCCATGTTTTAAAAGAAGCTCTGCAATCCTGGTTCTGAACAGGAGAGTGATTAGACTTGGATTACTGACAGGCCATGGGAATTTCAAAAAACACCTACATACAATGGGAATAACAGAAGAGGACCTTAAATGTAGGATCTGCGATGACGGTGATAAAACTGCATCACATCTTCGAATGCATGCATTGCATTGGAGAGTAAAAGGCACATAACATTTGGGACAACCAGACCCGAAGAAATTGTGTCTAATAAAGAAATGGTAAAGGGACTACTTGCACTGTTCAAGGGCATTGGTTAGCTTTACTAGATATATAGGGAGCGATACCGCACAATAAACTTAGTTTCGGTGCGGGCAGTGGCGGGTTGCACCAAGACTGGTTTGGCTTCCCTGAAAAAAACAAATCAAATCAAGCTTGTACTAGCTTAAACCGGCGGCTCCGCTCGCGAATGGTTGATTATGATAGATAATCTATCTTTCCGTAGTGTGCTATGAGACTGGTTTTGAAGGATGAAATAAAATACAATACCTTCTTTAGAAACGAACATTTTTAATCACTTGATGTAATGCGCTAAACGTCAAATCGATTTTTTTAAACAGATGTATTAAAAGAAATTTCTTTTTTACTGCTTTATTTATTTCTTCTTATATATCCTTATTCGTATGCTTATCATTACCGAGAAAGAGCTGAAGGCATCGTAGCACACATAGACCAAAGATACCGTCTGTGGCATCACATTTCACTGTATGTAACCTTCTTGCTATAAAGTGGCAAACGTCATCGCTGGCCTTCAGTCCGAATTTTTTTATAATTTTGCGACTTTCAACCACCGGATCTTCCACCCATATATAGCTATCGGCATGGAACTGCTATGGTGTTTAACCGGAGACGTCGGACAACAATTACACACAGACCATTCGTTTGCGTTCTGTAGTTTTCTCTGCAGATTAACACACACGCTCGAAGAATTATATATACACCGATAACTTTCCATCCCAATATACTCCATCCTTTTTTCATTATCAACCCTCAAGCAACAATGCAACCAATAAAACCATTTTCAAAGAGTAAATGTAATTTTCAAAGAGTAATTATTGTTCCGCATTTCGCGTTATATTATTCAAATTGCTAAATATTTATCAGATCGATATAAAACTGTGCCTAAAACCTTCCTCATGTATAAATTAGTAACTGTACAAATATTTAACTCTCTGCGTCTTGTCGTTGGACATTATAATCGTACAGAGAACGCAAATTCACATTAATATATGTAGATAAATAGGGCAGACCGCGGTGGCCGAGGGGACTGAGGCGCTCCAGTCACGGTCTGCACGGCCACTACGGTCAGGGGTTCGAATCCCCCCTCGGGCATGGATATTTGTGCCGTCCTTAGGATTAGCTAGTTCATAAGTAGTTTGTAAGTTTAGGGACTGATGACCCCGCAGTTAAGTCCCATAGACTCTACAAACATTTGAACATTTTAGATAAATAGGTATCCGATCGCCATAAACCGTGCCTAAAGCCTTCCCCGGGTAGACATTAGTAACTGTACAAACTTTTAGCTCTTTATGTCTTGTGGTTCACATGTGATAACCGTACACCAAACAGACATTCACATTTATAGATATAGATTGTTGATTGCAAAGTAGCTGTATATGGCTGCGAAGTTGAGGTGCATACAGAAGACATTGAAAACTTATTCGTGGTTGAGTTTGTATTTCTTGAACATTCTTTAACTTTTGCGACATTTATATGTATATATTTCATCTTAAATGATGTTTTAATAATAATGATTCATCAGATTAGAATTGTAAAACATTCATTTTGATGTCCTTCCAGAAAGAGGGGTAATATTGCAAAACTCATGGTATGATTGTGGAAAAAATGACTTATAACGATCTTCGACCTTCATATGAAGGTAATTAATACGTTCTGAAAACAAAATTAAACCAACAATAATTCCGCTCTATCTACATGTACATCTACATGTTTATCCTGCAGAAAACATGTAACTGCCTGTCAGAAGGTTACGGAACTGCTTTCATAATATTTTTCTACCGTTCCATGCTCTAACAGGGCACGGCAACACGTAAATCTTTCCGCTTTCGATCTGGTTTCACTTATTATGACGATCATGTCTTTCTATGTGTTTCGAAAACATGTTCACATTGGGAGAAGAAAGCTGGTGAAAAAATTTATGCAAACAGATTTTGTCGCAGCAAATAACGCTTTTCTCTTAACAACTTCCACCAAAACTGGTGCATAATTTTCATGAAGCTCTCTCCCATGTGTCGTGATAAAACAAACGAACTGCCTTTCTCTGAAGTTTCTCTACATCCTCCATGAGTCCGCGCAATGCGCAGCAATAGTCCAAAGTAGGTTGGACGAGTGTAGTGTAGGCTGTTTCTTTAGTAGAACGGTTGCATCTTCTAAGTGTTCTGATAATGAAACGCAGTCTTTCGTTCGTCTTTCCGCGTGTCCTTTCAAATTAAAGCTTTTCGTAATTCTAATTTCTAGGTATTTAGTTTGATTTACGGTCTTTGGATTTTACTGATGCATCGTGTAGATGAAGTTCAACGGATTTTAGTTAGTACTCATCTGGGGATGATTTCACTCATTATTTAGGGTCAATTGTTAATTTTCGAAGTTGTTTTGCAGTTGCTTCTGATCTTCTAGTGACTTTACTAACCGTTAAATTTCGAAGTTGTTTTGCAGTTGCTTCTGATCTTCTAGTGACTTTACTAATCGTTAAACGATAGCATCATTGGCAGACAGTGTAAGAGAGCTGCTCCGATTGTATCCTAAGCTTTTATAACGACAAGCAACCGTAGGCAGCCTATGTCACTTCCCTGGGAAACGCTAGACATCACTTCTGTTTTACTCGATGACATACTACAGCACGGTTGTGCGGCTATTCTGTAGCTAAATAAAATCTTGTGCCGACGGGATTTAATGCTCAGTTGTGCAATAGTTAGTTAGTGTGGCTGCGTAGCAAGCGTACATTCCGTGAGATTAAAGCCATTCTTCGAAGCACAATGTCTGTCAGTGAGGATTTGTTAAACGTCTGTGTAACGTTCTCGCGCCGACTAAACGATCCCGGGATGAAATCCGTCGATCTCCGTGGGATCTTCTCTATCTCTTACCATAGTTATAACTAGCAACAGAGCCAGGAAAGTGTGCAATACTCAGTAATCCTCCTGACAGTTATTTTGTAAGCAACTCCTTCCGTAGGACTTCATTAAAATTCATCCAAAGTACCTTAGTCTTGAATCTAACAATTGCAAACCCATGTTAGAATTCAATAATGTATTGAGGTTAGGTTGTAACTAAGAGCAAAGAAGGCAATTACACGACACCTTTTCGCCCCAGCTTTCGTCAGAAAAGAAAAGGCACAGGCTTATGGAATCACACACGAATATCTCACGAACACACGACCTCCATCTTCGGCTCGGAACGCAGTGTCGTGTACAGTGAATGTATGTATGTGTCTGTATGTATGTATGTATGTATGTGTGTGTGTGTGTTCTTTTCTGACAAAGGCTATGGCTGCTAGGCAGCGTGTACGCGATTGTCCTTTTAACTTGTATAGCCACAGCAGGACGATCGGCTTTGAGTTTGGTTGCTAGCAGTCCTCATTATAATTTTCCGCCTTGCATCTGCTTTTCCTTCTATTTTTATCGTGTGGCCATTATACTAAGATACCTCCAGGTAGTTAGTTCTGGATATTTTACGGCGGGATTCTATTTCCAAAAATTTGTCATCAATGGTGTAGTATGTTGTTGTTGTGGTGGTCTTCATTCCGCAGACTCGTTTGATGCAGCTCTCCACGCTACCCGGTCCTGTGAAAGCCTCTTCATCTGAGAATACGTTCGGCAACCTACATCATTTTGAATCTGCTTACTATATTCGTCCCTCGGTCTCCCTCTTCGATTTTTACCCCACACACTACCTTCTAGTGCTAAGCTGACGATTCCTTGGTGCCTCAGAATGTGTCCCACCAACCTATCCTTTCTCTTAGTCATGATATGCCAGAAAATTCTCCCCAGTTCGGTTAAGCACCTCCTCATTAGTTACGTGATCCACCCATCTAATTGTAATCATTCGTCTGTAACACCAAATTTCAAAAGCCTCTATCATCTTTTTGTCTCAACTCCTAATCGTCCACGTTTCACTCTCATACAATGCTAGACTCCAGACAAATGCTTTCAGGAAGGACCTTCTGACATTTAAATTAATATTGGATATTAACAAGTTTCGCTTCTTTAGAAACGCTTTTCTTCCCATAGCCATTCCGCATTTTTATCTTCCCTAATTCGGCCATCATAAGTTATCTTGCTACCCAAATAACAAAACACATCCACCACTTTTATTGTCTCATTACCTAATCTAATTCCTTTAGCATCACCTGATTTTCTGACATTCCAGTCCATTACCCTCGTTTTAGTCTTGTTAATGTTCATCTTATATCTTCCTTTCAAGACACTGTACATTCTATTCAATTGCTCCTCCAGATCCTTTGCAGTCTGACAAAATTACCATGTCATTGCAATATATGACAATAATAAAATTATTTTCCCAAATAATATGTTACATTTAATTACGTCCAGAGGCAACTGGCAGGCGCTGTAAATTCATAAATCTACTAAGTAAACGATGTGGTTTTCTAGCGTTTTACGTCTTTCAGACAACCGCATCATTTGCGAACAGCCATACGGAGCTTCACCGTTTCTACCGAATCATTAATATGTATTGTAATGCCTCTACCACGTTTTCTTTATCTTACTACTAGAATACTTTTATTAATATTTTAACCCCCTTAAGAACGCCATGTGGGCGAAAGCAAGAAAGTCTGGAATCTAGTCTCAAAATCCACAGCAATCCTTTTCAATCAAAACAGTGTAGCACGCTATCAAATAACTCCCTGAAACCAACGAACAAGGAATCAACACGAGCGTAGATATCTATTGCGCAGGGTATCTCATGGGGGAGTAGAAAGAGTCGAGTTTCACAGATACCTTTTTCGTGGAATTCATGTTGATTTTCTAGGATGTTATTTACATCGTAATATATGAGCTAACAAGTGGAAAAATTCTTGGGGCACCTCTAGGTACAATACTCCCGTTTGCTCCGCGACGTGCAGCAAAGGCCAATTGGCACAAAAAAGTCTTGGCGAGTCCCCTTCAGAAATACTGAGCGTTGCTGCCTCTACTGCCGCCCACGATTATTAAAGTATTTGTGCACGAATGACATGTAGATAATGAGTGCTCGATGGGATTCACTTTGGGCCAAATCATTCGCTGGAATTGTTCAGAACGTTATTCAAACCAATTCCTCACACTTACGTCGCAGTGACGCGGCGCATTCTCATCCATAAACATTCCACCGTTCTAGGAGAACATGAAGGGCACGAATGTCTGCTAAAGGTCTCACGAGACCTACCAATTCAGTGTCGAACTAACTAACCAACTAATTCTTTAGAGGGGCGGTCAAGAAAACCTATTTAATGACTGCGTCTTGGCGATACCAGGACTTCGGTGGTGCGGGAGAGGGAACATTCATTTAGCAGAGGTTTTCTAGTTTCCATTTCTCTCTCTCACTCTATATAAAGCTATTAGCATGACTGAAAAATAGGACGAAAGGAGTTGACAGAATGTAGTACTAGTTACGAGATGCTTCAGTCAACGGCAAAAATGGCTGCCATCAAAAATATTTCGGGGAGCGGGGTAGGGGAAGGCAGAAACCGTGTCTTGCCCCTGATAAGTGTCGAGTGGGGGGGGGGGGGGCATTGCCCGTCCTGGCCCCCATCCCTCCCCGGTTGTTACGCCATTTCCTACCATCGGTTCTTACCGGCTGAAATCGGGCGTAATCTGATCAAACTACTGTTTTCTAGTCGTCTAGGGTCCGGCAGATATGGTCACGAGCCCAAGAGAGGCTGTTGCCATAGTCTTAATACCAATTTAGTTGCACTGTCCTAATGGATGTGTTGGACGCACGTACCACATTGATTTCGAGGGTTGTTTCAGGCAGCGTTCCTTTTAAATGCACGCTAGGCTTCCGCGGCCGTTGCACTAACTACTCAAAAGGCCACTGAGATATCCGCGGTGAGGAGTAACACCAGATAGTTGGTATATCCGGCATTTTTTGACTATGTGAATCTCGGAATACTGAATTTCCTAATTAATTCGGAAAGGGAAATTTCTGAAATTGCCGCATATCCCAAGTGTCTAGTTTGAACCACCATTCTACCGAGATTGCTAATTTCCGTCGTGCGCCCATAATATCGTTAGCAACCTTTCCAGTTCAATCATTCGCAGAACAAATAACAGCCCTAACAATGTGCAGCACTTTTGCACTTTCCCCAAGCGATACTAACGCCATCTGTTATCTGTGCGAATCGCTGTTCCATTTGTCACCCTACTGTAAAACATACATTATTTTTATGATTTTGTATGCCTCTGGGCCATTAAGATGTAAAACTTTTTTTAAGGAATTCATCGCCATTTGACTGAAATATTGTTTATTTGAACGACCAGGTTTCGGCCTTAAGCCATTATCATGTGTTAACTCTTGAGACAGGTTTTTCCTAAGTCATTGTCATGGTAATAAAATCATTAAGATAAAGTAGGTACCACATTTGTACCCGTATGTTTGTACCTGTGGGTACAAATGTGGTACCTATTTTATGTTAATGACATGGGCTTATCAACTTGCCTTAACGTTTTTATTCCCATTACGATGACTTAGGAATAACCTGTCTGAAAGGGTTTCATCACTTGATAATGGCCTAAGCCGAAACCGGGTCGTGGAAATAAACAATTTTTCAGTCAAATGGCGATGAATTCCTTTAAAAAAATACATTATTGTACTGCAGACTGAACAACATCAGCGACATAGAACTACAGTTATAAGCATCTGTTCTAAAACCCTTCATGAAAATGAGAATGACTTGCCCCTTTTGCAGGTCACTCATCGTTGCTAGAAGGGGGAATAAGTTCGTTTGCTAAGTCTTTGTATGCTCTGTAGAATATTACTGTCACATCAGTTGGCAATATGTTAGTTTCAGTGTTAGTGAATGCAGCTTTATTTTCGCTTCTGTATTTTTTCTGTTTCTCTGCTAGGCTTTTATTCCTCCTGAATTTATAATGAAGCTCTCTTTGTTTACGTATATGCTTTCTAACACGGTTACTAAAACACGGCGAGTCCTTCCCATCTCTTAATAGCTTGCTCGGAACGTACTTCTCTGAGACATATCAAACGACATTTTTGATATTTTGTAATTGGTGTCTACAGCTTCGTCCTCAGTATGCATATCTGATGTTGATTTCTCAGATATTAACCTAACTGTATCCTGTTACTCCTCTTACGTTTTTTAACGTTCTTTGTAATTCTGATAGTCATAGGCGCTTTCATGCCTCATGATTATTTATACCCCTTTTAGCATTAACTCATCGGAGTAACTGACGTCTGTTTGTTGTCGTAATGTCTAAGACGTACGTTCACGAATAAAATCCCTAACTACCTGACTGTATATTTAGAATGTCTAGAGAAACGGTTTCGAACGCGTGAGCCACCCATTCTACATATATCAAATTGAAGTCAACTCCTATGTCCATTACCATCATCAAACAACCTATTGCCCAAATTCTGATACTTCTTTCTTAAGCGGCCTGCAGTGCAGTTACTGCTGCAAGTGTTCTATATCAGAATTGCAGTATCATTTTTGACGTACCTTTTATTCTTCACAGAGATCAATTCAGATGAAACTGCTGAGGTCGTCGGCCCTACATTTACAAACAACTTAAAATAACATGCCCGAAGGAGTACTGGAAACTTCGGCAGACGAGGAGCGGCCGTGCAATCGGTAGCATGGTGCCTTAGTCCACGAGGCCGTCAAGAGTGAAAGTGGCTGGATGAGTCAAGAGTAAAAATCGGGTTACTTGTCGATTTTCAAGTATCCAACGACAAAATTCTAATCGCCTGTCTTCATCACCTATTCGAAGGTGTTGCTTAAGCAGTAGCTTATACGCATGCACAAATGCATACATAATGTCGGTCATATTATTGTATGTGGAACACCAAGGGATGCAGGAATTGTATGTGTGCTTATTGAAGGACTGAATAATGTCTTTTACTTTATAGCCAGTTCGTATTTACGTTCCGATGCAAGATGATTCCGGGCACTGTATGAGTCTAATGCTGTGTATCGAATACACGACGAAACATCCTTGAATCGCCGGCCGCGGTGGCCGAGCGCTCTGCGGCGCGCCAGTCACAGTCTGCACGGCCGCTACGGTTGGGGGTTCGAATCCCTCATCGGGCATGGATATTTGTGCCATCCTTAGTATTAGCTAATTCATAAGTAGTTTGTAATTTTAGGGACTGATGACCCGTAGTTAAGTCCCATAAGCTCTCCAAACATTTGAACATTTGAACTCCTGAATCTGGGAGTGTGCACTTACGAAATCGTATGCTGTATTCTCTACAAACAGCAGCAGCATTAACGTTACAAAAGACACATAAAAATACCATTTGAGTACACTCAGCGTGTGTAAATACGTCCGTTAAGTTCACACGCTACAGTACAATAGACTTGGTCAGAAGTCGCAATGAAAGCTTCAATGTAAACAAAAGTACAACACTCGATACGTCCGTAGGAACCCATAGCTACTTGTGTACCAACACATGAAAGGAAAATACATTGAACTCATCTGTGTATACAGTTCATTCCATTCCATGATAATGGTGGCGCCGGCCGCGGTGGCCAAGGGGACTGAGGCGCTTCAGTCACGGTCTGCACGGTCACTACGGTCGGGGGTTCGAATCCCCCCTCGGGCATGGATATTTGTGACGTCCTAGTTCGTAAGTAGTTTAGGGACTGATGACCCCGTAGTTAAGTCCCATAAGCCTTACAAACGGCGGCTAGTGCAGCAACAGTGTTGAATAATTAAATAATTCTCAGCCTCTGTTTTTACGTTCAGATGCAATATGATTCCGGGCACTGTACGAGTCTAATGCAACAGAGACTGATAATTATTTAATCATCTGTGTATCTTTGTACTCAACAAAAATTCTCGCCGTGGAGGTTGTAGTCCTCCCTGGGGCATGTGTGTGTGTGTGTGTGTTGTCCTTAGGTTAGTTTACCTAGGTTTAAGTAGTTTGTAAGCTACGGACTGATGACACGCAGTTTGGTCCGATAGATTTACAAATCAAAAATCAACAAAAATTGGACACCTGTCATATGGCATTTTTATTGCAATGAGTATATACTACCAGATCTTAAAATATTTACTATTCCCCCCTAAAAGTGTGGCCTCATACCCTCCTATGACGTAAAACTTGTCGACCAAAGTTCCATCTCCACCACCTGAAGTACGATACGGCGGAGTCGGGTGCCACCACAGTAGCGTGGACCTACCTGGTCAGCAGGTATCGATAAAGACGGACGGGTCGAGAAGGGCTTATAGCCATGTCCTTGGAATACGAAGGACTTCGGGCTGCTCTCCCCAGACCGCGTGCCTCGCAGCACTACGAGTGCGCGGTGGGCTGGCGTATAAAGAAGGTAGACCGGCGAAGAATTCTTACAGTTTTTATGAGCCTCTTCAGAGCCGTGTGGGGAGCGAACTTCTTGTCCTCTTTGCCTTACCCCGGCCGCGTACTAAACTTCTATTAAGCCTTCTACCGGGATCGTCGAAGGGCGAAGTTTATGTTAAGTGACGCCGTAGGAGCGGAGCAAGGGTGGGGGGTGGTGTTGGGGGAGGAGAGGGGGGAAGGGGATTTGAAGGGGAGGGGGCAGCGGCGGTGGCGGCGAGCCCAACGTACTAGCGGGGCCAGGCGGCTAGTGAACGGGAAATCGAAAAGCAGCCAGCCGGCAGACGCGAGGGCGGAGGGGGGCGGTCACTTTTACGGGCGCCGTCGATGACGATGCTTGATAGGGGCAGCTCATCTACCGACGGCGGCGAAGGGCGGAGAACGATGGGGGCGCCGGCTGATGCCCAGACACGGCGCTGTGCTTGAACGGGGTCAAGCACTTCTACATCTACATCTACATACATACTCCGCAATTCACCGTAAGGTGCGTGGCGGAGGGTACACTGTACCACTACTAGGCATTTCCTTTCCTATTCCACTCCCAAATTGAACGAGGAAAAAAAGAATGCCTATATGTCTCCGTACGAGCCCTAATTTCTCTTATCTTGTCTTTGTGATCTTTACGCGAAATGTAAGTAGGCGGCAGCAAGATCGTACTACACTCAGCTTCAAATTCCGGCCCTCTAAATTTCCGCAACAGAATTTCACGAAAAGAACGTCGTCTTTCTTCCAGCGATCCCCAATTGAGTTGCCGGAACATTTCCGTAACAGTTGCGCATTGGTCGAACCTACCGGTAACAAATCTAGCTGCTCGCCTCTGAACCGTCTCTATGTCTTCCTTTAAACTGATCTGCTGCGGGTCCCAAACACTTGAGCAATACTCAAGACGTGGTCGTACAAGCCCTTTATACGCGGTCTCCTTTACAGGTGAAGTACATCTTCCCAAAATTCTCCCAATAAACCGAAGTCGGCTGTCCGCCTTACTCACAACTGTCCTTACATGCTCGTTCCATTTCATATCGCTCTGCAATGTTATGCCTAGATATTTGAACGAAGCAACAGGTTCAAAAAGCTCACTACCAATGCTGTATTCGAATATTATGTGATTTTTTTTCTTATTCATGCGCATCACCTTACATTTTTTCTACATTGATTGCTAGCTGCCATTCTTCGCACCAACTAGAAATTTTGTCAGTCATGCAGTATACTATTACGGTTAAAGACGACACCCTCCCATATACCACAGCATCATCAGCAAAAAGTCGCACACTACAAGTTACTCTGTCCATCAGATCATTTATATAGATAGAAAATAATAGCGGTCCTATCACACTCCCTTGGGGCACGCCTGATGACACACTCGTCTCTGATGAACACTCGCCGTTCGGAAGTCTTCCAGCCAGTCACAAATCTGTGAACCCTTTCCATAAGCTCGTATCTTCGTTAGCAGTCTGCAGTGTGGCACCGCCTCGAACGCCTTTTTGAAGTCGAGAAAAACACAATCCGCCTGTTGCCCTTCATCCATGGTTCGCAAGATGTCACTTTTCGCATTACTTTTTTTATTAAGGAAACTAGCTTAATGCCCACTGCTTCGCACGCGTAGACTGGATGGTCTGAATTGTTTGTTCTACTTCTAAATATAAATTTTCATAGACTCAACTTTAAAAATGCTTTTAATAATTAAAATACGAGGCGCGTCCAGAAAGTAAGTTCCGTTTGGTAATAAAATGAAATTGTACACAGATACATAAGAAATATTTATTGCACAAAATTCTACAACTCTTAAACTACTTTTCCACATAACTGCCGAAATTTTGTAGGCACTTGTCATAGCGCGCCACAAGTTTTTGCATGCACCCTTCACAGAAGGTTGCCGCCTGTGTATTCAACCATGTGGTAACAGCTCTTTATCATCGTTGAAGTGTTGACCACCAAGGACAGATTTTAGGTGTAAGAAGAGATGAAAGTACCTGGGAGAGAGGTCCCATTGAAATTTCCGTAATAATTGTTTGGTCACATACGGTGTCTGAGGTAAGGCATTATCGTGAAAAAAATCTTTTGACAGTAATCCTCTTCTTACACCTAAAATCTGTCCTTGGTGGACAACACTTCAACGATGATGACGAGCTGAAAGAACATGTTACCACATGGTTGAATACACAGGCGGCAACTTTCTATGAAAAAGGCACACAAAACCGTGTGCCATTCTATGACAATTGCCTACAAAATTTCGGAAGTTATGTAGAAAAGTAGTTTAACAGTTGTAGATTTTTTTACAATCAGTATTTTTTTTGTATTTGTACCCGGTCGTTTTATATAACCAAACGGAACTTACCTTCTGGACGCGCCTCGTAATACAGTCTAGATAGCAATTTGTTGCTTTTATTTCTGGCAACCAACTGCAGTTGACGCCTGCTCCGGCCACCGCCACCGTCCACCAACAACTTGCCAAAGGCCTGAAGATGGTACTATAGAACCGAAACCGGTTGCCAACAATAGAAGCAACAAATTGCGATCTAGTATATTATTTTAATTATTAAAATTTTCAAGACCGCTGTTCCAAGAAAATGCTTTCAAAAATTAAAAATGCTTTTCTAATCAAATATTTTGATATAACTTGGTGCGACCTATTGCACCATTGATAGCAGAATTCAAAACATCCCGGAACCCTTTAATTCCAACCGTGGTTCCAAATCCAAATTTTCGCATTTCTTGCAACAAAATAGTCTTCGTACCACCCTTAAAAGATTTAACTTGTTTTCACTCGCTTAATGGTTGACTTTCGAAAAATATCGAAACATGTGCTTTTAAAATTCCAATCAAAAATCTAAATCCGAAGTTTTGTATTTCTTGCTTCGAAATTGCCTGAATAGCAACATATGTTCCAAAATAAATAAATAAAATCCCCATTTTCACCACCTTATGGATGGGAAAATCGAAAAATCACTGATGCCTACAGTGTAAGATAATAAACGTCAACAAATTTCGAGTGTCTATCGTCTGTAGATTCACGGTTACGTTTTCTGTCTTTTAGAAACTGATCGAGAAATTTCTTTTTTGCGCTTTGGCAACTTTCTTGGTAGTTTTACTTTTCAAACTGCAATATGCACTTATTTTTCTTTATTCGTACGCTTGTTGTAGAAAAGAAACTGATGAATGTCCATCTATTTTTGCTGTATATAACTTCTTTGCTATTGTAGTGTCAAAACTCATCGATGGTCTTCAGTCCGAATTTTATACAAGCGGACGACTTTCTTCCACTATAATCTTTCATCCTCTTGTAGCTATCGACACGGAACTGTTATGGAGTACAACGGGAGACCTTGTACTACAACAAAGTTCTTGCTGGAGAGCAAAATATTGACAACCACACGTAGAATTTTATCTGAGTCGGTAACTTTCGACTCACATATCTTCCACTCCCTTATCGTTATCAACCCTCTACCACCATACTGCACAATGGGGGACTGATACCTGCTACCACATACAGACACTACTCGTTTGCGATGTGTAGTTTTGGCTGAAGAGTGAAATACAGGCACAAACACAGGCACAACAAAATTTATTTTCTGTATGGCTCCGCGATCTTCATTTGGTTACGTCAATAAGAATGAAGGCGTCTAGATTTGCTAAAATTGTCTTTATTTCTAATGTCGTTTCGTTATCTCCCATCATTATCTACATTAAACAGGTTTAGGCAGTAGAAACTGTTTTTCAGAATATTTCTAAGAATACAAACGGAATTAAGAAAGATTTGTAATAAACGTTATTACCTCAAAGAGAGACATCCATTAACATAAAGCTGGATCCCCCTGCACCATCCACGGGGGTGGGTGAGTTGGAAATATTATTACAGGAACACCTATTTTTTTTTATTGTAGGTTTGGAATCTCAGAAAAAAAAAATTTAATTTTTGAATGAAACTTTTTTTCGTTTCATGATAGACGATGCTGTAATGAGCACAAATAAAAATGATTAGACACTGCATGATATAATTAATAAAGAAAAATAGTTTTACAAAGTGTTCAACTTTGCTTCGGCCGATTTTCCCGAACATTTGATGCTTTAATCAAATAAATTAGTTACACTTGTAACATTCAAAGTATTTCCCATCGCTAGCCACTACTTTCTCCCATTTTTCGCGCAGTAGAAGAAATTGTTAATCTTCTCAAACGATTTACGAATCTATCCAAGTTGTGACCTCTTCGTGAGATAGCAAGAGCTGGTCAGCCGTGTCATGCGCCATTGATCTAAACAGGTGATAGTCAAAGGTTGGTTGCTTTGATTTTGAAAGGAACTCAACGACAAAGATTATCAGTCCCTTGTTCCAATCCTAGAGAATACAATAAAAGCACTACAATGCTGTAAAAAAGGTTTTGTTATAATTCATACAGCAAGGGTTTCAACAGGTCAAGAAATAAAAGTGGAAAATAAAAGACGGATAAAAGTGGAAAGATCGTAAGAGAATGCCAGATTGCCTTGGCCGGATGATCACAGACCAAAATAAGTAGAGCATCCAGCCACTCTGTTACACGTTGAAACCACCTGCCTAAAAGTGTTAGGCAAGTGGAGTACAAGTAGATAATGGACACGGCACTAAAACTCAAATGGATCGATACAACCCACTCACATCAATAAAATTTAAAACAGTACCAGCCAAAGAGGCATTGTCAGCTAAAACAAGAATTAAATCTCCAGGAAGATTAAAATTCCGCCTCTGAGTGGTTAGATTGGGACATTCCAGCAAGATGTGGGCGACTGTCAAACGCTCAGGAGGATCCTCGCGACGGAGAAGGTGATCGTGCTTAAGCCGAGTACGGCCGATAAGGAGCCGG
Organism: Locusta migratoria; assembly: GCA_026315105.1. Classification (NCBI taxonomy): domain Eukaryota; kingdom Metazoa; phylum Arthropoda; class Insecta; order Orthoptera; family Acrididae; genus Locusta; species Locusta migratoria. Next base: position 406,104,307 of record CM048744.1, on the reverse strand, counting down.
CGAAGAACAACAGAGTCCCTGCGAAAGGTCTGGAGAGAGGTCCTCCACATGTTGGTTGTCTCCTTTATACACCTTAATTTGTTGGGCACTTATAGGGTGCTCCATTCAGTACTCCACAAACCCAGAACTCTATGGCGTAATGTTGACTGGAGATCAGCAGATGGGATGCCTGTATTGAGGACAGGTCTCTGGGTGGCATCTTTGGCCAGCTTGTCAGCTAGCCCATTGCCGTCTATCCCGACGTGTCCTTGAGTCCAAAGGAATTCCACTGATTGACCACGTTGTTCGAAGGCGAAGGAATGCGTGGGAAACACTGGTAGATGGCCTGTAGGCCACTCAGGGAGTCACTAGATAGTCAGAGGGAGCAATGTCTGAACAATATGGCGGGTGACGTAGAAATGCTCACTTTAACGATTCCATGTACGTTTTGACCTCTTTTGCAACGTGGGGTCGAGCTTTGTTATGATGGAAAATCACTTTATCGCGCCTCTCGCTGTGTTGCGGCCGTTTGTTTTTTAATGCTCTGCTCAAACACATTAACTGCATTCGATAACGATCACCTGTGATTGTTACACTTGGTTTTAACACATCATAGTACAGTCGACGAACTGGTCCCAGAGGAAGCATGGCCGGGATGATTTTTGCGTTTAGGGTTGTAGTAATGAAACCATTTTTATTCCCCGGTCACAATGTGATGAAGAAATCCTTTCCTTACTTGCCTCTGAAACAACTGTTCACAATCACTCAAACGCCGTTCAACGTCTCCCGGTTTCAGCTAACACGGGACCAAAGTTCTATCTTTGTTAATTATGCCCATAGCCTTGAGACGTTTTGAAATGGCTTTCTGTGTCACTTCCACAAATCGTGCCAATTCTTTTTGACGCGAGTCTTCACTCAGCAATGTCTCCAATCTTTGAAGCCTTGAAACCACTCACGACATGTTCTTTCACTAACAGCATACTTACTTGACAGTATTCGATAATACTCTCGCAAATGACAAAATTAGGCTCGTAAACTGACATTTTCAGTCAAGAACAACTTTATGACGCAGACACAAATCGAACAATGTTTGTATGAGGTTATGTTGACCGAGGTATAAGCTAACTGCCTGACGTCGGCTATCTGTTTCTTTCGACCGCTACCTACGGCTGTCGCCACCTATCGCCAATCGGCGGAAGCAAAGTTGTACACCTTGTAGTATTCTATAAGTTGTACAAACAAAGGGAAAAATAGTGAAAAAAATTTCTATATCGCTAGGTTTTTTTTTGTGATGTAACTACAGAAACATATAAAATTCAAAGTTGGATAGTATACGAGAATTTTTGTGCGTATTGTGGTTCTCCACACTTGTCTTAGTTGGTGTTAGTTTTAGAATTGTATGGGAGTGAAACGTGGACGATAATGAGTTCAGATAAAAAGATAATAGAAGCTTTTGAAATGTGGTGCTACAGACGAATGATGAAAATTACGTGGGTAGATCACGTAACTAATGAGGAGGTGCTTAACCGAATCGGGGAGAATAGGATTTTCTGGCATATCCTGGCATAGCGTGTACGCCCGCTTCACTGCAGAGCTTTTAACGATAGGGAGCGCTTGTTTGCAGATGCACATTGTGGATCGTATCGAAAATTTCATAATCTGGGCTTTTAATCGGATACTGCTATTAGAAGCAGGTCCCAGCTATTCTGGTTCTTCACGCGGTGGACTGAGCAGTCTAAGGCACCTTGCTGCGGAGTGCACGGATTCTCGACTTCGATGGTTCGAGTGCTCTCTGGGGCATTGGTGTGTGTTTTGTCCTTAGGTTAGCTTAATTCAGTTTGTAAGCATAGGGACTAATAGGGTTGAGTTGGGTTGGATTGTTTGATCGGGTTAGGGGAACTAAACTATTGAGGTTATCAGTCCACCGGTGGGGAGGGGAATGAGTGAGGCTAGGAAAGCAGGGGACGGGGAAAGGAAATGCAGTCCGCGAAGTAAAGAAGGAAGGAAGACTGCATTAGCTCGGGGCCCCGTGCTCGCCACGCACGTACTCACGAAAGAACCGTGAGCCCACATGGGGGGACTAATAACCAAAGAAGTTAAGTACCATAGATTTATAAACATTTGACCAACAGCACCGGCAGGTACCTACACGCCTCCTCCCAGCATCACTCTATGAAAAAGTCCACTGTTCTCAAACCAACTAGAAGAGACCATAGGATCAGCGACGTCGAACATCTAAAGGTGTAAATACAACATCTGAGGTGCACCTTTGCAGAAAATGGCTTTGCGATTGGTATGGTAGGCAAAACAATGTTAGAAAAGATGTAGGAAGAATGAGGGAGTACCAAACGTCGCCTTATTGCCATATGTAGAAGGGGTCATTAAACTTATGGGCAAAATTCCTCGTCGAGCAGGCATCGAGCCAATCTTCGGAAGCATCAACAAAATTAGGGACTTTCTGGGCTCAACTAAGGATAGAGAAATTAAAGTGCTGGTGGCTACGAAATCAGTTGCGAGTGTGGACTGGTGTACGCAGGTGAGACCGGGCGACCAATCAGCACAAGATTATCTGCACATGAAAGGTATAACCGGCTTCCACATCACACAAGTCAGCGGTGTTGGAGCATCACAGGGAGTGCGGGAAACAATTAGTTTCCGGTGAATCCCGTGTGCTGGCCAATCAACAATTTACCAAGAGAAGGAAGGTCAGAGAAGCAACAGAAATAGCCAAACGAACCACCAACATGAGTAGAGAAGATGGCTACAGCTTCCGGCGTCCCGGCTGCCAGCAGCAACAGCACTACGAGGGGGCAGCGCGCGCAAAGCGACTCGCAAAGGCGCGCGGGAGACCACAGCATCAGTACGTACACAGGGCGCCGGCTCGACGCGGACTAGTAAACACTTCAAATGTTCAAATGTTTGTGAAGATTAAGGGACTTAAAAACGGGGTCATCAGTCCCTAAACCTACAAACTACTTATGAACTAGCTTACACTAAAGACGGCACAAACATCCATGCCCGAGGGAGGATTCCAACCCCCGACCGCAGCGGCCGTGCAGACCGTGACTCGCACTCCGCAGACCGCTCGACCACCGCGGCCGGCTAGTAAACACTGGCGCACCAAAACGACCGCCCTTCTTGCCCACTCCAACCAATGGCAAACAATAATGCAAACTCCAATCATAGACGTCTATTTCCGCCAATCAGACGGAAGGCTGCAAACACCAATGACCAGGAAAGTACCTCATAGAAGCACCACTCTAGAACTCGTATTTCCACCTATTAAAGATTGCCCAACATCCGCATTCTTCTTCATCGACAGATATTTCACGTTATTATATAAGACGCAAGCTCTCCCACAATCAGCAGTCAGGCAAATATTCTGACGAAGGCAACTGCAATAGTGGCCGAAACGTCGGTTGATTTTACACAAACAGATAGAATATACATAGATGGGCGGTGTCATGATCTTTAGCGCTCCTTGCGGTGCCATGCTGTACTACTAGTCGCCACATTATCGGAAGTCAGGCAGTGGCTTTCTGAAATCGAAATAGTACGTGTGAGAACAAGTGAAATAAGCAGTTCTTTTAGAAGTCATGCCTAATGTTTGTTTAACGTATTACTGTACGAACAGAAGCGAAAATCCTACGAATATTTATTTTTTCGAAAGAGTACTCTTTAATGGCTTTTTGCATTTGAGTTATGTATTTAACTTTGTCAACATTTATTATTTTATCCAAGCTTTCCATTGAAAACAAGCTGCTGACGAAGAAATTGGTTGTTGCAATGAGAAGAGTGAAATGGTTTCCAACACGAAGCACTCGTAATTGTCCTTCAAATCTTGAAACGAAATTTTATATGGAGGAAGGAAGGCTAAATATATTTAACGAACTTTTCATAGAAGCTAAAACGGAAGATAAATTCCGAATAAGGGCATTCGCTAATGGCAGTTTCCTTGTATTTTGATTCACAATACCGTAATCTGATTGATGAGAAAGACAAGCATAATACTGACTACTACTTCATTAAAACTCCGACAAATTTCATTGCTTATTCTACTGACTGGGTGGATTATGTATAAAGCTCCGTTGTGGGATTGTATTTCCTTGGCCCATGCAATAGTTCCTGCTTCTAACATCAGAAGAATTGAAATTTACGTAATCTTACTGTAAAAAGTTGTCTCTGAAACGTCTACCATTCTTCAAAAATTTCCTGTCGGAAACGGCGGACAAAAATAAAACATATATTGGTCTTAAACTCCCAGGCCATATCGTTTAGTTGCAAATGCAGCTGATCGTCGGGGGTACTGCTGACATTTTCGACAAACGATGTATATAAAGCGTTTATGTACTATAAACGGCAGTAAAATTGTTCTGGCTACAACTGAAAGGCGCAAACAGTTACATTTTAATAATATTCTAACCTACTGTCATGTAACACGCCCCTCTAGATTTCCGGTAACATGGCGGACGGTTGTTCAATTTGCTTCACTCTGGTCGCGGTGTTGCGCCTCTCTTTGGTTTACTACCCTAAAGAACTTTATTGAAATCTAGATGACCCGGTGAACTTCGAATCACTTATCTCTTAATATAAAACGTATTAATTTAAATCGTATGTATTTAAAACCCAGCAGCTTTATAAAGGCATCATCAGATAGTTTAAGTATCGGCTCGATAGTGAGCGGAAAGAGTGGGCAAATCACCCACACATGTCCAGGATAATGTGTCACATTCGTGGAAGTTCGGGGAAGATTTAAACGGTGATAAAATATTGAAAAATCGCGAGGAAAATTTAGATTTAAAACATGTAAAATAATGACTTAATTGTGTTGGGTGCGTTCAGTAATATACTTTGAAAGAGTAAAGTTCGCTTTACACGAACTGAATCCGTATATGAACTGTCAAAGATAAAAATGAATTGCTGTTCGTTATTCTCGCTAAAACTCGACAACGGCTGAACCGATTTGGCTACATACCATAACATAAAACCACTGAATCTATTGTGATGAAATCTGGTGTGGAGACAGCTTGAGGGCTGAAGTACTGGATAAGATACTTTAGAAAGTGTGTAATTCAAGATATCATTTGATTTGAAGCATATAAATCGAAATATCGAACAATAATTAATCTCTGGAAAAGCTATTTACTGTTTGACTTCTTAACTATTTTTCAGAAGTTATAGTTACCTTTTAAAAATGCATTGTCCCTTTTGCAAAACGTGGGTAGAACGGCAGAACAACAGAAGTACCTGTCATTATTTTACATGATTTAAATCTAAATTTTCATCCAAATTTTACCACCTTTTAAACCTTTCCTGGAGTTATACGAATATTTCAAGACTGAAATTTGCCAAATCGATTCAGCCGTTCTCGAGTTTTAGCGAGAGTAACGAACAGCAATTTATTTTTATACTACTAGTCCTTATAAGAAACCAGAATCAAATGCCAAATTTTCAATAATTTGGCATTTTTATCAATAATGAAAGGAGCAGCATTAGTCGTAAAATCTTTTGCTTTATTTAGGCAAATCGATTTCGGTTTTCCAAGAAACCATCTGCAGTGCTGTCAGCAAGTTCAAAACAGCATATTAGTAAAATGTATTGTGACATTTACGGCTAAAAAATCCATTGACACAGATACATGTGATACTATCTGGTGTCATAGATATCACATGTATCTATGTCAATGGATTTTTTAGACGTAAATGTCACTATACATTTTACTAATATGCTGTTTTGAACTTGCTAACAGCACTGAAGACGGTTTTTTGGAAAACCGAAATCGATTTGCCTAAATAAAGCAAAAGATTTTACGGCTAATGCTGCTCCTTTTATTATTGATAAAAGTGATTTTGTGGCGGTTGAGCACACCCATCCAGATAATGGAATCCAATTTGGCATTTGATTCTGGTTTGTTATAAGGACTAGTAGTGTTCACTGGAAGTCAGGTTAGCCGTGTACTGAACACACCACATCCAACAGCTGGCGCGCCAGTCCCCACACTCACACTACCCTAAGAACTGATTTTTACAGTCCGTTGGCTATAAACTTGGCCAGCACCTAGTACCTTGCCAGCGGACAGAAACAGTAGCACGAACAATTTGGCGGAGCTAATATGGAGTGACCATATGCGCGTAGAAGTGCCGCCCCCTCCTCCTCTCCAAGACTGTGTGACAGCGTGTAGCCACGGGAACGTCGTAAATTGTGGCGGTTTCAGTTCTGGTGGGGGCGCGACCCTCGTGGGGGCGCCTGGAATCACAGAGAAAGAGTGGGCGAGAGAGAGAGAGAGAGGGGGGGGAGGGGGAAAGAGAGAGAGAGAGTCGGGGAAAAGAGAGAGGGGGTGGCAGGAAAGGGGGGGAGGCGTTTCATTAGCCGGGGCGGAAGGCGGCACAAGGCGTCGGCGGTGGCGTCTGCTGTCACCTCCAGGGCCATCCCCCTCCCCCTCCCGCCAACCCCCGCGGCAGTAACCCGAAATTAACACCGGCTCCGCTGCTCATCCATTACGTGGCGACAAGGACCACGCCAATATACCGTAAGCTGTAAACTGCAAACTCATTAAACGACAGATAAAATTTTACGCGCGCCCGGTGGCCGCTCGGACGAGAGCCCAATAAAGGCCTCGCTGAGTGAATTACTGCCCCGGGCGGGCGGAGAGCCCGCTCAAGAGATTGACCCACCGGCTGCCGCAGCCTCCGGACCGTTACCCTCTCCGCCTCCGCTCCCGGAGGTCAACGTCCCGCCAGGGAACAGGCGCGTCTCCGTTACAGGTGATGATAAGGCGGTCCTCCGCGGGAGTCAACGCGCACGACGGAAGAGCTCATTCTTGAAGTTTTCCTCGGCGCTTCGAGTACGCAGATTCTAGACGACAGCCCTGGCATACTGTGCCCCATCTACCCTCCAACTTCCCTTGGGCATTAAGATATAACGTTCTCTTTATGCCATTCGCGAGGCTCTGAAACTTTTCCCAAGAACGCCTCGTCAGTTAACGAACTCGAACAGTGGCGTCTATTATACTATGAACCGCTCAATTAATCCGAGAATATTGTACCATTTCCACCGCTGTGCAATAATCTTTAATGTCAACTTTGGAGGTAAATCTGTTACGTCTAGCACCTAAAAAGGTTGTGGCGGTACTGGCTTGAAAGCCAGCGGTCATTTCTTTATTTTACGAGGCGCGTCCAGAAAGTAAGTTCCGTTTGGTAATAAAATGAAATTGTACACAGAAACAGAAGAAATTTTTATTGCACAAAATTCTACAACTCTTAAACTACGTTTCCCCATAACTGCCGAAATTTTTTAGGCACTTGCCATAGCGTGCCATAAGCTTTTGCATGCACCCTTCACAGAAAGTTGCCGCCTGTGTATTCAACCATGTGGTAACAGCTCTTTATCATCGTTGAAGTGTTGACCACCAAGGACAGATTTTAGGTGTGATAAGAGATGAAAGACGCTAGGAGAGAGTTCCGAGCTGTATGGAGGATGATCAAACAGGTCCCATTAAAATTTCCGTAAGAATTGTTTGGTCACATTCGGTGTGTGAGGTCAGGCATTATCGTGACGGAAGAGGTCATTCTTGAAGTTTTCCTCGGCGCTCCGAGTACGCAGATTCTAGACGACAGCCCTGGCATACTGTGCCCCATCTACCCTCCAACTTCCCGTGGGCATTAAGATATCTACGCCGTTCGCGACGCTCTGAAACTTTTCCCAAGAACGCCTCGTCAGTTAACGAACTCGAACAGTGACGTCTATTATACAATGAACGGCTCAATTAATCCGAGAATATTGTACCATTTCCACTGCTGTGCAACAATCTTCAGCGTTTAATGTCAACTTTGGAAGCAAATCAGTTACTTCTAGCATCTAAAAAGGTTGTGGTGGTACATGGCTTGCAAGCCAGCACCCATTTCTTGATTTTATTTCATAATTTCATTTAGTTGTATGGAATAGTGCAAAGTCGGCTGTGCCAGACAGTAGCCAGATGGTACTGTAAGTACGGTCCCGTGAGAAAACTCCGCACCTTTCTCTAAGAGTGATCTGATTGGCTGTTGCTATATCTTTACGCGCCACAGCCTCCCATCTATTTTATTAATCTTATGTATAAAGCAGAGTGTCCGTATGTTCGTACGTGTTGCATACAGATCTACAGTTTTGTTCAAATCTTTATGAAATTTTGTACACGTAAGCTTTAATCCATGAGGACGGTCGCCGTAAGTGTAAGAATCACATAAGATATATAGTTCACGAGATATGACGTCATAAACAATGAGATGCGAGAAAAACCGCTGCATTTTGTGACAATGCTGCTCATTTTCTCCTAAACCATTGGACCGATCTCAACCAAATTTGGTACACACATTCCTTACCCTGAGATAACAATTGCTGCATGATTACGACTCACATATGGCACATGGTTCAAAAGATATTACGTCATAACCAATAGAAATCGCAAAAAATGCCATATAATGCGGCGAGACTTTCGAAATACACTGTATGAGAATGACAGTACTTAGCGACTTGCAACAAAGTTTAAACATAATTTCAGACCTTTGTTAAACTTTTTCTCGCTGGCAAACATAGTAAAATGATGAAAGGAGAAAAGTTTTTCGCTTACTACTTTTCCCTGTTTATGAAGTAAAACTACGGCTCTCGGTATGACGTTACAATTTATAATTTGAACAATACAAATTGTAGCGACAGGAAACTTTACGGACGGTATACACATATATAGTTGAATGTAGCTTCTAAATTCTATCACAGTACGACACTTAGTTCATGAAATATGAGCACATAAACAGTAACGTTTCGCTGTTCACGGACTAAAACTACGGCATTCGGTATGACGTTACAATTTATAATTTCTACACTACAAATTGTAGCTGAAAAAAATTTTACAAACAGTATACACGCATATAGTTCAGTGTTGTATCACAGTACTACACGTAGTTAATAAGATATGAGTATATAAACAGTAACACTCATGAAAAACCGCCCCATCACGCACTAACTTTTAATCTATTACTTCTTTACTACTAATTGTATTCCCGAGAGAGTTTACAGAAATACAGCCCTTATACAAATGAATATATATATACCTGAAAAATGGCAGGAATAAATAAATAAATACCCGGGCAACGCCGGGTTTTCAGTTAGTTATTTTATAAATAAGAATTCAGTTATCAATTCTATTGCCATAATATGTGTTAACTAATTGTTTGTGGTTGCACTATTGTTTTGTAGATTTATCAGATTAAGTATTTTAGGTAAAGAGTGAGTGTGGCGTTCTAGAAGTGGCGCCAATACTCAAGGGGCTAGCGTGGAGCCCAGCTCCACTGCTAGTCAGTTCACTGCGAGTCCCGACACGGTAAACATCTAGCGGCACTTGCGATAACGAACCTTGTATTAATCGGTCGATAATGGGGCTGAAAATATTTGTAAAGTGCGTGCAGTGTATATCAGGCAGTCCGTTAACGTGGGGTCTCGCGGCAATATTGGGCATTGTATGTGTCAGTCTCTGTTATTGAAGAGATTCAGTTCTTGTATAGAAGTAGGCGCTAGGCTTTGGCGACTACACATTCTTGGTGTTGTCAGGAAGACGCATGACGAGAACTCAACGCACGCGTCTTTTGACTTGTGCCCGCTTAGTACCGGCATGTGTTACATCTTCCCCCACCACCGCAGCTCCGAGCTGCGGCAGTGAGCGCTCGTGCGCGCTCCTGCTCACGGAGCAGCCTGTTGGAACAGCCTGCTCTATAAGGTGCATGTAAGTTACACTGCCTCATATTGCGTAAGGTCCCCGTGAGAATGGAAAAGGCCCGCAAAACGACGTGACATCCTTTCCCCTCCACACCTCACCTAATTCGCAGTCAATATGCTTGTGGCGCTAGAGAGGTCAGACTTGACGGTAGTTCTTTGAGTGACAGTATGAAGGCATGGCCCAAAATGTGAATATGATATTCTATTTCTTGTGCCTGTAATCAGCTCGGCGAGCGTCTTTACGGTGAGTTGATGATATCTATCCTCCATTATTGGCATATACAGTGTGTTACAAAAAGGTACGGCCAAACTTTCAGGAAACATTCCTTACACACAAAGAAAGAAAATATGTGCACATGTGTCCGAAAACGCTTTATTTCCATGTTAGAGCTCATCTTATTACATCTCTTCAAATCACGTTAATCATGGAATGGAAACACACAGCAACAGAACGTACCAGCGTGACTTCAAACACTTTGTTACAGGAAATGTTCGAAATGTCCTCCCTTAGCGAGGATACATGCATCCACCCTCCGTCACATGGAATCCTTGATGCGCTGATGCAGCCCTGGAGAATGGCGTATTTATCACAGCCGTCCATAATACGAGCACGAAGATTCTCTACATTTGGTACCGGTGTTGCGTAGACAAGAGCTTTCAAATGCCCCCATAAATGAAAGTCAAGAGGGTTGAGGTCAGGAGAGCGTGGAGGCCATGGAATTGGTCCCCCTCTGCCACTCCATCGGTCATCGAATCTGTTGTTGAGAAGCGTACGAACACGTGGACTGAAATGTGCAGGAGCTCCATCGTGCATGAACCATATGTTGTGTCGTACTTGTAAAGTCACATTTTCTAGCAGCACAGCTAGAGTATCCCGTATGAAATCATGATAACGTGCTCCAGTGAGCGTAGATGGAAGAACATGAGGCCCAATCGAGACATCACCAACAATTCCTGCCCAAACGTTCACAGAAAGTCTGTGTTTATGACTGAATCGAGGAAGTACAGTACATACTAACGAAAAAATTGGGTATTTTGGCAATTGTCTGCACGAATTATTTCAATTTACATTTAAAGAGATCTTAAAATGAGCTCAAACATGGAGATTAAGCGTTAAAGGGCACTATCTCAATATAACATATTTTCTTTCTTTGTGTGTGAGGAATGTTTCCTGAAAGTTTGGCCATACCTTTTTGTAACTCCCTGTATAAGGTGCATTTAAGTTACACTGCCGGATGTCACGTAAGGTCTCCATCAGCACCACGGAGAAGGCCGGCAAAACGACGCGATATACTTTCCCCTCCACATCCCACCTAACTCGCAGTCAAGATGCTTGTGCCGCTAGTCGGTAGTTCTTTAAGTGACAGTATAAAGGGGTGGCCGAAAATTTGAGTTTTGTGAATATGATTTTCTATTTTTCGTGCCTGTAATCAGCTCGGCGGTGAGTTGGTATCTATCCTCCATTAATGACGTGCATACTTCATGGCTGGGCCTAGATAACAGATACCTACAAGTTATCATCATTATATTATTTTTATAGATTTGTAGTGCCAGACTCTCTTTGGGGCCGGCAGATCCTTTTTTGTTTAATGATCTTCCATGGGTCTGTAAGATTTATGATAGGAAATGGAACGGTGGATACAGGAAGATTGACACTATACTCCATAGATAAATAATTTGACGGAAATTGGCTTTTGAGGATCCTTGTAAACATGGAACGAATTTCCGTTTTTTCGCGTTTTTGTATGAGAGGAAGTAATACGTCTTTTCGGACCTTCCTTATGTGTAGCTGCTCGTAACGCTACTAGTTTCGACGTTATCTCCTTAAAGGCCCTTTTACACGGTGGACTTTCTTGCCTCAGTTAACTGCTCCGGACGAGTGGGTCTACTGTAGCGCCTCTGGCGTGTTATTTCCGTACTGCGCTCGGCTGACTCGAATAGTCGTGATCGTGTAGACGTTAGAAACAATACTGTAGAGTTGCCTGCTGCGTAATTGTGCATCTAAATAATGAAATGACGTTATGAGGGCACCTTTCTACGTAGGAGCAGAACATGGTACTTGGTTCTCTCAGATGTCATGTGGTAAAATCTGTAAAATATTGAGAAAATAAATAGGAAAAATGTGGACAAATTATTTCAAAATTTATACATTAATTTGCTGAAGAAAGTGTATACTTGCGAACACATCAAACACTATCTAAATTTCAGCTACGTCACTTTTCATGACTTGTTTCCATACTAACGTACAAATTTAGTCAAAAACAATTTTCTCTTCTCTTCACTGCAACTGTTTCACTGTTGAAATAGTTGCCGCTAGAACATGTTTATATATTTCATCTACATCTACATCTACATATATACTCTGCAAATCACATTTAAGTGCCTGGCAGAGGGTTCATTAACCACTTTCATAACTTTTCTCTACCGTTCCATTCTCTAATAGCGCGCGGGAAGAAAGAACACCTAAATCGTTCCGTTTTCGATCTGATTTCTCTTATTTTATTGGGATGGTCATGTCTCCCTGAGTAGGTGGGTGCTAGCAAAATATTTTCACATTCAGAACTAAAAGTCGGTGATTGAAACTTCGCAAACAGATCACGCCGCAATGAATAACGTTTTTCTTTTAATGATTTCCACCCCAATTCGTGCAACATTTCCGTGACGCTTTCCCCCCCGTAACGTGCTAAAACAAAACGAGCTGCCCTTCTCTGAACCTTCTCAATATCTTCCGTCAGTCCCACAAGGGGCAACAGTACTCCAAGAGAGGACGCACAAGTGTGATGTAGGCAGTCTCTTTGGTGGAGCTAGTGCATCTTCTAAGTGTTCTGCCAATGAAACGTAACCTTTGGTTCGCCTTCCCCACAATATATTCTGTGTGTTCTCTCCAGTCAAAGTTGCTCGTAATTATAACTCCCAGGTGTTTGGTAGAATTTACGACCTTAAGGTTTGACTGATTTATCGCGTAATTGAAGTTCAGCGGATTTCTTTTAGTGGTCATGTGAATTACTTCACACTTTTCTTTATTTAGTGTCAATTGCCAATTTTCGCACCAAGTAGAAATTTTGTCTAAATCGCTTTGCAGTTGCTTTTGATCCTCTGTTGACTTCACTAACCAATAAACGACAGCATCATCCGCGAACAGTCTAAGGAGCTATTCAGATTATCTCCTAAATCGTTTATAAACACGAGGAAGAGTAGGGGACCTATAACGCTTCCCTGTGGAACGCCAGATATCACTTCTGTTTTACTCGATGACTTACCGTCAATTACAACGAACTGTGTCCTTTCTGATAGGAAATCGTGAATCCAATCGCACAATTGGGGAGATATTCCATAAGCACGCAATTTCATTAGAAGCCGCTTGTGGGGTACAGTATCAAAAGCCTTCCGGAAATCCAGAAATATGGAATCGATTTGAGATCCCTTGTCGATGGCACTTAAAACTTCATGTGAATAAAGGGCAAGCTGTGTTTCGCAAGAGCGATACTTTCTGAATCCGTGGTGATTATTGGTTAATAGGTCGTTCTCTTCGAGGTAGTACATAATATTCGAACAAAGTATATGTTCCAAAATCCTACTGCAAATCGACGTCAATGAGATAGGCCTGTAATTTTGGGGATCACTCCTATTGCCTTTCTTGAATATTGGAGTAACTTGGGCAACTTTCCAGTCTTTGGGTACGGATCTTTCGCTGAGTGATCGGTTGTAAATTATAGCTAAGTACGGAGCTATTGCATCAGCATACTCTGAGAGGAATCTAGTTGGTATACAATCTGGCCCGGAAGATTTATTTTTGTTTAGTGACTTAAGTTGTTTTACTACTCCAGGAACATCTACTTCTAAGTTTCGCATGCTGGCAGCTGTTCTTGGATTGAATACTGGAGTGTTCACTTCGTCTTCTTTGGTGAAAGAATTTCGGAAAGCTGTGTTTAGTAATTCTGCCTTAGCAGTACTGTCGTCGGTAGTATTACCATTGCTATCGCGTAGTGAAGGTATTGTTTGTGTTTTTCCGCTAGTGTACTTCACATATGACCAGAATTTCTTTGGATTTTCTGCAAGATTACGAGACAGGATTTCGTTGTGGAAACAACTATAAGATTCTCGCATTGAAGTCCGCGCTAGGTTGCGAGTTTCAGTAAAAGATTGCCAGTCTTGCGGATTCTGTGTCTTTTTAAATTTTGCATGCGTTTTTCTTTGTTTCTGCAGCAGTGATCTGACCTGTTTTGTGTACCACGGGGGGTCAGCCCCCTCTTTTATTAATTTATTTGGTATAAATCTCTCGATTGCTACTGATATTATATCTTTGAAAGTAAGCCACAACTGATCTACATTCGCATTTTTAGTTTTCAAGGACTGGAGACTATCACTCAGGAAAGCGTGAAGCGAATTTTTATCTGCTTTATTGAATAGATATATTTTTCGTTTATTTTTGGTGCATTTGGGAATTTATATATTCAGTCTCGCTACTACAACTCGATGTTCGCTAATCCGTGTATCTGTTTTGATGCTCTTTACTATCTCGGGACTATTTGTTGCTAGGAGATCAAGAGTATTTTCGCAACCACGTACTATTCTAGTGGGTTCATGAACTAACTGTTCGAAGTAGTTTTCAGAAAAAGCATTCAGAACTAGTTCGGACGATGTTTTATATTTGCCCCTGGTTTTGAATACGTAATTATGCCAACATATCGAGGGTAAATTAAAGTCGCCACCGATTATAACAGTATGCTTCGGATACCTATTTGAAATATGATTCAAGATTTCTTTGAACATTTCTGCAACCGCATCGTCTGCGTCAGGGGGCCGATAAAAAGATCCAATTATTAATTTATTCCGGTTGTCAGGTATAACCTCTACCCAGACCAACTCACAGGAAGTATCTGCCTCAATTTCGCTGCAGGATAAACCGTTTGTAACAGCGATAAACACGCCACCCCCTGTTTTATTTATTCTATCCTTTCTGAAGACCATTTGGCCCTTTGAAAAAATTTCGGCCGAATTTATCTCAGGCGTCAGCCAGCTTTCAGAACCTATAACGATTTGTGCCTCAGTACTTTCTATCAGCGCTTGGAGCTCTGGAATTTTCCCAACACAGCTACGACAATTTACAACTGTTACACCAATGGTTTTTAGGTCTGCTTTCTTCCCGTGTCTGACCTGCCCCCTTTGAGACTGAAACCCATTTTGTGTATTCCCGAGGCCATCTAACCTAAAAAACCGCCCAGTCCACGCCACACAGCCCCCGCTACCCGTGTAGCCGCTTCCTGAGTGTAGTGGACTCCTGACCTATTTAGCGGAACCCGAAAACCCACCACCCTTTGGCGCAAGTCGAGGAATCTGCAGCCCACACGGTCGCAGAACTGTCTGTGCCTCTGATTCAGACCCTCCACTCGGCTCTGAACCAAAGGTCCGCAGTCAGTCCTGTCGACAATGCTGCAGATGGTGAGCTCCGCTTTCATCTTGCAAGCAAGACTGACAGTCTTAACCACTTCTGATAGCCGCTCAAAACCAGAGAGAATCTCTTCCGATCCAAAGCGACACACATCATTGGTCCCGACATGAGCCAACTCCTGCAGCTGGCTGCACCCTGTGCTCTTCATGGCATCCGGAAGGAGCCGTTCCACATCCGGAATGACTCGCCCCGGTATGCACACGGAGTGCACATTGGAATTCTTCCCTCCCTAGTAGCCATTTTCCTAAGGGGCTCCATTACCCGCCTAACGTTGGAGCTCCCAACTACCAACAAACCCACCCTCTGTGAGTGCCCGGATCTTGAAGGTAGAGGGGCGACTACAGGACAAGCGACACCATCCGCATCAGGAACATCCCCTGCCACAGACAGCGCCTCGAATCTGTTGGCAAGACTTACCGGGGAGGCCTCCACTTCGGTCCCCCGGGAAGTCTTACGCCGCCTGACACGCGCTGAAGGGACCTCCCAATCCACCACGGATTGGGGGGCTACCTCCTCGCGGGCAGTGAGCGGGCTGGCCACAGCCGCAGGCCGATCGGAGGGCACAACAGACGCACTGGGCGTCTGCTGCACCCCCGCGAGCGGCCCACAACAGCGGCGCCCACCCATCGCAGTCTCAAGCGTTGCCAGCGAAGCCAACGCCGCCTGAAGCTGCGAGCGAAGAGTCACCAACTCTACCTCCATCCGTTCACAGCAGTCACAGTTCCTAGCCATTATAAAAACCTTTGTTTCTTCCAAGTAAGTACGTCAGAGGACACAGTAGTTTGATAAACAGTGAGCTTTGCGAAGTATAAACCTAACGCTGAACTGTTTATTAACGGCGAGTCTGAAAAATATATACGCGAGCTAATAAATCAAAAATTCGGTAACTGAACTGACAAATAAACGAGATTCTTAATAAACAAACACGCGAGCACACTAAAGTATAAAGAGCTGCAAGAGAAAGCACACACGAAATGTAAATAAGTCGCTTCTATGAAGAAGCCGGTTACCGTACAATGTAGAGCTGCTGCTGGTCACGTGTGTGCTGGCCGCCGGTAACTGAGCAACTGAAGTGTAGGACTACCAACCGCGAGTACGATCAAAACAAAACAGAAGCAGTGAGTGGCGGATTTACACTGCGGATGAATACACTGAACTGACTAGTTGAACGCGAATCTAAGTAAATATAAACAGCAGCAAGAGAAGTTTGATAAACAGTGAGCTTTCCAAAGTATAAACCTAACACTGAACTGTTTATTAACGGCGAATCTGAAAAATATATACCCGAGCTAATAAATCAAAAATTCGGTAACTGAACTGACAAATAAACGCGATTCTTAATAAACAAACACGCGAGCACACTAAAGTATAAAGAGCTGCAAGAGAAAGCACACACGAAATGTAAATAAGTCGCTTCTATTAAGAAGCCGGTTACCGTACAATGTAGAGCTGCTGCTGGTCACGTGTGTGCTGGCCGCCGGTGACTGAGCAAATACGTTCGTATTTATGCATAACGAACGCTTTTTCCAAGTAAAACGTAAATATCTTTTGTAAGAGAGCGCTAGAGCGCGAAAGAATAATAGGCTTTATTTATTTGCCCATTTAATGAGAATACAAAGCTAACAACCGAATAAAGTTTAAGAACAGCGAAAGCATTGCTATAATGTGAATCAGCTCGACCAGAGTAGGTTAACTTCCGATGTTAGCAGACTCCATTACACTTTCTCGCATCTGCGCATGCGCATTCCGCAACAGACTCGTAAATTTAGAACTCCTTACTTGGCACAACCTATAGTTCACTGACGTCATAGACGCACTTGTGATGGGGTTGGCTGCTGATTTTCACGCAGGCAAGAGAGACGCACGCACTTTGAGTAGTCAGTTTTCACCACAAATTGGATCGTGTAAAAACGGGATTTAGATCTTTATCCACAATAATCCCGCCGAGCGAGATGCCGCAGCGGTAACACACCGGACTCGCACTCCGGAAGACGGTGCTTCAAATCCAGATTTAAATTTACGGTGATTTCCGTAAATTATTTCAGGAAAATGCCTGGATGGTTTCTTGGCACGGCAGATTTTCTTTCCCATCGTTACCCCCCCCCCCCCAAAAAAAAAGAAATGCAAACACGAGATCCATTTCTTATAACCACGCTGACACCAGGACGTTAAACCCTAATGTTCCTTCCTTTCACAATAATCCCCACCCTATTTCCAGGCTCTTTGTCTCCACTGCTACAGAACAGCTTTATGTTTCTGCCAGTATTTTCCCTGTAGCATCATTTCATGTGGTTCCTACTGGGCATGGGATAGGCCTATCACCTTCCTTCTTTGCATTGCATCTACAGTTCCTCTGCTCTGTCCCTCGTTGCCCCTATGTTTAAAGCACCATCTCTGATTTTGCACTTCGCTCCCTCATCCTCACCCTCCTATTTTCTCGTGATGCTCGGTAGCTCCAATTGGGAGACTGTTACTATAGTCTAACATAGCAGTCGCAACACTCACTGATGTAAAATCTGTTACTGTCTGACAGTTGGGACGACACTAGCTCCAAGCGACGAGCAAGGAAGCCGCCTGTTAACGCCATATGTATCGTACGAATAGCATCCTATTTTTCAAACATTTTCTACGTAATTTATGATACGATTGTTTTATTTTCGACTAGAGGCTGTTAATCTAATATCAGACAACCGGGGGTTGAGAGGGGTGGGCAGGAGGGGTAGTCACTCCTCCACTTCAAACTTCAGAGGGGCAAAACAGGGTTGCTGCCCCACATATTCACTTGGTTTTATTTGGTCTTTAAGAAGAGCTCGTGAATAAAGTATGCTGCCCTCAGTAATTATGGGACAGTATATTTATGGCAGCCAATTTTGCCTATACTGAAGCATCTTTAACAACTAGTAAATGCCGTTCTCCTCATTCGACAACATTTGTACGCATACGTTGGAAATAGGATACCAACAGCCGTATGTTTAACAGAAACATTTATTCTTTCACTATCAGTTCCCTATATCGGAGTAACAAATTCTGCACAGGGTGGTCAAGGTCGCTATTACATATAAATGAGACGCAAGCACAACTTGACGAAAAATTTTTTTTACCCCTTACGGAGCTAGGTGGCGCAGTGGTAATATACTGGGCTCGCATTCGGAAGGATGGTGGTTCAAATCCACCTCCGGCCATCAAGATCTAGGTTTTTCGTGATTTCCCTAAATCACTCACGTCAAATGCCTGGATGGTTCTTTTGAAAGGGCACTGCCGATTTCCTTCCACATTCTTACCTAAACCTTCCAAGCTCCGTCTCTAATGACTACACTGTCGACGGGACGTTAAACTCCAAGCTTCCTTCCTTCCTTCTTCCTCTTCAAAAAATGTTCAAATGTTTGTTAAGCTTAAGGGACTTAACTGCGGGGTCATCAGTCCCTAAACTTACAAACTACTTATGAACTATCTTATAGTAAAGACGACACAAAAATCCATGCCCGAGGCGGGATTTGAAACCCCGGCTGTAGCGGCCGTGCAGACTGTGACTGGCGCGCCGCAGAGCGCTCGGCCACTGTGGCCGGCTTCCTTCTTCTTTTTACACCTTGCCTAAATGAAAGTAAAGTCCCATGGCCTCGCCCCCTCCCCTCAGACCAAAGAGCTGGAATCGCTACTGAGAAAGACTGCCCCACCCCTATAAAGAAATAGTTCTTACGACACTGCACAATGGTGATGCTAATATAAACAACAATGGAGCTAAAACAGATAGAAGAAATGGCGATAGCTACAACTCATTCCGAATCAATTTCGTGCTTTTGCAAGAGAGAAAGCGTAAAGTGTGACTACCGATGACGCGTTATCGGACCTGCCCGTCACGCCACTAGTATCCACGCCGCGGCGGATGCGCGATGCGCGAGGCCGGTCCCCGTCGGGGGTTCGAATCCTCCCTTCGCCCACAAGTAGTTTGTAAGATTAGCGACTGACGACCCCGCAGTTAATTCCCATAAGCTTAACAAACATTTGAACAAGTATCCGCACTTCGCCATTACAGACAGTCGCCCTTAGGTGTTTCGCGGACTCCGGAGGCAAGGCTGGGCAGCACTTTTCGCAAAACACGCGTAACAAAATTACAGAATAATGCAAATCACGGAACTAATTTCGCGGAGCTGCAAAATATCCAGAATTTATTAAAGTAAGGCCAGAAGTTTATTGCGGCGAGCAACAGTGGGTGGCAGGCGCCGGCGAGTTATTTCATCTTGGGGACCGCGGCGGCGCCGAAATCGCCTCTTTAATTAAATTTAAATTAATGCAAGTGCAGCGTCAGCATATTTAATAAGGAGTGTGTTTAATTAGAGCGGCCGCCCGGCGCTGATGAATGGAGCGCCCAGGGCGGGCCAGGAGCAGAGGCATAGGCCGTAGCAGAGGCACGCTCCTGTGGGCGGGCGAGACCATCCCGGGCCGGTGCCACGTTAAGCTGCGCGCCTGCTCCGAGTGAGCAAAGTGGCCCCCGTCTCAGCAGGCGACACCGCGCCGTGGCGGCCTTTTGTCTCGGACGAGCCCCACAGAGGCTAACGTTTACCATTCTTAAAATTTCTCTACTCTTCCCTCGGCACCGACAAAAGTGGGAAGCGCTTTTTTTTTAACCAGTCTGTATAATGCAGAGCGAAAGCGTCTAGTGGGTATCATAGCACTTTGTTTTTGGGGCATGGCTGGAGTGCTTGCAGTTTTTCCCCTCGATGCTTTGATATCTCACAAGGCAGAATCATCACGCAGCCTCCTCAGATTTAGAGGTAAGATGTCGCAGTGGGAAGCTCGTGAGAAACTAAACACAAATGAAACCAGGAAGAACGCGAGCGGAACTGTGGAAAAACAAGGAAAATAAACACACCATAGCCTATATTTATATGTAACTAGCTTAAACCCGCGGCTCCGCTCGCGTGTTTGTTGATTATGATAGATAATGCGCGAAACGTCAAATCGATTTTTTTAAGTAGATTTATTAAAAGAAATGTATTTTTTACTGCTTTATTTGTTTATTCTTATATTTCCTTATTTGTATGCTTATCCTTACAGAGAAAGAACTGAAGACATTGTAGCACGAATAGACCAAAGATATGGTCAGTGGCATCACATTTCGCTGTAAGTAACCTCCTTGCTATAGAGTCGCAAACGTCATCGCTGGCCATCAGTCCGAAATTTTTTATAATTTGACGATTTTCAACCACCACACAGGATCGAGCACCTGTTCATAATGCACGGCCTGTGGCGGAGTGTTTGCACGACAATTCCTGTAATGGACTGGTCTGCACAGAGACCTGACTTTAATCCTTTCGAACACCTTTGGGATGTTTTAGAATGACGACTTTGTGCCAGGTCTCACCCACATACATCGATACTTCCCCTCAGTGCAGAACACTCCATGAATAATGGGCTGCCATTCCACAAGAAACATTCCAGCACTGAATGTACGCCTCCAATATTGGAAGCTGTCATCAAGTATGAGGATGGGCCGTGTTGAATTCTAGCGTTACGGACGGAGGGCGACTCTAACTTGTAATTTTCAGCCAGGTACCCCGATACTTGTGATCACATCGTGCATATGTGCCACTGTCCGCCTCCGTAGCTCAGCGGTAGCGTCACTGACTACCTCGCAGGAGGCCCGGGTTCGATTCCCTAATCATCATCATTGGCACGTAAGTCGCCCACGCGGCGTCAAATAAAAATACTTATACTAAGGCGGCCGGATAATCCCGCAAGGTATCTCCCGGCCAAAGAAAGCCATACGCTCATTTCCATTTTTTATGTTCCACTAGATGTCCATATGCACCTGAATGTAGTCTAATAATACTTGTTTATATACCGGGTTAATCTAAATTTGCGCACTCGGGCTTCGCAGCGCGATTCCACACCTGCCTACAATGAAGAATGTCTCCCACAAAATTTCATTCTGCGCATATTTCCGCCAGTAAATGGACGTCAAAGACTGAGATGGCTGTGTATTCCAAACGTCAGTGTGTTTCATAATTACACCAACAAACTTCTAAGGGATGTATTAGGCGTCTTGAGAAACACATGTGCAAGGAAACCCATGCCCGGAAACGCCATTCAACGACGCTACGGAGAGTCCAAGTTACAGGCACCAGCTCCTGCCGCTAGACATCCCCTCCAACAACTCCGACGCTCTGTAGCGTCATTGGATGACGTTTCCGGGCATCGGTTTCTATGCTCGTTTTGTTCCCCAAGACGCTTGATACATCCCTTATAAGTTTGTTGCTGTAGTAGTGTAATTCTGAAACACACTGACGTATAGAACACACACCCAATTCAATCTCTGACGTCCATTTACAGCCGGATATATGCGCAGGAAGAAATTTTGTGACGTACATTTTGGCCCATTTCAGGTTAAGGTAGTAACACTAAACGTTGGCATTTGCGATAGTCTTTTGACAGCTCGAAATTTAAATGAAAATAACGGCTTAACCATGCATCTGACATGAAAATTGAATAACCGAATTTGTAGAGGAAAAAATTCTCTGCAACTTTTCTCTCTTATGTTTTTTCTTCATATCTCGTATCGTTTAAGACATATTTGCAAAAATAACGGAGATTTGACACCATCCATTGAATTAACGAAATCCAGCCGTTCGGAGATGTCACGTGACATTCCTCGCGTATTTGATGGTTTTCTTATTGTAACTTACACGTTGTCATTTCAAAGCAACGGCACACTGAGGAATAAACAAAAACACATCGTTCTTCGTACGATAAATGATAATCTAATGTCTACAAATGCCGTATTAACATCAGTTAACAACGGCCAACAATAGTATGAGATTAAAGAACTCGTGCTTTGATTTATAGCCGTACTGTAGTCGGCAAGGTGCTGGACTGTGACGCGAAAGGTCGTGGGTTCGAAACCCGCCACTACCTAATTTTTTTTGTCATAAAAGGGTTTCTGACACTCTTATTAATTAATTATTATTGAGATTATTATTTTGGACGAAAATGTTTGCAAAAAATTATACAACTAAAAATCTAAAGTGGGCCGTAAAACACGTCAGTGCGATTTTTTTTTTTAATTGCTAGCATGTGAGGAACCGCGCTGCAAAGCTCGAGTGCGCATATCTAGATTCACCATGTATATGCCGTAGGCTGATGATGTCATATTACACCTGCAATCGATTTCGCCACTGACGTAGTTTTCCTGTCAATAATTTATTTTGTAATTTAGCTAGGGGAATGCCATTAGCGTTCGTATAGCTAGACGCATGCTATTACAGATACAGCGGCTGCTGTATTGCCACTGGGTGACTCTTGTAAAGGGAGAAAATAACGAAGGCGAGGAGGCGGCGAACGTCGGCCTCTGGAGGTGGAGGAGGTCGTTAGGCGGGCGGCGCCCCATTCCATCCCCGCAGGTGATAAACGGGGTCGCCTCGCCGCCTCCGCCTCCGCCACCCCCACAGCAAGCATCCCTCGGAGAGAGGCAGCGACTGCGGCTCGCCTGCCACCGAAGGGGGTGGCAGCGATTTATAGCGATTGACACATTTCGGGGGAGGCGTCGGCCCAGGCTAATGCGCTCCTGCTTCATCCTTTCAGCGGCACCAAGTTACCACTGCTCCGTGTTTGGAAGTTTACCACCGTTTTTTTTCGAAAAAACTGAGAAAAAGTCTGCACGCATTGCAGTTATAAAAACGTTTATCGGGATATCAGAGAAAGGTGATTAAAGTGCTGTCAGTAGGGGCAGAAAGAAACTGTGTTCTGGCCATTTTATTTTGTTAATTTCCCTTTCTTTTTTTTCTTCCCGCAGCGGTTTTATTTTTCTCTTGGAGGTGCTAGTACTTTTGTCAAGCGGTGTTGTCTATTGTAGGATTTGTTCTTTTATTGCTAAAATACTGATGTTTTTAATTTCGGTGTGTTGTTGCGGTCTTCATTCCAGACTGGTTTGATGCAGCTCTTCATCGTGCTCTATTCTGAGCACGCCTCTTCATCTCCTCGTAAGATCCGCACCCTACATCCATCTGAGTCTGCTTATTATATTCGTTTCTTGGTCTCTCTCTGCGATTTATCTGCCACACACTTCTGTCCAAAGCTAAATTTGCGAATCCTTCATATACAGGTTGTCCCAGCTATCTTGTCCATCCAATATATCTCTGGAACAATAACAGTTATTGGAAAACGACTTTCACCGGTATCAATGTACGGCTCGGGCCCATGAATGTACATATTTGGAAACATTCTAAAACATTTTTTTTTAAATGGACACCCTATATTTTTTCTTCAGCAATCCATAGCATGACAAATCACATAATGAATGGCGTTGATTGCATCGCAATATTCCAATTACATCCCGAGATATTGCGACGCGAATTTGACGCTTGAAAAACCCGAAATGCGCTGCTAGCACACATCCTGAGGCTGCCCGTAATCGCGAGTGATTGACATGCGTAATCACACTTCCATACTTACCAAGAGATCCGAAACGAATAATACGGTATGCTGCCATCCTGTATTAAAGTTGTACTTTCCAGCAGGAATTTATCCCATAGGCTAGGGGTGATGCTGTTCTTTAACATATCTGTGTACCGCAACGTTAGTCACAAAGTTAACTTCGCGTATCTTTAATCCGTTACTAAAAAGGTAATGCCGTTCAACGTTAAAACTTTACTTTACTGTAGATCTATCGCAAGTGACAGTGAATCATTCACTCATAATAGTAAAATTCATGTTGATGGTTTTAGTGAGCCTCAGGACGTGCGCTAGCAGCGCATTTCGGTATAAGAATGTGTCCTACCAATCGATTCCTTCTTTTAGACAAGGTATGCCATTAATTCCTTTTCTCCTCTGTTCAGTACCTTCTCATTAGTTACGCGACCCACCCACGTATTTTGAGCATTCCTCTGTAGTGGCACATTCCAAAAGCCTCTATCCTATTCCGCACTGTCCATCGTCCATGTTTCACTCCCATACAAGAAAAAATTCCACAGAAATACCTTTAGAAAGGACTTTCTTACGCTTGAATTAATATTCGATGTTAGCACATTTCTTCTTTTCAAAAACTCTTTTGTTCCCATTGCCATTCTCCATTTTAAATCGTCTGTGCTGCGACCATCATATGTTATTTTACTAGTCAAGTAACAAAAGTCCTCTACTACCTTTATTGTATCGTTACCTAATCTAATTCCTCCAGTATCGCCTGATTTTCTTAGACTGCACTCCATTACCCTAGTTTTGCTCTTGTTAATGTTCATCTTATACACACCTTTGAACACACTGTCCATTTCGTTCAACGGCCTCTCCCCGTCCTTTGCTGTGTGTGACTGAATTACAATGCTATCGGCCAAAAGCAATGTTTTTATTTCTTCACTGTGAACTTAAAGTCCTTCTTGAAATTTATCTTTGCTTTCCTTTATAGCTTGCTCAAGGTACAAATAGAATAACACTGAAAAATCCCTGCATCCCTTTCATGCCCTTCAACTCTGATATCTGCTGTATGGTTTTTGTACAAGTTGTAAATAACATTCCGTTCCTTATATTTTACTCCTGCCGATTTCAGAATCTGAAAGATGTATTCCAATAAACAGTGTCAAAATCTTTTTCCAAATTGCATAAAGCTAGAAATCTTGGTTTGCCTTTTCTTGATCTATCTTCTAAGATAAGTCGTAACGTGAGTATTGCCTCCCGTGTTCCTACAATTATCCTGAATCCAAATAGAACTTCGCCGAGCTCGGCATTCGGTCTAGAGATTAATTAGCCACATCTAATATTTTAAGCTCCTTATTGTAAACAGGGAAGTGAATCGAAGAGATCATAATAATGTTTACAATTAAAAAACAGCGACCAGCCACAAGTACGTTGTAAAAATGTTTCTCTGGTGTGAAAGGTGTGGACAGCGTTTTGTATGCCTTGTACACCATGAGTAGCCGTCGCGTGATGTACAGCGGCGGCTACGCAGCCTCAGCACAAAGTCTTGGCATGGGGCTGATCCTAAATGCTCTAGTTGCCGGGTGGACCGCGAAGTTGTGGTCATCACTATACTCCGGTGAAATAATGGCCAGTGAAACTATCTGGTAAGTAGGACTTCTGGGTTCGAATCCTGCTGAGCACAAATTTTCAATTTTCCCCCCTAATTAAATTCCTTCTCACTGGCAGATAATGCTGTATGTTATTTTGTGTTTCAGACTACACCGTATAGCGGAAGCATAGCTGGAACCGGCATAAAACAAAGGCATGTAATTAAGCAGAAGAAAAGAAACGAATATACTGCGTTAATACTTTCTCAAGATGACCTGCGGTTTGTGGCTACTTTGGTTTGAGATTGGCCGTGGATCGACAGTAAGGAATTTTTTAGGAAACGGTTGCTTCAGTTTTTTTGCCACCGTTGACCAAATAAAACGGAGGAGGTTAGAGTAACGGGGAATTGGCGTTAACTAGGACGGGCACGGACGCCAGATCAGTGTAAGCCTTTCCACTATTTTGGCGAGCCGTAGAAAGCCGTTTCTCCGTTAAAACTATGCGTTAAACGGACCCCTCCTTTCTGTTAATGCTTTGAACTGACAGACAGTGCAGAGAATGTACTTTCACGTGACATTGGAAGGTCGTTCCGAAAGTAATGCCTCCCCTTTTTTTTTCACAATCGCATCAGCACGGCTAAATATAGCAGTATTTTCCACGCAGTCACCACCATTAATTATGCACTTCCGCCATCGATGAACCACAGTTTGCATGCTTCGCGTTTTAAAACCAGTTGATGCTAACCAATTCCTTATAGATTTGACATTTCCATTGACGATGCTCTTCAGAAAATTGTCAGGTATAGCTTGGTCCAGCCGATCCTGACCAAGTGGGTAGTTGTGTGACATGAAAACCAAAGATGGAGGCAAATAAACGAATACAGTAAGCAGGCTGAAATGGACATCGGTTGCCATTCCTTTAAGGAGATGAAAAGGCCTGTCAGGATAGAGGGGTGGAGTGCTGTATGAAACCAGACTGAGGACCAAAAATAACAGTAAGCATCCACGGGACCAACACGGCACACACAGATTTTGTAACCTACCTTCTCCTATCTTCGGGAGATAGTGTCCAGCATCCGTATATGGGTTTCTGAGGGGCTATTGTGCAGAGTGGAAGGACTGGCTATCATACCCTAGCGGGAGAGCATGAACATCTCCAAGGGGTGTCCCAACGGCTCCGTTCTGAGGCCACTATTGCGGAATTAAACATGGAGCTTCTCCCAGAGCTACAACAACACGAAGATGTGCCAGACGTGATAGCCTAAGTGGATGACCTCCTCCTCATGGTCGACGGTGGAAACCGCGAAATGGAGCCCAGGATTATAAGAGTTTTGCAAATTTTGCCCACATGGTGCATTAAGACTAAGCTACAAGTTGCGCAACAAAATTACACAGGAACCCTAAAGTCAAGTTTTATGAAGTGTCAGTTATAAGACGCAAAGAAGCAAGGTACTTCAGTGACATCATTCATGACCGCTGGAGTGTTGCGGCCCAACTAGACGCGGTGGCTGAAAGGTCTCTGGTAGCATTGTACAACCAGGCTGATTTCGGTCGTCCAAGTTTCCACCTTCCGTCCGATCTCAATAGACAATATGATGACAGCACACCGATGTCTATTGTGGGCTACGGATCTCCAGTATGGGCTCATAGGCTCACGAGGGTGGTGCCTGCCATGACTGTGAGAAGGGTGCAGCGGAATATTCTGCTCCATTTGGTAGACCCCCTCTTGGTGCTGATTGGACTCTGCCCATCGACATCAAGGTGAGGGGCCAGGGAGCCTGGTACGGGGCTAAAAAGGGAGAAAGTGGAAAGTAGAAGAAATTCTTGGAGCAACTGCAAATTCCAAGAAGGGGCTACAACTTTGGCAGGGGGATGCAGAAGAAACAAGAAGAGCGCATGCTCTCCTACGTGGCATCCAAGAAAAACTTTACATTAAACATTTCTAGCCCAGCAAAGGAATGCTGCACTTCCTCACAGAGCATGGGACATACCCGACATATTTATGGAGGTTTGGGGAACAGGCGACACCAGAGTATGCGGAGGAGAGAACCCTGGGCCATATAGTTTTCGACTGCCTTGCATTCGACAGTGTGGCCAGTGTCTTAAGGTGGGCACTGACCAACACTAAAACCTTTGAACTTATAAGACGCCCTGACACTTTTCATACATCCATCCTCTCGGAGACTAGAAGTGGCACCTCCCGGACTTGACTTGCAAGTAATTTAGGTATATCTAGTTTTTACGATATTTTAGGTTACAATCAATTGGTGATAAAATTTTTGTGTGTGTGTGGGGGGGGGGGGGGGCTGCAATGACATTCTTGGCCTGTCCAGTGCCAGAGGCGTGCTGACTGGGTTTATCTCAGTGAGTTGACCGCACAGGCCGGTATGTATTCAAGCTGACACAACTGTGACACTGAAGCAGTAGTTTACTATGTTAATTATCTAAGTTAAGAAGTAGGTTAAATGTGTAGGTTAGTTGGACCAGTGGATTCCCAGTAGCAGTCTTACATCTACATGGGATCCATTTAGTCAGAGGTAATGGGTTGTATTGTTGAATACGAGGTGCGTCTAGAAAGTTAGTTCCGTTTGGTAATAAAATGAAATTGTACACAGATACAGAAGAAATTTTTATTGCACAAAATTCTACAACTCTTAAACTACTTTTCTACATAACTGCCGAAATTTGGCAGGCATTTTGTCATAGCGTGGCACCAGATGTCGTATACCTTCTTCATAGAAATCTGCCGCCTGTGTCTTCAACCAGTTGGAAACAATTTCTTTCAGCTCGTCGTCATTGGTGAAGTGATGACCACCAAGGAAAGACTTGAGACATAAGAACAGATGAAAGTCACTAGGAGCGATGATGGTCAAACATGTCCCAGCCAAATCCCTGTAGGAGGTTTTCGTCACATTTGCAGTGTGTGGTCGTGAAATTTGGGGGCAGTCCATAGCGAGAGCACTAATTGTAAACCTACGGTTTTCCTGGATCTTGTCTTCAATAGCGTGAACAAGTTCTTCTGTAACCAAAGGTGGACGCCCACTTGGTTCTTCATCGTGCACATCACTACGCCCACCATTGACCTGTCGCACCCATCTTCTCACCATCGAATCACTCATCGCATTTGGTGCGTACACATCGCAAATTTGTCGATAAATTTCAATTGGTTTCATTTTCCTCGCATTCAGAAACCGAATCACCGACCTGATTTCACAGGCGGCGGGATTTTCAATCAACGCCGACATTTGAAACAAGAACAACCAAGCGTTCGTAACAGCGCTCTCCAAATGGCGCATGTTATTCTCCTTGATACACATCGTCTACAGCGCATGAGCAGAACTGCGATCGCAGCGCTGCAGCGGAGATAAACTGAAACGGAACTTACTTTCTGGACGCGCCTCGTATTACAAAAAAAGAAATTTGAAAAAAGAACTGTAATTGTAGCAGCAGTAATTGATCTAACACTTGCACCAGACACCTTAGCTTTTTAGTGTAGTGCGGACAACTGTAGTGTTGACAAATTCCTGTGTAGTACTCCACTCCAAGCAGCTGAGGCCTCCGGACAGACGCTGGCAGTCGCTGACGCAGCCCGGACAGGCCTCGTTTCTCAGGGCCAGACTGGGCAATATAGGCGGCAGACAGGCGGCGCTTAATAACGGCGCTTATTCAGACGAAGAAACGGCGGCGCATGCGCAGACGCTGGCGCAGGGCGGCCATATTTCACGGCGCCTGTCGGCAGGTAGCGCCTGATTTACTGCCGGGCCTGACAGCCGCATCGCCCACACCCGACTCGAATAAAGCCGACCAGCTTCACCGCCTGGCACTCCGCGTCTTCTCCACTTGCTGCCAAATGCTACGCCTCTTCTGGCGGACTCTTGAGCTCTTTAGCGTCGGCTCTGACACCCAACCATTATTTGGGTTTGCGGACTTTCTTTGCGAATTCAATGATGAACTCTTGTTATCAACTGATCCAAGGCTTCGATCTGTGACATCGTTTCCAGTAGTTTCCCGCTCACTATCGTCAGCAGCAAGGTTTTGTAGCGACGTTTCAACACGTTTCCTATTGCTGATCTTCAGGTGTAAACCTGTCGAAACGTTGCTGCAGGATGACGCGACCGAAGATGACGAGTGCAATACACGTGAAAAACGTCTTATTTACAGATTTATTGTCAAACGCCTTATTTACAGATTTATTGTCAAATTAGTGAGATTAGACTACTGGTCGCCACTACTTTCAGTTAGGCACAGTGGATTCTCCAGACCCCTCACCTTGATGTCGAGGGGCAGAGTCCCATCAGCACCAACAGGGGACCTACCAAATGGAGTAGAATATTCCGCTGCACTCTCCTCACAGGCATGGCAGGCACCACCCTCGAAAGACTGTGAGTCCATACTGGAGATTGATAGCCCACATGTTGTTGTGTTATTGTCTGATGAGGTCGGGCGGAAGGCGGAAACTTCGATGACCATCCCAGCCTGGTTGTGCAATGTTGCCAGCGATCTATCAGCTACCACATCTATTTGGGCCGCAAAACTCCAGCGGTCATCAGTGATGTCACTGAGGTACCTTGCTTCTTTGCGTCTTATAACTGGCACTCCAATAAAACTTGACTTTAAGAGTTCCTGGCCAATTAGCCTTTTAGGAGTATATACATAAATTTTCGTAGTTCAACTTGTAACTTAGTCTTAATGCACCATGTGGACAACATTTGCAAAACTCTTTCATTCATGGGCTAGACTCCGCGGCTTCGACCGTTGACCATGAGGAGGCGGTTGTCCACGTAGGCTACCACATCTAGCACATCTTCATGTTCTTGAAGCTCTCCGAGAAGAGACTCCATGCTTAATTCATGGAAGAGTGGTCTCAGGACGGAGGCCTGGGGGACACCCCTTGGACAAGTTCTTGCTCTCCCACTATGGGATGACAGCCAGACCTCCTATTCTTCACAATGGCTCCTCAGAAACCCATATAGGGATGCTGTACACTTTCTCCTGAAGATAGGAGAAGATAGGTTACAAAATCTGTGCCTTATGGGTCCCGTGGAAGCTTAGAGTTGGTTTTGATGTGGTCTTCAGTCTGGTTTGATTCAGCTCTTAACCCTGCTCTATGTTGACAGGCCTTTTCATCTCCTTATACGAATGGCAACCAACGTCCATTTGAACCTGCTTGCTATATTCGTTTGTTTGCCTCACTCTACGGTTTTTATGCCACACAACTACCCCCAATGCTTAGCAAATTGGTCGGGATCGGCTGCACCAAGCTATAGGTGACAATTTTCTGAATAGGTTGTTACCCGATGTCTATAGGGCCGCGGTGGAGTACCCGAGCGGAGCGCGCGGTTGCTCGCTGTGGAGGTTCGAGTCCTCCCTGGGTCATGGGTGTGTGTGTGTGTGTGTGTTGTCCTTAGTTTAGTTTACCTAGGTTTCAGTAGTTTGTAAGCTACGGACTGATGACCACGCAGTTTCGTCCGATAGATTTACAGACATTTGAACATTTAATGTCTATATTGCATTCATATTAATAGTGCATTCATCGTGTTCTATTCGTTAGAATCGACCGTATAGGTTGTAATAGCACTTTTTATAAACATTTTTTTCGTTTTCATTCTTCAAATTATGATTCCAACGTAAACCATATAACGAGTATCTTAATAAATTGCCTTATTGTGAAATGATCGATGGAAAGATCTTACCAGGTCACACAATATAAATCTCTATATATAAAAGGCAATGTCCCGACTGACTGACTGACTCATCATCGCCCAGCCAAAACCACTGAAGATAGAAACTTGAAATCTGTAGAGGGTGTTGATCTTACTCTGTAGGCGTCTGTAGGGGATGAAATGTTTTTTGAAAACATGTCGCTATTTAGGAAATTTTAAAGGTAGAACTACAAAATTTCGGCTTTTAATTGAGGGTTCGAATTTAAGCGACACGTGTTTTGGCATTTTTTTAAAGTTCAACCAATAAGGGAATAAAATAGGGGACGAAAAAATTGATTTTCAAAAAATGTTGCTGTTAACTCAAATTTTGAGCTACAAATACGAAACTTCGGATATGGAATCTTGGTCAGGATTTTAAAAAAAGAACAAAAAACAGATAATTTCAGTATTTTTGGAAATTCAATAAGTAAGTGGGTAAAATAGGGGATGAAAAATTCTTTTTGTAAAAACGTTGCTATTGAGACAATTCTGTAGCTAGAGCTGATAAAATTAATATTTGGATTGTTGGTTAGAATTAAAAAAAACACGTGTTTCGATATTTTTGGAAATTCAAGAGGGTTAAATTGGAGAGGGGATGTTTTTCTAAAATCTGTTGCTATTAAGGCAATTTTGAAGCTACAACCACAAATTGGTATATGTTTTCTTGGTCACAATGAAAAAGATACGTGTTTCGGTATTTTCAGAAAATTAATCTTGTTGGGTTTCAAATAGGGGATGAAACATTTTTTGAAAATTCGTTGCTACTAAGCCAATTTTAATCCCAGAATTACAAAAAAATGATATTTGCATATTTGGTTGGAATTTAAAAGACAAATGTTGGGGTATTTTTCGAAATTCATCTATTAAGGGGTGCCATAGAGGGTTTCGAGTAGTAAAATCAAATGTTCAAATGTTTGTAAATCTTAAGAGACTTAACTACCGGGGTCATCAGTCCCTAAGGGTTACAAGCTAATGAAACTAACTTAAACTGACTTATGCTAAAGACAACACAAGCACCCATAGCCAAGGAGCGAATCGAACCCCCGACGGCGAACAGTAACGCGCACCGCAGCATGGCGCCTCAATACGCACGGCCTCCTACCGCAGCTACAAGTAGTTTCACAACATTTCGTTACGATAGTACTTAAGCTATATCTATGAAAATTTATATTAAGAGGGAGAAAGAACTGGTGGAGATCAATTGGCCTACGGATGCGAAGCAGCGGGCGTTAAACTAGTTTGTTATATTTGACACCGATGTACTGCAATGCATTGATAGTAAAAGTACTGCTTGTCACTTCGTTTTATATGTGACTCATAACCTTGGTGGTGGATATCCACGATTTTATCTTTTGTAATTACTTTATGTCAGAGGTGTGCATCTCCTCCTCCTATGACCAATGACTCACTCTCCCCCAAACTGCGACCAGCTCCCCCCCCCCCCCCCCCGACACCCGAGATGTTATGTCCTGGATTCCTAGTTTATTACCTAATACAGAAGGTTTTGCCATTTAATATTATCTTTTATTTCACTTTTTTATAATTGTTTTATGAAGTCCCCCAGGTTGGCCAAAAGTACTCATATTCCCCCCCCCCCAAGATATTTCTATAACACAGTTTGCGTCTTGACTCCCCCCCGTGTCCCCCCCCCCCCTGTGTTCACCTATGTTTTATTTTCTGATGTCTAATAAGCCACTAAGTATTTCAATGGTCTTTAGTCATCACACACAACGTAAGTCATGTTTCAGTCGATGTTTTCATTTCACTTTTCATTAATTACTAATTTGTAACGATAAACTCCAGAACTTTTTATAATGTCACTGTAATGCATTCTGTTGGACACATTGTTTATTTCAGTCAATCCACTTCTATATATTACAAAACATCAGTTACTAAAATAACTGCCATTGCATTGACGCTCTATGGTCTGATAAGCTTAACAAACATTTGAACATTACTAAAACAACTATGGAAACTTCCATATGTTCTTTGCCTATAATATTCAATGGAATGATACTTGTAATCTTCGGTGTAAAATATTGTACGTAAGTTCACCATTATGTCTACCATTCAGTAATGTGCTGTCACTTAGCATACGTGCTGGTTACTTTTTTTTTTTTTAATACAAGCTATACTGTTTCTTTTGTTCTTATATTTTCAACTGTGTGACATGTTACCATAACCATTTGTTTATGATCTGTAAATATTTTATATATTTTCACTTTTATAATGTAAGGGGCACTTGAAGTCTGCAATTGTGTGGTAAATCGCGCGCGTGTGCGGGAATCGTGCTGAATTTTGATAGCTACTGAGCCGGCCGCTGTGGCCGAGGGGACTAAGGCGCTCCAGTCACGGTCTGCACGGCCACTACGGTCGGGGGTTCGAATCCCCCCTCGGGCATGGATATTTGTGCCGTCCTTAGTGTTAGCTAGTTCATAAGTAGTTTGTAAGTTTAGGGACTGATGACCCCGTAGTTAAGTCCCATAAGCTCTACAAACATTTGAACATTTGATAGCTACTGAATTGTCGTAGTTCAGGGGTTAGTCAATAGATAGCGGCACCTTTCATGTGTGAAACGAGCGTCTGGTCGCTCGCTTGTTATATAGACACGTGACTGGAAAATCCAGGCGGTTTTGCAGTGAATGGCGAACGGCGGGAGAAGCCCTGTTTGGCCTTGGAGAAATATGCAAAAACCACTTAAAAATTAATAACTATTGATCCATACCTGATACAAAGGAGCGCGTGGGCTCATTTTGAAAATTTACGGATACGCTGCCATAAAAAGCGCCCTCTGTCACGTTAATAGGTTTTGAGTATAGTAAATCAAAAATGATTATAAAATATCAATTTCGTGAACGATATATCTTGAAAACGGCTTAACCAAATATTACGTACAAAGTGTCAAATGATAGATCTAAGTGAGTTCTATTAAGATGTGTATTTAGTTTTTTGCGCAAATTCAGTAAATGTGAATTAGGGGCCAGTTACATGGTTTCTAGGTATAAAAGCTGGATTTTTAATAAATAAACGGTAATAACTGTATTATAAGCGGCAGTACAGAAAAATAAGATTTAAGTAAATAGTTAATGAAATCACAGGATCAATAGTACAGTGAATAATCTATGTTTAAATACTGAAAAAGCAAATGTTGATAAGTTTTAATGTTTTTATAATGCAAAAACTACGATATGAACAATGTTTTTGATGCAATATTCTGTTTCAGCGGAAAATTTACGTCAAATATTATAATCACATGTATTTATTTCATTTGTATTTTATATAAAAGGATAATTTCTTGAAAATAAGATACTGATCTGACTTCAGAGTAAGCTAGCGAGGGTACTTAATGCGGAAATTTTGGCTTGTTATGGTGACGGTTTGACAGAAAAGGCGTGTCGTTATGCTAGGTGACTATGGAGTCGCCTGAGGGCTTGTAAAATTTCAGCGAAGTGTTCTAGTGTGGAACTTAGAAATATTTGTTCTGTGGTGTTTCCAGAACTTTGATTTTATTCTATGTCTGTGGGACAGAAAAAGTCGTCAATGGCGCTTCGTGGACTCTAACTATGAGACAGTAGAACTTAGAGTTTTCTCAGGATAGTTGCTAGACTATAATTTTTATTTAGCGACTGTGCGTTGAGAAACTTTTCAGTCAAGGTTACATTTTTGGTGTAACAAATATTCACTGACGGATTTTACGTGGAATAAACATCAACTTAGTTAAAAGTCAATGTTTGGTTTGTGCATTTTTATTTATTTATTGTATTGTTTTTTTCTGCCTGCACTTATTTAAAGCTAAACATAGCAACAGGTGTGGCTGGCCCCTAGACACGACGCAACCAGTTTGTGTAATAAAATAGGATCTACAGCAGCACTTTACGGAGCCCCCAAGCAAACACATGCTGTGAATGGGTGATTTGTGTTGTTTTATTTATTTATTTATTTCGTGGTGTAGCACTGAGGGCTCTAGCCAACTGGAAGAAATAACTGATAAAATTGTGTCACCTTGTAGAGAAAAGTGTTTTTCTTTTCTAGTCTGTATTTGGAAAATCTGTGTGTAATCTCGCAATATCATGATTCCGATTGCTTTTATACAAAATGTAATTCAGTACATTTCTTAACTTTTTGTCTTTATCTTAGGCTGGAACTTGATAATGGTCTAACGAACGAAACGTAGCATTTGGCTAAATTAATAAGCAGCTTATGGTCAACCACAACGAATTTTCAAACGTATATAACAGTTGTAAAAACCCCACCTTATCACATTTTTGTATGCATTTCCTCTTCCCCACATCTTCTACCATTGAATCCTCTATGACCATCCTCATCCCTTCTGTTCGGTCTCCTACATCTCTCTCTTTCTCTGCATCTCCTTCTCCTCACTATAGTTGCAGTCTCCTCTTCCCCAACGTACCATACCTTCTCCTCGTTGTGTCCATCTCCTCCTCTCTTCCTACCCTCTCAATGTTTACTCATCTACTACTCCTCATTCTGTTCCATCTCTCTCTTCCTTTCCGCTCTATTTCTCAATCTCCTCATTCTGCTCCTCATCTACAGTCAAATAACATTGACCCTCCTCTTCGTAGCATTTACTTCATCTTCTCCTCCTTATGTCTGTCCATCCTATCATCGGCAGTTTCTTTGTCCATCCCTAACTCCCCATCTCCTTCCAACTCTTTCTACCCCCTCTCTCTGCAGCTCTCTCTCTCTCTCTCTCTCTCTCTCTCTCTCTCTCTCTCTCTCTCTCTCTCTCTCTCTCTATCCTTTCCTTCATGCCAACCTCGAAGACCAATTCCCCTCAGCCCTTCCTTTGCATATCTTCTCCATCACCTGCCTCCTCCATTTCTACATACCCCATCTTCTATCGCTCTGTGTATCTCAGCCTGCACCCTCTCTTTCCTACTCCTCCTCTCTCGTACAGCTCATCCTCCTCTCTGTCCATCCTCCATTTGTTGACTATGACATGTAGCCTGCCCTGGAGAACAGGTCGATAACACAGTCTGGTACTATCGCCACACAGTGGTCCTGAAGTCCATCCAGTAGTTTCGGAGACAATGTGGAATATACATACAAACATACAGAATTTTTTTAAATATGTATGGATTCTTAATCAGTATTCATCATGTCTTCATGTCTGTGATGTTTCCAAGTAATATCGTGTTTTGGGGTAATCATACAACTCAGCCTAGCTCCTGACAGTATGCAACGCGCTTATCTTGAGAGGTAAGGCGTTTGGCCTTTTGGGAACGGCTTCGCAGCTGAATAGGGTCTCACTACGCATATGTAAGATTCGGCCCCCGGTCGCACACCTGGCAGGCAAGACGTTGTTTTATGAGCCAACTCCTCAGGCCACTGATGGCTTCTTGCTTACACGATGACTGCAATAATTTTAAAACATTCTTCTAAAATTGCTTGACATTTTTTTAAATTTATATCTTAACACCAAACATTTTTGGTAATGTAAGACCATGTCATACCTCAGCAGTGTCTCTATAAAGAGAAAATGACGTCTTTTTGAGAGGAATTTTCGTGGGGAGTGGTATGATGTGACGAAGAGATTTTATTGTTGAACCAGTGTTATATAGTACGAATAATACTATTTGGAATAAGAAAGGGTATTGTGATGTAGATCATCTTAATACTGTTGTAAATATACATTTTTAGTCTGATATTCACCTTTTTAAAAATGATAATGTTTGTAGAGCTTATGGGACTTAACTACGGGGTCATCAGTCCCTAAACTTACAAACTACTTATTAAATAGCTAATACTAAGGGCGGCAGAAATATCCATGCCCGAGTGGTGATTCGAAACCCCGACCGTAGTGCCCGTGCAGACTGTGACTGGCACGCCGCAGAACGCTCGGGAACCCCCCCCCCCCCCCCCCCGGGCTCACGTTTTTACTTTTTGTACCACAAAACAGATTAAACTGTCAGTTTGCCTCTTAGTGAAACAAAACTACAGTTTCAAGGCCACCAGCAACAATCAGAAAGTAGTGTGGACAAAGGGATTTATACTGAATTTCGTCTTGAAATTGCCAAGCCTGCTCATTCTTTCGCGATATACCGTGAAGCGTTCTAAATGATTTTATAAATATTTTCAGAGACGAAATCTGTAATGAAACTAGGAATGTTAGGATTTTATGGCCTTACACAAAATACTTTTGTTTTTAAATGATTTTTCCCACTTATTTTCAACACTCGTTTAATGCAAGACAGAACGAGAAATAAGGAATGAAAGTATCGATTTCCCCACTATATTTTTTGTTGAAAGGTATGAAGAGTACATCTCACTCACTCATCAAAAATCATTTATGAAGTGTAACGTAATCGTACTGTGGATATACACTACTGGCCATTAAAATTGTTGCACCAAGAAGAAATGCAGATGACAAACGGGTATTCATTGGATAAATGTATTATACTAGAACCGACATGTGATTACATTTTCACGCAATTTAGGTCCATAGATCCATAGAAATCAGTACCCAGAAGAACTACCGTTGCCCTGATACGCCTGGGCATTGAGTCAAACAGAGCTTGGATGGCATGTACAGGTACAGATGCCCATGCAGCTTTAACACGGTACTACAGTTCATCAAGAGTAGTGACTGGCTTATTGTGAGGAGCCAGTTGCTCGGCCATCATTGACAAGACGTTTTCAATTGGTGATAGATCTAGAGAATGTGCTGACCAGGGCAGCAGTCGAACATTTTCTGTATCCAGGAAGACCCTACAGGACCTGCAACATGTGGTCGTGCATTATCCTGCTGAAATGTAGGGTTTCGCAGGGATCGAATAAAGGGTAGAGCCACGGGTCGTAACACATGTGAAATGTAACGGCCATGTTCCATGGTCTTCTGTTCCAGCCATGATCTCCGAGCTGACTGACCATGCTGCTGCAAACGTCGTCGAACTGTTCGTGCAGATGGTTTTTGTCTTGCAAACGTCCCATCTGTTGACTCAGGGATCAAGACGTGGCTGCACGATCCGTTACAGACATGCGGATAAGATGCCTGTCATCTCGACTGCTACTGATACGAGGCCGTTGGGATCTAGCACAGCGTTTCGTATTGTCCTCCTTAGCCTACAGATTCCATATTCTGCTAACAGTCATTGGATCGCGACCAACGCGAGCAGCAATGTCGCGATACGATAAATCGCAATCGCGATAGGCTACAATCCGTCCTTTATCAAAGTCGGAAACGTGATGGTACGCACTTCTCCTCCTTACACGAGGCATCACAACAACGTTTCATCAGGCATTGCCGGTCAACTGCTATTTCTGTACGACAAATTGGTTGGAAACTTTACTTATGTCAGTACTTTGTAGGTGTCTCCGGCGGCGCCACCCTTGTGTGAATGCTCTGAAAAGCTTTTTATTTGCATATCACAGCATCTTCTTCCTGTCGGTTAAATTTAAAATTCAATGTTCAAATGTTTGTACTGCTTATGGGACTTAACTACGGGGTCATCAGTCCCTAAACTTACAAACTACTTATGAACTACTTACGAACTAGGACGGCACAAATATCCATGCCCGAGGGGGGATTCGAACCCCCGACCGTAGGGGCCGTGCAGACCGTGACTGAAGCGCCTCAGTCCCCGCGGCCACCGCGGCTGGCGGTTAAATTTCGCGCCTGTAGCACGTCATCTTCGTGGAGTAGCAATTTTAATGGCCAGGTGTGTAAGTTGAGTCATCAATGTTGCAAACAACGGTGTCTGTGAGGGTTTGGTCGTTTTTATTCACTTTATTTTACTTATTTGTGTGTATTGAGACATATACTCGATTATAGTTTAGATCAATTCATTTTCACTGACTCCCATCGTGAGGTTTCAACAGTCCTGCAAACTGTTACGTCTTTGTTTCATTTTATTAACCGTACAGTGACTATCAGCTTTAGTGGAAGTTTTCTTGATTAATATCATTGTTTTTTCTACATGTCTACAAGTCTGCAAACTGTCGCTTTCATTTAATTTAGTTAAAAATGTGTTTTCACTTCCGTGTCCAGTATGTGCCGCCATTTTCAACCTACTCTCGGTCACGACTTGGGTGCATCAATTGTGCTCAGCACCACGGTACTGGAAACTTCCCAACTTTTAACGCTATTTAGCCTCATAAATGAGTTTCCTCTGATTTTTACAAAAAACAGTTCTGTAGTGTAAAGTACAATAGTTATTTTTTTCTTCTTCTCTTCTAAAGCTACAACATCGAAATTTCGAGACGCCAATGAATACAGATTCGGATATTTAATACATGTTATGCAATAGATTTCATACTAAAGTTGTTCGGAGTGTGATGTCAATCGGGTTGAGACATACATTTATTCACATTGTTTCACTTTATCAAGAGAAAGTAACAATCATCAGAATTCAGCTTCCTTGAGTCTGTGTCTTGCGTGGGAAGCGTTGGATGCAATCGTAAGGGAAATTTCTCGCATTTGTGAGCATACATCTGTAGTAAGTATTCGGATTTACGCTGTCAAACTTTTTTAGATGTGCTTTAAAGCAGAAACAGTCTTTAGAAAGCATCTGCATTGGGTACAACTGCTTGTTTATCATTTGGTATGTATCTTAACGTATTATTTATTGCACATTTTTATAGCCTGCTGCCTAATATTTAAAAGCATGTCGTACATCTCATAACTTAGCATACAATGACATACATTCTTTGACGTTACTATTTAGACAGTCTAACGAGCGAAAATGTGAAATAGAAAAATATTAAAAGAAAAGGAAAGACAAAAAATATAAAGATAATTAGAAAATTGCTTATTGAAAAACATAAAAAATTACAAAGACTGTACATAATTAGTTCTTTGTCAAGCTCTTCCAGGTGATTGATCTCGAGGAAAACTTCGGGCCTTTCCCTTATGAACCTGATTCTATTTCATCTAAAATTGTAACATTTTTTAATTTTTTTATTTTTAGTTTTTTCTTACAGCTCATGTGGATGGATGGTGACAAAAATTAATTTGATGTGTTTAGAATTAGTCGAATGACCCGTAAGCTGGCTATTCCATGTGGGAGGGCTTCGGTAAGGCCTCGATTCTTTCCCTCCTGAAGCAGTTTGTTGTTTGCACTATCCTAACATTATTTTACATTACTTGTAGTATTATTATTTGTTGTGTAATGCCTTTGTTTACTATTTTTTGATTTCTATATTCACTATTCTTATTACTTTTACATTTTATGAAATTATAAGTCTTGTCTGTCTTGTCAACTTGAATATCGTTTTCCTTGTTATCAAGGTGTTTGTATGTGTTGGTCGTTTTAATGATCTGTGTTATTTTCAGAATTTGTATCAGCATCTGTATTTTTGTTTGAACTGTTCTATGTATTTTGTTGTGTTTCTTATAGGCGTTTTATAAATATGGAATATTACCGTTCCTGCCTGTATGTGTACAGTAATGGTGTACATGTTTTATCTGCTGCCTTATTTAAAGTACACCAACTGTTTGGTTCTCGTATGAAGTGTTTAATGATGATCCAGTCGATTTTTGGTCTTACTTCATTCTCTCACACCGTTATATTACACGTTCTGGAGTTCCCAAGGCACCACATCCACATACGTCTGTGTTTCTCAGGCCAAATCGGTGCAAATGTGTTGGATATAGGCCGTTTCCAGTACAAAAATGTACCATCCCTCTGGTCGGATCAACGGGCTGTAACTTCATCCTATCATCTTAACGTGTATTTTGCATGGACATCTGATTAGATATTCCTGCTGGGACCTCATCCCGATCGTTTGGGTATACGCCCTGTTTTAGTCTGGATATGAGGCTCAGTGTCATTAAGTTTTGTACAAGTTTATTTCTTCATCGATAATGCCTAGACATTATGAAAGAAAGATAAATCTTGGACAGCTGAGTGAAAAAGACCTCCAATCAGCAACGGAACATTGTCATGTATTGCCCATTCACTTAATATGCATTGATTAACCTAATGCCGTTTGAAACCAAAAAAGGCACTCCAAGCTGTCAAATAAGAGAGAGAATACCCAGAGTAAACAAAGCATCCTGCGTATTTGCAGACGCTCTGGCGAGCGCTGCCATGGTTACAAAAGTGTTCAAATGTTTGTAAATCTATCGGACCAAACTGCGTGGTCATCAGTCCGTAGCTTACAAACTACTTAAACTAAGGTAAACTAACCTAAGGACAAACACACACACCCATGCCCCAGGGAGGACTCGAACCTCCACGGCGAGCAACCGCGCGCTCCGCAGCGAGACGCTTTAGACCGCTCAGCTACTCCACCACGGCGCCATGGTTACAATTACGGTTCATAGAATTAGCGGGTAACTCCGAATCTTCAATCAAAATAGGAATTCTCCTTTCAAAGTTGCAAATCGCCTCCCCTTCGAGGATCGGTGGGTTGGGGAGGGGGTGATTTCAGGTCAGGTAGATACGCCCCTTGTAGATAGTCATTTTGTATTTATATATATAAAAAAGAGTCTAGAATGCAATGAATTATTTATTTAGTCAACAAGTTTCGTTCCTTATTTTGGACCATCTTCAGGACTGTAAATCCACTGATGCCGTGAAGCTGTCCAGGTGCTTCGAAACCTTGTAGAGCGTAACTGCACCTGCCCATCTTCACGAGATCAATGGATTTACAGTCCTGAAGATGGCCCAAAATATTGACCGAATCTAGTTGACTAAATAATTAATTCATTGCAGTCTAATCTTTTAATGAAATAAATCGCAATTTGCGATCACTTATGGCTTCACTGTATTAGGTTTAGATATAGTACCAATGTGCGGCGAATGAAAATTTGTGCCGGGTCGGGATTCGAACCCGGGATCTCCTGCTTACTAGGCAGACGCGTTTACCACTCTACCACTTTTTATTTTTATTTTTTGTGGTCTTCTGTTAAATTAAAATAACTCTGGTAATGTTGAGACCAGTGGAGACAACACAAAACAGATCTTCTGGCGAGGCAGGCTCAGTGCGGCCAGAGCCACCGAGGACACAGTGACGAACCCGACTGCAGAGGACTCTTTCCTGCACGTCTCCCGCCACACCCAAATCTCTATTCGCCACACTGTCTCTTTCCTATTACCACAACCTCGCAAAAGTGAGATTTATTTCATTAAAAAATGAACACTGTAACGTCGTCAAAAATATATAACTGTATACAAGCCGAGGCTGGGGTCCTGATAACAATTAATTGTGTCTCGATATCTCATGGACTGTTCTCCCTGATGCGGGAATACAGTATTGTGGCTGCGAGCATTACAAAATTAAGAGGCTGTGGTAATAGGAAAGAGACAGTGTGGCGAATGGAGATTTGGGTGTGGCGGGAGACGTGCAGGGAAGAGTCCTATCTTGACCACCCAAAATATCTCTGGAACAATAACAGCTATTGGGAAACGACTATCACCGGTATCAATGTACGTCTGGTGCCCATGAATGTACATATTTGGAAACATTCTAAGACAAAAGCAAATGTGTTTTTAACACAGACTTATATTTTTTTAAATGGACACCCTTCAGCA
Organism: Locusta migratoria; assembly: GCA_026315105.1. Classification (NCBI taxonomy): domain Eukaryota; kingdom Metazoa; phylum Arthropoda; class Insecta; order Orthoptera; family Acrididae; genus Locusta; species Locusta migratoria. The sequence continues at coordinate 406,061,937 of CM048744.1, read as the reverse complement.
ATCCATAGCATGACAAATCACATAAGCAATGGCGTTGATTGCATCGCAATATTCCAATTACATCCCGAGATATTGCGACGCGAAGTTGACGCTTGAAATACGCAAAACGCGCGGCTAGCGCACGTCCTGAGACTCAGGCGAGAACCCCATGCTGCTCAGGACGCGCGCTAGCCGCGCGTTTCACGTATTTCAAGCGTCAACTTCGCGTCGCAATATCTCGAGATGTAATTGGAATATTGCGATGCAATCAACGCCATTGCTTATGTGATTTGTCATGCTATGGATTGCTGAAGAAAAAAATATAGGGTGTCCATTAAAAAAAAAAAAAAAAAAAAAAAAAAAAAAAAAAAAAAAAAAAAAAAAGAACATAAGTTTGTCTTAAGAAACACGTTTGGTTCCGTTTTAGAATGTTTCCAAATATGTACATTCATGGGCCCCAGCCGTACATTGATACAGTTGCAAGTCGTTTTCCAATAGCTGTTATTGTTCCAGAGATATTTTGGGTGGACAAGATAGCTGGGAAACCCTGTATAAGTGCACTCTAAACTGTTTTTTTATATATAAATTTAAATAAGAAATGTTCAAATGTCTATAAATCTATCGGACCAAACTGCGTGGTCATCAGTCAGTAGCTTACAAACTACTTGAACCTAGGTAAACTAACCTACGGACAAACACACACACCCATGCCCCAGGGAGGACTCGAACCTCCACGGCGAGCCACCGCGCGCTTCGCAACTAGACGCTTTTGACCGCTTTATTTATTTATTTATTTATTTTTTCGCGTCTCCTTCCCCCCCTTAAACCCGTCCTTCCGCTCACCAAAATCGCCTTCATCGGCGTCGGATTCTCTCGGCATTTTGTGAAAATTAAACTATCTTCTTCTGTTACATGTTGATGTCGTGAATACCAGTTTGATTTTCGATTTCCGCTTGTAGAAAGAAAATAAAAAGTATTGTATTCGACGTTTTCTGTGTTCAAAATAAAAACTTTCTAAGAATGATAAATAAATAAAGCATCTTGCTGTTAGTTCCATTTCACTTCGGTTCAGCGGTTGCCCTGACGGAGATCGTCTTCTCAAAAGTGTATTGGTAAGATTCCGTTTCTCTATCACCTTGAGCCGTTCTGTTCTTTCATTTTGTTTGCCACTAGTCGTACAACCAAGTCGTCTTCTCTTATCTCCGGAGAAATTCCCACGAGCCATAAGCATCATGGCTATAAAAAAATAGTAGTCTTACATGAGTTTTCCTTCATGAGCAATGAGTTATATATATGTATCTATATATACTGGTAGTCCTCTCGAGACGCAATCAATTCGTAAAATGTCTAAAACATCCATTCTTCCAATCAGAACCATTTATTATACCTTAGTACAGTAACCGTTCGTTGATAGTGTTGTTTAAAAATTTTGCGTAGTTCTTGGTATAATTTGGGGTTTCTCGTAGTTTGTTGTGTTGTATCTGTAGATACATGGCAAAGTCTTCTTTACGTGGATTTTCACAGTTAAAGATATAATAAACTGTGTGTGCTTTTATCCAGTTTACACAATTTCTTTTTGTCTGTGGGTAGGGCACAGTGTCGGGTGTAAGGAAATCTGCTAGTGTTATCGCCATGGCAGACGTTCTCGTTATACTTGCCAACAGCTGCCTAACCATGTTCCAAACTTTTAAATGTTCAAATGTTTGTATAGTCTATGGGACTTAACTACGGGGTCATCAGTCTCAAAACTTACAAACTACTTATGAACTACTTACTAACTAGGACATTCACATATATCCATGCCCGAGGGGGGATTCTAACCCCCGACCGTAGTGGCCGTGCAGAACGTGACTGGAGCGCCTCACTCCCCTCGGGCATCGCGGCAGGCCGACCGCTCGGCTACTCCACCGCGGCTTTAAATAAGAGTACTGCTACTCCGAAGAAGTGAAACAAAAATGTTTGCAAAAATATATTCATTTTGTGTCCTGGATTTGCATATTTTTTGACTTGTTTCGATTTGCCAATTAAAATGGGACACACTACGTACTGCATTCCGTTCAAATCAAATGTTTGTATCGCTTATGGGACTTAACTACGGGGTCATCAGTCCCTAAACTTACAAACTACTTATCAACTAGCTTATCCTAAGGACGGCACAAATATCCATGTCCGAGGGAGAATTCGAACCCCCTACCGTAGTGGCCGTGCAGACCGTGACTGAGGCGCCTCAGTCCCCTCGGCCATCGCGGCCGGCCTGCATTCCGTTTCCGTCAGTGTATCAAACAGCAGTTCACAACTTGGGCCACAGTGTCAGCCTTACAAAAAGAGGGCAGTGGCCGGAGGCGGTGTTAGTTAGGAACATGCGGCCTTTAATAACTGTCTCCAGGAGGTGGCCGTCTGGCGCCGTATTTCAGAAAGTGCAGAGCTCGCGCCCGCCGCCCATATGAGGCGTTTTTATCGCCGGCCCTAGCGACCGCTTTATCGCCTGCCGCCCCCGCCGCCCCACTGGGGTGCGAGCCGCCCCTCCTGAGGCCGCAAGCAGCGCCCTTAATTAAAACGCTACGCGCCGCTCTCGCCTCTCCTAGTTTAATTATTTAAACATGACCTCCGTAGTCACACCACACTTTCCCGTCTGCCGCTGATAAAACAGTTTAGCGCTCGGACCTCTCCACATCAACGTCTTTCTTTCGCAAAAAACGTCTCTTTCGTGCGATTTTGACCCTTGTACACACATAAAAATGTGTTGCGTCACCACTATTTTAGGAGTTGATGACCCTTTATATAAAAATGCAATGGACATGCAGAAATACAACATTTCAGTTTTCTTTTCGCTAATGAAAACAAAAATGCACATCTCTTACGAAATTAACTTAGTGTGACGGGGTGATATGTAGCTATTTACTTGCTCCTTCATAATTTTATTCAGTAACATATCTTTACCTTATTGAGATGAGCACTACATAATGTGGTGTGAGGGTGTGAGTAAAGAACAGAGTATACGGTCCCGCATTTACAAGTAGTCTCAGTCCACCAAAACCCTCCAGCATTTTTATTAATATGTAATATACCGCAATTAATTTCAATATTATAGTGCGGCTCGATAGCACATTGGCAGGCCGAGCGCCGTGGCTCAGCGCGGTTAGTTTGGGGGCTAAAAGCCATCTGTAATCAAAAAGCAGAGCCAACTCCTATATATATATAAAAAATTAAATAAATAAAAATAATGAATAGATAAAATAAAATGAAAAGTAGCGTACCATATTACAGATCCAAAGGTCGCGGTTTCAATCCTCGCCAGGTCCTAAGCTTTTAATCTGTCACTTTCCACTTCTCACAGTGTTGCTGATGTGAAAAAATCGAGTAGCATCGACGTTCGGAACCCACGCTAAACTGTAGGTCCCCCAATAACAAGCTGAGTAAGTCAGTTCGAAGGTCGGAGGAAGGCAACGTCATTCCGCGTCCAAAGAGGACCATGCCTGGTAAAGCACTGTGGTGTTCAAAACAGTCTTCGGATTGTTGAATGCTTTACCTACCTTATGACTGTTTATACAATGTACTCGTAATTATCTCGTATTAAGCTATGTTTGCCGGCCGCGGTGGCCGAGCGTTCTGCGGCGCGCCAGTCACGGTCTGCACGGCCACTACAGTCGGGGGTTCGAACCCCTCCTCGGGCATTGATATTTATGCCGTCCTAAGTATTAGCTAGTTCCCAGAATGAAACTTCACTCTGCAGCGGAGTGTGCGCTGATATGAAACTTCCTGGCAGATTAAAATTGTGTGCCGGAACCGGGACTCGAACCTGGGACCTTTGCCTTTCGCGGGCAAGCGCACTACCGACTGTGCTATCCCGACACGACTCACGATGCCACCCACAACTTTACTTCCGCCAGTACCTCGCCTCCTACTTTCCAAACTTCACAGAAGCTCTCCTGCAAACACGCAAGACTAGCACTCCTGGAAGCACTCCGCTGCAGAGTGAAGTTTCATTCTGGAAACATCCCTTAGGCTGTGGCTAAGCCATGTCTCCACCTAAACTTACAAACTACTGATGGACTAGCTAATACTGAGGACGACACAAATATCCATGCCCGAGGGGGGATTCGAACACCCGACCGTAGTGGCCGTGCTGCATATAAGGACAACCTAAGGAATTGTGTTGTTGATTTATTATACACGTTCAACGCCAGAGTCAGGAGGCCATGGAACCAACATGATTTTCTTGTACAGGCTGTCCGACTCAACTGTTTCACCCCAGATATCTCTGAAACTACAAGAGATATTGAAAAAGACCTTCACGGTCATGAACGTACGGCAGGGGCTTATGTAAGTAGGTACTATGAGACAGTCTAAAACGTAAAGAAGCATTATTTTCAACGCAAACTAATTTGTTTCTTAATGGATATCCTATATTATTTCTTAAGGAATCAGTAGCATGAAAAGTTACAAAAATAATGTCGTTGGTTGCATCGAAATCCGTCAATTATATCCGGAGAAACTGCGAAGCGAAGTTAACTTTCGAAACACGTGAAGCGCACAGCTAACACGTCCCGAGACTCAAGTGAGACTCGCGGTTGAGTATCAGACACGCGCTAGCAGCGCGCCTCATGTATTTTCTCCGGATGTAATTGACGGATTGCGATGCAATCAACGTCATCATTTTTGTGATTTTTCATTATATTGGTTGCTTAAGAAACAATATAGTGTATCCATTAAAAAACGTAAGTTTACGTTGAAAATAATACTTCTTTTCGTTTTAGACTGTCTCATGGTACCTACTTTCACAAGGTCCCGCCGTACCTTCATGACCGTGAAGATCATTTTCAATATCTCTTGAAGAGTCAGAGATATCCGGGGAAAAAGTTGAGTGTATATGTATTAATATTGGTTGATAGTACTGTATTCCTCGATTACATGATTTTTAATCCATAGAGCAAAAGACAATACGAAATACGGGCGGACTTCATGAAGTAATTCACACATGTGGCCCCAGCTTACGACTATCCTACAAATTTGGGTATGCGTCCATCCTGTCGGATAGCTTATATGACGGTTTCCAGCAGCAATAAAAATTTCATCTTACGTGCAGTATAACGTGCAATGATTGACCCAGTTTTGTAGTTGTAGTCTCCAGTCCACCGACAGCTTTGGTGCAGCACTCCACGCTATCATATTGCATGCAAGCCTCTTCAACTCTGAATACGGCAATTTACATCGTTTTGAATCTGCTTATTGTGTACGTCTTTTTGTCTATCTATGCTATTTTTACCTCAAACATTCCCCTCCAGTGCTACACTGACGAGCCCTTGATGTCTCAGACTTTGTCTCGTCAACAGATTCCTTCTTTTACTCAGGATATACCAAGTTTTTTGCTCAGTGCCTCCTCAGTAGATACGCGGTCTACGTATCTAATCTTCGTCATTGTCCTGTAGGACCACATTTCAAATGTCTCTACCGTCGTAATTGTCCATGTTTCACTCTCGTACAATGCTAAAATGAAGAAAGATGCTTTCAGAAAGGACTTCTTAACATTTAAATTAATATTGTTGATAAAACTCTTCTGGGTTATTGGACCGCATAGTCAATATTTCAAATATTTCACCGACGTTTCGGCCACTATTGCAAGCCTCCATCTTCTGGGTGTAAACGTAACACCCAGAAGATGGCCGCTTGCAATAGTGGCCGAAACTTCGATGAAATATATGATATATTGACGATGCGGTTCAATACCCAGAAGAGTTTTATCGACAATAACAACGGCCGCGGAAGTCTTCGTTTACATTAAATTAATATTGCAAGTCAACAAATTTTTCTTCTTCAGAAATTATTTTCTTCCCTTAGCCATTCTGCATTTTATATCTTTTTTACGAAGCTATTCATAAGTTATTTTATTACCCAAATAACAAAACTCATCTACTAATCTTATTTTCGTGTTTAGTGATCTTAATTCCTTCTGCATCGCCCGATTTTCTTAGTTTCCATACCATTACTCTTGTTTTGTTCCTCTGAATATCCATATTATACTCTTCTTTGAATACACTATCCATTATGTTCAACTGCTCTTCCAAGTCATTTCGGACTCTGACAGAACTATAATGCTATCGGCAATCTGCAAAATCTTTATTTCTTCTGCCTGAGCTTACATTTCTTTCCAAGTTTCTCCTTGCTTCTTTTCACCGCATGCTCAATGCATAGATTCAATAACATAGGCAAAAGGCTACTCTCCTTTCCCCACCAGTGAGTCCCTTTAATGCCGTTTGCCACTTATAGCTGCTGTCTGGTTATTGTACAAGTTGCATATAACATTCCGTTCCGTATATTTTACCCGTGGATCCATCAGTATTGAAAGAGAGAATTCCAGTCCAAAGAAAGAAGGTAATACGTATTGCCTCTACGTACACAGTGTGGAGAAAATAAGAAGAACCTCATGTAATGTAATACATCTTATTGCAATAGAACCACTGCGAATGTGTTTAGGAGTTTCAAAGAGTCGTATTTCGGTGTTACAGTATCTGCAGCTGTATTTTTCCCTCCTCAATGACTTTTTTTATCCTTGCTCTGCCTCTAATAATGTAAACGTCGAAGGGGCGGTAATATGTAACTTGGCCTTCTCTGCGACATTTTTTCGTGTGAAGGCTTTCACGTCGTCAGCCGAGCCTGGCCTGGAAGCACAGCAAGTGCGACGCTCTGCAGCGGCGGCTACGAGAAGTTTCCGGAAGGAGTTCAGCGAGATTAATCGTCGTGTGACGGCGGCGTGCGACGTGAGCGGAAGCCAGAGCTCCCACAACAGTTTGTTTCTTGCGAGAGCTTCCAACTCAGCCTTTATTCTGCTGCCGGTTGCGACAAATTTTACTGGGTAAATGATGTTACACACCATGCTTTTTTAAAGAAACATTTGGCGTCTGTGGCTGAAAAATTATCATATATTTTATTTCTCATCAGAGGTTTTTCACAAAAAAAAACGTTATTTTGAAAAAAAAAAAAAAATTGTACTGTTCGTACAATCTATGTTGATACGTGGTGAACGATCGTAAATGGGACATAGCCACCGCGCCGAGTATCAACTTACAAGGAAAGTACTTAGGTTCTAACAAACAGAAATACACCAAAATCGTATGATAGATCATGTAAATGTCTCTTATTGCACTAGTGATACTCCCGCATCTGCAGAACTCTGCAGTCGCCCATTAGAGGCCTGTGAGTGTGCCATGCCGCATTGCACTTTGACCTGCCGGTACGCCAGTAGTGACGGTGCAGTGTGCCTCTGAAGTTGCGTTTTGTGACGTTATTTGTGTGGTGAAGTGTCGGATGGGTCGGCGGTTGGTAATTAGTCCCGCTAATATAGTATGACTGGTTGAGGTGAAGTTACGAAGAAATGTTCTTCGTGTAGACGGTATTGGTGTAACATTCGCATGTTACCTATTATCCATAATAGTGTTTCTAATCTGTTCTCATATTTCTGCACTATAATAGATACCAGAGAACATGTGAATGATTCTTCTTCTACACCAAGACCGTATTTACGAAGAAGAGCTCTTCGGAATTTCATCTCAACCAATTGCAATTCATTAGCAGGATTGATTAACAATCTCCGACTCATCTGACGCTTCACTACACATATAACGTCACAAAGCGCAACTTCAGAGGCACACTGCATCGTCACTACTGGCGTACCGGCAGGTCAAAGTACAATGCGGCATGGCACACGCAGAGGCCTCTAATGGGCGACTGCAGAGTTTTGCAGATGCGGGAGTATCACTAGTGCAATAACGGACCTTTACATTATCTATCATACGATTTTGGTGTATTTATGTTTGTTCGAGCCTAAGTACTTTCCATGTTAGTTTGCGCGGCCGATATAAAAGCACTGTAGAAAGTGCCATCTATTGACAATCTGTTTGACTAACATGCAACTGTTTAGATTCTTTATTCTTTATGCAAACCAAAGTCTTTCTTTTATGCAAACATAGTTTAACACACGATTTCGGTTACACACGTCGATTTAACGACGGAAAAATACACAAATAATTTCATTTGACTAACTGTCACGATAGCTTCTGCAGTTGTTTAGATTCAATACTCAAGCGTGGTTTATCACGAGATTTCTGTTTATAACGTTGAGAATTACAGCTCTTGTAATTCCTCACTTTGTTCAAGCAAGCGTTGTGTACTGCGCGAATGAACTGAATTTTATAAAATAAAGAAGTTTCCAAACAATAAAATGAAAATGTCAGTATCTGAATTTTTATATGTTTCACAATTAATAACATTGTATTTAATTATATAAATTTTCTTACAATGAGACTACTAGTCAAAGTTTATATATTTTATACATACGTACTTTGCCTATTCTTCATTACCATCATACCTATCTGAGATTCATCAGGACAGAGTGCAAAGTTATTTGTGCTATTGGAAGATTTTAATTTGCGTTTTTTAAGCAATTATATATAATCGTACTTTCATGTGTCGTTCCTAATATAGCATACATTCCACAATTCCATCCGTTTGTGATTCCATGTACGAAATATTGTAATTACATTCCACATTGAGAATTAAAACGCTGTTCAAGAATTCCATAAACATGTCATATCTTATACAGTAACACTTTAATACACAGTCTTTTAATTAGGGTACTTCGTTCATGTTGTAACATACGGAGGTACTTGTGGAATGTATGCAGTGTTACGAACGATATTTTATTTATAAGGGCTTGAAAGTAGCACAAAGGTGAATATGGCCAGCGCTACTAATAAACGAGATAATTTGACAACCTATGGAGAAAAATTGTATTCATTAAAAAAATTGCTTTATGATGTGAAGTCCCATACAATGAATATTTTACATCGTAAGGTCAAGTTTGTTTCAGAAAGAAGTATTTTTTGGATTATTGGAATTATATTGGATATGACTGTCTCTCCTGATTAGTATTAAATATAATTATAGTAATTATTATTTCATATAACTCATTAGGCTCGTGCAGGTCTTTCAACTGAACGCCAGTTCTGCGAATTGCGGGTCCCTACCACCCCAATTATCCACCCGGGGAAAGAGGACCTGCAGTTCAACATGGAATCCGATCCATATGCCATTTATGGCGTGTCCTCGTGTCCTCACTTCGTTGATTGGTAAACATTCGGTCAAAACGGAGACTGAAAATCCCGTGATCCGATCAGGTTTCGAAACTGCGACCTCTCAATTTTTCAGTCCAGTGGTTTAGTCAAGAAAATGTTCAAATATTTGTAAATCTATTGGACCAAACTGCGTGGTCATCAGTCCGTAGCTTACAAACTACTTAAACTAAGGTAAACTAACCTAAGGACAAACACACACACACCCATGCCACAGGGAGGACTCGAACCTCCGACGGCGAGCAACCGTGCGCTCCGCAGCGAGGCGCCTTAGACCGTTCGGCTACTTCACCGCGGCAGTGGTTTACTGACAGACCTACAGGACTGAGATTTGCGTAGATCAAAAAAATAAACTTTTTATACAATAAATTCGGCTGTTTCATCTTCCTGAAAGCGCCAAGAAATTATGAAGACGTAAGAATGTGCCTAAATAGATCGAACACTTGCAAAGACTAGTTCTTTGCAAGTGAAGTGGTCGATCTATTTAGGTACAGTCTTACGTGTTCCTATTTTCTATACAAAGACCAGTATTACGATCAAACGGACGACGCAATAGGAAGCCCTTGGCTCCAGATGTTGCGAACCCTTCATGGAGAATTTTGAATTTATTGCCTTAGACACGGCTCCATTAAAGCATAGATGTTTCCTTCTATATGGACGATACGTTCGCAATTTGGCCACACGGACGGAGTTCTTGGAACATCTGAGCAGTATCAACAGTAACATCCAGTTCACCATGAACGTAGGAAAAGAGAATACATTGCCCTTAGTCGACGCCCTCGTTCGTCGCAAACACAATGGATGTTTTGGTCACAGCGTCTATAGAAAATCTTCCCCACACGAATATGTAATTGCACGCAATTAGCGATCATCGCCCTAGCACAGACATTGGTACTGCGTGCAAGAACAATATCAGACGCTGATAACCTGCTCTATGAATTGAACCACCTACGCAAGGTCTTCAGGAATAATGACTACGGCAATCATGAAATAAGTGATGGGATGTCAGGAATAAACGACAATAAGGCCTCTGACGAGGAAGAGGACAAGAAACTTACTGCATTTCCGGCAATTATTGAGACTAGTTTAGGTCGCAGCAGGTCTCAGAACACCTGGGGCGTACAAGATACTTTGGAAGTGTTGCCCGTCTCGTACCGGACAAACAGTACGAACTGTCTAACAACGCAGTAAGTTGCATGAAAGGTTTTGTCATTTACAATACTCAGAGAAAACTGTTTTAGCTGAGCATGCTTTAGTAAACGGTAATCACATCAAATTTGACAATTGACTACACCCTTGACAGAGACGGCTCCTGCAGCTCAGCGCGGCTTGGGATCCAGCGATCGCGGACTTGCGCATCGAACACGGACTCAACGCATGCCCATTTATGGCGATGTCGCAGGGCACAAGTAACGTCAAAGCCGTCAGCTAGAGTATATGTATATAAGCCCGTACTAACAACTAGGAAGTCATACCACTTGACAATGGCCAAGGAGTGCTAGCCCGAAAACTCGTGGAGTCTTAACAACTTAAAGCGGATGGAAACCCCAAAACTTTTTATGCAGTGTCTTTGCAGTTTCCAGCAGAACGAATCAGTTGAAAGAATGCAGTTCCGACTGCGAAAATAATTTTTATGACTTACAACGCATTACGCTCTTTTGGGACATCATCTATGGGCAAAAAATACTGTAGTTAGGAGGTTCAGAGATATATTACATTTTTATAGATACCTAGCTGAAAACCCGGAGCCGCAGTGGAGTAGCCGAGCGGTATAAAGCGTCTCGCTGCGGAGCGCGCGGTTGCTCGCCGTGGAGGTTCGAGTCCTCCCTGGGGCATGGGTGTGTGTGTTTGTCCTTAGGTTAGTTTACCTAGGTTTTAGTAGTTTGTAAGCTACGGACTGATGACCACGCAGTTTGGTCCGATAGATTTACAAACATTTGAACATTTTTTATTTTGAAAACCCGGAGTTGCACGGGTATTTATTTATTACAGTTTTAAGTTAGTTCATCTATCCTTCCGTTATCTCTCTACGTTCTCTTTCATTTTCTATCTATCCCTCTATCCATCTTTGTTCATCTCCTCATCTCCCCTCTCTCTTCTCATCTCCTCCTACCCTTCTCCCTGCCTATGTCCACCTTCTCCTTTCTCTGACATATCCCCGCCTCCACACGGAACTCCTCATACTCCTCAATCCATATTTGATTAATTACATAACTCTTTTAACTTTCATGGTGGCCTGTGAAGTAGTGTCTAAGTTTACTGCAAGGTACCTTCTGATATGCCATGTATGAAATTTTTGGGAAGGTTAATGTACCCTCCGCATGCATCGTACGGTGGCTTACGAAAGATAACCCATGTATTAATACATAGTATAAACTACCTGGTCGAAATTTCATTCATATCAGTCCAGCCATTTCAGCGTGAAGGCATAACAAACAAATTAACTCCGCCATACATATAACCTATGCAAGAGTGCAAGCAATAACCTGGCAAAGTTTTATAGCAATCGTATGTGCCGTATGGCCGTGCATAAAATACGAACAAAAAAAGACAAACAAACAACATTAAATTTTATATATTAATTTTCAAATTCGCATTAAAGCATACGTTGGTAACAACAAATTCCTTCTGCTGGTGGTTTTCACCCCAATGATTCGGTACGCTTGGTATGCATCAAAGCTGACAGCCAAAAAACCGTCATTTCAAAATGTGAATTAAGTATGCTATCCGCTGAAGAACATTTCTTTTTAAATTCTTACTTTAAATTGTTTACATATAATTCAAATGGAGTGAACAATATTTATGTTTTAAATGTTTCTTTGATGATTATCACACTGAAAAATTAACGTAACTTACAGAGAGAGTTGCTAGAATTTTCAGAAATTTTATTTCATTCGAGACTTTGCCGAAATCTGATAATTAACTGTTTAGTCACGTTAATTAATTGAAATGATTGTAGGTAATCCGAATATATACTGCACTGATAAACTGAATTTTTCAATCATATTTAAAAGTTTCATCAGGATCGGAATACTACTGTAGAATCTGACGAAGTCCATATGTAAAGTATACAATACTAAACTGGAGCGAAGTCATATGATGGCTGGAATTGTACCTTTATCGAATTTGTACCACCTTACTACTTACTACTTCCAGTCATCAAGTGGTCAGGATTTACGATCGTCACATCATTCCATTAGCAGCTTTTCGTTGGCATCCGTTATTAAGGTATCAGAAACAGCAGCTCTTCTATGAATCTTAAGCTGCGGCCGTATTATCTTTATCGAAAAAGAATTAACTCACTTTAGTGTTGCAATTTCAGCCGCTTTTTCTGTGTTACTTCCCTTTGGTCTGTCCACAATCGTTCTTAATGGTCGTCAGTCTTTCTCAGTTAACTTCGCCAATGATGTTTTACCTTTTTCTTGTGTACGCTGTCGTTATGGAAGATACTATCTACGTTAAACAATGGAGCCTCTGAGTTATTTCCCTCATATAGGAATAATCGATTTGGTATCTATGAAAGTCTGTGTGATCACGCATTTCATCAATCATTTGTACTGACGATCGCAGAACAAACCGTGTATTATGATGCAGCGTCACGTCTAAGGCTTCGTACGTAAACTGTGCCTTGCGGTCGCGTTCAATGTTCAAAACAATGTTCAAATGTTTGTAGAGCTTATGGGACATAACTAGGGGTCATCAGTCCCTAAACTTACAAACTACTTATGAACTATCTTATACTAAAGACGGAGCAAACATCCATGCCCGAGGGGGAATTCGAACCCCCGAAGCGGAACGTCCTCGCGCATCGTAGCATAGCGCCTCAATGCGTTCGGGCGCTCCACCGCGGCTGCGTTCAATGTTTAAACGTCCGCAATGAGGTCAACTTGCAACGTGATTGTGTATACTCCATGGTGTTCATATTATTGACGTTAGACGAAATGTTGCAGTCAACCGTTCAGGGAATCAAATTGTCCAATATGAACAAAACATTTGTCAGTTGGTGCAACCTGTAGTAGAATATTGCGTTACATTGTAGATCTACAATCTGCACACTACACTCGTCGATCCAAAACTCATCCATACTAAGCGTACCATCACAGGAATGGTTTATAAAAATAGCTTATGGTCTTTGTATTTTTTGTACATTGGGACATTCCTGTACTCAGCTGTATCCAGCTCCCGTGATCCACCAGTACAAAACTTCTGACGGACAACGAAGTAACTATAGAGGACCAATCGGCAAAAATACGCCATAACATTGTTACCCCAGAACAGTATCTCGTCCAGATCACGAGGTTTTATATACAGCAGTATCTAATTTATGCTCATATGCATGCGGCTAAACAGAGGACGGAGAGAACACAGTCATCCAGCTATGTCTCTGATCAAGAATGAAAAATTGTTAGCGTGTCATACTCGCATTCACAACACATTCACCGGTGATTCGGATTATTCACTGATGGTAAAAAAAGACACCAATTTAGTATATTTAGTAGTTTAAATATGTCTGTCACCTCCTATTTAAATTCTGCAAACTTAATTAACCCATGAATTTTTCTGTCTGTATCGTTGAAAAAAAGTTCTTTTTTGTGTAGTGACAAAACGCTAAACAAATACATCGTTTCACTGTAAAACGACCTTAACCATTCGGTGGAAAAATACCCCGTGAATTAAAATGAACATACAAATAAATTGCATCGGTGTCTGGGCTACGTCGTAGCAAAAACATGAAGGTCGAGTCTGTCCTTGATCATCTGTCCCTTTCCGTTTACTATCCCCGTGGCTACATGGTGCCACTGTTAACAGTCGACCGTTCTTTATAAACGCCAATCTCATGTACTTCTTGCCTGTACCTTCCAACATTTATTCGTTCCTTTTAAAACCTGCGCACTCAGTGGAACGGCAATTCGGCCGGCGTTCGGCATGCACGCTCTGAATTCCGTCGGCAGCTGGCGGAGTTTGCACAAAAGCCGTTACAGCGTTTAAAACGCGCCAAATTCACACTTAGCGATTTTCCAGTGACAGGAATTTTTACGCTGCATTGACGCTACCTGTTACAGTTTGATTTTTTTTCTTGGCTGAGGCAATCCGCAGGCTTTTAGGAAAATATTTATGTGAACCGCAGAGACCTTGAGCACAGAACGCCTACCACCGCTTTCGTCTTTGACGTATACAGACAGATATGAAACACATCGCTCTCTCGCAGTAGTGACGTCGCTGATAGAAAGCGAAAAATTCGTACTTTTTCCTTTCCCTATCAGTAATGAGTCACTGTATAAGATTAAACAAAAAAATGAAAGATACTTGCAGAACTAAGTCTCTTTATCGTGTTTTAACCGTAGTTCATAATAACAGAATGACGTTTTTCATAGTGATTTCCTGACTATTGAGCTCAGTATGGAATTATTTGAGAAATTTAGAACACGTGCTGAAAAATACAGAAAGTGAGAATTAAATTAGATGAAGAATTGTTTACTTTAGAACAATCCTCGATTCTGCGGACATACAAGAACTTGGAAAAATTCGTGAAGAATTGGAATTGGACATTAAAACCCGCACGCATCCATTGAACTCCGACACATATTCCAAGGTTAAATTAAGAGGTTTGATATCCAAAAACAATTGAGATAAAATGGGAGTGAGGCAAGGTGGCGGACTTCATTTTAATGTGTCCTGGAAAAAGTCGTTCGAGAGTGGCATAAAGAAGTGAAAAACCTTCCAAAATGGAACCAACGTAGCTCACAAGAGGTAAGGTAGATGTCTAGTCATTTGCTGATGATATGGTACTGATTGTTCGTTATCTATAAGCAGCGACAAATCAAATCTTCTACATCAGAAAACAAGCGCAAACGGCGGGTACCCAAGTATTATTAGAGAAAACAAAGTAACTCAGCAACATTAACAACTCTAATAAAGAGTTTTTATTAGAACAGGTCCAAACTGAGCTAACGGAAAAATTCAAATATCTCGGTGATTAGACTGAACCTAATTTGTTAGAGGAAGCAGTTCTTTTATGGTGATTTAACAAGGTGGAATTAGCCTATCATCTGACCAAAAACGTCTGTAATAAACAACGTCTGTCATGAAATATGAAGGTGAAACACTACTCAACAATCATTCAACAAGAAGCACTGTATTCGATGTAGTGTCTGAACAGATAAAGTCAACTCCAGAAACAAGGGGTCAGAGAGCACAGAATTCTTAGGAATATTCTAGGCCCAGTACTGAAAAATGGGTAAAACCAAAGACGCCAAAATTCGCAAGTGTACTCCCAGTTAGAGAAACTTTTACACTGTTCAAGGAAAAGGAAGGTGATAATTTATGGCCATTTATCAAGACTGCTTTCAAATAGAGTAAGTGCCTATTCACTTTTCAGTAACACAAGAAAGGTTTTGACATAAGGATGACAGAGACTAACAGAGAGATTACGGAATTGGGTCTTCCTCTTTCCTAGCATTTTTCTCATTACTTGGTGTCTGTTGTTCAGCCTCGTCTCTTCCACAGAGCTCTCTCGTGGATATCTTCAGGGGTGAGATCGCCATCGAACAAGTCATCCTTGATGTTGTTCATCCACCTCTTGAGCGGTATACCAAGGTGTCGGCGTCTTCCTGGATCGAACTGGAGTGCTGTTGTAGCCACTCTTTTCTCATGACGTGGCCGTACCACCGAGACGAGCCTCTCTTGCCTTCGCTATGATTGAGACTACACCAAGCCTTTTGGCGGACAAATTTAATTGTTGCATGGTCGTAGCGAGTTAATCCGAGGCACAATCGCAGCATTTTCCACTCCATTGTGTAGAGAGCCTGACCCAGTTTTTTCGTCTAAGGTAAGCATTCTATCCCGTAGAGGGCTACTGGACGCACTACTGATTTATACATTTTTGCCTTCAGATGTACAGGAATGCTTTTGTCACTGGGAACACCAATGACCTGTCTCCATTTCAGCCATGCTACATTTACTCTCAGCCAGGCGTCCAGGGTGGAATCATTCGAAGATGTTATCATGGATCCAAGGCATTTGAACTCGGTGATTCTGTTCAATTCCCGGCATTACGCCCTAAAACAATAAAATAAAATAAATCATGGCCGTCGATGTTGATGGTTCCGCTAGTTTGAGGACCGCTTTTCAAATAGGCCGTCTTCTGGAGATTCAGACGCATGCCATTCTCTTCTAGCCTATCATTCCAAGCTAGGGTTTCAAGTTCCTCGTGGATTTTCTGTGTCAGTACCGCGTCGTCGGCCTAGAAAAGCGCCCAGGGATGACGAATCTGAATACCGGCTGTTACTGTGTGAACGCAATGGATGAATAGTAGTGGAGAGAGGGCTGAACCCTGCTGAACACCAACGGTGATTTTAGAAGGTGGAGAGGCTCCAGCATGACACCGGACTTCAGATCATACATCTCGATAGAAAAGATAGATCTAGTTCACGTACATTTGTGGTACTCTGTGGTGTCGTTGGATCAGATTATGTGGGACCCAAAAAGGCAAACTGTGCACTCTTCTCTGAGTGCTTCTCCAGCTTCAAACGTGCAACGTGGATAGCATCTCTAGTGCCAGAGCCCTTGACAAATCCACACTGGTTAGGAGATACAATCGCTCTGAGCCTTCTGTCCAGCACCCGTTCAAATATCTTCATGGTGTGACAAAGAAGGTGTATCGGTCTGTAGTTGTTACACTCGGTGACTTCTCCTCTTCCTTTCCATGTAGGCACGGTTGTGCTAGGGGTCCATGCTCGTGGAGCCTTAGTGGTGGCAAAAGTTTTTTGAACAGGGAAGCGAGAAATTCTGCTCCCTGATCTCCCAGTAATTTCCAGATTTTTCCGAAGATATCATCTGGACCGGTTGCCTTTCCATTCTTCATCATGGCCACCTTCATTTCTTCAGCTGTTAATTTTGGTACTTGTCCATGAGTGGGTTGAGGACTCAATATTGGTGGATGTGGGAATTCTTCATTACATAGCTAGACCATCTTTGAAAGATTGATGGTGGGTCTTTGAGGATACTGGTGTCAGTTCCCTTGACATTCATGACGTTTACAATGTCTTGTGATGCTCGATTGCTGGACTTCGCAAGGCGGTATACATTTGTTGCACCTCTCGGTTCGTTAAGTTGGTCATTAGATATCGGCAGTGATCATTTTTAGCAGCTCTCATTGATCTCTTGGCATCTTTTTTGGAGATCGTAGCCGATCAAGGTAAGAACACGTTACATTTCATGTTATGAAGGACGTAATAAATTAGCTAGGAAAAAATGCAAGCGTAGTACTTCTGACGTTATTCACAGCACATCCCATCTCCAATTTAAACCCCTGTATGTTTGAATTTCCAAAAATATCGTAACACGAATTTTTTAAATTTTAACCAACAATACAAATAGCAACGTTTTTTCAAAAAACGTTTCATCACGTATTTCACTCCCTTACGGACGGAATATCGAAAAACCGCTTCTTAAATGACGCCTCAACATCTACAAATTTCACTTTTCTATCTTCAGTGGTTTGGACTGGGCGATGACGAGTCAGTCAATCAGTCGGGACATTGCCTTTTATATATAGAGATTTTCCCAGGTAGATTGTGGGTCCCAACACAAAATGGGCTGAACATAAAATAATTTTTTAAATTAATATCTTAATACAGTCCGAGTGTCGTTGAAGGTGGTCCAGGCCTGCGATTAGGTAAAATCTCCACCTAAAACTATAACACGAGTAGAAAATATGCAAGTTTTACGTCAGATGTTCCGCCCCTACTGCCTCACAAGCAAGGGTCTGCACAATCATCCATTTGCCATGTTTGGACTACTTTTAACCTTGAATTGCACAAAGTTAGCTGAGTTGCATGTCTGTGTACATTGAAGTTTTACTTCCCAACGAAGGTCACAGGTTCAAGTCCCGATACGGCACACAGTTCTAACATACTGGAAAGTTTCAGAATATTTATTTCGTGTACTACTGATCGTATAAAATCGTAAAGGTCTGCTGCCATGGGCACGGACTTGTTTTTATACTGTGGATGTAATTGGTCGTGTTGTGACGTCAGCTTCTATAGAGTATAAGGTACAGATAATAGAAATGAACATTCTTCGCCCCGCGTGTGGAGCGGGCAGGTCTATCGACCTCAGTTTCAGGTGCCTCGCGCTGCTCCATCCTCATTCGTTGGAGTTTGGTTACAAGAATTTCGATAACGTTGCACGTATCGGAATGTTGAATGTTTTGAAAGTTATACTGGTATTTTGTGTTTTCAGCATGTTTCGTGTGTGCTAACCGTGAGAAATTAAACTGATAACCAGACCAAACTACAATTTGTGTTTTGTGGTTGGATAGCGGGATTCTTGTGGGGCGCTTGCGATAAAATACTGACTGATACAGCAGTTCGACCCTCCTGAATTTCAAACTGCTTTATATTTGTTCATAACAGTTTTTCATGCACTTCAGTAGTTTAAAGAATTTAATGTTATACCAGTCTTATGTTCCGTTTAGTTTTTGCGGGTACGTTAGGTGACCCAGTGCCACAGGTATGACTGCGAGCCTTCAGCTATTGACCACTAATGACACTAACCCCTATAACGCTTCTCAAGTCACAGTATGATGAAAAATACTGGTGATTGTATCACAGTATGCACAACTTTTGCCTAGTCTGAAGTTCTGCATTGTAATGTTCATCGGTCGATGGCAGCTCCCAGATAGATCCTGTTGTGGAAGTTACTTTTGACAGTGTTAATTATTTCACGGTTATTTCCAATAAGATGTATTAGGAAAGCACATTAGTTGTGAGCTTCATCCACAGGGCCGGCCGCGGTGGCCGAGGGGACTGAGGCGCTCCAGTAACGGTCTGCACGGCCACTACGGTCCGGGGTTCGAATCCCCCCCTCGGGCATGGTTATTTGTGCCGTCCTTAGTATTAGCTAGTTCATAAGTAGTTTCTAAGCTTAGGGACTGATGACCCCGTAGTTAAGTCCCATAAGCTCTACAAACACTTGAACACACTCATCCACAGGAAGTTGTTTGTATCCGTATACAGTGAAAGTGATAAAATGGGTTGTAAAGTTCAGATTTCCATTTTCTAGTAAAGTTGTTTGCTATTTATTATCTTAAAAATAAAACAGAAAACGGATCATGTTGATTACAAGATTACCTAAACAGCGTGAATATAGGTAAACAAGTGTAGCTTAAGACTGGTACTCAAAAATGATAAAGAAAGACAATTACCTATGTGTGTACGTGAACAATCAATAAAGTGTTCTCGAGAGTATAGAATTTAAAGATGTCAATAAATCTTAGATAATGTCATCTATACAACTGGAAGCGACGAACGACGTACGAGTCCAGCCTATTCACCAACGTCGATGGTTATTGAAGATGCTTTACTATATCAACTCAAACGCGGGCGCCGCGTGACTAGCATCGTGGAAGGGGAACTAAGTTGGCTTCACTGCTACAGCGGTGTAAAACGAAGAGAAGGCACCATTCCAAAGTAAACGGAGACAGTTTAACAACTGAAGTAAACTTTTATCGAACTAGCAAAAATCCATTTTTGCTGTACCGTGAACGCAACCTCCAGGCATCAACAGGACGCGCGATATCAACACAATCGCAAATCGCCTTTGGGAATGTGGCCTCTACGCTTGGAGGCCTATGGTATGTGTACCATTAAAATTACGATTCTGTTCAGCTCGCAGAAATTGGCGGAGGAACATTGGAGTCGTAACGAATGGCGCCGGGTTCTGATCATAGATGAGTCCAGATTTTGTGTTCAGTCGGACAATCGTCCGGAATCGTGAAACTCGGAACAATCCTGCTATTGTGCAGGAAACATCACCGTTTCACAGTGGTGGACCATGGTATGGGTTTAATAATTCCTGTTAAGGTTACTATGAATAAAAATCTTCTTAAAATGTTTGTAGAGTTTATGGGACTTAACTACGGAGTCATCAGTCCCTAAACTTACAAACTACTTATGAACTAGCTAATACTAAGGATGGCACAAATATCCATGCCCGAGGGAGGATTCGAACCTCCGACCGTAGTGACCGTGCAGAACGTGACTGGCGCGCCGCACACCGCTTGACCACTGCGGCCGGCGAAAATCATTTTAATGCAATATGATAACTTTAGTATTGCAGCAATTTTTTGTCGTGTTATTTGTTAATTCATCTTGTTGGTGATATTACTTCTAGCTATCATAAGAGAAATGGGGCTGCTCCTATTTTTATTATTATTGTTGACATTATTCGCGGACGTACGGACCTCTATATCGTTCAAAATGACTTCTGAAAGGTATAGAGACGAGAGCCTTCGACCTTCTGTTGTGCCCTACGATGGTGCCATAGGAGATGGGTTCCTCCTAGTGTACGATAGCGCTCGATCCCTCAAATCTTCACTGCTGGACAACGTGCTTGAAGCTGAGAGAACTGAACCAATACAGTGAACAGATTGTTCACTGGTCGTAACCCTATTGAGTATGGTAGGGATGCGCTTGGCAGACCATTGGAGCACATTCCACAAGATTGCAGAGCTGGATATTGCACTCGTGGAAGAATGGCCAAATACCCCTCAAGAACCGATTGATAGCCCCTTTCTCTCCATGCCACGCAGGTGTATAACTGTACTGGCCCTCCGCGAAGTGATCATACAGCACAGTAGAGGGCAAAGGGAATCACTTTTTGTCTGTTATGGTATCCCCATGATGCCTCGATCTATATAAATGCCATGTAAACCTCGATTAAAGAGCTGAGACAGCCAAATATCGTACTGTATCACACAGAAATTAAAGTTGTAACCAATATCTGAATAAAATAGTTTCCATGTGTATTTTGTGTATAATATCTAATCACCTAACTGTTTAGCAGTGGCGGATTAGCCGCGCGTACTGGAGTGTCGTGTTGCGGTGCGCCTGGCCGTTCCCCGGCCCCTCGGGAATGGGTATTTGCGTTGTCCTCAATTTAGTTTTCCTTAGATTAAGTAGTTCGTAAGCTACGAACTAATAACCAAGTAGTTGAGTCCTTTAGATTTACAAACAAACAAGCCTAATTGCTTCGAGAAGTGTATTTTTTTTCTTCAATCTCCTAAGTATCCTACTGCAATCCGCTTTGCGAAGATGGATCTGGGGAACCTCGGACACGTATGCTCTGCGACATTTGGTTGAGCACAGGCGAATGACTTTGAGAGTAAGACGAATGGCCCGATAAAGCAGCTAGGCGGTAATTAATACGGGTTTCATTAAATGAAAACTTGGCCCGTTGCGCTGCCGCCAGGCGGCCCGGGCTTAAGTGGCGTGTGTAACGACCGAAGTTGGTCTGTAATGATGCGGCCATCCATCATGACACCGCCGCCGCGTCCGTCTGCTCTGGCGCCGGCCTGACGCCAGGTGCGGGGCGAGGCCGCCGCTCCGAGGCCGCGCGCGTGCTCACCTAACGGCATTCTAGTAAGCCACGTTTATCATGTCTGGTGGCGATGTCTTAATCAATTTATTGAAGACAAGAGCGAAGATTGCTTTTTATTTTGTATTTTTTTATTAACCCTCGGGCGGCAGTGCCAATTACGAGGCGCGTCCAGAAAGTTAGCTCCGTTTACTAATAAAATGAAATTGTACACAGATACAGAAGAAATTTTTATTGCACAAAATTCTACAACTCTTAAACTACTTTTCCACATAACTGCCGAAATTTTTTAGGCACTTGTCATAGCGTGCCACAAGTTTTTGCATGCATCCTTCACAAAAGGTTGCCGCCTGTGTATTCAACCATGTGGTAACAGCTCTTTATCATCGTTGAAGTGTTGACCACCAAGGACAGATTTTAGATGTAAGAAGAGATGAAACTCACTAGGAGAGAGGTCCGAGTTGTATGCAGGATGATCAAACAGGTCCCATTGAAATTTCTGTAAGAATTGTTTGGTCACATTCGGTGTGTGAGGTCAGGCATTATCATGAAAAAAAAAATTCTTTTGACAGTAATCCTCTTCTTTAACCTAAAATCTGTCCATGGTGAACAACACTTCAACGATGATGACGAGCTGAAAGAACATGTTACCAAAAAAAAATGTTCAAATGTTTGTATAGCTTATGGGCCTTAACTACGGGGTCATCAGTCCCTAAACTTACAAACTACTTATGAAGTAGCTAATCCCAAGGACGGCACAGATATCCATGCCCGAGGGGGGATTCGAACCCCCGACCGTAGTGGCCGTGCAGACCATGACTGGAGCGCCTCAGTCCCTTCGGCCACCGCGGCCGGCGAACGTGTTACCACAGGCGGCAACATTCTATGAAAAAGATACACAAAACCTTGTGCCATGCTATGACAATTTCCTACAAAATTTCCGTAGCTATGTAGAAAAGTAGTTTAACAGTTGTAGATTTTTGTACAATCAATATTTTTCTTGTATCTGTAACCATTCGTTTTATATAACCAAACGGAACTTACTTTCTGGACGCGCCTCGTATTACAACATCAGCAGCAGCGCGGTGCAGATTTGCTAACACTGTGTTTATTTTAGTATTTATTATTTAACATGCCCCATTACATACTAATATTACATGTTTGATGTAAATGGGACCAGAGGTGGGAGGGGGGAGATGAGCAACGCCGGGGTTTCAACTAGTTATTTATAAAGATGCAGCGGTCTTTAGCGACACCTGTTTGTGTCGGGAGTGTATGTTCATTATAGGGTTTAGTCTCCCACATGCAGTTATAGCAAGTATCTTGTAGTCTCTCTATACACTGGGTGTTAGTATTGTGTGGATGTACCTTTTTTTTTTTCCAGGAATGGATGTTATTACGCCCTCGCAAAATTTTTGTGGTTTCACAATTCCTGGTATATGCACGGTAGTTTTGGTAACAAATAGCGTTTGAAATGGCAATACCATTCTTCTGGTATTCCATCAGGTCACTGAGCTTTATTTTCAGGGCCTGTCATCAGTGAATCGCCGCGGCGGATTAGCTGTGCGCATTGGGGCGCCGTGCTGAGATGCGCGCGGCTGTTCGTCGTCGGGGGTTCGTGTCCCCCCTCGGGCATAGGTTTTTCTGTTGTCCTTAGTTTTGTTTGTAAGCTACGGACGAATAACACAGCAGTTGAGATCGATAGATTAACAAACATTTGATTTCATCAGTGAATCGTCTACTTCTTCTTCTCTCAATTTAGCCATCAAGTTCATTTCTTCCACGTATTCGATCTTTCTCCTTGTTGCACACATCAATTCTTCCACTCTTTGCTGAGCTAGAGGGATTGCACTGTAAAATGTCTTATCTCTTTCAGATTTAATGTCTCTCAATTGCAGCAGCAAATATCCATCGCAGTTCATTATGAATGGAGACGAGAATTTCATGCTCTATAAATTCCCGAAATATGTATGAATTCATGCACTATGAAAGTCCCAAACATGCACGACCATTAAATTATGAATTATTTTTATTCTGAATTTATTTTCTCAATTCCATGTTAGCGCAGTTAATAACTAACAACATTTCTAAATTATTTACCGTTAAGTTCCTGCGTTTATCTGTCAAAATATTTTTGTACACAGAAAAGACGTCACAAGTCGTAATAGGTGCAAATTTCAATGAACATATTTGAGACAGTGTCAGGTTAAGTTTTTCACTCAGGGTTCCACGACAAAACACTTTCTTCATAGAACATAAGATTTCAAAGTCTGGCTTTCTTTTAACAACACTCCGTGGTCCTGACCGAGGTATTCCTGCAATTCCTCAATAACTGAAATTGAATCTTCCTGTGGTGGAGACGTGGCTTCTAATTTTGTAATTGTAGAGGAAAATTTCGAGAAATTTGTTTTGACGTAAAATAAATCCTGCTGTATACTATTGCATGTAAATGCTATTTGTGCCTCTCGTGTAAACGGCATCATCTCACTGGAAAAATTTACTATCGGAGATAAAAGAAGTATTTATTTTAGAATAAGACATTCCAGTATTAATTTTCTCTAAGTATGTAACAATTTTATTTCATATCGATTTAATGGCATCGTAAATGTCAGCATAAAACACTGCAGCTTCTAACCAAGAGCCCCACCTAGTAAAGGAGGACTGAGAAATTAATGGGAACTCATGTAGACGCTCTCTATAAGCAGCTACACGGTCAGGGATTAAACAAATAACTTTACAAAACAAAGCATTATTTTAAAATAACTGATATATTTTTACAGGTTTGCGAACATTTAAATTAATACACCCAAACATTTTACACATACCTTTTGAGTTAAGAGTATCAAATTACTGACGTTGTAGCTTCATCTTATCATTATGCACAGTTTAAGTACAATAGCTCTTACTTCTTGGTGTAGATAGCAAGGATTGGCAGCAGTGAGAGGACAAAGTGTACACTGTTGGCTTCTACCAACAGCAAATGAACCCAACTAGAGCGCTTGTACTCTATACTTAGTATTACAAAAATAGCAAAATTATTCATATTACTTTTTTGAGTAATTTTTATTTGTTAGACAATCAATAAAAGGTAATATCACCCAATTTATTGTAATATAAGTACTAAAACTATTCGACATTCAGTATAAAAGTAAAAAAAAACTTGCCTTGATAGCGAATAAAATCTGAAACAAGAATTTACCCCTCAAATGGCCAAAAACATGCGAACATGCATTTGCATAAAATTCTCGTCTTTAATCACGAACTTCCTGCATCTACCTATTCCCTTCCTTAATCACCTGTTACACTGAAGGTTATTCTCTTGGAACACTATCACGAAGTCGAGCTCTAATCTAACTTTTTGCGTGCTGGCGTTATGATCGTGCCCTTTCCCCGTTTTATTTCCAGGAGACTGTTTATGACCGACATGTCCGGTCGCTGTACGTCAGAGGTCCTAGAAATGGACTGCTTCCGTGCGGTTGTTCCATTCCATTCTCGCACGGGACTACAGCATGAAGGCATTTCTGATCGCCGGTTTAGCCACAACGACAGGTACATTTATGTTCAGAATTAATATATCACCTTGAAAGACGAGGTAGGGGAGACCGGGGAAATTGACGATGATAACGATGAAATATTTTTAATACATTCATTTATTGATGAGTATAGTTTTTCATTGCAAATATTAGTAGACTGGCCTTTTATTGGAATGTTCATATAATTTTATTACCATATTAACAGAGGTTTTATTTTATTTTATTTTTTTATTTTTTATTTATTTTTATTTTATTTTAATTTTATGATGTAACTAGCTGAAAACCCGGCGTTGCCAGGTATTTATTAATTTATTCCTGCCATTTTCAGGTATATATTAATTTGTATAAGGACTGTATGTTTGTAAAATCTCTTGGGGATATAGTTTGCAGTAAAGAAGTAATATATTAAAACTTGGTGCGGGAAGGGGCAGTTTTCCATGAACGTTACTGTTTATGTGCTCAAATCTCATAAACTACGTGTCGGAATGTCATACAATTTAGAAGCTACATTCAACTATATATGTGTATACTGTCTGTAAAATTTCCTGTCGGTACAATTTGTAGTGTACAAATTATAAATTGTAACGTCATACGTAGTTTTACTCCATAAACAGCGGAAAAATAGTAAGCGAGAAACTTTTTTCCTTTCATCATTTTACTAAGGTTGCCAGCGAGAAAAAGTTTAATAAAGGTTTGAAATTATGTTTAAAGTTTGTTACAAGTCGCTAAGTACTGTCATTCTCATACAGTGTATTTCGATAGTATCGCCGCATTATATGGCTTTTTTTTCGATTTCTTTTGATTATGACGTAATATCTTTTGAACCATGTGCCGTATGAGATTCTTAACCATGCAG
Organism: Locusta migratoria; assembly: GCA_026315105.1. Lineage (NCBI taxonomy): Eukaryota > Metazoa > Arthropoda > Insecta > Orthoptera > Acrididae > Locusta > Locusta migratoria. The sequence goes on along the minus strand of CM048744.1, from coordinate 406,036,063 downwards.
CAATTGTTACCTCACGGTAAGGAATGTGTGTACCAAATTTGGTTGAAGTCGGTCCAATGGTTTAGGAGAAAATGAGCAGCATTGTCGCAAAATGCAGCAGTTTTTCGCGCATCTCATTGTTTATGACGCCATATCTCGTGAACTGTATGTCGTATTTGATTTTTACACTTACGGCGACCGTCCTCATGGATTGAAGCTTACGTGAACAAAATTTCATAAAGATTGGAACAAAACTGTAGATTTGTATGCAACACGTACAAACATACGGACTGCTTTATTTATTAGTTGCAAATCGGTCTACTTTCTCCAGTACTGGGGCAAGATGACTTTGACACGGGCAAGATGACAATAAAGCTGCACTACATTTTTATTGTTAAAATATTAATACATTGTTGTACTTATATTAACAGAAGTCATATTGAAATTATTTCTTCTTCAAAGTTTGATCAGTTTAAAGCACATGCAACACTGTATGCAATCTTCTGGTTAAGGGTATTCATAGATCTCTTCACATCCACGACAATGAATCAAATATTCTTCGGAAGCAGTGGGTGATGTGGTCGAAACTCTATGTTTCTTATTTAAATGTGTAGATGAAAATGTCAGTTTCTTAGTAAAACGTATATTTGTTTCGTCCCGAGCCTGTGGTCTCTTTTGCTTTAGGAATTGGTGTTCCACCTTCTGTTCCTTTTTCTGCTCTAAAGTATCTTTCACTCTGAACTGCATGATTTTCATGTTCAGTTGGACTGTCTGTAGCAAGAGCATGATCTGTGATGCGCGTGCGTGCTCGTGCGCACACACTGACACACACACACACACACACACACACACACACACACACACTAACGCATACATTGTTGGACCAGTATATGTGTGTATAAAGCAAACATCAGTTCTTAAGTCATCTCTTTTCTTCAGATCTCGACGTAGTGTTTCTTCATTGACATTGTAAACGTTTGTTACCCCAAAGCAGGTCTTTAATCCTTTTTTTATCATGTTATTGTAACAGATAAAGCATTTCTGCCCCACTCGTCATTTTTTTATAAGTTCTCACCATATCTAGGCCATAATGTGTCATAATTGTTTAAGAATTACTAGTCTGGACTGTTACACGAAATAAAGGCAGTCGAAAACTGAAACAGACAGCAAAATTCATCTGGAGCAAGAAGACGAGCTCGTCAACTTTCCCCAGACAATTTTCCCGGAACGACAATGTTACATAAAAATGTTCAAATTTTTGTTAATCTTACAAACTACTTCTGAACTACCTTATTCTAAAAACGACACAAACATCCATTCCCTAGGGGGGATTGGAACCCCCGACCGTAGTGGCCGTGCAAACTGTGACTGGCGTGCTGCAGACCGCTCGGTCACTGCGGCCGGCAGTGTTACATACTTTACATACTTGCGGAAGTTTAAAAAAGAATGAGATACAAATACACAGTCTTCATGAAAAACACATTGATTAAGTTACTTATGTATGACGAAATATAAAACATGATCTTACCTATTATACCTCGAAGTCTTCATTCAGAGATATAGAAAATTACATCACGTCACAGAGAATTGTCGATCAGAGTATAACAAGGAAGGATTCTACACAGCGGGTACAGTGCACTATATTTTACTTGCTTGCCGTGTGGATTTCACAGGAACCTTTTCATCGTTTTCAATTCTACGTGTCGGTCTCAACGCTCTCCTGATCTCTGTGGATGAATAGCAATTCTTAAGTAAAGCATTACTCAGTTGCTTCAATTCCGCGTCGAGTAATTCCGGTTCGCCCACGTCTTTATAGTACCCCGCTTGTGCTGCACGAAAGACTGTACAGAGAGGCTATAGAAATTGTAAAACACCCAAATAATTTCAATAGGATGGAGGAGGGCGTGAAAATAAAATCTGGATTCCGGTGTTGAAGAAGAAAAGTAACAGTCTTTCACCATGAAGTTTGACTTCAGTCAGTTGCGAGTCAGGGTAGGCATCGGACATACAAAAGTGCCACGATCCGCATTGAAAATGTCCTCCGCAGTTGGGGACGAAACGTTTGGTTTGAATAATAAATCCATAAGACCACGGCATAATAGCCCGAAAATGTTTAGTAATACTGACTTGTTACACGTGTTCCTTACTATAGGACAACAATCACTGTCGAGGTAAGAACCACCAACGACACATACATAATGTCAGTCGTGAAAAATGGCCGCATCATGCGATAATATTCTACATCTGCTACTAAACTACTGATTTCAAACAAATATGGTACAAATATTCTTTAAGGTCATTTGCTACGGTGGCAAAAACAACCTACGATGCATAGTTCATACAAAATCACGTCATAAACAATGAAGACTGCCCCACCTACGTCGCGTGATTTTATCCTTCAACTATTTGAGAATGAGAGCAGTTAGCGACTTGCAATAAACTTAAAAAAAAATTCAAATGTTTTCGAAACTTTTTCTCGCAGAAAACCCCAACAAAATGAAGAAAGGAATAAATAATTGTCGCTTACTACTTTTCCGATGTTCATGACGTGTATCTACGGCATTTGGCATGACGTTACAAGTTATTACTTCTACACAGACAGTACACATATAACGGAATTTTCCTTCGATGTTGTATCACAGTTCCACGTATAGTACATGACATATGAAGTCATAAAAATTGGGTTCATGAAAAATGGCAGGATCACACATGAGGTTTCGATTTATTACGTCTTTAGTACTAACACCAGTCACGACATGTTATTCAGACATTAGGCACATATACCACTGAATGTACCTTAAAATGTACATAATAGTACGACAGAAATTTCAGGAGATATGACGCCATAAACAATGAGTCACAAACACTTTCCCATCATGCGACGTGTCATTCATCCACTATTTCTTCGTCGCATACATTTTCCTAATATTACTCTCCCCTTACTCGCACATTGGACGTTACCTACCGGTAACAAATGTAACTGCTCTACTCTGAACTGCTTCTATGTCTTCCTTTAAACTGGCCTGCTGCTGGTCCCAAACACTTGAGCAATACTCAAGACGTGGTCGTACAAGCGTTTTGTACCCGGTCTCCTTTACAGACGAAGAACATCTTCCCAAAATTCTCCAAATAAACCGAGTCGGCTGTCTTAATCACAACTGTCCTTACATGTTCGTTACAATTCATATCGCTCTGCAATGTTACCCCTAGATATTTGAACGAAGCGACTGCATCAAGAAGCTCACTACTAATACTGTATACCAACATTATGAGATTGTTTTTCCTACTCATGCACATCACCTTACATTTCTCTACATTGAGAGTTAGTGGCCATTGTAGACATTTTGTGTAAGTCATCCTGTATCCTATTACAGTCCAGACGACACCCGCCCATACACAACAGCATCATCAGCAAACAGCAGCAAATCACTAGTTACTCTGTCAATCACGTCATTTATATAGATAGAAAATAATAGCGGTCCTATCACACTTCCCTGGGGCATGCCTGACGATACACTCGTCTCTGATGAACACTATCCGTCGAGAACAACATACTGCGTTCTATTACTTAGAAAGTCTTCCAGCCGGTCACAACAATCTGCCTGTTGCCCTTCATCCATGGCTCGCGAGATGTCATGTCAGAAAAAAGCAAGACGAGTTTCACACGAAAGATGTTTCCTAACCACGTGCTGATTCATAGAAAGAAGCTTTTCCGTCTCAAGGAAATTTACTACATTAGAATTGAGAATAAACTCCAAAATTCTACAGGAAACTGTTGTCAACGATGTTGTTGTTGTTGTGGTCTTCAGTATGCAGACTGGTTTGATGCAGCTCTCCACGCTGCCCTGTCCTGTGCAAGCCTCTTCATCTGAGAATAAGTTCGGCAACCTACATCCTTTTGGATCTGCTTACTGTATTCGTCCAACGGTCTCCCTCTATGATTTTTACCGCACACACTTCCCACTAATGCTAAGTTGACGATTTCTTGATGTCTCAGAATGTGTCCCACCAACCTACCCCTTCTGTTATTTAGGATATGCCAAAAACTCCTTTTCTCCCCAATTCAGTTAACCACCTCTTCATTAGTTACGTGATCTACCCATCTAATCTTCATCATTTGTCTATAGCATCACATTTCGAAAGCTTCACTGGTCTGTAATTATGTGGATCAGTTCTCTTTCCTTTCTTATAAACGGGAGTCACCTGGGCCTTTTTTCCAATTACTAGGAACTTTGCGCTGAATTAAAGATTCGCGGTAAATGCAAGCTAAATACTCTTTGTAAAACCGAACTGGTATTCCATCCGGACCGGGAGACATTTTTTTATTTAGCTATCTCTCTCTGCTGCTTCTCTAAACCTGAAATTCCTATTACTATGTCCTTCAGTTTGGAGATAGTACGTTGATGAAATGATGGTACATTTGTGAGGTCCTCCTGCGTGAAAGATTTCTTAAATACAGAACTTCAGCTTTCCGTTTGCATTCTTCTGTTACTGCTCCGGAAAGATCAACGAGTGACTGGATAGTGGCCTTTGACCAGCTTAAAAAAATGTTTGTAAATCTATCGGACCAAACTGCGTGGTCATCAGTCCGTAGCTTACAAACTACTTAAACCTAGGTAAACTAACCTAAGGACAAACACACACACCCATGCCCCAGGGAGGAGTCGAACCTCCACGGCGAGAAACCACGCGCTCCGCAGCGAGACGCTTTAGACCGCTCGGCTACTCCACCGCGGCTTGACCAGCTTATCGATTTTACATAGGAGGAGAATTTTTTCGGGTTCTCGGAAAGATCTTTTGCTGAGGTATGGCTGTGGTAATTATTTTACAGACGCACGAATCTCTACTAACGTGTGCCTGTCATCATTTGCGTGTTCTTTTCTGAACCGAGAGTGCAACAGCCTTTTGCTTTATCAGTAGCTTTCTAGCATTATTATTATATCACGGTGGATCTGTTCCATCCTTAATCGACTTTACAGTCACGTATATCTCTAACAATGCATTTAAATTTAGTCTAAAATTCCTCTACATCCATTGTACCGGAACTAAACGATGTCCATTCATTTTGTAAGTTGCGATCCTAATAACGGCTTATCGGCTCTTCCTGACAAAATCACGCTCCTAGCCTTCTTTATTGGTTTATGAACTTTCGTCACCATTGAAGCTATCACGATATCATGATCACTAACTCCCGTCTCTACACAGTTATCGTTAATAAGGTCAGGCCTGTTCGTAGGTATAAGGTCTAAAATAATATAATCATTATTTCAGACAGTATGGAGAGTATATAAGTCTCGGAAGAAAGTGCTTATTCCATCTACACAAATAAAAATGAATGTGGCGTGTATGAAAGATGATCACTTGAGAACAGCACGAGCGGTTTGACTGAAGTGTTTGACCGCAGTTAACTCAAGATCATAATTCACGAATTAAACGATGGAGATGCATAATTTTGTTTTGTTTATTATGATACTGGCAAAGATTTCTGGAAAGAGCAGAATTCGGGGCAATTACCATTGAAACTCGGAAAATATAGCCAAACGGCAAAAATTTTAAGTTATGAATACACCTTACATCAAAAGGACATGTACATTTAGTACAGACAACTATGTTTTCATGGAGAAGGTTTTTATATTCTACAAGACCATATTATTCACGGCGGAGGATACCTTACAATAGACGTTCCATTGATTACAATAAAATTTGGCAGATAACTTGATTTGTCATAGGTATGGTAGAGTAGCAAATTGACAGAGAAAGGGGAAGGAAGAGGTAGAGGGTATTGGAGGAGATGTCAGAGAGGAGTTTATCACCCCGTAAATTAAGGAGGGGGAGATAAACTGAAGGAGGGGGAGGAGGTGGTCGAGAGAAAGAGGAGGAAATTGACATAGAGGATGTGGGAAGGTGAAAGGCCACGAATAAGGGGGCACAAGCTTTAAAAGATGATGAACAGGCGAGAGTTAAGTAGGGAGACGAAAGAGGGAGTACGTAAACGGAAAAGACAGAGGAGATGGCAGGTAGTAGGAAATGCTACTGCTAGTTACAAATTCCTTTCTTTCCATGAGGACGAGGATTTAAACAGAATGAGGAAGAAAGATGGACTAAATAAAAACTGAGCTAGTGTAATACATACTGGGTGAATCACCTAATACTTGCATCACAAATATTGCGGAAACGTAAAGTACGATTGATGTGCAGTTTTCACAGAATGGATTGGTTGTTAGGGGCTCGTATTTTTTACCAACAAAGATATTGTAATATTACTTAGTATTTTTTTATGCATACATACAGATTTTTAAATGGAACAATGTTATTATCATGCACTGGAATTTTTGACACCAGCTGTGTGCAAAAATTTTGAATGACATTTTTATCACGTTTAGTTTGGCAGCTACAACCGTTCTAAGTTTCGAGGGCGGAGGCTGCGATAGCGCAGCTGACTGGCCGAGTGGTTAGCCCCTAGGGCACGGCACACTGGCTCATGACCACCAGCCAGTCAGCTACGCTGTTGTAGCCTCCGCCTCCAAAACTTTGAATGGTTGTAGCTGCCCAAGTAAACGTGACAAAAAGTCATTCAAAACTCTTTGTACACAGCTGGTGTGAAAAATGCATGATAGAAACAAGCATTGTTCCATTTGAAAAATTGTATGTTTGCATAAAAAATACATTTTCTAGGTATTTTTACAACATGTTTATTTGTTAACAACACGAGTCCTTGATTACCAATCCATTCTGTGTAAACCGCACATCAATTGCACGTACCGTTTCCTCAATATTTGCGGTGCAAGTGTTAGGTGATTCATCCTGTACGTTAACTAAGCATCAGGAAATAATTTGGCAACACATCATATACACCTCAATTTACAATCATGGATGCAGCGTGAAAGCTCCATTATGTTGTAACAAAGTTTTAATTTTAGGAACATTCTTTGGTATTGCTATAAAAGTGTTTGATCTCTGGTTTCTTTGTTGCATGGCCGATATCAAGAGTACTATGCATTGTAAATAAAAATATTACAGATTTTCCTTTTTTAGGAGTAAGGACACAAACGTTTTTTCTGATAAAAAGCATATACCAATGATAGGAGTTTCTTCCTTCTGTTGGGTAAGAAAGTTGGTGGAATTTCTGCCTTATTTTTCCTCTTCGTACCAACAATTCTCTTTCAGCGGCATGTCTGCCAAAAGTATAGATATAAACCAATTGTCACAAATGATGTTTCGAACAGTCCCCACGAATACTTACGATGAGAGCCTTCACATAATCTGTTGGCAGACTTACTTTACTATTTCTGTCCTCCTTCCCAACATATAGAATAACTTCAATCAGATAACATGTTCTAGCAATACACATTATGGTTATTTATATGCAATATTTATCAGGTTTTGAGGCAATGTAAATACGATAGAGACGTTTGCCTCAATTTCTTAAGAGTTGGTCATCAGTTGTTAATGTTACAAACGTATGAAGCGAATAACTTGAGCGGCAGTTGGTTTCAAAACTGTTCAGAGTTCACGAATAGGTGTAAACTCATCTGTCATCAAATCTACGACAATTTAGTAACTTAAGCCTCATTTGTACACTGATGACTAACAACAATATTTTTCATTGTTGAGATGACCTACTTCCTGACATAAAATAATCCCATTGGTGTACATATTTACTTCCTGCCCGCATCATTAAGAAACCTTTCGTCTGTTTATATGCATTTTCTTCTTTGGATTTCGTCGTTGGTATGAGTTACAATAGGGCACCCAAGAGGTCCCGCTTCCAACGGGAGAGTACCAATTTTTCTCGTGGGACCTACATTTGTACTGGTCTTTAAAAGCGAATTTGACAAATTGGTTGGATGGTTGGTTTAGACAATAAAGGACGATACATCAAGGGTCATCGGTCCCGAGGCCGCGGCAGACCGGCCGAGGGCATTGAGGCATGGGTGTTTGTGTCGTCTTTAGTATAAGTTAGTTCATAAGTAGTTTGTAAGTATAGGGCCTGATGACCCCGCAGTTCCTTAAGCTTCACAAATATTTGAACATTTCGGTCCAGAGAGATCGGTGTCTCGAAGTGACATGGGAAGTAAACACGTAGAACACAAAATAGTCACTACTACAGCACTTGTGCGGTATTGAAAGAACTCAATATGTGTTGTGGGTCTCTCTGAGTGTCGCGTGGGGTTCGTTAATTTTGTGGTGCTGAGATGCCACCGAAGAGAATGCGCATGTTTTCGGCCTTTTAAGACGCGAATTTCCTTTTGCTAATAGTGTTGAAAATTACATGGCTAAAGTGTTTTGTGTTATTTACAAATCTGTATTCTGAATCCACCAAGGTGGTTGATAGCTGTAATTGCAGTAAAACATCATTTTAGAGGCTATAAGTGTGGTGATTTTTTAATTTCTTTATAGTAAAATTTTGACTTTCGTTCATGAATCTGCAAAATACAGTTTACAAAACCCAGCGGAGGCGACAACATTACCTTCTGTCAGTGGAGTGACTGGTAATTCCATATAGGACTCCTAAACGTCAGTACAAATTATAATATCACTATTACTTTAGTGTCCCACTTTTTTGTTTTAATATTTGGCATCCAGTGAAGCAACTAACTTTAGAGCAGAAACAAACTGTCGCTGGGGAGACGCATAACCCCTGTAACCATGGATGAGTTAATAAATTTAGCTAGTGCTAAATGACCAGGTACAGTTAAACGCATCCCCACTGTTAAGCTTCACATAACGTTAACAAAACAGCTACCTACCACAAAGCATCTTAATGTCACATGTAGAGTCCCCATTCCTACCATGTTTACTTTTAAAGTTTAAGATAAAACAATATATATAATAAATTGCACAGTAATATGAAATGTAATTTAACTTTGTGAATCTTGCCAGATGCTGTCAAATAAGTAAATTGTAATCTCAGTGAAAACGTATTTAATGTACACCTTAATTGACGATCGCAACATATGCTAAGCCGAAAACTAGTTAGTAAATAAACAACAACAACAAAAATTAGTAGAACAGAAACAGTTCGTTGTTTTCAACCTTAAAAAAATTTCATTCAAATCATTCCATCCGCAGCTGAACAGTAGAGTGTTTCAATGTTTAAAACAGAGGTTGTGAGCGACTGTGGATCCTCCCCACCCTCTATCCCCCTCCCTCCGCCCGAGTTATCTACGAACTATTATTAAAAGTGAGGAGCTGTGTGAAATTGGTCCTAGCTTCGGCTTTCAGAAATACGGTCATCTTAAAATAAATGTTTTTACAAAAAAAAAAAAAAAAAAAAAAAAAAAAAAAAAAAAAAAAAAAAAAAAAAAAATAAATAAATAAATAAATAAATAAATAAATAAAAAAAATAAAAAATACATGTGGCTCCTTGCCGTATTTATGTAGTAAAAGTGTTATTTCGAAAGCAGCTGCGGAGTTTCTCCGGTCAATGGATAAAATAATATAATTACAATAGTGGTCTGTGATAGCGTTATTCCACCATTTACGAGAGTCAGAACAGCACTGTGAGCTCGACTGTTACTCGAATCACAATTAAGTGTGAGTGCCCTAGGGGTCTGTTTTGGGACCGCTGCTGTTTCTTATTTATATAAATGATATGCCATCGAGTATAACAGGTGACTGTAAAATATTTTTGTTTGCTGTTGATACCAGCTTGGAAGTGAAGTATGTTGCTCATAATATTGACACAGTATCCAATAATGCAGTTCAAGAGATAAGTTCATGGTTTGTAGAAAACAAGTTGATATGAAATCACAGTAAAACTCAGTTTCTACAATTTCTAACACATAATATGACGAAAGCTGACATATTGATTACACATAATGGGCATTTGATAAGTGTGAATGAACAGTTCAAATTTCTAGGTGTTCAGGTAGACAGTAAATTGTCGTGGAAAGCCTATATTCAGGATCTTGTTCCAAAACTAAATTCTGCTATATTTACCATTAGGACAATATCTGAAATAAGTGATTTTTCATCACGAAAAGTAGTCTATTACGCTTACTTTCACTCACTTGTGACATACGGCATAATTTTTTGGGTTAACTCAACTGATGCAAAAAGGATATTTCTGGCTCAGAAACGGGCGGTTCGATCAATATGTGTTGTAAGTTCATGAACGTCATGTCGACCCCTTTTCAGTAGTCTGGGAATTTGGATACTGGCGTCACGTTTTTTCTTTAATGTCGTCTGTTGTTAATAATATCAGCTTAATCCCACGAGTTAGTAGCTTTCACTCGGTGAATACTAGACAGAAGTCGAATTTACATTTGCATCACACCACCTTGACACTTGTGCAGAAAGCATCCATTTTCAATAAGCTGCCACAATAACTAAAGGCCGCGGTGGAGTAGCCGAGCGATCTAAAGCGCCTCGCTGCTGAGGGCGCGGTTGCTCGCCGTGAAGGTTCGAGTCCTCCCTGGGGCATGGGTGTGTGTGTTGTCCTTAGGTTAGTTTACCTAGGTTTAAGTAGTTTGTAAGCTACGGACTGATGGCCACGCAGTTTGGTCCGATAGATTAACAGACATTGGAATTTGAATAACTAAAGAATCTTAGCACTGACCCACACGCTTTCAAATCAAAATTGAAGAGTTACCTCATGGCTCACTCCTTTTATTCTGTCGGTGAACTCCTAGAAAATTTAAACAATTAAACTAATTAATTTTTTTCTTTATTTATTCTTTTCACTTTTTCTTAAGATTGTCGTGTGCATAGGACTACTTAAACATTTTTACCATTTTTGAGTAAAAATTCATGTATTTACTTGTTCCATGACCATGGAGTCTCACTCCTTAATTGGGTCCTATGGAACAGAAAACCTTATTATTATTATTATTATTATCAATGCACTACAAAGACCAAGGAAGTCTTTAGTAGAAAAACTAAAATTTATTGGTAAATTTAATTGGAAAATTAAAAAAAAATATTTATAGTCCGATAGAAGAGAGCATTCAAAACAGTGATAAAGTTTACAGAACTTTATAATGAACCTGTTTTGTTCACAGTTTCCCCTTTGTATTGCGAAATCAAACTTTTAGCACCCGTACAAATTTGCGAGTTCTCTACCTCAGTACGCATGCGCTAATTCGTAGGCAAGTAAGGAGTTACAATTACGAACAACTTTGACTGGAGAGAACACATAGAAAATATTTTGGGGAAGGCAAACGAAAGGTTACGTTTCATTGGCAGAACGCTTCGAAGATGCGCCAGCTCCACCAAAGAGACTGGCTACATCCTACTTGTGCGTCCTCTCCTGGAGTACTGTTGCTCCTTGTGGGACCTTCACCAGGTGGGATTGACGGAATGCATTGAGAAGGTTCAGAGAAGGGCAGCTCGTTTTGTTCTGTCACGTTACGGGGGGGAAAGCGTCACTGAAATGTTGGACGAATTGGGGTGGAAATCATTAAAAGAAAGACGTTATTCATTGCGGCGTGATCTGTTTGCGAAGTTTCAATCACCGACTTTTAGTTCTGAATGTGAAAATATTTTGCTAGCACCCACCTACTTAGGGAGACATGACCATCCCAACAAAATAAGAGAACTCAGATCGAAAACTGAACGATTTAGGTGTTCTTTCTTTCCGCGCGCTATTAGAGAATGGAACGGTAGAGAAAAGTTATGAAAGTGGTTAATAAACCCTCTGCCAGGCACTTGAATGTGATTTGCAGAGTATCTATGCAGATGTAGATGTAGAATATTTCTGCCACCCCGTATCAGGATACACGGAACCGCAGCTGTGGCGCCCCCACACCTGGCACAGCAGGTGTTTCCGGTAGGCGAGTGGGCGGCAACAATGGGGCTCGTTTGTAGGCCGGCGGCCACACAAGCGCCCGTGATTGCCGCGCCCCTGGGAGCTCCACCCACTCGCCCGCTGCCGGTCCATCACTGTTACCAACCCAGCTGTACAACTTCGCTATCTATTCGCGACTGAAACATTTCGCTATGCACACAGGAGATCCGTAATAGCATTTTTAACTCACTAGTACTGAATATGGACAGTTCTTCGGTGAGTATGGTTTGGCAGTTCGTTTACGTTCTTTCATGAACTGCATGACTGGAAAACTAGTGAAAATTCATTATGGGATTGAAAATATATTGAGGAGAAACGAAACGAATTTATCTTTAAAATCTGAATGTGTTTGTGGGCTTATTTCACTGCTGTTTGTTCCCTTTGAATGCCAAAATCTTTCACAAGAGCTCTACTCTTCGAATAGCATAACATCGTAATAAAGCTTTACAATGAAAAAACGAGTCATGATCCACTAACAACATGTACAGGAATCGCATTACAAAGAGAAACACCTCAAAGAAAAAATTAACGTATATCAGTACAGCATATCTATGAAAAATCACAAATGAAATGAAATTTTTTTTTAGAAATTCTAATATCACTTTTTCGTACCATACTGGTATACACAAAATCTCTTGCAACTCATGTAGTAAATATTATATAGGCCAAACTGGACGTAATTTCACTGTGTGTTATAAAGAACACACTAGGGAGAGTGAGAAAAACTCATCTACTTTTTACCAGCACTTGCAATCGGAAAATCACTCAGTAGGCACTATAGAAAACGCAGACAAAATTTTACATGTCATACAAAAGGGATATGAAATGAATATTCTAGAATAAATTGAAGTATGTATCCACGCTACTAGCGTTTATTAAACGATCAATCCGATTTTAAGCACAAAAATTATATCGATACTTTTATTGATCATTTAATGCTGGATAAAGGGTAACGGAGCTTACATAAATAAGAGATCGTACTATAATGTTAAAATCAACCAAAGACAAAATAAAGACAACCATGTCAAATATAAACGTATAATCTATAATATCCTCCAAAATTTCCAATAAAAATTTTAAACCATCATCGCTAATAACAATATAGACAGAAATAATAAAGAAAATAATGCCGTATCTGTTAACTTCTATATTTTCTCTCTGAAAGAAAAATTTGTAAATATTTGTAACGTATAGTATTCTGAGGTACTGACAGATGCTGTAACTGGCTACAATTCAGAAATCAAATATAAATGATCACCTAATAAAGAGTCAGTTGAAGCACTTACTACCTTTAAATACGGTACGTACTTCACACTTTCTAAGTGAAATTTGTAAAATGTTATTTACGAAAATTTATTGATGTTACATTTGGATACTTCTATAAGAAAATGCTTTTGCAGAAACACCTGACGATGGCATTAAATGCCGAAAGATATCTTGTGTGATAAACAAATAAATAATTAATTACAGTGTTTGGACTATCCTTTCACATTATGTGAATAAATTATTGTTGGGATATTCTGTGCTGGTAGTACTATTGAGGTCGGCATAAAGTCACTGCTCGTTGCGTATTGCTGCCATCCAAATCCAATAGCGCATGTTCCACTTAAATAAACAAACAAACAATAAACTTATTTGGAAACGTCTATAAATGCCAGAGTTCAGTTCATAACGATAACAAGTAGTTACTTAAGGAAAGAGATGAAACTCTACAAGCCTGTCACGTATCATATACGTAGATTCATATAGCGAGCGAAGAGCTCTTTTCAACTTGTACAAAATCAGACAGCAAATATTACAGTCGAAGCGCATGATAGGGTCGTAGTGGTTGGGAAGGGAGTAAGATGAGGTTGTAGCCTTTCATCAATGTTGTTCATCTATACATTGAGCAAGCTGTGAAGGAATGCAAGGAAAAATTTGGAGAGGGAATTACAGTCCAGGGAGAGGGAATAAAAACCTTGCGGTTTTCTGACGACATAGTTATTCTCTAAGAGACAGTGAAGGACCTGGAAGAGCAATTAAACAGAATAGACAGTGTCGTGAATGGAAGAATGAACATTAACAAGAGTAAACCGAGAACAATGGAATGTAGTATGAGAAAATCAGGCGATGCTGAAGGAATTAGATTAGGTAATGACACAATAAAAGTAATAGATGGATTTTGTTTTTTGTGTAGCAGCTTCTGATGGCCGAAGTAAAGAAGATATAAAATGAAGAATGGCTATGGGAAGAAAAGCGTTTCTGAAGAACAGAATTTGTTGACACCAATATTACTTCAAATGTTAGGAAGTCCTTTCTGAAAGCATTTGTCTGGTTCTAGGATTGTATGGGAGTGAAACGTGGACGATAAGGAGTTCACACAAAAAGATAATGGAAGCTTTCGATATGTGGCCCTACCGACGGATGTTGAGATTAGAAGGGTAGGTAGATTACGTAACTAATCAGAAGGATCTCAACAGAATCGTGGAGAAAAGGAGGTACTGGGACATCCTGACTAAGAGAAGGGATATGTTGGCGGGACGCATTCTGAGACATCAAGAAATTGTCTAATTGGTATTAGAAGGAAGTGTGTGGGGCGAAAATCGTAGAGGGAGACCGAGGGACGAATACAGTAAGCAGAATCAAAAGGAACAGGTTGCCGTACATATTCTCCGATGAAGAAGCTTGCACAAGACAGATGGAGAGCTCCATCAAACCAGTCTGCGAACTGTAGACAACAACAACAACATCTTCATATAGTGCAAGTTACGTGAAAGAATGTGTACCTGGTAAAACCTGTTGCACTGTTATAGCAAGGATGTGAAATAATTATGAAAACTGTGACTGACTTGCTTGTGAAAGAATGCAGCGATCACACTGTACTAAAATAGCTGCTTCGCAAAGCGAGTGAATTTTATGTAGTTATACTCTCCCCTCCGTCGGGTCTACTGCCATTAGCAACTATTTTAAAATCGACTTCCAATTCAAGACCGTCTCTATGGCATATATATAATTTTCTACTCACGCGTTTCGTCGTTTCGGGGCCTCTTCAGAATTCAGAACAAAAAGTTTGCGATAAAACTTCGAAGGCCAAGTGTTATCGTGTACAAACAGATTGTACTGTCCTGAGACAGAACTTTAGTATCAGTTTATAATGAACCGTAAAGTAGGATGTAAGCAACATCTTTAAGTCAGTAATAATCTCCTTACTTAGTATATAGCGTACGATAAGTGTAGCACTTCAAAGCGTTTTCGCAAACTTGTTATTTTTCAGAATTCTGATGATGCCTACAAAAACCGATATCCGTTAGTGAAAAATAAATTACTTGCAACGAAATCACTATTAGAAGTTTAGGTATCCACGTTGTGTTGAAACTACTTACACCTGTTCTTCCCATAAATCACCTTAGTTACTTTTACTGGAACGGAAAAGATAAGCTGACTCTGTTACGATCATGTGAACACCAATTATAAAGATATGTGTTTGAATCACGCCATTTAAATTTGAAAGATTCACTTCTTTATATCCTGATGTATAGGTTGCTCGCGTAGACTAATTTGCGATATAGGGGATTGTGAATGAAGTGGTAATTTCAATTTTCTAACCTATCAAGATAAATTTTATATAAATGATAAATAAATTTTAGCGTGACCAGTCTCAATTTGAATAAATGAAAGAAACGTTTAAATCATTTTCGCAGTATGACTAAACACATTGCATGTAGTAATGAGTTGCTTTATAATGAGGTCATTCTTTTCCTCTAGTGACTATTTTTGCTTTAGAATAATTTCTCTTTACTTTTCTCTTTGAATCTCTCTTCTGATGTTTTCGAAACAATGTACCATTACCATCCATTTATATATAGGTGAAGGACGTTTTCTTTTCTCGTTACTTTCTCTCAAATATTTCTGTATACATGCATCGATGCATTACTTTTATCTTTCAGGTACACTTTCATTTGTCTATCATAGTGGAAGAGTTGTGTAGTGTCACAAGTCCACCCTGTGAATACAACGATGTAAGTATTCTCTACATCATATTTGGAAGCGGAGAAGGTGCACAAAGATGATAACATTGGAGCTCGACGAACAGGGCAAGTCTCGAAAGCAATCTCCTGGGACGTCAGACATCACCTGCAAAAACCGGATATTTCCTTCCGGCTTGTGCTTACGAAGTGACAGATTACATCACTTTACGTCACTGACATGTGTACGTCAGCATATAATAATAATTCTTAATTTCCACGACGGAAATTAAGAAAGCAGAAACACACACGCACGCACGCACGCACACACACAGAGAGAGAGAGAGAGAGAGAGAGAGAGAGAGAGAGAGAGAGAGATTAACAAATACCTGGATGCTCTTGTTCTAATGGCAGTACAACATTCAAAGTATTTTGAAACGAATGGGTTTAAAACAGAATTTATTATTAAGTAATATGTCCTCTACAGTAACAAGTGCAGCACCGCACAAATAACACAGAATTTTGACATTTACGTATTTCCTGCGTTAGACGCATTCAGGTTAAAAATAAATATCTTTAGCAAGAGAGACTGTGGTAGTTTTAACCGTAATTAAATTCATTAAAATTTGTAAATGTGTCTTTCTCGTGATCTTACATTTAAAGTTTGTTTGTTTGTAATTCATTCCCATCTTGAAGAAATTTTGCTCACTTGACCTTCAAAAATAAGCTGCATGTTCATCACTTCAACCTATAATGTCAATCATACTGAGATTGACGTATTAGCAAGTATGAACCGTCTGTTATGATCATTCACTCACGCTTTCGCCAGAGTTGTGAGTTTGGTATCAATCTTTTGTACTGTATTCTACGTCGGAGAAACAACATCAACATCGGGTGTCGTCCCTTTGAAGCACCTACCAAGCGAGGTGAAACAAAATTTCGCACAATGAAGGTAGCGCCGACAATGCTCTCGAAGTTATACAGAACACCGTTTAGACGAAGACCACATCTGCAGCACATAAAAGGCTTTTTTGCACAGAAGTTTTTCATGGTCAGACACAACAATTGGTAGCATCTGTACTTATGAGCAAACATGCGGTTCTCTCGGAGGTTCCCTCATTTTATTAAATTTACTGCAAGTTGGCAACTCAGATTACGGCGTACAGGATGACATAGACAAAATTTCTAGTTGGTGCGAAGAATGGCAGCTAGCTCTAAATGTAGAATAATGTAAGGTGATGCGCACGAGTAGGAAGCAAAATCCCACAAAGTTCGAATACAGCATTCGTAGTGAGCTTCTTGATACCGTCGCGTCTTTCAAATATCTAGGCGTAACATTGCAGAGCGATATGAAATGGAACGAACATGTAAGACAGTTGTAAGGCGGACAGCCGATTTCGGTTTATTGGGAGAATTTTGGGAAGATGTACTTCATCTGTAAAGGAGACCGCGTATAAAACGCTTGTACGACCACGTCTTGAGTATTGCTCAAGTGTTTGGGACCCGCAGCTGATCAGTTTAAAGGAAGACATAGAAGCAGTTGAAAGGCATGCAGCTAGGTTTGTTACTGATAGGTTCGACCAATGCGCGAGTGTCACGAAAATGCTCCGGCAACTCAATTGGGGATCGTTGGAGGAAATACGACGTTCTTTTCGTGAAATTTTGTTGAGGAAATTTAGAGGGCCGGAATTTGAAGCTTAACTTAGTACGATCTTGCTGCCGCCTACGTACATTTCGCGTAGTGATCACAAAGACAAGATAAGAGATATTAGGGCTCGTACGGAGGAATATAGGCATTCTTTTTTTCTTGTTCTGTTTGGGAGTGGAATAGGAAAGAAAATGCCTAGTAGTGGCACAATGTACCCTCCGCCACGCACCTTACGGTGGATTGCGGAGTGTGTATGTACATGTACGTATTTTGTTCAAAACAAATTATCGGTGAAATGTGACATCTGTCATACTTCCGAACAGACCAACTAGATTGTTCGCAGTTAGTGCAATTAGAGGAGAACATCTTTCACGAAATCGGTTGTGAAGTTTCACTATCGACAGTATTCATTGTAATACAGACGACTAGGTAAACCGTCATTGGCGAATATGAATAGTGGCCGAATGCAAATGTTAACTGAAAACTGAGGAGCATTAAGATGGATTGTAGTCTTTTAACATAGAAATATCACAGAAAAAGCGACTGCAGAACTGAAGAGTCAGATAAGTAATACCATTCGAGAAAAGCATTATGGCTGGGACTTAACGTTGATAGAAGGGCATTCGCTTAATAATGGAAGCCATCGCGAAGCTGCGAACGAAGTGATGCAACGGTCATATAAGGTGGAGCCGTGATGACTTGAAATATGTGGTATAATCCGATGAATCATCGTGTACATTACTTCCCACCAATACCGTTTTTATTTATGCATTTATGCATTTGTTTACCTGGCAAGATTAGGGCCTTCAGGCCCTCTCTTACACCTAACCAGGCCTACTGAAGGTGAAAATTTCTTTAGTACATTATAGACAGACAATGTATAAGTATTAAATAAAAAAATTACACATTATTAATAGCATAATTGTAACAATAGTACTTAGATAATTTATAAGAATGAAAAATTATAATAATAATAATAATAATAATAATGACTTTGCAAAGCACAGTAAGCATGTTTCATATAGTGAACTTCAGCCATATTACAATTAAGGAATTGCCTCGTTATGTTCTTACAGATTGTAAGTTATTCACATCAAGTAGACATAAGACGATAGAATGTGGTGAGAGTGATATAGAAGAGGTAGATTGGATAGAAGTAGAGAAATAGAATGGTAAGATTCAAGGCGATGATGGAGAGAAAGAACTGAGAGCAAGGTAACAATGGAGACAATGCCGTCGTTAATATGGAAATTTTGAGTTTCCTCTTGAATGTCGAGTGGTTTAGTAAAAGACGAAGATTGCATGGCAGTGAGTTCCATAGTCGTATGGCTGGTTGTGGAATAGTGATAGTTGTTTAATGTGAGATGATAAGTATTGGGGGCATTGGTGACTGAGAAATGGATGAAATAAGCATAGTGTTTGAAACTCGCACCACTTATGTGGGCGCATCCAACTTAGCTCGGTGTATGAAGGACTGATATGATCACACAACCATATATTGCACACGTACCTAACCCAAGCATTCATCACTAGATCGAGGCGTCTCAAATTTTACTATTTGTGCCGTGTTGAACTACATAACAGTAGTAAAGATTTGGCAAGACAAGTGTTTGGACTAATTTTTGTTTAAATTGGGTTGGATGTACTTTTCTAAATTTTTGGTTTGAATATACGGATGAGAGAGATTTCCTGCACGCTACAACTGTTTGTTCTTCCCAGTTTAAGTGTTCATAAAAGATAATCCTAAGGTCTTTCACTGATGTTTGATATGGTAATTCGGTACTACTGAGGTCTATTCCAGGGTCTGACTAACGAAATACCGGCTGATTACCTTTGGGTGAGATATGAGTATGACCTGGGATTTATTGGTGTTTAAGACCTAGGATTTTTGCCAATCGTGAAACAGAGCAAAGGTCTGCATTCGTACCAACTACTGCATCATCGATGATCTTAAGGCTGGCAATTCGTATCCAAACAAGCTTACGATACGGCATGCCTGCTTCTTGCAGTCAAACATGGGGGAGATTCAGTCATGATTTAGCCATGTATATCATGATATTCAACTGTATCATTACCCTCACTTCTCGGATAACTGTGGATAAATATCTTTGTGCCTTCGACAGCAGATTACTTACTAAGACGAACATAATGGTAACTAACACTGTCGTAGCCCAAAATGATAATGTGCTTAGACACGTACCCAAAAATGGATCAAGCGTCTGTGTGCCGCATTAGAAAATTGTCAATCATCTCTCTTAGATAGAAAAATCTCCATGTCTCAACATAATCGATCCCTCATTGAAAACCAAATTCAAAGCTCAATTATCTATGAAACAATTGACTATTATTTTGGTAACAGAATGGATAACATCTACTTATTTTACCAATATGCACCAGAATAGAGTATTAATGTTTCACATTTTCCCAGTTTTCGAGAAAGCTTTATAAACAGTGTATGTCTTGCCTCTCTAATTTTGTGATTCTACTGAGAATTTTAAGTAATATTTGTATTTGTATATTATTCTTAACCTTTTCCACTACATATACCTGACGAACGGCAATAATTGCTTGAAAATGGTTGTGAATAAATCTGCAGCTTTGCAGTTGGTGGTTGTTTTCTTTTCTAACATGCAAAACACAGTTGCTCAATGGGTAAAATTTTTAATCTACATAGATACACTGTAAATCACATTCGACTATCTATTAGAGAGATTATCGAACAGCTTTCTTATTGTTTCTTCTGATCCATTCTCTAATAGTGGGCGGGGAAAAGGAACACCTGAAACATTCAGATTTCGATCTGACATTTAGTTTCTTATGATGATCGTCTCTCTTTGTAGGTGAGACGTGAAAGTTGCTTGAAGAAGGTTTGTCATGTTTGAGGGCGATCTTTTAATCAATTTATTGAAGACCAAAGTCAAAATTGGTTTTATTTTCATTTTTATTAAGATTATCGGTTACGGTAGTTTATCCGCCACCTTCGGATCTTAGAATTCATTCTTCAGAACATTATTATTAAAAGCTTTTAGAGACACTTTCACTCGGCAACTTCATTGTTGGCTTGTCAACATATAAATAAAAGATGAACGTCAGCATCCTGTAATATAGTGTTGATGTTCATGTTTTATTTATATGTTGACACGCCAACAACTAAATTGGCAAATAAATGCGTTTCTAAAAGCTTTTAATAATAATGTCTGAAGAATGAATTCTAAGATCCGAAGATGGCAGTTAAAATGCCAAAACCGGTGTTCTTAATAATAATAATTTTAAAAAATAGAAAAAGAAAAAAGAAATTAATAAAAAAAGATAAAAAGTGATCTTTTCTTTTGACTTCAATAAATTGCTAGAAGAATTTTCACAATCAGATTTCTCAGCAACGATGCACGCCTTTCTCTTAATGATTTCTACCACAACTCGTGAATTTTCGTGGCACTCTCTCCCTGCATCGTGGTGATACGAAACGAGCCTCCTTTCTCTGAACTTTCTACATATCCATCGTCATACCCAATTGGTGGGTATCTCACAATCTCCAAAATCGGACAGACGCAAGACACGTATGATGTAAGCTATTCCTTTAGTAAAACTGTTGCATCTTTTTAGTGTTCTGCGAATGAAGCCTCGCCTTTGCTCGTCTTTCCCACGATAGATTGTACTTGTTGTTAAATAAATAAATAAATAAATAAAATTCAAATGTTTGTAGAGCTTATGGGGTCATCAGTCCCTAAAATTACAAACTACTTATGAAATAGCTTATACTAAAGACGGCACAAGCATCCATGCCCTAGAAGGGATTCGAACCCCGACCGCAGCGGCCGTGCAGACCGTGACTGGCACGCCGCAGACCGCTCGGCCAGCGCAGCTGGCCTGTTCTTTCCAGTTGAAGCTGTTGGTAATTCTATTTACTAGGTATTTAATGGAATTTACGGCGAGTAAGTTTGCCTTTTTATCATGTGAATGAAGTTTTACTTATTTCTTTTCAAGCTTATATTGACGCCTTCACACTATTCATAACTAACGGTCTAATGCTAAGATTCGCACCATGCACATGTCAAATCTAAAACGTTTTGCAGTTTGTTTTGATATCTTGGTGACTGATCACCCTAAATTGTTTTTAAACGCAAGGATCGACAGATATCACTTCTGTGTTACTCGATGACACTAAATATAGAGCTTGGGGAATGGGAACTTCCAGAATGTTTTATGAAAGGAGTATGAGATGCAGGTGATTGGTAGTTTCACGGCCCATGAAGTGGGAGATAATGTCTTTTCAATGGCCGAAGGGATTCGTCGCTCGAAGTTTAGCGTCCAGCTGCATTGAGGGGTAAGCTGTTGAGGCACTACATAACTAGCGTTGATCGATTGAGAACACATTTCCTCGGGGAAGCCAAATAGACGCGAGGAGCACGTAAGGTCGTTTCTCTGTGGAATGAGTTGCTTTTTAATTCGTAGTCGAATGACGATAATTTGCCTCTTTGTGGAGTCTGACGTACATTTTGGACTTCTTTACTGAACGGTACTTGAGAGGAATTTTGTTTCTGAATAGTGACCAAACAGAAACCGTGACTCGAGTTCTGCCACCGAGCGAGATATCGCAGTAGCAAACACTGGACTCTCATTCGGGTGGACGGCGGTTCAATCCTGCCGTCTTGATTAAAGTTTTCCGTAGTTTTCCTAAATCACTGGAGGCAAATACCGTGACGCTTCCATTATCTTTCACCATCCATGAGAAAATTAATCTGACCTTGAGCTCCGTTTCAATTTACCACGAAGTCGACGGGTCGTTAAACCCAATTCTTCCTTCCTTTTCGTTCTCTGCCTTGTCCTGAACTCCTTGTAGCCCTGGGAGACTGTGGACGGTATTTTACGTTCACAGTGTAAAATGAGAATCACTGTACACAATGTGCACTATCTGCACAAAGGCCAAAGCCCCATTTAGCAGATGATCGCTTCAGGCAATTGCTGCTTGCACAACAGAAGGTTTCAGAGACAGTATGGGGCATTCACAGTAAATGTGTTTGATCCATTTCCTTGTGGACGGTCCTGATGAGGACACACCATCTTAGTATCAATCTAATAAAGGAGGAGGATTTCCTGTCAGAGAGATGTACTAATCGATGGTAAGGCATCGACTAAAACAGAGATGATACCGGGCGTTCCACAGGGTAGTGTTATTGGTCCTCTGCTGTTCGTTATTTACATAAACGATTTAGGGGAAAATCTAAGTAGCACTCTTAGGTTGTTTGAAGATGACGCCGTCATTTACAAGATAAATCAATCAAAAGTGAAGGCCGTAAACTCTGCCAAATACCTAGGAATTAGTATTACTTCAGACTTAACCTGGAAAGAACACGTAGATAATGTCGTGGGAAAGGCGAACCAAAGACTGCGTTTTATTGGCAGAACCCTTAAAAGATGCAGTAGAACTACTAAAGAGGCTGCATACACTACGCTTGTCCGTCCTTTTTTTAAACTATTGCTGCCTATTGTGGGATCCTTATCAGGTGGGTTTGACAGAGGACATCGAAAGAGTCCAAAGAAGAGCAGCTCGTTTCGTATTGTCACGATACAGGGGACACAGCACTACGGAAATGATACAGGATCTGGAATGGGAATCATTACAACAATGGCGCTTATCGCTGCGGCGTGGGCTACTTACAAAACTCCAACCACCAACATTCTCCTCCGAATGCGAAAATATATTGTTGACTCCCACTTACATAGGTAGAAATGATCATCAGAATAAAATACGAGAAATCAGAGCTCGAACGGAGAGATTCAGGTATTCTTTTTTCCCGCGCGCTATTCGAGAATGGAATTGGAGATAAATAGTATAACGGTGGTTCGATGAACCCTCTGCCAGGCACTAAAATGTGATTTGCAGAGTATCTCGTGTAGATGTAGATATAGAGGGGCCAATCGTTATAGGAAAGAAGTCAAACAGATATTCTGTGGATCTCAGTATTACATTTGCGGAAGTTATGAAATTGTGTACTCGTATTTATAAAACTACGAGCTCTTTAATTTTTATTATGTAGTAATGCTATGTAAGTAGAGACTGGAGTCAAAGGCCGGTACACGGTGGGTAGAGCGGTTCAAGTTAGATTATTGTAGTTAAGCACTGTCCGGCTTGGCTAATGCGTGGATGGGTAACCGTCCGGGTCTGTCAAGCGGTGTGTACCCAGCCATTGTGTGGCCTACTGAGGAGCAACGTCAATGACAAGTAGCGCCTCCAGTCAAGAAAACAGCCGGTAAAATGGAGCTGTGACCATACCAATAACTTTGACGCCTTCGGGCGGAAGACGACACGTCGAACAGGCAGTGCGTCTGAGATTTGTAGAACAGAGTTTAGTTCAATTTTTTAAAGTAGTGATTGAGTCTAGTAGTATCCAAAATATAATTATTCGTTATTTTCCATACGCTGAAGTGAAGGATTACGGTCATTCGAAAGTGTAGCCGTTGCATTTGTAGTTAAAGTTGTCTTTTATCCAAAACTTTTGTACTGACGTCTCTATTCAAATATTTAAGTTTAATTTTGGAGAGGACCCTCCTCCACCGTGCTGTCTTTTTGTTACAATAAAATTCTTCTTTATTCTTGCATGCAGTTACACATTTTTCTTAGTTGTGGCTAATAATCTTTTACTTTCCTCAGTATGAATTTGCGATATTTGTCGACATTTGTTATGTCTTGTTTTTATTGTTATATTCATGTTCAAATGGCCGAGGAGACTGCGGCGCGTCAGTCACGGTCTGCACGGCCACTACGTCGGGGGTTCGAATCCCCCCTCTGGCATGGATATTTGTGCCGTCTTTAGTATTAGCTAGTTCATAAGTAGTTTGTAAGTTTACGGACTGATGACCACGTAGTTAAGTCCCATAAGCTCTACAAACATTTGAAACATTTTTTTATATTCAAACTTTGCTTAGACTTTCAGCAACAGTTTAACACTATAAATTTTGTATATCTTTATAAAAAGGAATTTTCTTCCCATACATTCATCCATAGACGAAATATTCCTCTCAGACCCTTCTTCGAACCTCAATTAAATTACTTACAGCAAAAGAATATGACGGTAGAGCTATATGAAGAATTTACGTGTGTAACACCTTTCAGAGTCAAATTTTGAAAAGAATCTCAAAAAAAGGTTTCACGATATTAAATTGTGAACCACTCTTATTTGAAATTTATTTCAAACTGACGCATAATACCTGAGACAGGACATATTGCCACCCACTAGCAGCTTCCGTTCATGCCGCCAGATGGGAGGTTATAATCTTTGATGACCAATAAATACTCTACAAAATTTGGTGTAGATCGGCGATCATTTCGGATAAATGTTATTGTAACTGGAAATATATTGAGAAAAGAACTAATTTTAATGAATATGTAACACAAATATTAGACAATTACAAACACAGAAAAATATTACTGAATTGAGAAAATCGATCTAAAATGTGCCATAATCGGCACAATTGTGATAATTTCGTGGTAAAATTTTGATCACTGGCATCTTAGACATAAAAACCACTTTTTCTCTAGGTCAACAACTACGTGGTACCAAACATTGCGTTTTTGGCAGCGAATTCGTTCACCCTGAAATAGAAAATTTATAAGATTGAGTTATACTAAGTAGTTTCATTTACCTATTAACAGGAAAAATTTTATATCTGCGTAGCACAGAGTGGTGTATTCACGGAAATGACAGGAGGAGCTGCAGAAACTTGCTACACTAGAACGCCACACAAAGGCAAGTGCTACCAACAGTACGAGACTAACAAATTATATTGATCGGATTTGTACCTATATCGAATTTATACTATCTTACCCTAATCTTAAACATTAGCACATTATGTCAGTTTTTTAATGATAAAGACTTGTTGACAATGTGTTGATATCTTTATTTGTTTCCACATGTGAAGCTATCATATCAGACAGACAGTTGATTTTATATGATCCAGTGATGATTTATGTCATTTCTTTCAATAGGCATTCATTTATAGTGAAGGCCCAAACCACACAATTGTGTGGGTACAAAATTTTTGAAAACGAATTTTTTTTTTTTAAACGAATTACTGTATATTCTCTAATTCATAAAATGCGGCAACCATTTGAGCTTGAGTGCCCTTCTTCTGGTATCAATACAGGTAAACAAGTTCATTGTTATTGCAGTAAAGCATACATACTGTACAAAAGTCGGTTACAGAATTTTGAAAGTGTGAGTATAAAAAGTATTCGATAAGAGTGTGAAAGTTTATACAGCTAACACAACACAGTGATGCAGTTTTGAAACAAATAGATTGTAATAAAAGATATGTTCATATAAAGGGATAAAATTTACACTTACATTGTAGTACTGTAGCTTAAGAGATATACGTACATACTATCGGTACATACTAGGATAAGACTGAACGCTAAGTGCAGAGTTTATGCAAGGCATAACAATAATCAGCTACTAACAAAGTATACATGGATGAGCCTCATAGTGAAAGGGTAAAAATAAATACAGAAAATAAAGCTGTGGGATAAAGCTCAGTAATAATCGACGTAGTTGACAATATAAAAGTAAAAGGAGCATGTGACCGATAAATCAGGAGCTTAACAGATTAATATTCAACAGTATAAGAAGTACAATGATAAGTGGCGTCAAGGCGGAATATATCGCAACTAGCCGCTGTAATAGTAGTAGGAAGCCGCCATCATGGCAACTGTCAATATAAACAAAGTGAAATTGTGTTGTTCAAAATATGTTTGTAAATCTTACGGGACTTAACTGCGGGATCATCAGTCCCTAAACTTACAAACTACTTATGAACTAACTTATACTAAAGACAGCACAAATATCCATTCCCCAGGGGGATTCGAACCCCCGACGGGGAACGGCGTCGCGCCTGAATGCTCTCGGCCGCTTTGCCGCGACTTGTAATTGTGTCTATGGCTTCAAATATTAATGAAGATAAAATGAGAAGTTCTTATCATACGACAACTAAGTTAAGAATGTGGTTATACAGGTTAAGATGCCTGAAGTAATGTGAAAACAAATGTGAATGATTACAATAATATTAAGCTAGTGTTACAGTTGGTGCATCTATTCGGACAACTGTACAAGCTTCAACGATCAACTTGCTAGAAATATATCAAAGAGGACAATGCTGCAAAGCAGATCATTAAGGGTCTCTAAGACACAATTAGAGTAAATGGTGACCAATTTCCTAAAAATAACCAAGTCACCATCACAATGGCAGTGACTGTTGCCTAGTGCAGTTTAACATATTGACACCTTAATATAACCAATCATTACTATGAGGAAGGAGGAAAGGGGGAACAATTACCAGAAATTACAATTGAAATTTGTATCCAAATACTCATAGTGTGGGAGGGGGCCGGCCATGGTGGCCGAGCGGTCTGCAGCGCGCCAATCACGATCTGCATGGCCACTACGTTCGGGGGTTCGAATCCCCCCTCGGGTAAGGATATTTGTGCCGTCCTTAGTATTAGCTAGTTCATAAGTAGTTTGTAACTTTAGGGACTGATGACCCCATAGTTAAGTCCCATAAACTATACAATCATTTGAAAATTTGGTGGGAGGGGGTGAGAGTGATAAAAGATGAATGGGTGGGTAGGGGGGATATAGAGATAAGGTTTAGTTGTTTGTAAACCTATCGGACCAAACTGCGTGGTCATCAGTCCGTAGTTTACAAACTACTTAAACCCAGGTAAACTAACCTAAGGAAAAACACACACACTCCCATGCCCAGGGAGGACTCGAACCTCTGATGGCGAGCAACCGCACTTCCTGCAGCTAGTCGCCTTAGACCGCTCGGCTACTCCAACGCGGCTAGAGATAAGGAACCGGTATGTATTTTGTATTTTAAACTTTCCTCTCTATATTTATGTCACATCACATGCAACGTCGAGTCTGAAAGGGCTGAAGTGAGCCCTAAGTACGAATGGCCATATTGATGTTTATAGGGGAAACTGGCGCTTAACGCTAAGGTTGGCGACCCGCGATCTGAGGCCTCACCAGCCGGAGGGAAGCGGCCTGAGCTATTGGCGCGGATGTGCCGGGGGCTGTTGGCAGGCATTCGGCAGTGGCAGCGGCGGTGTTTACGATGCAGCGGCAGGCGGCGAGTGGCGTGGGGCGCGCCGATAAGCTGGTTAATATTCATCGGCCGCCACAGGACTGCCGACGCAGCAGCGGGCACTCCACCAGGCCGCAGGACCAGTGGGGCGCACCACCTGCTGAAGCGCGCACAAAGGGAGGCCAGCGTATTCGGCTCCAATTGTGCACAGCGCTTACTTTTGACCTAAAATGACGGACCCTAAGGCATTTCGGCTAAAGATCCCTCGTTTCTGAAAGCAAATAAAAATCGCTCCTATGTGCTATATGTTATGACGGGCAGTCTGTCCAAACTGACGGGATCGATAGATAATTTAAATAGAGCAGTTGTCATCACCACTTATGAGGTCCGCAAACGGATGCTTTTCGCGAAAACAAGGAAAGAGTTTTCTTTTTTTCTGTTTTTATAGAACTCTTCCTGCCCCAATATGGAGCAGCCTGGTGGCGGCCGCATTGGACGAGCGGTCTGCAGCACGCCAGTCACAGTCAGCATGGCCGCTATGGTCGGGGGTTCCATTCCCCCCTTGGGCATGGATGTTTGTGTCGTCTTTAGTATAAGTAGTTCATAAGTAGTTTATAACTTTAAGGACAGATGACCCCACAGATAAGTTCCTTAAGCAATACAAACATTTGAACATTTCTTCCTGTCAAAGAAAATTAAGGGATGGAAGGTTCTGACCAGGTTTTGAACCCAGTACTCTTGATTCAGTGTCTTTATCAAACCCGCTAATCACGTTTCCGTCCCCTAACCGCTTTACCACCAAATATGTTGCATTGAATGCACATACCATTCCCTTGACTTTACAGGTATTTGTTTATAAACAATTGTTGTTAATCATTACTTACGAATAGCAAAACATCAACTGTTGCTAACTGCCGATTTCATAGGGAAAATGGAATATTCTTTCTGGAAAATTGTTAATGCAAAAACATAGGATGTCGCAATTAATTTTTTAGGCAAATCAGGAATAAAAAATAATCGGGAGCGTTCGTGGATAGTCTGGTGGCAGGTGGGGGAAGTGGTGTTGTGGAGGCGGTCAAGTTGTTTACGAGACTCTTGTGTTAAGTGCAAGTACATGTTTCATGTTATCAGTCATTATTCCCGATAATTGTATTATCCAAAGTGTGGTTACTTGTTATTTATTACTCGTCCTTAAGAGCGTCATTGTCTTACTAAGTACATGTTCGATGTCAATCATCCTTAAGAGCACTATTGTTCGATTGTTAAGGGATGAGGGGGGGTAACGGTACATTAGCGGTCGGGCAAGTTGCCTAGGATGGGCGGGTGGGGGGTAATGGTACCTGGCGTCGATGACAAACAAACGACACGGGTGATTCTTAGTGGCGTAGGAGTGGCATTACCCTACTACTTAAGTATTTCCATTCGTCTACAGGGAGAGTGCGTCATTGACAAATAGAGTACACACTACTTCTTTGACTAATACTTTACTTACTGTACTACTACCTGTTTTAAGCTTTAAATTCGTTCGTTGTTACAGCTGGTACCGAGGCACGGCATATTACGTGGCAGACAGATGCATATTAACGATTAATCATGTTTTGTGAACTTGATCTACCACTAGAGAAGTTTGGAGAATGAGCTTCCTGGACGTGGGCATGCGTTTGATAACATAAAGACAAGTAAATATCTAAGAGGTCGGTGCTGCGGGGCAACGTCTATATATAAAATGCGACTGAAAACTTTCGTGAATGCTCGAATATTCTACAAACCGCTATGGCGAGGATGAGGTGCCCGCGCATACACATTGAGGGACCTGTCAACAAGCGACCACTATTATGCAAAGCACTGCAGTGAAGCGGTGGCTCTCGCTGCGACCCAGCTAACAGGGTCAGTGTGAGAACTCGTGTCACTGCAACATGGAGCGCAAAATGGAGCAACGCGTTAACATCAAGTTATGTTTCAAATTAGGAAAACGGCAGCGGAGACACATGGGGTGTTAGTGAAAGAGTACGGTGTAGAAGCAGTGAGTAAAAAGTGTGCGTTTGGGTGGCTGCGGAGATCCAACAACAAGTGAGTTGCTGTGTCCTCTCGTACGCCTACTCCAACATCACGTTCAAACCCACTTAAATCGTTGTAATCTGGCATTGTATCAGGTGTAACCAATCCAGCGCCTACGCCAGATAGGTGTTGTCCTATATAGTCATTGACGACCACAGTGCCATTCCTGAATGCTCACATTTCTGTATGTTTGCATACGCATGCCTGTACCAGTTTCTTTGGCTCTTTAGTGTATTTAAACGCACTGTAACACTAGATATTTCTCTTTATTTCAAAACTGTGTATACAATGTCCACTGCTACCACTGTATGGTATACATGAAGAAAGTTACATGAAGGAAATGTTGAGTGGTCTAGATTCATGAAAGTGTTGTTGAAGCTGCAATAGAAGTACGTGGTAAAATTAGCAGCAAAAGACAAAAGAAATCCCTCTCGTTGATTGATAGGGTGGGGATTGCTATAAAACAGAGAAATCGAATAAGAAAGCCAGAGACAAAGAAATGCAAAAAGGAAGTGGAAGAAATGAATCCAGAGTAAATAAATTGCAGAAGGAATACAAATATCAGAAGTTACAGGTAAAGAAACTTGTGGCAGAAGGAAAACAAAAGGCTTGCACTGATTTCACAGTTAAACTTCAACAAGACAGTAAAGCTAATTTGAAACTACTATCGAAACATGAGATGTATAAGAAGAGACACTGAATGCATAACAGCATTAAAGGCACCAAATGGCTAGTGAAGCCAGAGTTAAGGAAGATAATGAAATTCTGTTTTGAAAATCTGTATAGCAGTACAGGAGAGCCCAATGATGTAACAAATCATACAAACTTAAACTATAATAGTAAGCTTGATCAAGAGAGTCCATCAACATGGGTGGAAGTAGAAACAGTCTTTAATAGTATGCCCAATAAAAAAAATCCACACGATTTGTTGTAGTGGAACCATGATCGAAGCTGATATCCTACTACGAATACAGTGTTTTCATAGGGTAATAGGTGCAATATGTAAGGATGGAAAATTCCAGATGATTGGAAGAAAGGGATAATAGTAGCCCTTTCACAGAAAGGAAACCGAAAGGAATGTTGCAATTATAGAGGGATCACTTTATTGTCGCGTGGTCTGAAAGTATTTGAGAAGATGCTCGAGACTAGGCTTATGAACATAATAGAACCGCAACTACAAGAAGAGCAGTGTGGATTCAGAGAACATCGCACAACTATCGATCTCATATTTGCACTCAGAAAGTTATTAGGAAAAGAATGGGAGAAGGGCAGAGAATTTACACTTGCTTTTTTAGATCTTAAAAAAGCGTTTAATAGTGTCTCAAAGAAAACTATATTGGAATTCCCAAGAAACAAAAATGTTCCCAGTGGACTAATTCAGAAACTGAAAATGCTTTACGATGGCTGCTGCAGTTGCAGATAGGAAATGGTTATTCTGACTGGTTAAAAACGCCTAAATGTGTTCCAGAAGGTAGTGCCGTCTCACCGGTTACTATTTATCATTGTCATGGACGAAGTTCTTAAAGGAATGAAGCAGAACAACAACAAATACATCAATGCATTTTCATTTGAAGATGATGGTGTAATCTGGGATAATACAGATAAAGAAGATACGGAGAAACTAACCACCTGCAGTAATCATCTGAAAGCAAAAGCATTTAAAAAAATTGAAAACGGTTGCAATGTCAATCAACAGACAGAATAAGAAAGGAAAAATAAGATTGAATGATAGACAGCTGGTAACAGTAGATTAGTACAACTATATTCGATGCATCATTTCACGCAATAATAGGATACAGCATTAGATCAATAACCAAATGCCGCGGTGGAGTAGCCGAGCGGTCTAACGCGCCTCGCTGCGAAGCGCGCAGTTTCTCGCCGTCGGTGGGTTCGAGTCCTCCCTTGGGCATCGGTGTGTGTGTTGTCCTTAGGTTAGTTTACCTTGGTTGAAGTAGTTTGTAAGCTACGGACTGATGACCACGCAGTTTGGTCGGATAGATTTACAAACATTTTGATAACCGAATTAAAAAATCAGCTCAGTTCTACCATCAAGTTCGGACTCTACTCTGGAATGAAAAAGTTTGCTGAAGATCGAAACAGATTCTCTTTCGATCATGCTTTACCCCGTAATAACGTAGGTCTTGGAAACCTACACAGCCACCAAGCTGGTCGACAGTAAACTACAAGTTGCAAAAATGAAGTTCCTACGAACTATGGTCCAGAAAATTAGGAGGGGTCTGACACAAAAAGGAAGGAAAAAAAAAAAAAAAAAAAAAAAAAAAAAAAAAAAAAAAAAAAAGCGGGAGAGAGAAGACGCTGAAGTGTAGCCATCGTTGAGAGAAAAAGTGACAAGAGCCCGTCTGAAATGGTTTGGCCATGTCAAACGAATGGATGATGGAAGGATTGCGAAACAGTGGTTACTCGCGGATGTGATTGGTATGAGGCCAGTAGGAAGACCAAGGAAGAGATGGATGTACAATGTGAAGGACGACATAGAAACAAGATGAGTCACTGGGTTTAGTTGGGTTGGGTTGGGTTGTTTGGTTGGGATAGGGGGACTAAACTACTGAGGTTATCAGTCCTCCGGTTGGGAAGGAGGAAGGAAGCTTCGGGTTTAACGTCCCGTCGACAGCTTGGTCATTAGAGGCGAAGCTAACGCTCTGAGTTTTGGGTAAGGACGGGGAAGGAAATCGGCCGAGCCCTTTGTAAGGAACCATCCCGGCATTTGCCTGGAGTGATTGAGGGAAATCACGGGAAACCGAAATCTGGATGGCCGGGGGTGGATTTGAACCAGCGCCCTCCCGAATACGAGTCCAGTGCGTTACCACTGCGCCACCTCGCTCGGTCCCCGGTTGGGAGAAGAAGGAGTGAGGATAGGAAAGGAGGGGAGGGGGAAAGGAAATGTAGTCCAGAATGTAAAGAAGGAAGACTGCATTAGCTCGGGGCCTTGTGTGGGATTTAGTGGTGAAAGAAGAATGGCACATGAACAGACGCAGGTGGAGAGCGCTCGTAAATTGCCCTTTATTCATATGAAGTGCTAAGTGCCATCGACAAGGGATCTCAAATCGAATCCATATTTCTGGATTTCCGGAAGGCTTTTGATATTGTACCCCACAAGCGGCTTCTAATGAAATTGCGTGTTTATGGAATATCTCCCCAATTGTGCGATTGGATTCACGATTTCCTATCAGAAAGGACACAGTTCGTTGTAATTGACGGTAAGTCATCGAGTAAAACAGAACTGATATCTGGCGTTCCACAGGAAAGCGTTATAGGTCCCCTACTCTTCCTCGTGTTTATAAACGATTTAGGAGATAATCTAAATAGCTTCGTTAGACTGTTCGCGGATAATGCTGTCGTTTATCGGTTAGTGAAGTCAACAGAGGATCAAAAGCAACTGCAAAGCGATTTAGACAAAATTTCTACTTGGTGCTAAAATTGGCAATTGACACTAAATAAAGAAAAGTGTGAAGTAATACACATGACCACTAAAAGAAATCCGCTGAACTTCAATTACGCGATAAATCAGTCAAACCTTAAGGTCGTAAATTTTACCAAATACCAAGGAGCTACAATTACGAACAACTTTGACTGGAGAGAACACATAGAAAATATTGTGGGGAAGGCGAACCAAAGGTTACGTTTCATTGGCAGAACGCTTCGAAGATGCACCAGCTCCACCAAAGAGACTGCCTACATCACACTTGTGCGTCCTCTCCTGGAGTACTGTTGCCCCTTGTGGGACCCTCACCAGGTGGGACTGACGGAAGATATTGAGAAGGTTCAGAGAAGGGCAGCTCGTTTTGTTTTATCACGCTACGGGGGGGAAAGCGTCACGGAAATGTTGCACGAATTGGGGTGGAAATCATTAAAAGAAAGACGTTATTCATTGCGGCGTGATCTGTTTGCGAAGTTTCAATCACCGACTTTTACTTCTGAATGTGAAAATATTTTGCTAGCACACACCTATTTATGAAGACTTGACCATCCCAATAAAATAAGAGAAATCAGATCGAAAACGGAACGATTTAGGTGTTTTTTCTTCCCGCGCGCTATTAGAGAAAGGAACGGCAGAGAAAACTTATGAAAGTGGTTAATGAACCCTCTGCCAGGCACTTGAATGTGATTTGCAGAGTATATATGTAGATGTAGATGAAATCACACCCGGGCAAATAGAGTGGAAAACAGTTGTTGGTGAGGACGATATTTTTTCATCTCTGCATAACTTTACAATGCTCCGTTACGTCTGGTACTTATTAAGGTGTCGGTGTTAACACAGTGTGGACAAGTGGCACTCGAGAAGACAGATTAGCAAAAGCGGTCATTGGTAGAACAGTGGAACATTGGGCGGTGAGAGCCAGTGGCGAAACTGACCGCTTTGTAGCGCCACGGGCCATTAATTGGCGCCGGGGGCAGCAGGGCGGCCATCATTTGCAGACTATTAGCGCCGCGGCGGCCGGAAGCCGGCGTGCTGCCCGCGGCCAGAGATGGCGATTACGGCGCGTCATTCGCCCCGCTGCGCCGGCCATTCGCGGGATTGTGTTGGCAGCCCTGCGGCGGCGAGACACAGCGGCCGATGCTCACTCAGCGGTGATTACCGCCCACTGTGCGGCAACGGCGCCGTGCGGAACGCCAGCTAATTCCGTGTCAGATGCGGGCGAAAGGTCCAAGTTGTGCGGTCTGCGCGTCGGGAGGTGTGAGCGAGGACTGGAAAAACGCGCAGTATATCTTTCTATCCTGGAATGTGGAACTGTCATGACGATATATTTAGAATTTTACCCTGCGGGATGTATTACCTCTGCATGTACAGCGTATAACACGATGTAATGCTATACTGAAGTGTTCGATACCCCACTTTATATACCTATATAAGTTATATAAATATGGAGTCTCTTCTTTTGGGACATGTGCGAAATAATATAATAATCTATATCTATAAATGTGAATGTCTGTACTTATGAACTAGCTAACACTAAGGACGGCACAAATATCCATGCCCGAGGGGGGACTCGAACCCCCGCCCGTAGTGGCCGTGCAGACCGTGACTGGAGCGCCTCAGTCCCCTCGGCCACCGCGGCCGGCTCGAAAACGGAAAGATTTAGGTATTGCCGTGCCCTATTAGAGCATGGAACGGTAGGAAAATATTATGAAAGCAGTTCCGTAACCTTCTGCCAGGCACTTGAATGGTATCTGAAGAGTAAACATGTAGATGTACAACATTCATTCCCCAGAATGTTAACACATACAGTGCGGAATTAATGTTGGTTTAATTTTGTTTTCAGAACATATTAATTAACTTCATATGACTGCAGATGATCATTATAAGTTATCACACCATTAGTTTTGCAATATAACCCCTATTCCTGGAAGTACATCAAAATGAATTTTGTACAATTCTAATCTGATGAATCATTATTATTAAAACATCATTTAAGATGAAATATATACATATAAATGTCGCAAAAGTTAAGGAATGTTCGAGAAATACAAACCCGAGTAAGTTTTCAGTATCTTCTGTATGAAACTCAACTTCGCAGCCGTATACAACTAGTTTGCAATCAACAATCTATATTTATAAATGTGAATGTCTGTTCGGTGTATGTTTATCACGTCTGAACCACAAGACATAAAGAGCTAAAAATTTGTACAGTTCATAATGTCTACCTGAGTAAGGTTTTAGGCACGGTTTTATAGCGATCGGATAGCTATTTATCTATATATATTAATGTGAATGTCTGTTCTGTGTACGCTTATCACGTCCGAGCAAGACACAGAGACTTCAATATTTGTAAAGTTACTAATTTATAACTGAGGAAGGTTTTAGGCACGGTTTTATAGCGATCAGATAGATATTTAGTAATTTGAAGAATATAACGCGAAATGCGGAACAATAATTACTCTTTGAAAATTATATTTACTCTTTGAAAATGGTTTTATTTGTTGCATTGTTGCTTCAGGGTTGATAATGATAAAATGGTGGAGTATATTGGGATGGAAAATTATCGGTGTAAATAAAATTCTACGTGTGTGTGTGTGTGTGTGTGTGTGTGTGTGTTAATATTTTGGTCTGCAGTGAAAACTACAGAACGCAAACGAATGGTCTGTGTGTAATTGTTGCCCGAAGTCTCGCGTTGTACACTATAGCAGTTCCATGCCGATAGATATGAGGGGGTGGAAGATATGGTGGTTGAAAGTCGTCAAGAATAAAAAAAAAGTCTCATAACACACTACTGAAAGATATCTTATCTATCATAATCAACCAACACGCGAGCGGAGCCGCGGGTTTAAGCTAGTATAAATAATAAAATAAGAAGATGTGAGGCAATGGTTATTTCTTCAGTGTGGAGGCACTCCTAGGCGATTACTCTTGCTGGAATCAGTTCGAAGAAAAAATAAATAAATAACTAAATAAACTCGATGTGATTACGTAGAGTTTCCCGGCGTATTAATTGTTAATATTCATGTCGGGTTTCCAGCCGGATCGTGGAGCCATCTTGACACAATATTTCTGCGGACCACCTGGCCGCCATCTTCAGGTGATATAGATGCTGCTGAGTCTCGTAGGAAACTCAAGTCTTGCCGTGATCGGCGGCCTTATATACGCCGCAAAGTACTAACGGCGCGTGCGCCAGAGAGTCGTGGCTGCGTCCTCTGCCTCAAGCAGCCGGTGCAGCGCCTCAGTGGAGAAACCTGGCAGAAACGATGTAACGCTTACATGCGCTAGTTGTCACAGGTGGAGAAAAGAGTCCTCTGTTTTTTAAGATTAGACAAAAAAATGTTCAAATGTTTGTTAAGCTTATGGGACTTAACTACAGGGTCATCAGTCCCTAAACTTACAAACTACTTATGAACTACTTACAAACTAGGACGGCACAAATATACATGCCCGAGGGGGGATTCGAACCCCCGACCGTAGTGGCCGTGCTGACCGCGACTGGAGCGCCTCAGTCACCTCGGCCACCGCGGCCGGCATTAGACAAAACCGGATTCCACATGTTACTTAGAGGGAACCCCTTATCTCGATTTATTAAATCGTCCGCCAACCTAATCTCAATAGATTCCTTTAAAAAGCAATCCCAATAGCGAGACGCAGATGCAAGTATACGTTTTTCGTCATAGTTCATTCTGTGTCATTCGGTTAGACAATGCTCTGCTACTACTGACTTGTCAGGTTGAAACAAATGTGTATGTCTATGGTGCTCGGTGCATCGATCATTAACGGTGCGAATCGTTTGTCCTATATATGCTTTCCCACAGTGGCAAGGAATCTTATAAACACCGGGTTTTCTCAGCCCCAAATCGTCTTTAACTAAATAAACACGAGTTTCAGTAATAGTGCGCAGGAAGAAAGTTCGGAATTAGTATCTGAGAGGGAGAGCTAGAGTAGCCCGAGAAGTTGTGACGACCTCTGTGTCCCAAATGGTAGCCGACGGGGTGCCTCAACGCGTTCGGTGAGGGGGCTGAATGCGCCCTTTACTAATAAAAACATAAAAGATAAAAAATAAAAAAAGAGTTCAGTAATCAGGGATCACCCAGTACAAGCACGTTACGAAGTCCGTAAGGAACCCAGTTACACAACGAAACCAAGCTCCACAAAAAATAAATAAATATATAAAATGAAAACCACAAAAGTGGTGTAGGGGTCAACGCAACTGCCCGGCAACCAGGAGAGCCGGGTTAGAGTCGCGGCTGGGTACACATTTCATGTTTTATCCTTTCGCAGTTGATGTAAATTCCGTTAATATTTACACGCCTAAATTTTCGACATACGTACACGTATAGCCATTGTGACACACCAAGTTTGTGTCTGATGCTAATTACTGATACCAACATACGTTGTTACGGTTTGAAAAAAACTTTTATTGTTTACGACTTCTCGCATCGTCTCGAACAACTACGTATAACGGAATCTGATATAATGGTCAGTTTTGACGTGGTATCCCTCTTTACCAGGGTGCCACTGAAAGACTCATTTGAAGCGTTTGCAGAAAAATTTGCCGACACATTGTTAGACCTCTTTAGGCATGTACTGAACTCTGTATAGGCACAGGACGTCAGTATTATTTGTGATACAACTTCCATTTTTGTCTAAATCACTTCGTAATACTATCATTTGCACTTACCGTAATTAATAATGTAATCACAAACCCAAGATAGTCAACATGAACATTTTACGAATTGTCATTTAAAGCATTTCAGCTACTGCTTTCATCTACAATATTAACTTAAAAACATAAATACCTGTGCCGTCAACTCAGTTTATGTCAACCGTAATTCTGTCACAATTTGATGTATAATTTATAGTAAGTAATAGTGCTTATGCTCAATTTTGGTAATCTTTCGAAAGCAACTGAGCGGAGCACCCAATGTCATTTGTGAGTCGTGTGTGTGACATTCATACGGTGACAGACAGCTGTTATGATTACATTGCCAAGAGGTCGTTAGGAAGGAGTGGTTACTCTCCTTGGAAAGATGGCCATTACTTTTTTGTGAATTATCTGTGCAGACGATTTATTTGAAATATAAATACCAACGTCATATTACATATGTTTGAGGAAAAGTTATTAGTAATTTGGCGCAATTAACGGAAGCATCATGCTGCTTCGAGATCCAATGTAAATGCTTGATTTCGAATGCTCAAATATTTGAAGTGCTACAATGAAAGTTCAAATTTTCTTTATTACAAAACACAAAGGAGACAAACTGGAATTAACTTCGGAGTAGTTGGTGTGTTACAGCGTGGTGTCTCTTAAAGATGACATTAGCGATAGGAGTCTGAGCTATGAAACAAAAGTAGGGCACATGTTACCGTCGTCAGGTTATGAAACGCAGCGAAGTGTGGTTAGCTATTTGTGGGCCAAACCGACTGAGATTGACTGGGACATGCGTGCTGTACATGGGGGCAACAGCATGGAATGTATCAATGGCTGTAAGCGGTATGCATTCGTTCAATACGGTCTTGTCATCGTTAGTGATCCGTCATGCTTCGGGAGTTGAGTAACAGCTGCAACCCCACATTGTCATAATTTTTCGGCCGATAATTTTCAGAAAATGTTTGTATATCCATCGGATCAAACTGCATGGTCATCAGTCCGTAGCTTACAAACAACTTAAACTAAGGTAAACCAACCTCAGCACAACACACACACATCCATGCCCTAGGGAGGACTCGAACCTCCGACGGCGATCAACAGCGCGCTCCGCAGCAGGGCGCCGTAGATCGCTCGGGTACTCCGCCGCGACCGATATTATTCAACGACCAGTGTGTGCAGCAGTTTATCAATTTCTATGGTGCAGTGTTGATGACAGCTTGGAATTTCGTGAAGACAGCCCTCGCTGGGTGCAAAAAAACATGACGCAGTCATAAGGGCCAGCAAATTACGACATGCTTGGTTCACAACATTAATGTTTTCGGTGTCAAACCTCTTCATGGTAATGCACGCCTTCATGCTGCTGCTCCTGACGTGAGAAAATTGACCAGTCTGCATAGGAGGTATTCCAGAATCCACCATTCAGTGCGGATCTTGTACCGCCATATTTTCATCTGTTTGGCCTTATTTACGCATTTATAAAGGAGTAACAGAATAACTCGTATTTAATTTCTCCGAACTTTCTGCTACAGAGCATCAAGAATATCAGTTTACACGCAAATAATTACTCGCTTTACGGTTTATTATGCTGATTTCCTTTCAGGAGCTGTAATCTCATTTTAGGGCAACGAACGAGTCGCATTTGGGTGATTGTTTGCCAAAGCATAATGTTTGGCAATCAATTTTC
The DNA here is from genome assembly GCA_026315105.1 of Locusta migratoria. NCBI lineage: Eukaryota > Metazoa > Arthropoda > Insecta > Orthoptera > Acrididae > Locusta > Locusta migratoria. Next base: position 405,996,789 of record CM048744.1, on the reverse strand, counting down.
CTGATTGTTTACATCTGGCAAACCATGAGCTTGACAGATGCTGTTCCGCGTAATTAACTATATCGCTTCTTTCAGCTACTGTATAGACATAGTTTCTAATAAAATACTATAGTTTTCTGCAACCATTCATTAATCACTCTCTATTAGTCATGTGACAGTTGAGAAATTGTATACAGAACGTAACAAAATGAATGAGAACACAATTTAGAAACACACCAGAAATTTCTCCTATCTGGCTCACAGATGAGAATGATCTCCCTCTTGAATGGCGCAAAAACTTTGCAATTCTTTCATCAAACGTAAAGCTGCAAGCGACTCGAGAAAGAAGCAGATAATTCCAGTGAATAAGAAAGGCTAAAGAACGGATACACATAATTAGAGACCGATATCATTAACATCATATGACTCTACAACGCTTGAAAATATTCTCAATTCTTATATAGTATATTTCCTTAAACGGAATAGCTTCTATCCATGCATCAGCACGGCTTTAGGAAGCATCGATCGTGCGAAAATCACCTTGCCATTTTCTTTCATGACATCTTGGAAGCTATGGATGAAAGGCAACAGGCAGACTGCATATTTATCGATTTTCATAAGGCCTTTGACACGGTACTGCATTGCAGACTGCTAACAAAGGTACGAGGATATGGAATATGTACGAAAATATGTGAATGACTCGAAGTCAACTTAAGTAATGGAACCCAGTGCGTTGCTCTCAACGGCGAGTGTTAATCAGAGTCTACGGTATCGTCAGGAGTTCCTCAGTGAAGTGTGATACGACCGCTACTGTTTTCTATCTATATAGATGATCTGACGCACAGAGTGAGTTGCAATCTACGGCAGTTTGCTGATGATGCTATGGTGTACAGGGAGGTGTCTTCATTGAATGTATTATGTTGACTTGAACCAAATTTCTAGGGAGCGTGAGGAATTGCAGCTAGCTCTATACGTAGAAAAATGTTATATGATGAAGATGAGTAGGAGAAATAATCTCGTAATGTTGGAATACAGCATTAGTAGTGTGGTTCTTGACAGAGTCACGTCAATAACTAGGAGTTACGCTGCACAGCGATATTAAATGGAACGAGCTTATACATCTACATCTACTAAATACTCTGCAATTCACACTGAAGTGCATAGCGGAAAAAAGGAACACCTATATCTTTCCGCTGTCGATCTTATTTCTCTTATTTTATGTAATGGTCATGTGTTCCCATGTAGGTGGGTGCTAACAAAATATATTCGCATTCGGAAGAGTAAGCTGGTGAAAGAAATTTCATAAATAAATCTCACCGTAACGAATAACGCCTTTTTTTAAAAATGATTTCCATCCCAACTCGTGCATCATTTCCGTGACACTCACCTAAAACGCGATGTCCATCTCTGAACTTTCTCGAAATCGTCCGTCTGTCCCACCTGATGTGGTCCCCACAATTGGTAGCAGTACTCCAAACTTAGACGCACAAGTGTTGTGTGCGCTGTTTCTTTAGTAAAACTGTGGCATCTTCTAAGTGTTCCGCCAATGAAACGTAGCCTTTGGATCGCCATTCCTGTAATGTTTTCTGTGTGTACTTTCCCATTTAAGTTGTTAGCAACTGTTATTACAAGGTATTTAGTTGAATTTATTGTCTGTAGATTGTACTGATATTAGGTGTAAATGAAATTTAGCGGATTTCATTTAATGTTCATATGGATGACTTCACACTTTTAATTATTCTGGGTGAATTGCCAATATTTGCACCATACAGATATCTTACCTAAATCATTTTGCAGCTATTTTTGATCTTCGGGTGTCTTTACCTACCGATAAACGACAGCATCATCCATGAACAGTCTAAGGGAGCTGTTCACATTGTCTCATAAATCGTATATAAAGTTAAGAAACAGTAAGGACCCTGTAACACTTGTTTGGGGAACGTCATATATTATTTCTGTTCTACTCGATGAATTTCCTTCAATTAGAAATCCCTGTTTTCTTTCTGACAGGAATTCACGAATCCAGTCCCACTATTCACAAACACACAATTTGATAACAAGACGTATGTGAGGTGAAGAGTCAAAAGCCATCGGAAATCTAGAATAGATTCGAGATTCCTTGTCGATAGCACTCATCAGTTCATGCGAGTAAAGAGCTAGCTGTGTTTCACAAGAACGATACTTTCTGAATCGGTGTTGACTATGGTTCAATAATTCGTTATCTTCGAGGTATTTCATAATGTTCCAGGAAAGTATATATGTTCTAAAATCCACCTGCAGACCGACGTCAATGATATAGGCATGGCATTTTGCGTATCAATTGTCTTTCTTAAATATTGGAGTGGCCAGTGCAAATTTCCAGTTTTTGGGTGCGGATCTATCTTTGAGCGAGCGGTTGTATGTGATAGCTAGGTATGGGGCTATTTCATAAGCGTACTCTGAAAGGAGCCTAATTGGTACACAATATGGACAGAGAGACTTACTTTTGTTATGTGATTTAAGTTGCTTTAATACACCAGGGATATCTACTTTTAAATTACGCATGCTGGTAACTGTTATTGATTCGAATTCTGGAGTATTTGCTTCGTCCTCTTTGATGAAGGAAATTCTGAAAGCTGTGTTCAGCTATTCTACTTTAGTACAACTGTCATCAGTAGTATCACCGGTGATAACGCGTAGAGAAGGTGTTGATTGAATTTTGCCGCTAGTATACTTTACATACGACCATAATGTCTTATGATTTTTCACCAAATTACGTGATAAGGTTTCGTTATAGAAACTATTATAAGCTCCTCGTATTGATGTTCGAGCTAGAGTTTCTATAAAAAGTTAGCCAGAGATTTAGTGTCTGTTTAAATTTAGCATGATTTTTTTCTTTGATTTTGTTAAAATGATCTGAACTGTTTTGTGTACCCTCTTTTTTGTTAATTTGTTTGGTATAATTCTCTCAATCGCTGTCGATACTATTTCCCTGAATGTAAGCTACATCTGATCTACACTCACATTGTTAGTTTCGAAAGACTGGAGAGTGTCACTCAAGAAAGTGTCAATCTAACTTTTATCTGCATTTTTGAAAAAATATAATTTTATTTTAGACGCCAACTATGTGTTCACTAATCCCAACGTCTGTTTTGATGCTCTTTATTAACTCCTGATATTTCATTTTATGTTTGCTGAGAGGTGAAGTATGTTTTCACAATAATTTTCTATCGTAGTGGGCTTAAACTGCTCGAGGTAATTTCGAACGACGTTTTATGCTTTCCTACGGTTTTGAACTTGGAATTCCACCAACATATCGAGGGTTAGAGCCGCTACCAATTAAAGTTGTACGCTTTGGGTACGTTTTTGAAATTTGATCCAATATTTCTTTTAACATTTCGGCAACCGAATCGTCTTAGTCAGGGGGTCGGTATAAAGAACAAATTCTTAATTTATTCCGGTTGTCAGGTGTAACCTCTAGCTATACCAAATCACATTAACTATCTACTTTAATTTTGCTACAAGATAAACCGCTTGTGACGGCAATAAATACCCCACCACCAGTTTTTAATCAATCTATCCTTACCGAACACCACTTAATCGGTTTCTTTGGAGAATTATGGGAGGACGTGATTCGTCTGTGAAGGAGACCCCATGTAAAACGCTTGTACGACCGCGTCTTGAGTATTGCGCAAGTGTTTTGTATCACAACCAGATCGGTTTACAGGAAGACACAGAGGCAATTCAGAGGTAGTTACTGGTAGTTTTGATCAGTGCGCGAGTGTTACTGAAATACTTCTGGAAGTCGCTGGAGGGACGGCGACGTTCTTTTCGAGAAACACTGTTGAAAAATTTAGAGGGCTGCCAACTCACATTTCGAGTAAAGCCCACAAAGATAATATCAGAGAGATTAGGGCTTATACAGATGCATAAAAGCATTCGTTTGTCCCTCGTTCCGTATGGGAGTAACTAGTAGCCGCACGGGAGTTGTCCTTAGTTTAGTTTCAATTAGTTTAAGTAATTTGTAAGTCTAGGGACTGATGACCACCGTAGTTTGGTTCCATACAGTTACAAACATTTGAACATTTTGAGTAACTAGTAATGGTACTGGGTACCCTCCGCCACGCACCTTTGGGTGGATTACGGAGTATGCATGTAGATGTAGATGCTCTGTGACGTCACTCTTGAATTTGGCAGCGTTTCAGTCAGGAAGATGTCAGGGCCAGGGTCATAATTTCATACGGTTTGGCTGCGGAATTCGCGGTTGTCCCCGACAGAGTTTCGAGTCCTCCCTCGGCCATGGGTGTCCAAGTGTTGTCCTTAAGTTAGTTTCAATAGTTTGTAAGTCCCTTAGATTTACAAATGTTTGAACTTTGATTCAGAATTTGACGTAAGGCTTCAGGTAGGTTTGTGATGTCGTACTGGCACCACATTTCCCCAAAGTTCTCCCCATCTTCCCATCGATATTCAATCGATTTTCGCAACTGTCAGTTTGCTATATTTTTTGTTGTAGTGCTAGGTGAAGTAAATCTGGGTTAAAAAACTCCAGTCACCGTAAGAAAAACAATGAAAGATTATGTGAGCGTTGTTTTCTTATCTTCATTTGCGTGACACGTTTTATGAGCCACTACTATATTGATCACATGTGTAGCTGATCTATGCAGACGCCACAGGATGCAGTTTACACACTTAGGTTTCGATAGAGATTAGACATATGGGGAACTTGAACAACACTATCGAGCAACGGAATATCAACGACTTACTCTCGATGCCAAATAAACTCGTCAGACAGAAATGGAGTCGTTTATCTTTGAAATTGCATCTAACCAATATTTATTGATTGGGATCCGAGTCTTTAGGGCACTCATTTTCCTTGACTCTAGGGCAAATTTAAGGAAATGGTTTTTATTTAAGTGATCACAGAAGAGATTCCGAAAATACAGATTTATTACAAAAATATTAATGTTATTTTCAAAGATTATGCAGGTGTAGTACATCTACTATATGAGATGTTACCAAACGGGCAAAGAAACATATTTATGCACAATTTCCTTAAAATCATTCAACACAGCGAGAGGACAGGAGACACGGGGACAAACAATTGCCGGCCGCAGTGACCGAGTGGTCTGCGACGTGCCAGTCACGGTCTGCACAGCCGCTGCGGTCGGGGGTTCGAATTCCCCATGGGGCATGTATGTTTGTGCCGTCTTTAGTATAAGCTAGTTCATAAGTAGTTTGTAAGTTTAGGGACTGATGATCCCGCTGTTAAGTCCCATAAGCTCTACAAACATTTGATTTGATTTTGACAAACAATTCTACACGACTCACAGTCATTCCTATAATTCGCAACGTTGTGCTACCCACAAAACAATCCGAAAAGTCATATGCACATGCTCTCATGTATATTAGTAAATGGTATCTAACAGCGATAGCCAGGCCGATAATAACATGCAAAGTGCGAAGCTGACTTTGGCTATACCGTGCATCGGAAAAATCATGTACCAGGGCAATGCCATTGGATGAATAGAAGGCCGTGAATTCTGTGGACGTAAATTGAAGGCCATTGTCGGTCACAATTGTCTCTGGTAGGCCTTCAGTGGCAAAGATGCGAGTGAGCGCCTGGATGACGTGGGTCGATGATGTGGAGGACATTCGGGAGATTTAAGGAAACCCAGAGCCAGCGTTGGCTGCAGTAAACCACGAGAAACCCAGAAATGGGACTGTGAACTTCATATGGAGCCTGGACCAGGGTGTTGATGCCTCTGGCCATGGGAAATACTAACGTGCAGGAGCAGCTTGTTTGCTTTGGCAGGAGGGATAGGCTGCTACCATAGAGGCGATATCTGCGTCGATCCCCTTCCACTACTCATGTTGACGTGTGAGGCGTTTTGTTTGCACGACTCCCCAATGACCACGGTGAAGCAGGCTCAGGACCTTGTGATGTAGGGAGGGAGAAATGACAACCTGTGATCGGCCGTTTTTGCCCTGGATGAGAAGAACACCATCACAGACAGCGAATTCGTGCCGACAGCGAATTCGTGCCGTCGATACCAATATTTTTGAACCCCTGGGGTAAACACGAGCTGCCGATCCGACGGCCAACCCTACTGAACCAGCTCGATGATCTCGCGTAGGACTGGGTCCTCTGCAGACTGCTTGGCAAATAGTTTTACGTCAACAGGAAGGGACGCGAGAGTGTGTTCTTCTTCTTCTTCCGCATCTAAGTGAAAGCACACTTCTGGGTCAGTGTCAAATGAACCATCCTGACCTAATGGTAGCCGGGAGAGGAGATCAGCATTGGCATGGTTGGTCGTCAAGCGATACTGAATATCATAAGAGTAATTAGCCATTGGATGCATCTAGCCGTTTTGGTAGGGATGTGCGCACCACACTGAAAGAGAGACAGCAGTTTGTGGTCGGTAAAGATGGTAAAATGACGACCATAAACATAGTCATGGAAGTTTTTTAAAGCAAAGCCAAGGCCTCGCTTTTCAATTTGCCCATAGTTGCACTGTGCTGGTGTGAATTTTTCGAAGATGAAGGCAACTGGTCGTTCCAGCCCATCGACCCTATGCGAAAGGACTGCACCCACACCATAATCAGGGGCCGCAACAATCACAGGGAGTGATGCATCAAAGGCCATAAGACATGTGGGCTCAAGGAACGCCTGCTTAAGATTGCGGAAGGGACTTTCACATGCCGTTTCCCTATTCCATGTCACATACTTACATAAGAGATGGTACAATGGGGCTGCGGTGGTTGATGTTCAAATGTTTGTAAATCTATCGGACCAAACTGCGTGGTCATCAGTCCGTAGCTTACTACTTAAACCTAGGTAAACTAACCTACGGACAACACACACACCCATGCCCCAGGGATGACTCGAACCTCCACGGCGAGCAACCGCGCGCTCCGCAGCGAGACGCTTTAGACCGCTCGGCTACTCCACCGCGGCGCGTTGGTTGAGGCATGTGGAATGAATTCCTTGTAATAATTCAGGTAGCCCAATACTGATTGCAGCTGCTTGACGTCCGAAGGGGACAGTAAATCCTGCGTAGCCTGAACATGATGAGGCAGCTGCCAAATACCAAAATGTGTTCAAATGTTTGTCGAGTTTATGGGACTTAACTACGGGGACATCAGTCCCTAAACTACTTATGAACTACTTACAACTAAGGACGGCACAAATATCCATGCCCGAGGTGGGATTCGAACCCCCGACCGTAGTGGCCGCGCAGACCGTGACTGAGGCGCCTCAGTTCCCTCCTCTGCCACCTCGGCCGGCTGCCAAATACCCATGGCACTGAGGACGTGTCCGAATTATTCGACTTGAGGGAGAAAATTGACATTTTTCCAAATTGCAGTGAAGTTTGGCTGTTTGGAGAACAGGAAAAAGGATGTCCATGTTGTCCGCTAATCTGCAGTTAGTTTCTCCCTTTAAACCATAGTTTTTTTTTAATATATGTAAGATTTGTTGTTGTTAAGGTTATATGCATCATTTTGTATCAATATAGACCAAAGGCAGTGGCGGACTAAGGGGGAAGTGGGGACAATGTGAATCGAGTGTATAGTTACATGCGGTTTGCTAGTTTTCTGCATTTATTAAATAAATTAGTTAGCATCTCAGAATCTTCAGTATTATTCCGTATTTATGGTTCCTGTCAACAACTTAATAATTTCAGCCTCACTTCAAGAACTCCAACCTGTGCGCTACCATCTGCGTGGGGACGACAGCTTTAGAAGACGTCAGGTTGGTGAACTTTAGAATTTTTACACTTCACACAGTGCAGTGGGGAGTACCTGCAACCATCGCGTACAGTGTTATTGCGGCACAAACGCAAACTGTTGTGCGTCGTCCATGACAACATGGAGGAGGAACGAAAAATATAGAGGACCGGTTAGCACACCCCTATACAGGGGCGCCGACTTTTGAAAATCAGTGTGGGTGCTCGAGGTTTCATTTGTCATTACCTCTTCGGTCACAAGGTTCAAAGAATGGGCCAAGCAGTGCTCATGGCTTAGTACCTTTGATTTTTGCTTGCAAGCTAGAAAAAGTACCAGTCATATTACGGTGTTTTGTCGCTGTCTCAGTAGCAATAATTTTGCATGATTTGATTAGAGAAAAGCGAGAGAGAACATCCACTCATATTATTAGTGTATATTCAATATTATAGAAAACAAAAAAGAAACAATCATTAATTTGAAAACGATCACCACTGGTTCATTCACGAAATTTTAAAGAACTTTAAAACGAATCAGACGATTAAAGAATGTTAAAATTTCGTAACTCATTTGCCTCTCAGACTGATTAAACTCTTTCATAAACGCTCTGATTTGGTCCTACGTCTCTATTATTAGACGCTCTTTGCCCTGCAATGATTAATTTCTTGAAGTGCATAGTTATGAAAGTATGGAACGCTAGATTAACATCCAGCTTTAATCTGTTCGACAATACACTTTCCCCCTTTCATTTGGAGAGAGAGAGAGAGAGAGAGAGAGAGAGAGAGAGAGATGACTAACGTACAAAAACTCAGTTTTTCGTGACTAAGCCAACAAACTGAACTGTGCTAAGGCATATACCCATGCTCAGCTTGTATAACTTTCAGGAAACCTTTGAAATGGCGGTTATATATACGCCGACACAGCACAAATCTCACATGCTTGACGCCTTTTATTAAAGCGCCTGATTGCACTTCTTCAGCAGACAATGGCGCTTCGTGAATGGAGCAATTTCCCGAATTCACTTTTCAGTACATATCTGTGTATGTGTCATCATTAACCTCGGCTACTAGCCCTCCAGGTTTTGTTGTACTTGTAAGCAGAATTAAATACCTGGACCAGTGGCGGCTCGTACAAAATTTGACCAGTGTGCTACAATATTACAAAAATAAACAGGAAACAAAATATACTAAAATAAAAAGTCAACCTTTGTATGACTGCCTTTAATTAAATATCAATTAATACTGTATTGACAGTAAGACCTTCAGGGGAATCTATAACAGCGCTGCCAACTGCATGTATTCACTGCAAGTGGTAAACATAAAGTTTAAAAATATTAATTTTATTTACAGAAATTAAAAATTTAGTCTCAGAGGTATTTGAATACAAGCCTCACACAGGAATTGAGAGACAACGCGCAAGGCTCCTGAGTCAGCGCGCTATTTGACTCTGTAAGCCGCAATATTCGTCATTATACTATTCTTCCGCAGCCGTCACACGCAGCACGATCTGGTGCTTCAGTCGGTCTCAGCACACATGAGTCGCCAGGCCTGGCGTCACGTCTGCGCATGCGCACTAGCGAACAGATGACTGCGCCGCCTCTCTGCGCACGTACCAGCGCGGCTGAATCCCACTTCAGCACACGGAGCTGGTTTCCAGCTATCGCGGCGAGAGCGCTCCAAAATGCGTTTTCATCCTTATTACTAGCATTCTAATACGCGTTAGAAGGGAATTGGCATAATTTTATTGTGATATCTGGCTGGTATTCCAAGAGAAAGGATGTAATTTTACAGCGATTTCTCGCTTGCATTCGAAGAAAAATGTCATAATTTTAGTAATATATTTACAGTGTGCTGCAGCATATTAGCAAATTATCACCAGCCGCCAGTGACCTTGACATAAAAGACAGTGTGGGTTTCAATACATTTGAATGACCAGAATTAATGGAGCTTCCACAACAAACTATGGCTGTCACTGAACTCTGATAGTTACATCGGTTACGACACCATGCGGTCAAGGAACAGTGTTTCCGCTCCCCTCCCAACTCACCCCCGCCCACCACACGGGCTTGAAGCTGCTGCAGTGAATGTATGGTCCTTGGGGCACCGTTGGAACAGCCTAGCGGCTAGGTCGTGCTTGCTATACTGCGATGTCAAAATGTTCATAATTGAGAGCTTTGACTTTTCCTCATTTTTGTGCTGCTTTATTTTCCTCCCTTATTTTGTGTGGGTGCTTAGAACCCCCGACAGTTTCGTGGGGGGGTGCACCAGCAGCCGCGGTGGAATAGCCGAGCGGTCTAAAGCGTCTCGCTGCGGAGCGCGCGGTTGCTCGCAATGGAGGTTCGAGTCCTCCCTGGGGCATGGGTGTGTGTGTTTGTCCATAGGTTAGTTTACCTAGGTTTAAGTAGTTTGTAAGCTACGGACTGATGACCACGCAGTTTGGTCCGATAGATTTACAGACATTGGAACATTTTGAACTAGCTACACCTGCAAAAATGTATCACTGGGCGACAGATATTTCATGAACTATTAAACTGCATCATAAGCAAGAAGTGATATGAAGTTCGAAACGAACTGTTACATATAACGGAGATCCCTTCTTTAAGAATTGGGTTGGGAGTTAGTGCTTCGTTTCTGTTCTGCGTAAAGCCAGTACTAAATTCCTCCTCTCTACTCCAGCGACTTCTAATAAAACACCGCCTTCATACGGAATGTTATAAAGATTCGTTTTGACTTTTTGGGGCATTTTCAAAAAACTCTATTACTTTCAAATTAGTCAGCTAACTGGTACGAAAGCAGTATTTTAAGATTTCTCATAATGCCCCGAAATGAGGAACGTGTCAATAAATAGGTAATTGCTACCAAAACTGTTATTCAGTTTACTGACTGCTGTACAAGCCGGCCCCAATGGAGTGGGGAGTATTTTATTATTTTGGCAACTTACTATTCCAAAGCATGAACACTCGAATCAAAACTCTTGCTTTGGAAAGACGAAAGTCAGGAACGACTCACATGCAGGTTACTAGGTCTGGTTCAGTACGTTATGGTTACAATAGTTAGCAGTTATAAAATGATGTCTTGGTGTGGTGTCATATCATTTGAACATTTTTTGATTTGGAGCACCACCACCGGAGCACCCACGGAGTTGGCACCCCTGCCCCTATAGAATTTTTGTTGTAAAGAGGGAAGATAACATTTGCAAAGTGACAGAGCTCTAATTATTACAACGTTAACCTATCATGGCATGGAAGAGAGGGCAGTAGACAGCCACTGCCGCTGTTTGCTCAGGTAGTCCGCTGCGGTGCTGATTACCGGGCCACGTGGCGGAGAAGTGCCGCTGATTAGGCGGCCCGCCGCCGGCGGCGCTGGCGTCGCCTGATGACGTGGGTCGGGGCTTCCCCGCGGCGCGGCCAGGCCACTGATTAAACCCGGCCGTCCGCCTGAATGTGCCTGATTACGTGCCTTTCCACGCACGCGAAAGGCGAGAACGAGCAAAGGAAGACCCGCTCTCATTAACCGGCGCGAGCGCCGCTCCCGCCAGATGGAACTAACTTGGACGTTCCAGCTGCAACGCTCCACTCCGGAGTGCTCGCGCGCGTGCGGCTCCGTCGCAGATGTCGCACTGATAAGGAGGGCGTAACTTGGCAGATAACACTGGTTGTGGGCGAAGAGATACGTACGTAATTTAATTGTGGAACTCGAATGAACTACCTTACCCGTTGTTAAAATGTGAATTATTTTTGTTGACAGAGGTTTATGATAACTAGACATACAGTACTCAACCGTTGACTTTCAAACGAATAACAGCAAATAACAGACGCCGCTACAGTTGTAATATATCAAATGTTCAAATGTTTGTAAATCTATGGGACTCAACTGCTTGGTTATCAGTCCCTAGCTTACAAACTACTTCATCTAAGGCAAGCTAACCTAAGGACAACACATACAACCAAGCCCGAGGGGCGATTCGAACCCCCGACGGCAGACGGCCGCGCGCACCGCAACACTGGGCTCCAGTACGCGCGGCTTGTAATATAACTGTAGCGGCGTCAGTTATGCGCTGTGTTTGTGCCTATATTTCACTCCACAGTCAAAACTACACATTGCTAACTAACAGTGAATTTATGTGATAGTAGGTATTAGTCTTCCATTGTGAACTACGGTGGTAGAGGGTTGACAACGATAAGGGGGTGGAAGATATGGGAGTTGCAAGTTACCGACTTCAGCAAAAACTACACGATGGAGACAAACGATCTCTCTGTGTTGTTGCAGTACTAAGTCTCCCGTTGTACACCATACTAATTCCATGTCGATAGCTATAAGAGGGTGGAAGATAAAAGTCATCCGCGAAACGTAATGCACATTCTTCAGTTGTTTGCTGCAACAAGCGTATGAATAAAGAAAACTAAGTGCAGTTTGAAAAGAAAGATGCCAATACGTATGACAGAAATTTTTGCGTTCTCGACCCGTTCCTAAAAGACATAAAACAGCACTGAAAAGTGAACGTATAGGCGATAGAAACTTCAAATTTGTAGATGTGTTTATCTTACACTGTAGGCATCAGCGATATTTCGATATTCCCATTTCTAAGGGAGTGAAATAGGCGATGAACGTATTTTTTTTTTTTAAATAAAAAAGACGTTGCTATTAAGGCAATTTTGAAGCAAGAAATGCAATACTTCACATTTAGATTTGTATCTGAATTTTAAAAACACGTGTTTAGATATTTTTGGAAATTCATCCACTAAGTCGATGAAATAAGGGAAAATATTTTGATACAAGAAATGAGAAAGTTTGGATTTGGAACGATGGTTAGAATTAAAAAAAAAATTGTATTTGGATGTAGAAACAACCAATGCAGACCATCCAGCCTACGCGTGCGAATCAGCGGTAATTAATCTAATTTGAAATATTTTTTGACAGAATTTTCTGATCACGGGACATCCTCGTTGACTTACAAACGAATAACAGAATCCGCTACAGATGTATATATATAAAAAAAGTAAAAATCAATGAATCAATAGAAAAAAGTTAATGGTGTATAAGAAAAGTATTGTATAGTCAAACTATTGTTCTTTGTCTTATTTTCGTATCAGATGATTTTCTTTGCACTTCCAAAACGTTTTTCTAATATAATAATTTTCGAAGTCGTACAAATAGCATACACAGGTTCAAAATTGTTTAAATGTTTGTAAATCTATGGGACCAAACTGTGTTGGTCATCAGTCCCTAGACTTACAAACTAAGTTAAACTAATCTAAGGACAACACACACATCCATGCCCGAGGGAGACCGCGCGATCCGTAACGTGGCGCTCCAGACCGCTCGGCTACTGGCGCGCGGCATACACAGGTACCGTGGCGTTCTGAGATTACTCCTGAGACTCTCTATAGGCGCTCCTTCGGCAGAAGGGGCGAGAGGAAACGTCGCTAGTAACATGCGCGTTTGCTCCGACTAAGACACCAAGTCCTATGCTGCTTGAATTCCGACGGAATCGCACGGATTGGTCAGAATGCGTAAGACTCGGTAGCAAGTTCCAGCACCTCACACTTGTGCATGCACCTTGAATACTACATCTGCTTCTGAAAGTAGAACCACCAGCAAACAGCTGCAGATTGCAACTCACTCTGTTCGTCAGATCATTTATATAGATAAAAAAATAATAGTGGTTCTATCACATCTTCCTGACGATACCCTAGTCTCTGATGAACACTCGCCATCGAGGAAACGTACTGGGTTCTATTACTTAAGTAATCTTCGAGCCACTCACATATTTGGGAACCTATTCCTTAGGCTCGTACCTTCCTTAGCAGTCTGTAGCGTGGTACCGAGTCAAACGCGTTTCTAAAATCGAGAAATATGCAGTCTGCCTATTGTCCTTCATCCATAACATGCAAGATGTCATGAGAGAAAAGGGGCTAGCTGGGTTTCTGACGATCGATGCTTCCTAAAGTCGTGCTGATGCATGGACAGCAGCTTTTCTGTCTCAAGGAAATTTACTAGATTAGAACTGAGAGTATGTTCAAGAATTCTACAGAAAACTGATGTTAATGATGTGGTCTGTAATTTTGTGTTTTTTTTATTGCCTTTGTTATAGAAGGTAAATACCTTTGCCTTTATCCATTCTCTTGGTACTTTGCACTGCATCAAACGTCTGCGATAAATGCATGTTAAGTAAGAGGCCAATGCCGCCGAGTACAGTCTGTTACCCCATCTGGAGCTGACGATTTGTTTCTTTTCAGCTCTCTCAGCTGCATCTTTACATCAGCCATGCCTGTTATTACGTCTTCTATTTGAGAGTTACTACGATCATCAAATGAAGGTATGTTTAGATGGTCCTCCAGCGTGAATCATTTCTTAAATGATAAATTTAAAACATCGGCCTAAATTTTTTTGTGTTCTATCATCACTCCAAAATGATCAACGAGTGACTGGATGGAGACCTATGATCCCCTAACCGATTTTACATAGGACAAAAAAAAATTCTGATTCTCGGAAAGATCTCTTGCTAGGATATGATGGTGGTAGGTTTTTTATGCTTCGCGCACTGCTCTTTTTATAGATGCGCGTATCTCTACTAACCTTTGTCTGATTTGATTTGCTTGACCTTCTTTAAACCGAGAGTGCAACTGCCTTTGCTTCCTCATCGCCTTTTCTGCTCATATTTCTCCAGCCCTTGATTAACAGTGAATTTAAATTTTGTCCAAAACTCCTCTACGTCCACCGTACCGGAACTAAACGATGTCCATTCATTCCTTAAGTGGGACCCTAACTGTTGCTTATCTGCACCGGATACAAAACATATGTAGATACAATAAAGCGTACAGGTAAACACTGCCTCCGAATTTCGTATTCTATTCTCATTATCGGCTGATGTTTCACATATCAGATATTTTTCTGGGTCGAGTCTCCCTCTTGGCTGACGAAAGGTGCAATTTCGTATTCTGTTCTCATTATCGGTTGATGTTTCACATAACAGATATTTTTCTGGGTCGAGTCTCCCTCTTGGCTGACGCAAGGTGCAGCCGTCGACCACTAACAAGTGGAGGCCACGACGTTCGGATCACGGATTTTCTTCAAACATCTACATTTACATACATACGCCGCAATCCACCGTAAGTTGCGTGGTGGACGGTACACTGTACCACTACTGTGTATTTGCTTTCATATTCCACTCCCAAATAGTGCGAGGAAAAAAAGAATGCCTATATGCCTACTTACCAGCCCTAATTTCTCTCATCTTGTCTTTGTGATCACTAGGAAAAATGTAAGTAGGTGGCAGCAAGATCGTACTAAAATCAGCTTCAAATTCCGGCAGTCTAAATTTCCTCAACAGGAATTCACGAAAAGTACGTCGTCTTTCCTCCAGCGATCACCAATTGACACTTGCGCATTGGTCGAACCTACCAGTAACAAACCTAGCTGCTCGCTTCTGAACTGCTTCTATGTCTTGCTTTAATCTGATCTGCTGCGGGTCTCAAATACTTGAGCAATACTCAAGACGTGGTCGTACAATCGTTTTATACGTGTTCTCCTTTACAGGTGAAGTACATCTTCCCAAAATTCTCCCAATAAACCGCCTTACTCACAACTGTCCTTACATGTTCGTTCCATTTCATATCGCTCTGCAATGTTACGCCTAGATATTTGAACGACGCGACTGCATCAAGAAGTTCACTAGTAATGTTGTATTCGAACATCATGGCATTGTTTTTTCTACTCATGTGCGTCACCTTGCATGTTTCTACACTAAGAGCTAGCTGCAATTCTTCGCACCAACAAGTCATCCTGTATGCTAATACAGTCAGTTAAGGACGACACCGTCCCATACACTGCAGCATCACCAGCAAACAGCCGCAAATTACAAGTTACTCTGTTCATCAGATCATTTATATAGATAGAAAATAATAGCGGTCCTATCACACATCCCTGGAGCACGCCTGACGATACAATCTGATGAACACTCGCCATCGAGAACAACGTACTGCGTTCTATTACTTTGGAAGTATTCCAGCCAGTCACAAATCTGTGAACCTATTCCATAAGCTCGTATCTTTGTTAGCAGTCTGTAGTGTGGCACCACGTCAAACGCCTTTTTAAAGTCGAGAGAAACACAATCCGACTGTTGCCTTTCAGCCATGGCTCGCAAGATGTCATGTTAGAAAAGGGCAAATTGACTAACATATGAACGATGTTTTCTAAACCCGTGCCAATTCATAGAAAGAAGCTTTTCCGTCTTAAAGAAATTTACTATATTCGAACTAAGAATATGCTCCTAAATTCTACAGGAAAGTGATGTTAACGATATTGGCCTGTAATTATGTGTGTCAGTTCTCTTTCCTTTCTTATAAACGGAAGTCACCTGCGCTTTTTCCCAATCACTAGGAACTTTGCGCTGAACTAAAGATTCGCGATAAATGCAAGCTAAGTAAGGGGCCAATGCCGCCGAATACTCGTTGTAAAACCGAACTGGTATTCCATCCGGACCAGCAGACTTTTTCATATTTAGCTCTCTCAGATGCTTCTCTACACCGGAAATACCTATTACTATGTCCTCCATTTCGGAATTAGTACGTTGATCAAATAATGGTACATTTGTGCGGTCCTCCTGCGTGAAAGATTTCTTAAAGGTTAAACTTAGAACTTCAGCTTTCCGCTTTCTTTCTCTATTACTGCCCCGGAATTATAAAAGAGAGACTGGATAGTAGACTTTGGCCCAGTTATCGTTTTTACCTAGGACCAGAAGTTTTTCGGTTTCTCAGTAAGATCTTTTGCTAATTATTGTATGCTTCACGCATTGATAATTTTATAGACGCACGAATCTGTACTAACTTTAGCCTGTCATCATTTGCGTGTTCTTTATACCCTTTTAGCAGGCCATTAGGACAACATAATGTTTAAAGGCTAACGTACAACACTTAAACGTTTCGAGATAATCGCAGTAGTAGTTTCAGGAGTCGAACATGTAACCCTGTGTTGCATCTATAAGTAGACCGCAGATCTTTAGGTTAAAAACCTATTCTATATCTGAGTTCCTAGTTGAAAATAAATTAGTACTAAGGCGTTTCATGACTAATTACAACCGAAACAGCTAATTTGATAGAAAACAAACAAATGTTTGTAAATCTTATGGGACTTAACGTCTGTGGTTTCAGTCCCTAAACTTACAAACTACTTGAACTATGAAACTTCCTTGCAGATTAAAATTGTATGCCGGAACCGGGACTCGAACCTGGGATCTTTGCCTTTCGCGGGCAAGCGCTCTACCGACTGAGCTATCTCGACACGACTCACGATGAAGTTTGGAAAGTAGGAGGCGAGGTACTGGCGGAAGTAAAGTTGTGAGGCATGTCGGGATAGCTCAGTCGTTAGAGCGCTTGCCCGCGAAAGGCTAAGGTCCCAGGTTCCAGTACCGGTTCCAGTACACAATTTTAATCTGCCAGGAAGTTTCATATCAGCGCACACTCCGTTGCAGAGAAAGTTTCATTCTACTTAAACTATTATACATATGGCACCTATTCCGAAAGAACAGACGTCACTTCCGATCCTGCAGTAGTTGTTTTCTTATTCACAGAATATATGACATGAACTACGAATTGGCAAAGATGAAAATGTGTACCCAGCCGGGATTCGAACCCGGGTCTCTCTAGACAGTTGCGCTGACCCCTTGACCACTGGCGAGACGGTGATCACCGCACCTGCAAGGGCTACGTAAGCACGCCTCCAGTGAGATACAAATTTCCAGCTTTACCCTGCTTTACATAATCTATATTAAACCTGTGATTTTTCAGTTTCTCCCGGCGTATTTGATAATCAAAATATCCACGGGTGTACTGCCGGTCTATAGTGTCCAACGGGCACAATATTTCGGCGATCATACATGTCGCCATCATCAGGTGAACTGACGGACTGAGCTCCTGGAAACGAGCCGGCACGGAGGTCCGCAGCCTACGGCTGCTCGAAGGGAACTTCCCTTCGAACAGCCGTATCGTGCGGATCTCCGTGCCGGCGCGTTTCCAGGAGCTCAGTCCGTCAGTTCACCTGATAATGGCGACATGTATGATCGCCGAAATATTGTGCCCGTTGGACACTATAGACCGGCAGTACACCCGTGGATATTTTGATTATATTAAACCTGAAGACAACACAAACACCCATGCCCAAAGGAGGACTCGAACGTCCGACGGCGAGCAACAGCGCGCTCCGCAGAATGGCGCTTTAGACCGCTCAGCCACTTCACTGCGGCGCTATTATATAGAACCTAAAAATTCTATTTCGACTTTAACGCCTATTTTTGCCTTTTTGAGCTTTAAAATCATAAAGGGTCCGATATCTTCTATTTTCAAAGTCCGTGCTTCGAAAACTCGAAGGTAGGAGCACGTATGTACCGGAAAAGTTAACGTTGCGTAAAAATCGTGTGAACTCATCTTACACGGACGTACTGCATTGAAACCGATGAGGTATTGCGATGTCTTGTAGCCGGCCGCGGTGGCCGAGGGGACTGCGGCGCGCCATTCACGGTCTGCTCGGCCACTACGGTCGGGGGTTCGAATCCCCCCTCGGGCATGGATATTTGTGCCGTCCTTAGTGTTA
The DNA here is from genome assembly GCA_026315105.1 of Locusta migratoria. Taxonomy (NCBI): domain Eukaryota; kingdom Metazoa; phylum Arthropoda; class Insecta; order Orthoptera; family Acrididae; genus Locusta; species Locusta migratoria. The sequence continues at coordinate 405,978,520 of CM048744.1, read as the reverse complement.
GCTAGTTCATAAGTAGTTTGTAAGTTTCGGGACTGATGACCCCGTAGTTAAGTCCCATAAGCTATACAAACATTTGAATTTGAAGTCTTGTATATGGATTTCTGTAAATGGGACATTAGAGAAGTGATTGTTGGCTAGTTAGACCCAGATCGCCATCCAGAGTTTATTGGATTTGTGCAAAACAAAGCACCAAGGCTAAGGAGCAAGTACGGTACACTTGGTCAACACTGAGTTGAAAGTCCTATATGAAAATTGCATAGTTGAAAATGAAGTGCTTATGGGTTTGAAAGTTGCAGCACATTTACTCTAAGATCCCTCGGTTCGACAGGACTTGGCTTACATTAGAGTCAACAGCACATTTATGGCGACAGATGTTTCCGAATTACAAGGCTCAGGTAGACGTATTAGGAGAATATTGTTTATCTGGAGGAAGTGAAAAAGAAAATTATTGAAGCGCCGGATGAAATGGGAGAAAATGTGCGGGGAAAAATGCAGAAGGTTTTGCAGAACAACACGGGCATGGAGGGCCTTTGCGAAACAATCATTTCACTGAATGCTGCATTCCTGTCCAGAACGTACCGAAAGTGAATTACACACGCATCACATTCGTGGATGTAGCAATAATGTTCATTCTCGGCATATTATTGTTTTTCTCTGGAAAACCTTCAAAACGTTTCAGTCATTTACTCTGAAGCCAATTATGGCCTGTATATTTGAAACCACTGGTTTATTCAACGTTTGTTGTAAATTGTATAGGCCTATTACGTGTATTTCAATACATCACTTCTGGTTTGCGTCGTATTTTTATCTTAAAAAAAAATATAAAGGCTTGGTGTCAGTTTGATCGTTAATGTTGTGTGATGTTTTTCTTATTGTAAGCGTATAAAAATTTGCTCGTAAGACAACACTAGGTATTTTAATTTGTTTGTATCATCTGATGAATTATTTTCTGGGCCTATTTTAGATTTAATTTGTTCTCAATAAGGTAATGAAAATGCCTATTTTAGGCGCCTAAAACGCTCTTTTTACGACCAAAAAATCCGCGGTATGGTTATGAGTAAGCCATAAGCAAGAGAAAGCGGTGATCCAGCGGTGGCAGCGTCAAGAACTATGAACCACCAACATCAACGAACAATGATCGAAACGGATCGAAGAACCAAGACAACAATAGCGGAATCGTTCTGCCTTTTTAATCGGAGGAACGCCAGTTCAATCCTTGCGCATAGCGTCGTTTGTTTTGTTTTTTTCTTCAACACTGATCATTTTATTGAAATGATATCACGTCAAAAATGTAATAAACAGCGCGTGCATGTGCAAGAACAAATTTCACAGTATGTCAGAGAATGAAAGACATGTTCAATTAATCGACAGAAGTTCTTTCGACATAACAAGTTCCAGGATATTTGTCATACCTACACGAAAAACATAAATTCAAACGGCATCTACTACAATGGATCAATGCATTGTTTCCACACGCACAAGAAATCTTCAGTTTTTCTTTTGAAAAACAAACCACATTGACATTTTGATATAATTCTCTTTCTTCTAATAATTTGGTTGTACACCATGCGTAACGCAACATTTGTTTAAATATCGGTGCTGATAACTGATGATGTACAACCGATTGTATTTTAATGGCATCTTCACAAGTAGCAGTTTCTCATTCACTGTCAATCAAATACGAACAATAAAATAAATATCTATGCAATTACACGTATTTTGATCGTTATATTGCCTTTCAAATGTAATACATATGAACTAATATGACCAGTGTTTAAGAAAAAAGAAATAAAAACAAACGAGTCTATGACCTAGAATTGAATTGGCGATCCATCTATTAGAAAGCCAGAACGCTAACTACTTCTTTCTGTTGGTTCTTCAGGTAGATCGATGCTTTGCGGTCGTTAGTTCATGTTCATTCTTGGTTGTTCGATGAGTATTTGGGTCAGATATTTTATTACAGAGGGTGTTCGTCCCTCTGACCGAGTGCGCTGAACTAACGCTGTTTCTTATTTCCGGCTTACTTATAACTACAATACACGGTTACATGTTCTACGCATTAAACTACGTAGTCGAGTTTCTGATCGCAGACTGCGTTGTAGGCGAAACTTTATAGCGCAACTCCATTCAATGCTTGTTCAATACGATGCACGCATTTTCTTAAGTTTCCTGTAATCCTCCGGCTTAAAATAAAAACATTATCTCCTCCGCTTTATAGCACAGGTCAACATTTAATGTACCCAACGTTCACAGTTTCCTGCAGCGCAGTTTGCAGTGACTTCTCTTCGTCTGTCACATAACCTTTCGTTTTACAAGGCATTTCTGTAATAATATAACAATAATATGGTTTTCTGTTCCGCATGACCTAATTGAGGAGTAAGACTCCGTGGTCATGGAACAAGTCAATACATGAAGTTTAACACAAGAATGGTAATAGATTTTTTTTTTTAAATAGTCCTATACACACGACAAAGTGAAAAGAATCAATAAACAACAAAATGAATTAGCTTAATTGTTTAACTTTTCTAGGAGTTCCTCGACACAAAAAAGGGGTGAGCCATGAGGTAACTCTTCAATTTAGATTTGAAAGCGTGTGGGCTAGTGCTAAGAATATTTAGTACTTGTTGCAGCTTATTGAAAATGGATGCTGCAGAATACTGCACACCTTTCTGCACCAGTGTCAAGTTGGTGTGATGCAAATTTAGATTCGACTTCTGTCTAGTATTCACCGAGTGAAAGTTACTAACTCGTGAGAATAAGCTGATATTATTAACAACAAACGGTATTAAAGAGAAAACGCCAGTGTCAAAATTCCCAAACTACTGAAAAGGGGTCGACATGACGTTCGTGAACTTACATCACGTATTTCTCGAACCGCCCGTTTCTGAGCCAAAAATATCCTTTTTGATTCAATCGCGTTATCCCAAAAAATAATGCCGTACCTCACGTAAATATAGCAGAATTTAGTTTTGGAACAAGGTCCTGAACATGGGCTTTCCACGACAGCTTAATGTCTATCTGTACACCTAGAAATTTGAACTGTTCAGTCTCACTTATCATATGTCCATTATGTGCAATCAAAATGTCAGCTTTTGTCAAATTATGTGTTAGAAATGGTAAAAACTTAGTTTTGCTGTGATTTAACATCAACTTGTTTTCTACAAGCCATGAACTTATCTCTTGAACTGCATTATTTGATACTGCGTCAATATTACGAACAGCATCCTTCACTACCAAGCTGGTATCATCAGCAAACAAAAATATTTTACAATCACCTGTTATACTCCAAGGCATATCATTAACATAAATAAGAAACAGCAACGGTCCCAAAACAGACCCCTGTGGCACGCAAACTTAATTGTGCCCCATTGCGATTGTACGTCATAGTTATTTTCTACAATGCGGAGAATTACCTTCTGTTGTCTATTATTAAAGTAAGAGGTGAACCAGTTGTGAGCTACTCCTCGTATTCCATGTTCCAACTTCTGCAACAATATTTTGTGGTCAACACAATCAAACGCTTTTGTTAAATCAAAGAAGACGCCTAATGTCCGTAGCCTTTTATTTAACCCGTCAAGTGCCTCACAGAGAAACGAAAATATAGCATATTCAGTTGTTAAACGATTTCTAAAACCAAACTGTACGTTTCACAACAAATTATGTGAACTGAAATGATCAATTAATCTTGAATACAGAGCCTTTTCAATAACTTTAGAAAAAACCGATAGCATTGAAATAGGTCTATATTTGTCTACATTATCCCTTTCTCCTATTTTTATAAAGTGGTTTCACTACTGAGTACTTCAATCTGTCAGGAAACTAACCATACTGAAAGGAAAAATTACAAATATGGCTTAGTACTGGGCTAACATATGGAGAACAGTACTTTAGAATTCTGCTAGATATCCAATCGTATCCACAAGAGTCCTTAGTCTTTAGTGATTTAATTACTGACCCAATCTCCCCTATGGAAGTATCATGGAGGACCATTTGAGGTAACAGCCTCGGAAAGGCATTTTCTAAAAATGTTATATGATTACCTGTAGAAATAGGGTTTTGTTTAGTTTATCTACTATATTGAGAAAGTGATTATTGAATACTGCACATATATCTAACTTGTCAGTAACAGAAACATTTCTACTAAGCACTGACGTTATATCTTCAACCTGCTGCTGCTGACCAGACAGTCTTCACGATTGACCATATAGTTTTCACTTTATCCCGAGAGTTTGCTATTCTTTTTACAATCTAACCGCACGGTAAGTTCAAGATACTTGTGATAATGCTGCTGAATATTGACCCAAGCTTTCTCAAGGTTCCTGTCAAAATTCTTTTTGCAGTTTTGAAGATGAAGTATGCTACGACAGATCTGCATTGACAGTTTTACTTTTTGTACAGAACACTTTGAAATAAGGATAATGGACACCTCTACGACAGATATGCATTGACAGTTTTAGTATAGAACATTTTGGAGTAATGCTAATGGATACCTATGAAAGAAATTTCTTTCTAATTTTAAGAAATAAAATTTACCAATTTTCGATGTGTTATATGATTCCTGTGTATTTAATGGGTACAGAGGGAACTAAGACTTGCTCACAATTATCAAGATGTAAAGAATCTTGTGGTACGTAGTGTCCACTGTAGTGTACCGATGTTACTGGACGTACTGCTTTGAATGAGTGGTCCATTTGCAACTCGTAATGCAAGTCCACTAGAGGTGACACTTTGCTAGGAAATGATAACCGAAAAATTTCCACGAAAAGGCCATAGCGTGTCAAGGTAGAGAGCCTGAAGTGGCTAAGGCAATCTGTAATAAATAAAAGTATTCTCTACGTCCAAATTTCTTCTACAGTTTCCACAGAAAGAGGAAAAACTCACACACTTCAACGAACATCATTGTAGTTTCCCACATAAATTGCAAAAATTTTGTATTTCATGATGTCAGGCATTATTTTTTAGTATATATACACCACTTCAAAATTTTCTCCTCGTATTTTAGTAACTCATGAATCAGAGTGTTACGTATTAATCCGCTATACATATAATAGTTTGACTGCCATTTGTAATTCAGTAGCAGCAAATTTTCTGTTCTTCATCGTTGTTTCCGTATCTCACTGTCAGTATCCGTAAACGAACTCATGGATGTAGCTGCGTGGTAGATGTTCACGTTTCGGCCGTGGAGAGAGACGACTCTCGCGTGAAAGGTAAAACAATGGTTGTAAAATATGACTGATGCTGTCAGTTTGTGCTTTCAGCAATGGCTTAATCCATTATGTACCGGTAACGAAAGTTCTTCACACTAACAGTACTTCCCTACTGTGTTGTAACGAGGTAAAGTACATAGTAAAGCTCCGTGGAAGCCTCTCTCTTGCAACGACGATTTCGCAGCAGCGATGGTCTATTTTCCGACACGGTCACGCTGTTTTTCTAGGCTCCCTGAGTTCCGAGATCAGATTTTCCGGAGTGCCACTTCAGTTTTCTATCCGTCTGAGAGCGAACAAACTACTCTTTCTCAAATGAGTCGCGCACTTTTCCTAGAATTCCGTCTAGCCATGCAGTACCTAATGGGCAGCGATTCGCTCAGTTCGTATTGACATAGTTGGGATTCGTACACAATGTACCCAACAAAAAGTACGAATTTATGTTGGCATTGCTGTTGAGAATCCTTCGAAAAGTACGTCGCTGTTAAATTGTTAAACTCTCACCACCTTATTCAACATGTAGTTTCAGTTAACTAGTGTAGCGATAACATTCAGTTCAGATACACATATCTACATAAATACTCTGCAAGCTGCATTGAAGTGAATGACAGAGGTTCATCGAACCGCTTTATGATGTTTATCTACGGTTCCATTCTCTAATAGCTCGCGGGAAAAAGGAACATCTAAATCTTTCCGTTTTCGATTTGATTTCACTTATTTTATTTTCATGATCATGTCTTCCTATGTAAGTGGGTGGTAACAAAATACGTTCGCATTCAGAAGAAAAGTTGCTGGAAGAAATTTCGCAAATAGATCTCGTCGCAACAAATAACGCCTTTCTTTTAATGATTTCCTCTCCAACTCGTGCATCATTTCTGTGAAACTTTCTCCTCTATATCGCGACAGTACAAAACGAGCCATCTTTCTCTGAACTTTCTGTAAATCGACTGTCAGTCCGACTTGGTGGGGATCCCACAATGCGCAGCAACACTCCAAAATAGGACGCACAAGTGTAGTGTAGTGTGGGCACTTTCTTTAGTAGAACTGTTGCTTCTTCTAAGTGTTCTGCTAAAGAAACGGAGTCTTTGGTTCGCCTTCCTTGCAATATTTTCTACGTGTTCTTAGCAATTTAAATTGTTTGTAATTGTTACTCCTAGGTATTTAATCGAATTTAAGGCCTATAGTTTTGAATGATTTATCACATAAACGAAGTTTAAGGGGATTCTTTTAGTGGTCATATGGATGACTTAACACTTCACATTATTAAGGGTAAATTGCCATTTTTTGCACCATGCAGATATCTATATAATTTTGCCGTTGTTTTTGTTCTTCTGGTGATTTTACTAACCAATCATCCGCGAAAAACCTAAGAGAGCTACTCAGATTGACTCCTAAATAAGGTACAGTAGGAGCCCCATAAGACTTCTCCGGGGAACGCCAGATGTCACCACTTCTATTCGATGAATTTTTGTCAGTTACAACTTAATGTGTCCTGAATGACAGGATATCACGAATCCAATCGCACGATTGTGACGGTATTCCATAAGCAAGCAGTTTGATTAGAAGACGCTTAATGCTTCAGACATCAAGAGTGCACTGCATAAGCCTTGTTCGTTATATTTTTTTAGTTTATCTAAGTTATTGTGAATGGTCATTAAGCTTTTTACATAGCCTGCACCACCGTTTCTATGTAATCATAATTTGTTAATTTGATATATCATTGGAAGATCCCCGCTATTCGTTGTAAAAAATCACCAGGAGAATTATTAATATATATGAACAACAAATCTTTATTAATTTTATAAATATAATACATTCTATATCCATTCTTCTCTCAGTATAAGATATATGTAAACTTCGTTCTAGTGGCTTCTTCGTGTCTGTCGCGTCTGAAAAAGTGCCGGATCTCATGCTTGACTAAGATAAAATCCTCTGTCTTTATTCATCACGTAGCCGGATTTCGATGTCCTCCTTTATACACAGTCCAAAGAAACGAACGTGTTGTGCAAAAAGCATGTCTCTTCATATTTAATATTGTGACAACTTTCAAGGCATCGTTCAGAAAATACTTACTTTGAAAGATGCTGGAGTTCTTTGTAGGATTTTTGTTCAGTACACCTTTCCACATTTGTGCGAATAGTGTGTCAGATATACGCTTATCCGTACTCGTATGCGTTGTTACACATTCTAGGTTTCCGAAGTCTGAGTTCATGTTGTGCTTAACCTAAAAGGTATCTAATCTTTCCTGGCGGGCAGCACAAATGTGCAAATGTTTGTATAGTCCATGGGACTTAACTACGGGGTCATCGGTCCCTAAACTTACAAACTACTTATGAACTACTTACGAACTAGGACGGCACAAATATCCATGCCCGAGGGGGGATTCGAACCCCCGACCGTAGTGGCCTTGCAGACCGTGACTGGAGCGCCTTAGTCCCCTCGGCCACCGCGGCCGGCGCAGCACAAATATTTGATATTTTGTCATCGTTACGTCTGTAATGTATGTTATTATTTTCGAGTGGTCTTCATCGGATGCTGTTTGTGGTGTGGTTTTCTTTCTGAAGGCGGTCGAATTTCGTGGCCGCTATCGCCATTTACTGCAACATCTTCTCGAGGTGGTCTAAGGCCGATTTCATGCTTTGTTAGTAGGAAATTACATGAGCTCTGTGGACCAGCGTCGTTAGCACTCCCTCTCTTTCAAACAGGTGATGACAGCTGCAAGCCCATTACTATTCCTTCTCGGTCATATTCCAATAGTTGCTGTGTCCCAGTGTTCCGATCGATTTTCTCCGTATCAGAACGCCTATGAATGCCATTTGATCATTTAGCTTCACTGTTATGGTTGATTTAATTTCGTTAAAGGCGGAATCTGGTGATCTTTCCTGTGGAGGAAGTATCATTGAAATACCTTACAAGAAAAAATTGTTGATTTTTCCTCATAGCCTTCCATCCATATATTTCTCAGAGGACTACCCACAAGCACACCAGCAGTCTACATACAGCAAGGTCCGCAGGAAAGTGAGGCACAATTTCCACAGTGAAAAACCATGCTGCGAATGCGAAACGGTACATATGAATTACTTGTTGTTTCTTGAGTGTGCAGGCCAAACGTTTGCTTCTTCTGGCTTATAGAGTAGCTCCAGGACTGTTTCTAAATGACGTCTGTATGTGAAGTACTTGACAGATAACGTGCTTCATTGAATGCATCATGGGAAACATTCACTAAGGTTTGTGCGAAGTGTATGACCATCTGCTGCAGATAGCAGATGTCATCAGAAGTAGGTTCGACGGATTTCCAATATTTTCACGGGTCGGGAGACCGCCCCGGCTGTCAAAACTGACAGGTTGCATAGAGGTAATGATATCAGATCGCTCATTATGACTCGGTAGTTGTCGCTGAGTCTCTCAGTCAGCACAGTAAGTGTGGATGCATTCATCTGTATGTTTTTATACTCAAAAGTGTTGCATGATCTGCCTCAAGCACTATCTAACGGTGGATCACAAATCTCACAGGAAAAATATATGTTCTGATATGTTGCAGCGATTTCAAACTTAGGGGGAGGCAGTCTTTTCCCACTTTCTGGCGAGTCCACCTGAAGATGGTGGCACGTCACGCCGTCAAAAATTAGGTCGCCAATGATCAATTCATCCGGTTGCGTACCCGAGAGACTTGTAACTATAAAGAATACTTGTTGGAATCTGTAGAGCCGCCCGCGGTGGCCGAGGGGACTGAGGCGCTTCAGTCATGGTCTGCACGGCCACTACGGTCTGGAGTTTGAATCGCCCCTCGGGCATGGATATTTGTGCCGTCCTTAGTATTAGTTAGTTCATAAGTAGTTTGTAAGTTTAGGGACTGATGACCCCGTAGTTAAGTCCCATAAGCTTAACAAACATTTGAACATTTTTTTTAAATGAATAGGTGTTAATTTTAATTATATATAAAAGCAAACAAATTCCATAGGAAAATTCACCTTTTTGACGACACCTCCAGCCAGGAAAGTTGCACAGTAATTAGCGGTGCGCACTATATGGCAACAGTTTGACAGTTCGAAATTAGATGTCAGTACTTACATTTTATGTATCGTTTTAAATTGACTTAATAATGTAGTGCTATTATTTAAGCAGAGATATGACGCTCCAGATTTTGTCCACATTTTGCAAGTCATCTTGGTTAACATTTCTGATGAAGACATCTAAAGTCGGAAAAAATTTATAACAATTTTTATCCGACCCGTTGGTTATACATTCAGTTTTTTTTATGTTCACGCATGGCTGCTGCAATAACGCTCATATTCAAAATCATAAGATAGTACAATGCTTTACTATGACGACAGCTGGTCAAGCAAAAAGCAAATTAATTATGCGAATTTTAGATAAGAAGGAGTACTTTACTTTTCATGGATGCACTTCGTGATTTTATAAATGTACATTTTAAGATGTATCATTTGTATGTTTAGTATTTTGTTTCATTGTATTAGTGTAGCAATCTTGCACAGATTATTTATTTAGCTCAAGTCAAATGCATATTAGTTGGTTTTAGATGACGACGGACGGAAGCATATGAATCGATACGTTGCTTGATGTTTGGACTAACGCATCTAAATTTGAAAAACGTTTTTCTTCGTGATGTACAGTATTCCTTTCTATGTAGTTCTGATAATTCTATGGATATCCAATCGTTCTGAAACGGCATATATTTAATGAATCAAAGTTAAACTTGTTACGTATTTGTTCTCCCGTTACATAACTACTTTCATATTTTCATCATTACTAGTTTTTCTAATTCTCGTTACTTTTCATAGATGTACTCATCTGGTGATACGTTTAAATTATCACGACACCGGTCGTACACTATCTGTATAAATAGAATTATTAACAGTGAATGAGATCACCAAAAAAGTTTTAGATGCCTTAGCACCACCCTCTCACAGGTGAGTAATTACGTGTCCACCTATGTCTGCGTAGTATTGCACACATCTGAAAAGATGCGAACGTTTGTAAATGTTTGACAATCAGATATCTGAGTGGGAACTTGGGTACCAGCCCAGTAGTCACATGGAGGGGTGTGAAAAACCGTCCAAAAACCTCATCGAGGCTGGGCAAAACTACGACCCTCATCATTAATCCAACAGGTGGATTCGAACTCTTGCGGCGCTCTTCCCAGTCCTGGAAATCGGCGTTTATTCAAATAACAAATATATATTGCATATTCTTTTTTTCTGCATTTGAATTGAAGTTTTAGGTATTCCATTTACAGCGTTTATTTGCGTACGGATTACTCTGTGGGATTAGTTTCGTTGATTCGACTATCATCACAAATATTTAAAGACATACTCTTCTGCTCGATTTGCTGTCCAGCTAAGCCTCTGTAACGTAATATGACCTTCAAACCAAACGCGTCTGTTGAAAATAGACTGCCAAATCCGTATTGTCCCTTGCACGTAATGCCATTCATTGTACAACATTCTGAGGAACGTTTCATTCGAAATCATATGTGGGCTATTCCAGTTGAAATCGGACGACAAACGAGAAAATTGAACACGTATTTTTTAAACCATAGAACGGTCGCTCGAAAAATAGTTTCGGGAACGGTCGGGCTGGGTTTGTGGGACCCAACAATTAAAAAACTTACAACACGCCCCAATGATGAGTGTTTATTTTGTTTAGGTCCTACTAAATGCTGTAGGGACCATAGAAAAATCGACTCGCAGTGACAGAAATTAGTAACGTAAAATGTTGGCTTTTTGAAGGTCTGCCAAACAGTTTGTAATCTTCTCGCGTTTGTAGCCGGATACTAACGTCAACGTCACAATATTTCAGCGGCGCAACTGCCCGCCATCCTCAGGTGAGCGTGCTGGTACACAAACTCGCCGGAACTGAGTTCCCAGTGCAATCGGCGGCTCCTTTATACACAGCGGAAGACCCATTGCACGTGCGCAAGAAGTGACAATAACTGCTCTCTGGCGCACAAGACATACAGCGCTCCGGTGGTAGAAACCGGCGAAATCGATAATCGATGATGAAGGAAATTATTATTCAGATTGCTGAAGTACCAACCGTTGTTCTTTAACATCTGATAACACAGAGTTCCAGGATTTAGTAAGAACCTTCTTGTCCCTGTTAATCAGATTGTCAGATAATCGAATCTCAATGGATTCATTTAAGACACAGTCCAAGTAACGATATGCTGAAGCAACCATGTGAGTTTCATTATACAACATTCTATGTCCCTCATCCAGACAATGTTCAGCTACCGCCGACTTCTCGGGCTGGAGCAAACGTGTGTGGCGTTGATGTTCAACACATCTGTCCTGAATGGTACGGATAGTCTGACCAATATACGTTTTCCCACATTGGCAGGGAATCTTATATACCCGGGCTTCCTCAGACACAAATCATTCATCACAGATCCGAGAAGTGCTCTCGTCTTTACTGGCGGACGAAAAACACTCTTAATGGCATGCTTTTTTTAAATTATTCTGATGAAATACTCCCGGCAAAAGGTAGGAAAGCAACTGATTTGTGGGTCTCATTTAATGGTTCAGGTGAAGGACAAAACTGAAAAGCACAGCAGATCTGCTTATCTGTGTAGCCATTCTGTTTACACTCAATTTTGAGATGATCTAGTTCTTGCGTCAAACTTTCTGAATCAGAAATGGCGTAAGCTCTTCTAGTTAATATCCGAAGAGCGCCAGTAGGTTGGACCGGAAGATGACAACTCGAGGAATGCAGATAGCGGTGCGTGTGCGTAGGTTTTCGATAAAGTAGATCATCTCAAAGTTGTGTTTAAACAGAATGGCTACACAGATAAGCAGATCCGCTGTGCTTTTCAGTATGGTCCTTCACCTGAACCATTAAATGAGACTCACAAATCAGTTGCTTTCCTACCTTTTGCCGGGAGTATTTCATCAAAGATAGGAATAATTAAAAAAAAAAAAGAATGACATTAAGAGTGTTTTTCGTCCGCCAGTAAAGACGAGAACACTTCTCGGATCTGTGAAGGATGATTTGGGTCTGAGGAAGCCCGCGTATATAAGATTCCCTGCCAATGTGGGAAAACGTATATTGGTCAGACGATCCGTACCATTCAGGACAGATGTGTTGTATTATTTTTAAAGTAACGATTACCACACCAAATTCAAATGTCTTTAATGCCGCCTCAAACAATGTATGAGAAGCAGAAAACTGATGTTAGAAGTAATCTTAAAACCAATTCTTTTAATAGTAACGTAAATATCTTTCAGAAATCTTATTTTATACACTTTGGAAAATGCATACGTTCTATCTGTAATTCAGCCTTTGTCATTATTTAATAGAAACTGATATTATATTTAAATCCATAAATACGATAAAACTTTCGTCACTCCTTGCATTCATACAAAAACACTTAGCCTATTGTTTGTTTACTGTTTGTAAAAGTCGTGAGAGTTTCTGTCTGTGAAAATGTATGAAGTGTAGTATCATTTCCAAAATGTTTTCCAAAATTGACACACTTGTGGATATACTTATAATGAATCTTCTAACTGTAACAACTTGAAGACAAACTTATATTATAATCAGTGTAAGATAACACAGTTGCATTTGTTTGCCGGCCGCGGTGGCCGAGGTGACTGAGGCGCTCCAGTCACGGTCTGCACGGCCACTACGGTCGAGGGTTAGAATCCCCCCTCGGGAATGGATATTTGTGCCGTCCTTAGGATTAGCTAGTTCATAACTAGTTTCTAAGTTTACGGACTGATGACCCCGTAGTTAAGTTCCATAAACTATACAAACATTTGAACATTTTTTACATTTGCTTATTCTGGTTTTCTATTTTGCCACAGATATAGAGCAATCCTCATAGAGAATGTTAATTGTACTAATATGCTTTGTTTGTACCATCTGATGATGAGCTGTTCGGGTGCTCGAAACCGCTCATGGTGAATCGATAACTTCATGAAAAAAAGAAGCAAAAAGGGCAACTGGTTGCAGTAATTTCTGAAAACTATAGAGGCTAAGCAATAAGACCCATCCGCCTGGAAAAAATAACCATTAAATCGAATTAGCAAAAATCGGGGCCGCGAGAGGTTACGGACATCAATTAGTCTTTCTTTCTACGGAGTCGGCCGCATAATAAATGGCTCGTCAGATCGGTTTAATGGGACAGCGGCGGCCCCTTCGCACTCTTCCCCGGCGGCGCGGCGTAACACTAGCGCTGTCACGAAACACGGCCATTAGCCGGCCGCCACCATTAATATGGCGGCCATGCCGGCCTGACAATGACGTAAAGCGACACCGGGCCGCGTTATTAACCCGCGTCCAGCGATTGATGGATGCCTCGCCCGCCAGGGCTGCCAACAGCGCCAATTACTGTACCCAGCCTGGTTCAAGGGCCACAGCCGAGGCCTGTCTGCCACGGGAACCATCCGAAACCGTCTTTGCACTTCTCGAAAAGAAGAAGGGAACTTCAGTCACGTGAGGCGTGCTGCTCCCATGACCCACGCTCAGGTACCGTTAAATACGCACCGAATGCTACTGAGCGGGATAAACTTCACACCCGTATTTTGTTGTTGTTGTGGTCATCAGTTCGTAGACAGGTTTGATGCAACTCTCCACGCTATTCTGTCCTGTGCAAGCCTCTTCATCTGAGAATACGTACGGCAACCTACATTATTTTGAATATGCTTACTGTATTCATCCCTCAGTCTTACTCTGCGATTTTTACCCCCCCCCCCCCCCACACACTTCCTGCTAATGCTAAATTAGCGATCCTTGATGCCTCAGACTGTGTCCCACCAACCTATCCCTTCTTTTGGTCAGGATATGCCAGAAACTCCTTCTCTTCCCAATTCTGTTAAGGACCTCCTTATTAGTTACATGATCTATCCATCTAATTTTCATCATTTGCCTGTAGCACCACATTTCGAAAGCTTCCATCATCATTTGTCTGAACTCTTTATTGTCCACGATTCATTCTCATACAATGCTACACTCCAGACAAATGTTTTCAGAAACGACTTCCTAACATTTAAACAAACATTGGATGTCAACAAATTTAAATTCTTCAGAAACGCTTTTCTTCCCACAGCCATTCTGCATTTTGTATCTTCTTTACTTCGACCATCAGAAGTTATCATGCTACCGAAATAATAATCTAATTCCTTCAGCATCACCTGATTTTCTGACACTATATTCCATTACCATCGTTTTCATTCTTGTTAAAGTTCATCTTATATCTTCCTTTCAAGACACTGTCCATTCCGTTTAACTGCTCTTTCAGGTCCTTTCCTGTCTTTGACAGAATTAGTATGTCGTCAGAAAACCGCAAAATTTTCATTCCCTCTCCCTGAACTCTAATTGCCCCTCCAAATTTCTCCTTCCATTACCTCACAGCCTGTTCAATGTACGGATTGAAAAACATTGTGGAAAGGCCTCAAGTGTAGCTATACTTCTTTTAAATCCCAATTTATCTTCCCCTAGGTCGGATTCCACAAGTTTTTCCATTCGCCTGTAAATAATTCGTGTTATAGTTTTGCAACCATGACTTATTAAACTGATTGTTATGTAACTTTCAAATTTTTTTCTGCACTTGCTTTCTTAGGTATTGCCATCTTTCTTAGGTATTCTTCTTGAAGTCTGAGGCTATTTCCCATGTCTCATACATACATACTTCAGCGGTCTTGTTTCTACTGAAATCTGTAAGTGCTCTGTAAAATTTTTTCGCAGTATCTCCTAGCTCATCTTCCTCTACTTCGTCTTCCATTTCTAGAATACTGTCTTCAAGTTATTTTCTTTGTACAAGCCTTCTATACATTCCTTCCACCTTTCAGCTTTTAGCTTTCCCTTCTTTGTCTTTCCTTTATTTGTCGTAATTTGCCCAATTTTTGGATAGCCAATCTTCTTTTTATTTCAAATTAATTTTACGCCAAGATGAGAATTGCTTTTTATTTATTTGTTTTGACAACCAGTTTCGGCAAGCTGAGGTACCATTTTCTTGTTTGGTAACTTAGAGAATTTATGCCTTTATATAATTGCTCCACATAGCCATGAAGTCGCTCTAACAGCCAACAAAATATTTATAATGGAGTATTTTATAGTGTATTTCATTGTGTATTTTTTTCCTCTTCGATCTTGTAATCTTTCAGGTGCTTCTTAGATGTTTGTGCTCTCATTTTCTCCCAGTAGGTCTTCTTTCCATCCGATCTCTTCTTCCATCCCTCCTCTGATATCTGGATTGGTTTCCTAGTTTTATCTTGTCTTGGAACCTTTGGTCACGGCCTTGGCTATATCACTAATTAACATGACTTCTGCAATCTACTGCAATCTGTTCTACTTCCTTAAACCAAATTGAATTTGCCTTTTTGTAGTAAAAGTCATAAATTTGTTTAGTTAGTCTTTCAGGGTCCATTCGGAGTATGTGTACATAGAAATCAATCCTCCTTTTCCTCATGGTATCCAAGAGTCTCTCTGACTTTACGTAGTGGGCTTTCTTTCTATAAAAACTTGTTTGTATATTTTACTGTGTATATTTCTATAGATCTCACGTTTGACTCACCATCTGCAATAATAACACTATGACAAGCAATTATATAAAAGCAAAAATGTTCACCATACCAGAACAGAAGGTAGCACCTCAGCGTGCCGAAACCGTTCGTCAAAACGAATAAAAAAAATACGATCTAAGCGTAATAATAATTTGAATCTTATTAGTGTACAGTGGTTCTGGAACAACCTGACCCTCACATATGTTAAATATCGGGACAAAAAGACCAGAGCAACATCGGCGTTTGTCATTATTCATTTAAATATATAATAACAGAACTAATTTTTTTAAAAAGTATCACAATTTAGAGAAAAACATTAATCTCAATCTTGCTCTTCTCTGTTTGTTACTCGGACCCCCCTAAAATAAATAAATAAATGAAAATTAAAAATTCTATCATTCCAGTATTTGCTGTAATGCACGTATACAAATAACCAACCATTTCCTCGACAGGTGCCAGCACTAGCTAAAGTCCAATGTGCTCAAACGTGTGGTTTTCGCGCCTTCTCACAGCTAACGTTGTATTGCGGTCTAGTGAAATCAATGATTGTCACTGTAGGAAAACTTTTACTTCCACAGCTCTCCACACATCAATTTCATGCAAGGTAAAGTGAAACTTACATTTTATATGCTTGTTCGAATACAGAAAAGCAATTTTGTTAATTACATAAACAACGAACGCCCGGTAAATGTGATCGATTTGGTGAACAATGTGCTTCTAAACTAAAAATGGAGAAACTTGGACCCAGTCAAGAAGTATTTTTGAGTAGCCCCTAACACTACATTTCAAATTAAACACTTTAAAATTTCAAGCAGAATAATGTGTATCACGTTTTGTCAAATTATTTCATTATATAATTTGTCGCTGGTCATAGTGAATTTATTTACAGATCTGGAGCCAAAAAATGTCCCTAAGTTACGAATTATCCCCTGGGGGCAGAACTTAGCAGATTTCACAAAAAAAATTGTTACAATATTTAATATTTTAAGAGACATACCAGAAAAACCGAGAAATGGCCTTTATAAGAGGACATTTTGTTCTAAATGTTCTATGATAAAAATAAATGAATAAAAATAAAAATAAATAAACAAATAAAAAAAGAAGGCTCACCCCTTTCATGTATAAAGGCTTTGTTTTCAGTAGTAAAATTTATCGTGCACTATAATATATTATTATGATTACAACAGTATACGTTATTACTAATATGTGATTTTATGTACTTTTAGATTATTTTTCAAATTTAATGTCAAATTAAACTAACATTCTTCTATCCAAAATATAAGTAAATATTTTTATTACCAGAGGCCATATCCTACTTTCATCTGATGCAGTTTTAGACTGGTTTTTACGTGGAAAATTATGATTGGATCCAAGTTACACAAACCTAGGAATTACTTCACCTCATATTTCGGTAATATATTACACACGAACAAATATTAAAATTTAGTGTTATACAGTAAAACATCATAAATATAAACGAAATTAGGATAGCACTAAAATTAATGTTTTAGACCATCACTTGGTACTAAATGTTTGAAAATGTAAAGTTTTGGGCCAAGTAACTTTACGGTACCGTACGTAAATTTCAAAGAACTGCTCCGTGTGGAATTCACCATATAACGGCGCTGAAACTGTCAATACTTAACCATACTGTGGTGTTCCGCGTGACAGATGAAATTTCGATGAACGTACAACCTTGCCAGCAATGACGTTTGGACACCTATCAAACGGTAGTTTCTGGCTGTGTAGTCTCACATCAGAAATCTACGTGTATATACATACACAGAGAAGACGCTTGTCAGTATCTTTGCAGGAAAGGGCCATAGGAAGAATGGAGGCAGTACAGTGTCAAATCCACATGGCGCGATGTCTTAATGTGCATAGTTCTGATCTTTTTCGAACTGTTGTCCAGGATTTTGGACGTAGATACACTTTAAAAGTAACGACTCTACAAGTGATATTTATTAAAAGAAATAAATCTTTGGGCGTTGGAGAAATTACGGCAATTACAAACTCATGAAGTTGCAGACACTAAGTGATATTTTAAAGATTTCTTGAGTCAGTCGGCGTTAATTCTAAGTGTCGACCAGTAAACAATCGATGGCTACTGTTTCGTAGTGACGATACTTGAAGCAGTGGAGTATACTATAGCACGGAGAACACACTTCAACGGCGCGATGCACTGTTACACAGGCCGTAGGTGCCGACTTCATAACTCATACTGAACACACGTGGTCGTATTCATACTGCCGGGAATCGAGGAAGTGTTACTGCCGAAGTAACGAAGTTCCAGCGACCGCGATTGTGACGGAATCGCTATAGGTTTCATGATTGCTGGTGCCCCTCCTAGTGCGACACTACACAAACATTGCGACAGTTTATATTGACCGAAACTGTGTTTGAAAGTCTAAGGCAGCGCCGGTCACGTGTGTGATAAAAAAAAAAAAAAGAAGACCTTCACTGACCGGCTATAAAGGCATCTCGGAAATACTGTAGTACTGTACGGTAATTGTCATCTGACCTCGCAGAATACAATGGAAGAGTTGTATCGGGGGAAGCAGTACAGTCAGCTTCGACGGAAGACATTTACTGTTGGAGAGCGTCTTCTTAGAATGGAAAGTCTCAAGTAGTTTCTACAGCATGCCACTTGGACGAGCGAACAGTGAGCCAATCTTCTATTCACATATGAGAGCCGATTTCCTTTGCTTCTGGACGGTTTCACATCTGGAGGTAAATTGGAACACGATTTCTGTGACCCAGTATGGAAAGAGACCGATATCGAGTAGGTTTCGCAATTGGGGGGCAGGAATTATATTCATGTGTTTTTAAAGAGAAAGACTTCGGATAATTAAAAGAACGTATCGAAAAAATGTTTAAATGGATAAATTTTACCCATCTGGAGAGATCAGCACGATGTCCGGTAGGACCATCAGCATGGCGTACCTGAAACAGAGAGGAAACACTCATTTACAAATTTCACAGCAACTTGAAAATACAAAGCTAATGTGCAGGTTTTAAACTTTGGACATCAGAGTTTCTTTTCTTGAAGTCTGAGTTATTGCAGGTTGTAGAGACAATTATCAACGAAAAAAGAAGGTGGGATATTGCAGTATCCTTTTCATACATTACTAGATGCGGTGATGCAGCAATCAAAGCAACTCACATCAATTCGGAAGATGTATTGTTAAAATTTCCGTCTGGCTAATCCAGTTGAAATTTTCCGTAGTAAACGTTTGTTAATGGAAGCACAGTTAGATGCCGTGTTTCTTGACTTCCTGAAAGCGTTCGATACGGTTTCCAACTATCGCCTGATGAACAAGATACGGGCTTATAAATTTATTGATTTGTAATTATAAAATACTAGCTGAAAACTCGGCGTTGGCCCACTTATTTATTTATTAAAGCCTTGAGTTAGTACTTCTCCTGTCTCTTCTCTCTCTTTCCATTTCCTTTTTTCTACTAACATGTTATATTTATCAGGGAATGTATTAGAAGAGACAGAAATTAAAATAGCTGGAATAAATGTAAACAACCTCAGATATGCAGATGATACCATACTGCTGTCAGAAAGTGGAGAAGAGTTAAAGACTCTGTTGCTAAAGGTAAAAAAAAAAAAAAATAAAAGTGAAAAGGTCGGTCTCAGGCTAAATGTAAAGAAAACCAAAATTATGGCAACTAAACCTATTAATTTATGGGATATAGGAGGAGAATCCATGGAGGTGGTGTCCACATTCTATTATCTCGGTTCCCAGATCTCTGATGATGGCGACTGCAGCAGCAACGAAATCAGGATACGCTTGTTGCTCGAAAGAAAGGCGATGTCAAACCTTGAAAAGATTATAAGGTCCAGAGACATAACTTTAATAACAAAGATACGTACTGTGAAGGCTATGGTCTTCCCAGTTGTAATGTATGGATGCGAGACCTGGACCGTTAGAAAGGCTGAAAGGCGAAGAATTGACTCCTTTGAATTGTGGCGCTAGAGGAATTCTTAGGATTCAAAAAAATGTTCAAATGTTGGTATAGTCTATGGGTCTTAACTACGGGGTCATCAGTCCCTAAACTTAGAAAATACTTATGAACTAGGACGGCACAAATATCCATGCCCGAGGGGGGATTCGAACCACCGACCGTAGTGGCCGTGGAGACCGTGACTGGAGCGCCTTAGTCCTCTCGGCCACTGCGGCCGGCTGTTATGATTCCATGGACGGCAAAAATAACCAACAGATCTATATTAGAGCAAATAAAACCAGATTGCTCTCTGGAAGGTCTAATATTAAAACAGAAGCTGACATATTTTGGACACACAGTGTGAAGACATGCCTCACTGGAAAAGAATATTAATGCTGGGGAAGATTGAAGGCACTAGAAGAAAAGGACGGCAGAGGATGAGGTGGATCGATGTCATCACAGAAGCAACGTGTTCCAACCTGGAAGATCTACGGGAGGAAGTGCAGGATAGAGGAAAGTGGCGTGCTGTGGTTCATGGGGTCACGAAGAGTCGGAATCGACTAAACGAATAGAGAGATATTAAAAATACGGTTCTTTCATAATACACAAAATTTTAATTACAGCATACAAACAAAGATCCAAATGATATGTAACATTCATACATTCATTTAATTCACAACTGTACTATAAACAATACTTCTTGTTACTTGCCCACGATCTAATATGAATAATTTATTTGGTGATGCCACCGTTGCGCAAGCGATACAGAGTTGTCCGTATCAGAAACATGCGAATGTCAGATCCAGTCCACAGTGTGCACAGATTGCCCTGTGATTTATTAATCGTAATAGAAAATACAAGTCTCGCTGGAAACTGCAACCTCTGGAACTTAGAGGCTAGGTCGGAAATAATGGGTATTCCCTGGATGTACACTGTTTGATTCTCTTCCGTTACTTGTAGCTCTATATAAGTCTATTGCTTTCACCTGCAACCGTGTTCGCTTCACAGTTCAAAGTTGTCAAGAGCAGTCAGCTTTCAGGAATTTCCTTAAGTGGTAAATGAGTAAATATTTTAATAAGTGGTGCATGATGTGTCAGGTTTTAACCCATCGCAGTATATACGCTCTCATATTAATTGAATTACAAATTATACAATAATATTATATATATATATATATATATATATATATATATATATATATATATATATATATGTGTGTGTGTGTGTGTGTGTGTGTGTATTTGTATAACTGCTGTATGTCGGTAAAATCCGTTGCAAACAGAGTTGGATGTAAAGAAATAATAGTTAAAACCTGATGCGTGATCTGGTGGTTTTCCATGAACGTTACTGTTTATGTCATATCTCACGAACTACGTGTCGCACTGGGATACAATTTCGAAATTAGATTCAGCTGTACGTGTGTATACTATCTGTAAATTTTCCTGCGACTACAATGTGTATAGTAGGAATTATAACTGTAACTTCATGCCGGATGGCGTAGTTTTGCTCCATGAACAGCGGAAAAGTAATAAGCAAGAAACGTTTTTCCTTTCATTCTTTAGTTGTAGCTGTCAGCTAGAAAAAGTTTTGAAAAGGTTAGAAACTTTGTTTAAAATTGGTTTCAAGTCGGTAAGTACTGTCAAGCTCATACAGTGTGTGAGTAAAGTCTCGTCGCATTATGTGGCAGTTTCCTGCAACTCATATTGTTTATTATATATCTCCTGAACCGTGTGGTTCTTACCCCGACAGCATTGTTACCTCAGGATAATATTTATACCAAATTTGGTTGCAATCGGTCCAGTGGTTTAGGAGGAAATGTGCAACATTGTCGTTTGATGCTGCAGTTTTCCCCGCATCTCATTGTTTATGACGTCATATCTCGTGAACAATGTGTTGTACGTGATCCTTACACTTACGGTGACCGTCCTCATGGATTGAAACTTACGTGTGGAAAATTTCATAAACATTGGAACAAAACTGTAGATTTTTATGCAATATGTACACACAAACACACTGCTCCCTCACTAGTTCCGTTTTCTGAAACAATAGACAAAACGTCTGATGGACTGTATTGTCTACACAGTTGTTTTTGAGTAACAAAGTGTTTGGTGAAGCATTGCAAGGAATCCGATTTATGAACTAACATGTCCCTGAGGCAAAACTGTAACTATGAAGTTTGCAGTAGAAATTATAGATGTTGGTAAGGATTTAAGGAAACTTCACAAAATATTACAGTACGCATATTTCTGCTCTGTTCTATGAATTTGAGTAGTTTGACGTTGTCGTACTACGGAGAACTTTGAATTTACTCTGTGCTGACGTGCTCTACAGCCATAGCCGCTAATTCGTGTAGAGGTTAATTGAACGTTGCGGCAGCCGGCAGGAACTCCAGCAGCGGAAGAAAATTACATCACGAATAGTTAGCCGTGGAAGCGACCTGACGTGGGCCGAGAGTTTCCATTCAGGAAATTGTGAAATAGTTTCATGAATGAAATTCCAACCTCCTCCACTGTCCCGCGTGTGTTTGTGTATCTAACTTTCGTGGATGATAGATTCAGCTAAGTGCTACAGGGTGTCCAGAAAAGGGCTCCCTGATTTCAAAATTAAATATCTCGCAAAATCGATAGAGGAATGCAGTAAACGGTATGTTTATTGTGAAAGCTGCAGAAAGTTTATACAGCAGTTTGAAATAATAGTTAACAACAGCTGCTAACAGATGGCTCTGTACGCTGTATAGTTCATATCAGCACACATAAGTGAAATAATCGTATGAATACACTCTTTCCAAACAATCACATCAGAATGTTTTCAAAATGTTCACCATTGGCACTACAGAGGTGGCGTAAACGAAGAATGAAATTTGCCATCACATTTCGTAGTGTCTCAACTGAAATGGATTCACATGCCACAGAGATCGCCGATTCAAGCTCATCTAGCGTGGCGGGATGCTTTTCCCCACAAAAAAAGTCACAGGGAGTCAAATCCGGCGAATATGGAGGCCAATCCAAGCCTGCACCAGTAAATTTGGGATATTCCAAAGCAATGGCTCGATTCCCGAAGTATTCCTCAAGAAAGCGAAACACTTGTTCAATCCGATGTGGTCGGGCTCCACCTTGCATAAACCATTCAGTACCTGGTCGATCCTCTAACGCTTGCTGTGTGGCGACAAAATATTCCAAAATTGCAACGTAACGTGCACCAGTGACCGTTTCTCGAATGAAAAAAGGGCCAAGAATGCCTCTGCTGCATACTGCAGCCCACACAGTAACTTTAGGAGAATACAGGGGTTTTGCTTCACACCAATTTGGCTTTTCGGAACCCCAAAATCGCCAGTTCTGCTTATTCAGTATCCATTCAGGTGGAAGTGTGCTTCATCTGTAAACCAGATGCAGCCAACATCAAATCCTTCATTACCAATCATTGTGAGTGTCTGATTAGCAAAGACAACCATTTGTTGCACAATTCGTACGGGTATGGCCTGGTGCGTTTGAATTTTGAATGGAAACATGTGTAGGCTATTTCTCAGTATTTTCTGCGTTCTGGAACGTTTCAAACCAGTCTCGGATGCAATTCTACGGACGGATGACATTGGATTTCGCTGAATAATTGTAGAAACTGTGGCGATATTTTCAGGCATAACTGCGGTTTGCTTGCGGCCAACATGCCCCACTAGATCATCAGTTACGCTGCCTGTTCGTTGAAAGAGCGTACGAATGGTTTTCGCATCGGGTCCTTTTGTAACATTAAATCGTTCTTGAAAACTTTGCCTTGTTGCCGTAGCAACAGAAAAACGCGTTGTTCAATGGAGTACTTGGTTTTAATCTCGACCTTTGATACGCTAACCTCCTTTCACGTTTCAGTAGCTCTGGGCTTCGGATCACTATTTATACTAGGCATTACGTATGGCGATTACAGCGCCATCTGTTAGCAGCTTTTGTAAGTAATATTTCAAACTGCTGTATAACCTTCTTACAGCTTTCACTATAAACATACCGTTTACTGCATTCCTCTATCGATGTTTGTTTTCGAGATATTTAATTTTGAAATCAGGGAGTCCTTTTCTGGACACCCTGTATATGATCTTCGAGAAAAAAGATCAATTTCGCAGGCACGGTATATTTCTATTATGTGATATTTTTCTAGTTTCGTTTCTAATCACACTTGTGCTAAACTGTGATCAAAATACGCCTATAACGAGTCATATAAATGCAATATAACAGTTTTAAAAGCTGTGTTACACGATAATTGCAAGAGACTCACTGAGTACTGTGTTGAAATAGCAAAGCGCTATAATCAGTGGAAGCGAAGTATTTTGTAACATCGTCAGTTTTCATCCAACATAAAAGTTGTTTAAAGACATTACGCAATAAAAATCCAATTGCTGCTTTAACTAAAAATATAATTATTACACCACGGAACTATTTCGGCTTTTACTCCATCTTCAGGTTATATCAGATGGTTCACATGATTGTTACGCTTAATGGACTTAACTGCGGGGTCATCAGTCCCTAAACATACAAACTACTTATGAACTACCTTATATTAAAGACGTCACAAACATCCATGCCCGAGGGGGGATTCGAACCCCCGACAGGTAGCGGTCTCGAGCAACAGAGCATAGCGCGTCAATGCGCTCGGCCGCTCCGCCGCGGCATATCAGATCGTCGTGACATCCACATACGTAAATGATTTCCTGTTGTCAATTTATTATTGCTTCATGAATTTTATTAAAGAAAAATTTGTTCTGAAAATATCTTACGATTTTCTTATTGATGTTTGACAGCTTCTTGACGGATATTTTTGGTTATCTGTCAAGAAGATGCCAAACATCAGTAAGTCAATCGTAAAATATCTTCAGAAAAATTTTGTTTTAATAAAATTTATAAAGCAATATATAAATTGAAACCCCAAAAACCATTTATGTATGTGGATTTCACGACCATCCGATATAACCTGAATATGGCGCTAAAGCTGAAATAGCTCCTACAATGTAATAAATATACTTGTATTTAAAGCAGCAATTAGAATTTTGTTGCATAATGGCTTTAAATGACAAATGTAGTGCTGCAGGCCCAAGACAGACCTAGTAAAAGTTGTTAAAATCTTGAGTGATTCGGTGATAAAAAAATCTTTAAAAGATTCGGTGAAAAGGCATATTATTTACTATAACATGTTACACATTACATACCAGTCAGCAAAATCAGGATTATTCCAGAACGTTATGAAATCACATTCAACATAAAACATGCACCGAAAGGTGTAAATATATGAATTGAGGATTTTATGAACATGTTTAAGCAGGGCGTTTATGTATCTGAAGAACGACATGTAGTCCATAAGTGCCCAATTTTTGAGAATTGAAAGAGACATTTCAGAACTACGGAGGTATAGTCTTCTGAATACAAGTAATAAATCATGCGCTAAAATTCTAATAAAACGACTGTTGCCAATGTTTATAAAGCTTACTTCTGCTCTGTGCTATGAATATCTGTAGTTTGTCGTTGTCGTTGCAGAACTTGGAGTTTACTCTTGTACTGATGTGCTCCATAACAATAGCCGCCTAACTGCCGCCAAACTGCTGAATTCGTCGGTGTATAATAGTACTGTTCTAATTGTAATGTTTTGTAATGTGTTGTCGTAACGTACACAGACACATTAATAAAACCAGTTTGTTTTTTTCCAGCAGTCTTCACTTCTGTTATAGGCTGAAAGAAGAAAGAAAATTTATAGGATGTCTTGTAAACAATTTTTGAAAGATATTCGTCGCCGTGTTTAATGCAGGTTCGTGGATCTCTTCGTTCAGCGCCACACACACTGCTGACGAGATCTTCTGTGACTTGCTTCAATCTGATTAGTAAATAAGAGTATCCAGAACACTGGATTTTATCTCACCTTCATCAAATTCTTGAAGTGGTCGTTTGATGTTGTTTGTATACTTTATATAAAAGATGACTTCGCAGACTATCATTAATTTCAGGTTAATATTCTTTTATTGTTGCTTCGTAAATAATAGTAATAGTTTTTGCTTAAACAAACGTACATTCAGTTTAAGAACATGCCACAACATATCTTTTTTATTATTATTATTCATTTGTAAACCACAACAAGACAACAAACATAAAAAAATCTCTGACAAAGAGTCTTAAGCTCCACAGTTCACAGCACTACACGAAATATATTAAGGAATATCTCTGCCACTATATATTCGAAATATCACCGTCACATGAATTACTAAATGTACTACTACAGGTACCTAAACTTACAAAATACTTAAACTAACTCTAACGTACGCTACGAAACACACACACACACACACACACACACACAGCCTTTCCCCAAGGGAGGACTCTAATCTCCGTCGGGGGCGGCTAAGCAATGTGTGGTGTGGCGACTTAGACCACGCGCCCGTTCCCATACGGTAAAGGAAGGTCATGTTCGAACTGCATATTCACCATGACGCAAGTAATATAGGAAGGCTCTGCATTTAAACTGTCAAATTGTCTTTCCTCCATTGATTATGAAAGAGCGTTTGAGAAAGTCAATCGAAGCAGTAGGAAATTTCAAGAAGCAGAGGGATCCCACCTCGTCTTTTAAGAGCAATACAAAGTCTATAGAGTAATAACAAAATACAAATAAAGTAGCAGTCACAGATGTAACGTGGCTAAAGTAAACCAAGTAATTAGACAAGTGTGCCCCCTTTCACCAACAGTTTTCAATAATTTACCTAGACTATTGTGACGATACTGCCGGCCCTCTCATCTCTATGTTATTTTACGATACCGTCTGCGTCGGATCCGGAATCGTGTGGTTCAATAGTGATACATTTTGTGTGTGAAGTTATAAACGAAATAGCCAGCCTAGGAATCAGTGTAGGACAGTGTCTCGGTGATACTGTGATTAAAACAAGTGATAGATTTCATTAATTAAGAGATTTATATATTTTCTTTCCAGACAGTTCTATAAACAATAGTTGCGTCATTGTATGTTATTTCAAGACTTAAACAGACGAATTGTAAAATGTTTTGTGAAAAACAAAA
Source organism: Locusta migratoria (assembly GCA_026315105.1). Lineage (NCBI taxonomy): Eukaryota > Metazoa > Arthropoda > Insecta > Orthoptera > Acrididae > Locusta > Locusta migratoria. The sequence continues at coordinate 405,951,805 of CM048744.1, read as the reverse complement.
ATAAATGAAAATTAATTGCATTGTATGTATGTTAGGCTCATAAAGAAGTTGTGTAGACTAGCTAATTGTATTAATTAATTTAATAGTCGAGATTTGAATATTATAATTCTCTGTTTATATTGACTGACGTGAGATTTTGAACTTATTTTGAGAATTGCCAAGATAATTGATAGTTCAATATATGTTAGGATCGTGTATGATGTTAACTAATTAATTGACAATTAACATTTTGGTTTGTTGTAAAACAAAAAAGTAGCGTGATTAAAACTTAAAAAAGATAGGTGCGATCTAAAATTATTGTATGCATAGTGTTCATTTTTTATTGTGATTATTTTTGTGTACATGAAATGTTTTCTTTGTGTGTTTGTTCATTGTAAATTAGTATATTCAATTGTTATGAACAATGCATTATTGCGGCCATTATATATTTGCCTCACCGCCTTGCGTGAGGGAGTTCGAGTTTTAGTCGTTTGTCAAGTGCTCTGGAATGTATGTCGCTCTGTGTTTTGAAATGGAAGTACTATCAACTAAGTTCTGTTGTATTGTCGATGTTTTGAATTTGTAATGTTTTGGTGGAGAAGAAGTTTGATTCAAATTAAAGAAGAAGTGAAAAATTGTACCTACGAGTATTTATTTCTACGACGACGCCCCAGGAGAATAATGTTACAGCGAGCAGAACCCCCATACATAGAAATGTTGAAAAGCTGAGTATTATGTTTGAAAGTGGTAGAATGAAATGTAATGACTTAACAGTATATTAAAACATTATACTATGTAACTGTTTCTTGCTGACGAATAGGTGTTGAAGGTCGCAGGGCTGTTCTGTAATGGAGCAGCCGCATTTCTTCAGGTTGACTCTGCACCGTGATACTCCCGTTCCTAGTCTATTCAGTGCTTTCCAGATCGTATATGGAAGATGGAAGGCAGCTGCAGGTTCTTCCCTGCGACTGTTCCCGGGTATTTGTACGTTTGGGCACAGTTCTTCTCGTGGTGCTTTGGGAGAGAGAGTGGAGTTATAGTTGCTGGTAGAACTACTGGGTTATAAGGTCGTGGTCCATAAAACTTTTCAGTTTCTCCTAACTTTTCGTCCAGAGCTGCGACGGACATCTTCAGAGGTCTTCTCACTTGCGTGGAGTCGGCAAGACTCAACGCAAGTGAGAAGACCTCTGAAGATGTTCGGCACAGCTCTGGACGAAACGTTAGGAGAAACTGAAAAGTTTTATGGACCACGGCCTTATAACCCGGAAATTCTACCAGCAACTATGACATCCGCTCGGGAAAGCCTTCATTGTATGAGAGAGGAGTTAATTCGGTTGTTTGAAGCAAACTCTTCCTTGATGTACGCCTAGTAGGTTGGAGGCTACGATCAAACAGTGGACGCCTGGGTTCCTTTTTCTGTTTAACCTTTTCGATTTATGAAGCAGTCTTCCTTCTGATTTCTGAGGGACTATGCCCATAAGTTTGTGCAGCTGACTAGTGGAAGTTGGGCGGAGACATCCTGTTATGATGCGTCCTGTTCCAGTCAGGGCTATAACAACTTATGCCGCAGGGTGGATTTTTGATGCAGGTGCCAAGGAACAACACCAAGACCGAAATAAAAGTTGATAGATGGGCTAATGGGAACTTATACTGAGCTAAATAAGATGGCAAACGACATGACAGATTGGAAAGCTACTGCGTGAAAACCTGCATTCGGGCAGACCACAAGTGATGAGGACATGAATATTTCGTAGACATAGAGCCTACTTTTCTACACGCGCTAGTATTTAGAGGAGAAAAGAAAAATGTTCAAAGTCACTGAAAAAGTTGAGGAAAAGGAGATCTATTGAATCTTGAACTAGAGCAACTAATATTAGTAAAGAATATACAAAGAGATGCACACACTCCGGTTTCTTAAGGCTACTTCTTAAATTTAGCTCAAATACGTAGGATTTACTATTAAGCATTGCGAACAGCTTCAGCTTATTTAGGAAAGGAGGAACATCTTTATTTTGAATTGGCATCTTTGTTCTGCGGAAACTGATTGTGTCTACTGTACTATTGTTAGTTACATCGGTTTTCCTAGTTGGCGATTGTTATTCTTGCTGTGATAGTTCAAGATTTCTTCTATTGAATGGCTGGTGTTGCAATTGCCCCGTTTTATCAGGTGTTGTGGTGTTTCTTGTTAAGTGCCAATAGTACTTCAACGTTGGCGTCTTCATTTAGTAACAGAAGCGGCTTTCTTCTGTCCTATAATCTACATAGGGGTTGCTTGTGGCGTGTCTTGTGGCGGCTGAGTTTCCATTGGTATTAAACCCCAGGCGACTCCTAGCGCTTTGCTAAGTTTTTCCAATTTGTCTCCGTGTTTTTTAAGATTCTCGAGGTCTATTTATAATAATATAGAGGAGATCTCCATTGTGCATCATCTTCATGGTAGATTCTTCAGCAGCTTCTTGGCGGTTCTTGTTCCGCTTCCGTGTCCTCTGGGGGCGACTCCAGGCGACCTTGGAGTCAGTGGCGGCTCGTACAAAATTTGAACAGTGTGCTACAATATTACAAAAATAAACAGGAAATAAAATTTACTAAAATAAAAAGTCAACCTTTGAATGATTGCCTTTAAGTAAATATCAATTAATACTGTATTGACAGAAAGACCTTCAGGGGAATCTATAACAGAGCTGCCAACTGCATGTATTCACTGCAGGTAGTAAATATAAAGTTTAAAAAATTAAATTTTATTTACAGAAATTAAAAATTTGGGCTCAGATGTATTTGAATACGAGCCTCACACAGGTAGGTTTGAGAGATAATGCCTGAGCCAGCGTGCTATTTGACTCTGTATGCCGCTATATTCTTGATATACTATTCTTCCGCAACCGTTACTCGCAGTGCGAAGAGAAATATTGATGTGGTGCTGCAGTCGGTCTCAGCGCACATGAGTCGCCAGGCCTGACGTCACGTCTGCGCATGAACACTAGCGAACAGACGACTGCGCCGCCTCGTACCAGCGCGGCTGAATCCCATTTCAGCACACGGAACTGGTTTCCAGCTATCGCGGCGAGAACGCTCCAAAATGCGTTTTCATCCTTATTACTAGCATTCTAATACGCATTGGAAGAGAATTGCCACAATTTTATTGTGATATCTGGATCGCATTCCAAGAGAAAGGATGTAATTTTACAGCGATTTCTCGCTTGCTTTCCAAGAGAAATGGCATAATTTTAGTATAGTAATATATTTACAGTGTGCTGCAGCACATTAGCACATTATCACCAGCCTCCACTGCTTGGAGTCACATTTAAGGTAGCTCGCGGTGAGCGAGCCACCGCAGTTGACACAGTTTGGTAGCATATCGCGAGGTTTCTTACACTCGCGAGTGTCGTGAGCCTCGGCAAAACTTAAGTTAAAGCAGTACAGTATTAACAGGGAGAGCCTCATTACATCACGCTGTTGTGGTCGTTGGCTGGTGATGATCAAATACATCACCCTGTAATTATAACAAAGAACTAAATTGGTAAGTCATTTCTAAAGAAAACGTAGAAGGGTAGGTAGTCCAGTCAATGAACGCATTCTAGAGTGCATGGAATATGCGAGAATTTTTGACTTCAGGACTTTGTTAGGGATGGTTAGGAGGTGAACATACTAAAAGTCCCCGCCCCTGGGGGGTTATCTAACGCGGGGAGGGGGGTGGAAAGGTACCATTTTTTGGTTTTACGATTATATCTCGAAAACGATCGGTTTTAGGAAAAAATTGTTCCAAATACAAATTAAAGATAATTGAATTTGCTATAAAATTGTTTCTATACATACATATTCTATACATATTCCCAACGGTTTTCGAGATATACGTTCCTGAAAATCGACAGTTTAGGAAAAATCGTCTTTACCTCACTAATTTTGTCAAACATTCAGATCTAGTGACTCACTCGATCGTTCCACAGAAGATTTGTCTGAAAGAAAGTTGTAGAGCATTATATTTCCTTCAATTTGATATGCACATTTGCTACTTTATCTTCAGCCTATCAGAAGTTACATCATTTATAAGATGTACGCTCAGTTTCGATGTCCCTCCATAAATGAGTGTTTTGATTATATGATTGCTAATATTGTAATAAAAACTACAATTATGAAAAGATTTCAATTGCAAGTACTTTCTTGTCATTGTTAAACTGTTGTTATTTACCATACTAGCACGTTACATAAGGTAAAACCGTTACAGCCCCTCAAAACATTTATGGAGGGACATCGAATCTGAGCGCGCATCTTATAAATGATGTAACTTCTGATTGGCTGAAGATGAGGTTGCAAACGTGCATATTAAATTGAAGGAAATTTAATGCTCTACAACTTTTTTCAGATAAATTTTCTGTGAAACGATAGAGTGAGTCACTAGAAGTAAATGTTTGACAAAATTAGTGAGGTAAAGATGATTTTTTCCGAAATTGTCGATTTTCAATAACGTATGTCTTGAAAACCGTTGGGAATTCGAGGTATATGTATAGAAACAATTTTATAGAAAATTCAATTTTCTTTCATTTTTATTTGGAACAATTTTTCCTAAAGCCGACCGTTTTCAAGATATAAGCGGAAAACCAAAAAATGGTACCTTTCCACCCCCCTCCCCGCTTTAGCAAACCCACCAGGGTCGGGGACTTTTAGTATGTTCACCTCCTAACTATCCTTAACAAAGTTCTGAAGTCAAAAATTCTCGCATATTCCACGCACTCTACACTCCTATTTTGAGCACTCATTGACTGGACTAAGGTAAATTTACTAAACCCGAACGCCAGTTCCCTCGAAAGAACTGGCAACGGCTTGAGAACAAGCTGTCTACCGTGTAACGGGGAGAAAAAACCTCCAAGACGGGGCGATGGAGCGCTAAGGCTTGGTGGGTGGGGGGACAGGTGTCGATGGGCGTGGCCTGCAAGGCGGGTCACATTAATCACAGCCCCTCCCCTCGGCCCACCCCTCCCCCTCCCCACCCGCCTTCAATCAGCGGCGGCGCTGGGTGGTACGGCTTGCCGCTCGCTCGCTGATTATCAACACCTAATCCATCTTAGCCGACCCTCTATTGGCCGCGTCCGACTGTTTGTTAATGTTCCTCCAGATTGAGGGAGAAAGGGCGCATAGCAGCCGCTGGGGTGGGAGATGAATAAAAGGGAAACGATTTCTCCCCACCGGCCGCCCCAACTTCCGTCGAAACCCTGACAATCACCAGGAATTATTCGAGTCTTCCCGGAAAAGTCTGCAATCAGCGTCTGTTAATTTCTGCAAGACGTGGATGGTCACAGTGGAAGAATTATTGCTCGGTCTGGCAGGAGAACGTTAACCCTTACAGTTATTCGAAGGAAATTTACGCACGATAATTGAAAATCAGTGTCCTTCAACTATACGGACTGAACATGTAGCGATATATGTTTGAACGCCGGCCGCAGTGGCCAAATGTTCAAAACGGTTCAAAACGTTTGTATAGCTTATGGGACTTAACTACGGGGTCATCAGTCCCTAAAGTTACGAACTACTTATGAACTAACTAACACTATGGACGGCACAAATATCCATGCCCGAGGGGGGATTCGAACCCCCGACCGTAGAGGCCGTGCAGACCGTGACTGGAGCGCCTCAGTCCCCTCGGCCACCGCGGCCGGCTTCTGTTTATAACGTTGATGACCAACAGCTATTGGAATTGCTCACATTGTTCAAGCAAGCGTTGTGTACTGCAACGTTATAAACAGAAGCCGGCCGCGGTGGCCGAGCGGTCTGCAGCGCGCCAGTCACGTTCCGCACAGCCACTACGGTCGGGGGTTCGAATACCCCCTCGGGCATGGATATTTGTGCTGTCCTTAGTATTAGGTAGTTCATAAGTAGTTTGTAAGTTTAGGGACTGATATCCCCGTAGGTAAGTCCCATAAGCTCTACAAATATTTGAACCTTTTTTTATGTTTGATCACGGGCAGTAAGTACTCGAAGGCGGTCAATAAAATAAATTTCTGTGTTGCTGATTACTGCTATTTTAAAACCAATAGTCAATGACAAACATGTAATGCTATGGAAGTGGTACGTTTCAGCATGGAAAGTTACTTTTACAAATGGTGACGGAACGTTTGAAGCAGATGACCCATATAGTGAACAGACCTCACTCCTCACGATAAAGATTAAAACAAAGTAGGTCAACGGATGATTCTGAACATCTGAATCTGCATATGGGTAACAAAACTGTTCATGAAATATGGGACCCATAGCTCTCATTAGTAAATGAGAAAGTATCCCATTTAACTAAAGAATGAAATTTGTCATAATAAAGTGATGTACATTGTAAAATACCTGGGTAATTCTGTTAGTGGTCTATCTGTTGGGCTACCGCTTCAGAAGACCAATGAAAGCTTAGTAGTTTATTGCCTGTTTTAATCCTATGGCGTATGAGACAGGAGACTTTTTAATTTTCTGAAATTGTTTATTGAATTTAACGGGAAGAAAGCTCTTCGTGACTCTGTATAAAGCTTTTATTTTTTTTTAATTAACTGGTTAGAAGCACTGTTAATATTCTCATGCATAATTCGGCATCAATGGTCCGTATTAGCTTCTGTTGTCGTATGCTTTTAGGAGTTTCCCTACTATTTTCAATTTAAGCTGTTTGAAATATTTTACATGAGCGCCACCACCGGGCATTCGCCGTATTAACTTCACTGACGGCAGTGTTAACAATTTATTGTAAACATAGGCATGTTGACCAGGTATGTGAATGTGCCTCTATCATTACACAGTCGTGGCCACCGCTGCATGTAAATTAATTTTTTCTGTACTTTTATCTGTTTTCACTGCTTCATGCTCCGCTTCTTTTTCTTTGTTTTCGATGCCTAAAATCAATAATTCTATTTAAGATTTTTAACGTATCTTTATAACGATCGTGCAAGATAGGATCGCATCTTAATGTCTTCTGTATTTACTATGTTATTTATAGGATTCTGATGGGTTTTGCCGACCGTATCATAGTTTTAATGATTTGTCACTGCCAGATTGTGTGGCTAGTGAGGGTTTTATCAACTCATCTGATGTAATATTTTAAGGAAAGTTACTAAATATAGTTTTCTGAATTCCTCTTACCAAGTAAGACGTATTAAATATTTCAGAATTCGAAACAACGTTACCTGTTAGCAGCAGTAACCTTGAAGTAGATATGTGGGTGTCGCAAAGCAACTCATATAATTTAATAAAGACGAATTAATGTCCTTGCAGAGTGTGGAGTGTGGAGATAAAACAATCATATAAGACCGGTTGATAGAGCAAAGAGTCGTGCCTAATAATTGGAGAGTTGCACAGGATAAGCTACTGAATTACCACTAATGTCAAACTGTCTATAAAATTTTGAGGCAATATCAGTTCATCTCCTCTCCATTCCATTTGTCGCCTTCTCTGTCCATGTCAGCTGCATCTGTAGCGACTATCACCGTGTAGTTTCGGTTTTACGCAACTCAGTCCGAGTCCGAAGGAACAGCCTCGAGGTTAGTCGCGATGCACCGGGCATGCCGGGCACCGTGGCTCAGTGCGCCCGGTCAGACAGCTGAACGCCCTCTGTTAAAGCACATCGCGACTACAAGAAACGGAACTACCCATGGAGCAAAAGGGGGGAAGGGGGAAAAAAACGTGGTGTAGGGGCAGGTAGAAAGCAGGAGACTCGGATTGGAATCCTGGCTCAATGCACATTTTCAACTTTACCCATTCGCAGTTAATGTCATACATTCCATAAATATGAATAGATAATAACTACAGGATCAAAAGGGACGTATGATCTTTCGAACATGTTCTAAACGACAAGCGCCACATATGCCACTGCATGTCTCCTTCACTACGAGTCGTAGATGGTTCTCATTCCCATACCAATTATTCCCTTATGGTAGGGAATATATGACTCAAGTTGAGACGATATCGGTGTAGTAGTTTAGGAGGAGATTTTGGAACATCAACAAACAAATTACATTAATCTTCTTCATCATCATCATTTCAATACGATTTCGGAAAAACAGGTTGCCGTACTCAGATCACTACACTGTATCTGAATGTGAACGACCAGTGCTTTCCAGTATCGCTGATGAAAACACCTTTTGCCTGTAAGGCTGTAGCATTTATTAGATATGCTTGATGCTACAATGTTCTGTGTTTTCGGTGCTTCTATGACAATTATCAACCGGAATTTTGTATAGGTGTTAAAGATAGTGACGATGGCGACAGTGAGTAAATAACACAGCGCAATAAGTAAAATAATCAGTTGCTACTGTGTTATTTGCAATTATCCTGACTGTTTACTCAAGCTGTAACATAGGAGTGGGTATAAAGGCATATAATTATGCACAATAAAAGAAATAAAGAAAAGTGAAAAATAAATGACCCGAAGGCGATGATTTTTTATTTTTTTATTTTCTTGGTTATTTTTTAATCGTTTGACTTTTCATTATTTTTGTTTTTCTTTTTTATATTTCTTTTATTTGCTTAATTATTTTTTTTAAATACAAAAGTAGCAATTACATATTTTTAAAATTGTTTTGCGGCTAGGTATCGAACGCGGATTTGTTGCATGAGAGCCTAGCACCTTGCCGATTACACCACGTTGTCTCGCTGAGCGGTAATCACCATGTATAAGTAGACACGTTACGCGTGGTAATTTGCTGCGAATTTGATCTCGATTTTCTTAGACATCAAGGCCCATTGGAATAAATCCTTTTCGGTTGATGGTCTGGAGGAATTCCCTCACAACATACCTGCGACCCATCAAAATCCGTTGGTACCATACTTGGTGTTCCGCTTGTCAGAAATCAGAGCTGGGACAGAGAGAGTCAGATATTCTTTCTTCCCGCGAACTATTCGAGAATGGAGTGGTAGTGAATAGTATAAAGATGGTTCAATGAACCCTCTGCCAGGCACTTACACGTGATTTGCAGAGTATCCCGCGTAGATGTAGAAGGCAGAATGTATGTAGACGATTTCAAATTGCATGAACCGAATTATCCATGTGCATTTTCAACTTTTCACGCCGTAATGTATAGTCCATTAGATTTCGGGACTGCAGGAGTGCAAAATCCCTTTCTTGAGTTACATCGATTTCTTGACCATCTGAACTCCATTCACGCAAACATCGTCTACTATGGAAATGGAGAAAGATGGCTGCCTCCCTATTTTGGATGTACTCGTTCGTCGAAAAGCTGATGGTACATTAGGACGTGCAGTATATCGAAAACCAACCCATACGAATCTGTATTTACATTATAGTAGCTGCCATCATCCGTCACAAACCGCAGGGGTCCTTAAGAAATTGGTGCACAGAGCACATTCTATATAAGACGATGAGAACTCGCAGGAAGATCTCACACACCTGAAGAGCATTTTCAAAGCAAATGGATATTCACAGGTACAGATTCGCAGAGCATTCTATGTGAGTCCGAGAGTGCAAGCACGTGACGGGGAAGAAGAAGACGAAAATAATAGTTACAGATCAAGAGTCCTCTTACCTTCCGTGGGCGGTCTGTCGTCAAAGATAAGCCGCATTCTCGACAAACATCTTGTTAAAGTTATCTTCTGGCCACCAGTGAAGATTGCAGCCTTACTCGGGTCAGTAAAGGATGATTTGTTGTGTCGCAAGTCAGGTGTGTACCAGATCCCATGCGTCAATTGTGATAATTCATATGTAGACCAGACAATACGCGTTGTCCAGGAGAGATGCGTCGAACACAAGATATACTCGCCTATTACAGATAGACAAGTCAGCTGTGGCCGAACATTGCATAGAAACCGGTCATTGCATGAACTATAGTGATGTGAAGATTTATACCCATATCTTCGTTTTGGGATGCTATATTTAAGGAAACTGTTGAAACTAGACTGGCCAACAACTTAATAAACAGAGATAAAGGTTTTAATTTAGACAAAGCTTGGAACCCTGCACTTGGAGTGCTGAAATTGCAGAGGAGACATGAAGGTGTTGCCGCCGCCGAGCATGTATCGATAAGTGAACACCAGAGCGCTTCCGCCACGGGGGACGCACGCGTGTGAGTACTTCGATATGCAGTAAACCAGCATCTGTGACGCGCACGCGCATTGCCACCGCGATCAGGCTTATAAGGCTGCGCCCTGCACCTAGTCTACAGTCTTCGACTCACTCTGAAGATGCCGGACGGTACGCGGAAGAATTGGATTTTGCGCGGCTGCATTCCCGAAATCTAACCGAATTATCCATGTTAGAACGGTCTTGGCTACTAGTGTTTACTTCTGGATTCTCGAACAGTTCATCAAAGGAGTAGGTCAGGTGGACCGCGGGTCGCCATATGAGTGGGACAGGTGATGCGCAGGTCTGGTGGACTGGGCCGCGTGTGCGTTGAGAGGTAGCCTGCTCGCAGGGGCGGACGCTATTAGGCGCTTCTGCCGCGGAACAAAGCCAGGTGCGAGGCGGCCGGGCCACTCCAGTGCTGCCGCCTGCAGGAGGGGCGGCGCACCACTCCAGCTGGAGCCTCCAGAGCGGCGGCCTCTCCAGCCGGTTTAATTCTGGCCCCAGCCGCGGCGCGTCGAGGGCGCACCGCCGTCGCTCCCCCGTTTTTCGGACGAAGGGATCCTGATTGGACGTTCCCTCTGAAAGGAAATTAAGCAAACCCTGCGAACTGGAGGAGGAGGGCCGCAGACGGCAAATACTGTGCCGTATGCCCCGGCAGAGAGCCAGAGTTGCAAATAAATGCCGCGAGATAGCCCGTATCTGCGCGGCAGAAAATTAGGAAAGAAGGAGGGCGGCAGGTTCTGCGAACGCGGGGACAATTACGGCGAGCACTCGACCCGCTCCGGACGGCCACACTGCTTCACGCCGCGCCGGACAGTAATTGTTCCGATGCGCGGCTCCCGCGTTCTCTTGCTGGCCTGTCTTCTGGAGTGAAGTACCTGCAAGTCTGCGAAAGAGAGCTGTAGCTTCCAGAATGTGACTAAAGAGAAGGGGGAAAATTATTTGGTGGGGTGCACCATGTTGGGCGAACTGCTGGAATAGAGGAACGACTGGATAAGTAGGAAATAATTAAAAGTCCTGAGGTACAATGAAATCCTGATTCGCTTTTACACGGAGTAGTCTGCAACAGTGGTACCTTAGCTTTGCATTTCTCGCGAATCTCTCGGCAAGCGCGAAGGTACACGTCACTGTGCAAGGTGCTGGTTGATTCTATGTATGAGAAGAATGCACCTTAGTTTCGACTCTGAGTCATAATTCCAAATGTATATAGGTTTAAACTGGAGAGGTAATCCACCTTATGCAGTACGCCTTTTTGATTTATTTATATCATTTATTGTGCCATCTTCTGTGGGTTTTTATATTTTAATTTTTGAAACCTGCTTTACATGTTTCAGTTTTTTGGATTCCATTGCTACCGCACATAGCGCAAAGCCAACAAAACAAGTCTGGCACGATGCAACGCTTCTGTTGTGCACGTCATAGCGCTCCACTCTGCGCAACAACCAGTGTCGGCTGCTGCTGAACCAGATAACTGGGGATTCACTTGTATCAGTGCCGAATCTTGATAGGGGCTCCCCCCCCCCTTTCCCAGATCTGCCGCTCGGCGAGACAATTTGGAAGACCTGTTTGTGAGTCGCCGGGGGAAAGCCTCCCCCTTCAGATATATTGATATATTGTAGGCGATAGGGAGAATATAGATGTAATATGAAAAGTTAACGAGTGATGAGTGAACTTTAACGCTGAAGTTGAACATGGAAGCGGTGCTGTGTTGAAATCATGCGTGTAATTTAGAGCAAGTAAAATGGAGCGGCTCGGCGAAGCTTCAGGTGACGCAAGTAGGTCGTCGAGGGCGCCGTACTGCATAACAGCGCGACAGGTGTATTGCTTGAAAGTGCCTGGGGCATACCTGATCGGAAGTAGGAGACTTGTCACGTAGCAAAGATCAGCTATGCCACATCTCTAAAACACAGGCCGATGGGGTGAACCTCTTCGTATAAATACAGGCGAAAAAGACAAATCGGGCAGTCAGCCACGGCAGAGAGAGAGGCAGCCACTGCTGGGCGGTTAACTGCCGCCCAGACCGTGCTCCTCGTCGGCAACAATTATTATTGTTATCGCAAAACTGAGTCTGTCGCAGGCTGGAGCTCTACGACGCAGCGCGGCCAGCAACCATCACGAACAACACGACGTCCCTGACGAGAGATGCAGACAGCGAAATAGCGGCGGCCCAGCCTGACGCAACGGGCAGTGGGGCCCCGGCCTCGACAGCAGCGCAACCGGGCGTCGAACTAACGCATGGCGCGGTAAGATTGCAGCCACTTACTCACCCAGGGGTGCCGTGTGGACGAAAGCACGCGGCCACACCTGAAGCGCTCCTGTGACCGTCTGGAAAGCGAAGCAGCAGCAGCGGGAGAAGGAGGACCTGGGTTCAAGTCCCGGACAACGCCCAGCACGGTACGGTCATCGCGGGGCGGCGGCGCGGTGCAGTGCGAGGATGATACCTCGCCTTTTACGCAACACAGAGGCGTAGCGGCCGGCGGACAGCCGCACCAGCCGCGTCAGCTACGACGAGGCTCGTGGCGTCAGCTGGGCGTCACCTCAGCGCATACAGCGCACACGCACAAGCCACTCGGCCGTTTATAAGCATGAATTTCAATCAAGTGTTTTGTTATACTGGACCACTGTTTCATTGTCACCCCATCTCCCCAGTTGAGTACTGAGCTCACAGCCCACATGGAACGAACTAGTGTAGCTATCCTGACGTAGACGAAGTCTGTGTGTAGAAAATTCGTCATTCAGTGTCGAAACTGTCGAATAGTGCCCAGACACATTACAATATTTTCGTTAAAAGATTTGCACAATGTCATTTTTCTTTGATAATAATCACCAAGAACATACGAATATGAACACTAAAACACAGTAAGTAACTTATTACACTGTTAAGTGACTGTAAGAAAATGAATCTGTTAAGATGAACAAACTACTTTCGCGACACGTGTCACTGTAAGCAACAGCCCCTCCTAACGATACACATGCGCAATGGCTGCTCTCCATCACTTCCTTTCAAACAGTTAAATATTTGTTACAACGAAGAGAAGAAATGTCGTTTACCGTAAAAATCGGGACACCTTCGCAAAAACCTCCAAAGACATGTGGCAAGTAACAATACAAAAGTCATTGTTGTTCCAGTATGTGTTAAAAAGTAGTTTGGGTTTAAAAAATTGCTTGCAGTTGGTCTCGAACACAATTATTGAGCACATCAGTCAAATGAGTTAAAATTAGCGATTAGTGATCATCGCTAATTTTAACTCAGTTGACTGATGTGTTCAATAGTTATGTTAGGTTCTCTTGTAATAGACCTTGGTTCACCATCAGGCAGCCTGGCATTGCTTTTATGTTTTTAATCACGACTTGACGCCTAGTGACGTCTTCTTTATTTTTATTGTATGCCAGTATGCATAAGGAGGCATATAATGCACCTGTTTGATCAGTCTGTGTAGTTCTCTTCGGTGAAGATGGTTTATAACCGAAACCGGTAGAAGATTGAAAAATAATAAACAGCTGATGGTTTACAGTATGCATTTCCTCAAATCATCAGCTGTTTATTAAAAACCTTATATATCAACCAGTTTAGGTCAATAGACCATTTCCATGGACAAAAAGATGTTAAAACTGAATGGTAAAATGCATCAAATAAAATATGTCTGGTTGAGACAAACAGGAGTCAGTATAACTAAAAATATTAAAAATACAGTGGTCATCTTAGATAAAACCTATCAACACAACATAAAAGGTAAGAACAGACTCCTGTTTGTCTAAACCAGATGTATTTTATTTGATGCATTTTACCATTCAGTTTTCTTTTTATCCATGAAGATGGTCTATTGACCGAAAGTGGTTGATATATAAGGTTTTTAATAAACAGCCGATGGTTTTAAAAATGCATTTTATGAAAAGGAAGATATTTTATTTTGACAGGTGAATTACATGATATAATAAAGGAAATGAACTAGCAGTCATATTACGTTCCGTCTGCCAGTTGGTTTAATGGAAGTATGGGTAGTAGTGAGAGAGGCTAGCACTGCGACTGGGCTCCGTTAGCGCCCTAGCAAACACAGGAGCTAACAGCTGCGCAAGTTGGCCGACAGCCGTAGAGCTGCTGCATGCTACACGTGGAAGAGTCCAGTGGGCGGTGCGCGCCAGTCCGTAACCGCGGGAGCCACGAGGGTTCTGCGAAGCGCTCTCTGCAGCCCACGCTCACCTCCGCAATGCTTCCAAGAAATCTGCTGTACCTCCATACTCCTAGGGAGAAGCCGCGATTGTACGGCTGTTAAATCACAGCGTTATTTCACGTTACTGTGATTTCTCAGGAACATGAATCTTCTAATAAAACTTTTATCCATTCTGTTGGTAACTGCGACTGTATATTGAAATAGGTATCAGAAACTACTGCAACCAGTAGTAGAAGATTTATTAAACCATGACTGGTTTCAAGCTGCCTAGCAGCTCATCGTCAGATGGTATACATTTAGTGCAAATTACATTTTTATCTGTGGCAGGGCAGAAAACAAGAAAAAACGTAAACACTAATTTTGGTATGCTACACTGAATAATTACAATATAAGTTTGTCTTCAAGATGTTACTTACAGTTATGCGTTTCACATTTAATTTTTCCAGATGTGTTCCGCTTCTGGATAGCATTTCACAACACAGCCCTTCTATCAGCACACCACAGCAACTCCCACGACTTTCAAGTGAAGCGGAACATATATGGACGAATTAAATGTGAAACGTATAACTGTAAGTAACATTTTGAAGACAAACTTATATTGTAATTATTCAGTGTAGCATACCAAAATCTATGATTTGCGGTCGTTTTCATTGTTCGTTCTTGGTCGTTCGTTGATCATTTGGCTCAGCTTTTTTATTACAGAGGACATTCAGCCCTTTGACCGGGCGCGCTGAGCCACGGCGCCCGGCTTACCGCTCGGCTACTCCACCGCGGCTGACGTACTACACAAAATGTAAATATTTGAATAACAAAGGTCGATAAAATGTTTCACCAGTAATTATAAAACATACACACATGATCTAACTCCCCTACCCATACTTATAAATACTTTTGTATCCTTCCTGAAAATGTTCTTTACATATTTTTAAGGTAGAGCTGAAGAAGTAACAATATATTAGCTTGACCCATTTAACCACTCTGCCTTCTTTCCACCGCACCGTCTCCTACCCGTCCAAAAGTTACACCTCACTCCCATATCTCATGCAATTTATGTGGAACTGTAATATCTTTTTAAACGGTCTGATATATTGTTAAGGGCCACGGCGGATTAGCCGTGCTTACCGGGGCGCCGTGCTACGGTGCGCGTGGCCGATCGCCGTCGGTGGTTAGAGTCCTCCCTCGAGCATTGGGTGTTTGTGTTGTCAAAAATGTTCAAATGTTTGTTAAGCTTAAGGGACTTAACTACGGGGTCATCAGTCCCTAAACTTACAAACTACTTATGAACTACCTACAACTAAGGACGGCACAAATATCCATGCCCGAGGGGGGATTCAAACCCCCGACCGTAGTGGCCGTGCAGACCGTGACTGAAGCGCCTCAGTCCCCTCGGCCACCGCGGCCGGCCTTGTGTTGTCCTACGTTTTCATACAAAAAGCGAAATCAGAAATCCCAATATCCTAGCCAAACTGGTTGAATGTTAAATTGTGTTCGTGAGGATAAGATTGCGGCACTACACAAGCTACACTCGTCGATTCCGATACAATTCGAATATGCTACAGTCTTTTGAAAATATGAGACACGTATTGTTGTATACGTGCCCATGTAGCCCTTGAAGTGGTGGAAACGCTCTTGAAGAAAATAAGTTAATTATCTTTCTGAACACATATCTTCGAAACAGTAAAAGTTCAAACATAATTTTCATGTTTGTACTTTAAAACCGTTCAATCACATCTTTAAACATTTTGGTATGTTTCTAAATCCTCCCTTCAACTCGCGATTTCCGAAACGGTGAAACTATTATGTGATATATCCCAACCTCGCAGTAGTCAGATATAAGTTGGAAGTTCTCCTACACATCGCAATTCGCGCGCTCTGCCCACTATATAACGCTTGTCATACATTTCGATAGTGTTGTATGCAATTTCACCTCCGCGTTAGTTATTCCCGGACTCGACAGAGATCCAGACTTCATCGTTTCAATTAAATCCTTCGTTCGAAGACTTTTATCGCTGCACAGAGAACCGCAGGAAACATCATATCCCCATGTAAGACATGCGTCATACGGTGGGCACAGCGCACACAGAAGTATACAATGGTACTTCCAATGATAGGAATAGGGGCACCATGATCACGGCTAAAACCAAGAAAATGCTTCCTTGTCACAAAAACACTCATTGAAACTTTAGAAGAAGCACGTCATAAAGAGCTGTGAAGCTCTAGGTTTTCAGGGGGATTATGGAAATCTGAAGGGAAGCTACCAGTAGGAGACCACCTCCCTTACAGTACCTGGAAGACCCTAACAGACTGAGAACCGGAGAGACAAGACGTAAAGCCAACCCGAAGAACTGGGGTGTCAGTAACGGTGAACTCTGTGAGTGTGTTGTGAGCCAAGACTCGGAAAACTTATTAGTTTACAGAAATCTTAGCGAAGCTTGCGACAAACAATACTGGTTCACAGCAAATGACAATGCCATTCTCGAGGCAGAAACTGAACTGGTGTCGTGTCCTACACAGGAAAGAGGGAAGAGGTAGCAAGGTCAGTCTTCATATCCCGAGCGGAAAGGAGTGACTGCAGAGAGACAGTACAGTAGAAATGCGGATTTCGGGACTCGAGAGGATACTTATTTAGGAAACTTAATGGAACTCATAGGTACAAGGCATTAAATTTATTACTTCCCAAACTAAGCCTACTACACTGGAGTTATTCATTTAAAAAAGCAAGTAGTATAGATCGGTTGACACAACAGAAGCCAGTAATTACGTTCCCAACAGCATTCCCTAGACAGACGCACTCCCCGCGAGAAAAAGACTGTCGTGGAGCACCCTGAGACCGACGGCGATTGTCACGGGCTGGCGCCCGACTCGTTTGACTGAGAACTCCCCTCTTGATCCAAAAACCGGGGGTTTTTAACGGCCGGTGTGGGCGCACTTCTTTTCCCCACTTTGCGACAGTTAACAATTTCCCATTGGCCGCTGCTTTGTTCAAGGAAGCTTTCCCCTCTCTCTGGGTCTTCTACAGAACCACGTTTCAGTCTTTTCCCTTCTGCCATTCCCCGGGTGGGGAGGTGGCTTGTTTGTGCTCTAACAAAATCCATACTTGGTGGCATCATTGTTCAGTTGAAAGGAAAAGGTCACCCCAGTATGGGCAACAACAATGTTTTACGTCAGTTGGCCACGCCTTAGGCTCCGCCTTAGGCCACGCCTCAGGGGAGCTGCTAACTTGCAGTTTTTCTTCTTTACCCTCTCACTCTAGCCTCGTGATACCGCTGACGTTGCTGTTCCCAAGTGACTGGAATCAACATTGCTACGTACATAAAAACGTGACTGTTGGCCACCAAGTACTAATGTAACGTCTCACAACAGCGTCTACACGCTGTATGAAGTTAAGCCCATCTTCTCCGAAAGGTAACCTCCACCCTATGACAGTGGCTGAGGGCATCAGCAGTTCGCTAGGATATTTCTTTACTGTCTACATCCCATAAGATAAACGTGTCTGTTTTAGCCTGTTATCTGCAATGGTTCTATTTCTCAGCCTGGAGTGCATCCCTGTGGCTCACACAGTCTCTCAACAATTCCAATAGTAAAATCAATATATGACATTGAGACGTTATTGTTAATTATTTATACCACATCATAAATTAATATTTACACTCCTGGAAAATGAGAAAAGACACCGTGATTACGTCGATCCAGCAGAGGGAAAATTTACTGACACATTCTTGATGATGTAAAGAAACACAATCATAAAGACAAAGCCATTCGCACGTAAGTATAGCCACCAGAGCGTGCGAAATATCCACGCTAGTACCGCGTATACACACATTTGGCAGCGATGCAAGCTCCATTTTTTCCCATGTAGATGATCGTAGAGGTACCGAATGCGGTCTTGCGGAGTGGCCTGCCATGCAATTTTCACCGTTGCCTTAGGTGTGTTAGATTTCGTGCCGGTTGTGCATATCTCGCAAGATAACGTTTCATGCTCAAAGGAGAACAGACCTGGTGTCATGCTGGCCAGGGTAGTTGACGTTCGCCTTGAAGAGCACATTGGGTGGTGCAAGGTACACGTGGACGTGCAATGTTCTGCTGGAAGAGGATACCGCCTTGTTGGTGCACGAGCGGTAGCAAGACGGGTTGAACGATGAGGTCAATGTATGGTTCACTGTTCAATCTTACCCCGACGATCACCAGAGGAAAACAGTGAATGGAGGTTATGGTTCCCAGATCATGAGGGCAGGTGTCAGCCCCAAGTGCCTTTGTCGTAAAAACTCCAGATTTTAGCACTCCTCCGCACGACGCCACGAAGGCGCACTAGCGGTATGCATGATCGTGCATTGCTGTGTCAATGGAAGTTTTCCACTGCTGCTCGTCAAGGAAACATTAAACAGTGCACGGTACAATGAAACCATCATTCAACCTGTATTGACACTGTTTCATGTGATATGCTTCTCCGACAGAAAAATGCATGTCCACAGGTATCCCTTACCATCCAATGTGCTCATCAAGGTGTACATCAACTACCCTGACCAGAAGGATCCGCATTTCTGTCCCCCATTGAGCATGTTTGGGACGAGATGAAACGTCATCTACCCGACCTACACGGAAACTGGCCCAAATGAAGCACCAGGAGGAAGCTGCATGGCAGGCCATTCAACAAGACTACAATCGTCATCTCTACGTTCGTCTCCAAGTTAGATAGTCAGCTTGCATTGCTGCAAAAGGAGGGTATAATACGGTAATCGGGTCCACATTGGTCACGATCTGGTAACTGTATTCCCGTGCGTACGGCTCCGTCTATGTGATAGTGTGTTGTATACATCCTGAAGATTGTGTCAATAAAATTTCCCTCTGCTGGGGCGACGAATTCATTTTCCTGGAGTATTATTATAGTTGCAGGCCTTTTATCAGACCACGCGAAACATTCATGACTACTTTTTCTTCCTGTTCTTCCAATATTTCTTCATTCTTTCACTAAAGGCTCTCTTCCTATTTTTAGACCACTTTGGTCGTTGGGCTTTAGGTGCTGTTTTCTCTGACCACTTCCAACTTGTACACTTTATGTCTAAAGACGACTTGGCCTATGATATCTTCTGAATCTATATGTGCCCTTTCCAGATCAATTTTGACTTGTATCATCCAGGGAGTAGCGGTCTTGAGGCCCTGGATGTACCTGAGGATTCTGTTGGTGAGTCTGTGAAAGTCTGCTGATGTGTCCATAAAATTTTAGACCCTCTTTCTAATGTTCACTGCGATGTTAGGGAACTTCTCTGTCTTATTCCTGGAGTAAAGTCTGTAGACTTAGTCTGCAATTTTTGATCCAATAATTTTCCTAAAGATTTTTCTTTCCTGTGTGAGGATGTTCTCAAGGTCGGTCTTTGTGTGTAGCATCAGTGTCGCACTGGCACCATATAGCACCTCCGGTTTGATTACAGTGTTGTAGTGACGAAGTTTGGTGATGGTGGAAAGACATTTCTTATTATAGATATCCTGCGTTTTGTATAACGCTCTCTTCATTTTCAATACTCTAGTATTCTGCGCAGTTTCCTCTTTTCCTGTAGGTTCGCTCACTTTACCTAGGTACTTAAAGTGTGCAACCCAGGAGTATTTATTATTGTATTATTTTCTGCCTTGTGGACTCGGATACAGATATTTGTGCTTATATTTCACTCTGCAGCCAAAACTATACATTGCAAACGAATAGTGTTTGTATATGGAATTTGTCACATTATTCACTGTGACTATGGTGGTAGAGGGTTGATAAGGGTAAGGGGGAGGAATATATGGGAGTTGAAAGATACCGAGGTACATAAAATTCTACGTGTAGATGTCAATATTTTGCTCTTCAGTAAAAACTACACTACGGAGACGAACGATCTCTCTGTGTTGTTGTAGTACAAAGTCTCTAGTTCACCATTGCAGTTCCGTGTCGATAGCTATAAGAGGTTTGAAGAAATAGTGGTTGAAATTAATTCGTCAGCTTATGTAAAATTCGGACTGAAGGCCAGCGATGACTTCTGAAGCTATAATAGCAAAGAGTTTATATATCACGAAACGTGCTGCACCCAGGAGGTTAGAATATAGGGAGACGACCTTACGCTGAAAAAGTGAAGTCTATCTCCGCCACAATGCAAGTTTTGGAGAAGTGTTCGTATTGTAGAGGTGATGTTTTATGTCACGTAAAACACCAATAAAACTTCAGACGGTTTTGCCGTGATGAACAACGTGTTAAAAGAGTGCAAATTAGGCGTTAAAAATTAAGTTTTCAAATATGTTATGATGAGTGTTTCTTACTATTTATTGACGAAATTATGTTGTTTGAAAGTACATACTTTGCAGTGACTGTCAGTTCAATGCATTAACAGTAAGAGGGTCGACTTATCGCACAGTTTTAATGGAGAAATAGCATTACACAACTGACCAAGATGGCGGACACGCTTCAACTGACATATGTGCTCGGCATAGATAATGCCATCTCCCTTTATTCTAACTTTGTGATACACATTCTTCAGTTGTTTTTCTGCAGCAAGCGGACGAATAAAGAAAAAAAAGTGCATACTGGAGATTGAAAACTAAAACTACCAAGAAACATGAAGAAGCCTAAGAAAGAAATTTTGCGTTCTCGATCCGTTTATAAAAGACAGAAAATGGCGCTGAAATGTGAATCTACAGATAATAGAAACTTGAAATTTGTAGTCGTTATTTATCTTACACTGTAGAAGTTTTTCGATATTCCCATCCCTAAGGAGGTGAAATAGGGGATGAACAGTTTTATTGAAAATGCGCTTCTATTCAGGCAATTCTTAAGCAAATAAATACAAAATTTTTGATTGGAATTTTAAAAATAGGTGTTTTGATATTTTTGGAAATTCAACCATTAAGCGGGTGAAATAAGGGAAAATCTTTTAAGGGTGCTACTACGACTATTTTGATGCTAGAAATGAGAAAATTTTGATTTGGAACCAGGGTTGGAATTTAACAAAATAATTTTCGGGATGTTTTGAATTCTGTCATCAATGGTGCAATAGGGGGTAGCAAGTTGTATCACAATACTTGATTAGGAAAGCATTTTAAAAATGCTTTCCTAAATCTATGAAATTTTTCCTAAATCTATGAAAATTTGTATTTAGAAGTAGAAACAACCAATGAAGACCATCCAATCTACGCGTGCGAAGCAGCGGGAATTAAGCTAGTGAATAATAAAATTAAGGAGAGCATTCAGACCTCTCATCGACGCGCTGAGTGGTTGAATGAATAAATCGACACCCTAGGAAGGAGTCCCGGGTTCGAATCCAGACCATAGTACACATATAAATTCAAATCCTCGCCTAATAATAATTAAGGAAGACACATTGTTCAGGAGATATGCTGTCACGAGAATTGAGCTGAATGATAAAGGCCGCGGCTGAGTGGCCGGGCTCTCTAAGGCGCCTTGCTATGGAGGGCACGGTTGCTCGTCGTCAGTGGTTCGAGTGTGTGTTTGTGTTGTCCTTGCGTGAGTTACTTTAAATAGTTTGTAAGCCTAGGGACATAACCGCAGCAGTGAAGTCCCTCAGATTTACAAACATTTGAATCAGTTAGAACGCTGTAGTTCGCTACAGATACAGATGAAGTGTGCAGGGCGGCTGGGTGATGCGTCTACGTTAAGAGGTCTGGCAATAATAGCAACGGGTGGCCACTTATTGATTTAGTTACTTTATATACTGGCAAAGAATTATTAATTTAACGCTATCTGACTGTCTTATTAACAAATGTTATATAAAGGCAAAATACCTATAAGCAAAGTTCTGTATTAAATCCAGCTGTCACCGTTCTCAATTAACAATGAAATAAATGAAGCAAATATTCAATTCTCGGAAGTGACACCTCGCTTCGCAGTACTTCACATTCTTCACTTCAATTAGTTCATGAGACTGAATTTCCACAATGCATTCAACTATCACTAAGCTATAAATCCATGTAGTACTAAACTTAATCCCACCTTTACTTTCCAAAAGAAATTAAAAGAAATAATCAGTGAAACTAATTAAATTCACCTTATGTAAAATATTAAGAATGATAAGTAATAAATTCACCTCAACTATCACAAACCACAGAAACGAAGAATGTGCGTATTATTGCGAAGTGTGCAATGAGGATGTTCCGAAACTTTAGGAAACCCTATCCCAGGTAGCGGTATCAGAATTGACAACGTCGATATATGAATGATTATTTTATTATACTTTCAACCCCTTTTTTACACTAATCGCGCTCAAAAATCTTTGTTATAAATTAATTAAATTGAGTCTCACTGAGTGGAAATCTATATTAATAATAAAATAAATCAAACCCAAACATTCATTAAAGTAGTAAATAAATGTATTAACACTTATCTTGCACTGATAGATTCCAGCCGGCCGCGGTGGCCGAGGGGACTGAGGTGCGCCAGTCACGGTCTGCACGGCCACTACGGTCGTGGGTTCTAATCCCCCCTCGGGCATGGATATTTGTGCCGTCCTTAGTGTTAGCTAGTTCATAAGTAGTTTGTAAGTTTAGGGACTGATGACCCCATAGTTAAGTCCCATAAGCTATACAAACAAACATTTGATAGATTCCAAACCTCATCAGGTGCCACCTTCAATTTCTCCATCTACCACCCGATCCTCTCGCTTGGCTGCCAGACGCGATCACTCCCCGACCGACTCCAGACTGCTAGGGATGCAAACGATTCATCGATGTTTTGAAAACATCGATGTTTCTCCCATTAACATCTATGTTAACATCGATGTTTTGGACAGCGATTTATCGCCGATGCATCGACGACAGAAGTCCAAAACTATCGACATCGTTCAACAGTTGATTGGCAACTCCATTATTACTTTATTAGTTGCTCAGCCAGCGTCAGCTCAAGTATCGTGCTCTTGCTGTCGTCGTTCGTCGCTGTTTTCATACTTTTGAAATAGTAGGTAAGTGAAATATGAAACAATCTGATGATTAATCTGATGTTTGTCCAGCACGGGCTGCTGGCATTGCTGAAATTTCACCCTCCAACATCAGTGGAATCGAATCTTTGCAGTGTTACCTAGTCAGACTGATATCGTACTGTCAAAACGTCAGTTAAAAGATCAAACAAAAGTCGACGAAAAATCCGAGACAAAAGCCAACAAGCCAACATCGATTTCATTTCAGCAAGGTACATGATTTTATAAACGTCATTGATGAATATTCATTTTAAAATTACAGTATTAAGTAATAACTGAAAGATGCATAATGTTTCATTTTCTCCACGTCGACAGCTAAGAAAAATGCAATACGTCAACAAAACACAAGTTATTTCCCATGTAATGAACAAATCGATGTAAATCCCAAGTAAAATCAGCGTAATAGGTAGCGAAAACTTATTCCTAACTTCTTTTTCATTCTAATCTGCCATTTCGCTGTGTTTTCGTAGCCTAGCGAAAGAATATAAATAAGGCAGATACTTTCTGGCAACACAGCTTAATTTCAGTGTGTTTTTCCTAATATTTCTTAAACGTATGGAAACATTGGAAAACATCAATGTATCGTTTTTCAGGAGCGATGTTTTTTTAACATCGATATTTTTCCGCAGGAACATCGATGTCTTTATCAACGATGTTGCATCCCTACAGACTGCTACTCCTTCTTACTTCGAGGCAAAACCACTGCCTACCGGCCGCCAAAGATAATCTTACTTAATGAAACTTTCACTCTGCAGCGGAGTGTGCGCTGATATGAAACTTCCTGGTAGATTAAAATTGTGTGCCGGAACCGGGACTCTAACCTGGGACCTTTGCCTTTTGCGGGCAAGCGCACTACCGACTGTGCTATCCCGACAGGACTCACGATGCCGCCTAACACCTTTACTTCCGCCAGTAACTCGCCTCCTACTTTCCAAACGTCACAGAAGCTCTCCTGCGAACCATGCAAGACTAGCACTCCAGTTTCATTCTGGAAACATCCCTTAGACTTTAGCTAAGCCATGTCTCCACCATATCCTTTCTTCCAGGAGGGCTAGTCTTGCATGATTCGCAGGAGAGCTTCTGTGAAGTTTGGAAAGTAGGAGGCGAGGTACTGGCGGAAGTAAAGTTGTGAGGCGGCATGGTGAGTCGTGTCGGGATAGCTCAGTCGGTAGTGCACTTGCACGCGAAAGACAAAGGTCCCAGATTCGAGTCCCGGTTCCGGCACGCAATTTTAATCTGCCAGGAAGTTTCACAATCTTACTTCACCGAAACAAAGATGGCTGTATAAGTTGTTGCCAACCTATATAGCGTAAACATAGGATTCGAGATTTCCATTCAGTAGTCCCCTTACAAGTAGACAGAGTGGCAGAATGAAATGAACAGTTCTTTTATGTAAAGTAGCTGCAACCACATTTATAGCGGCTGTGGCTACATTTCAGTTTCGCCGCTACAATGAAGTCGATCAGTTACTTCACGTGAAGGGAAAAAGAGAGAGAGAGATGAGGTAAAGTGCTGGATTGGCGAGACGGTGCCGGAAGTAGGGGCGATAAAAAAAACTGAGTGCTGAGGCAGGTGTTCCGACTCCAGACTGCTACTCCTTCTTACTCAGAGGCAAAACCACTGCCTACCGGCCGCCAAAGATAATCTTACTTCACCAAAACAGAGATGGCTGTATAAGTTGTTGCCAACCTATACAGCGTAAACTTAGGATTCGTGATTTCCATTCACTAGTCCCCTTACAAGTGGACAGACTGGCAGAATGAAATGAACAGCTCTTTTATGGAAAATAGCTGCAACCACATTTATACCGGCTGTGGCTACATTTCAGTTTCGCCACTACAATGAAGTCGATCAGTTACCTCACGTGAAGGGTAAAAGAGGGAGAAAGAGAGAGAAGAGGTAAAGTGCTGGATGGACGAGACGGTGCCTGAAGTAGGGGCGATAAAAAAACAGAGTGCTGAGGCAGGCGGTCGACTCCAGACTGCTACTCCTCATTCTGAGGCAAAACCACTGCCCAACGGGCACCGGCCGCCAAAGATAATCTTACTTCACCAAAACAAAGATAACTGTATAAGTTGTTGCCAACCTATACAGCATAAACTTAGAATCCGAGATTTCCATTCAGTAGTCCCCTTAAAAGGGGCAAGAATAGCAGAATGAAATGAACAGTTCGTTTATGTAAAGTAGCTGCAACCTCATTTAGGCCGGTATTACACTATCAAATTTTCTTTGACAAAGATTTTTTGTCAAAGAAAATTGGATAGTGTAATATGGAACTTTGGTCAAAGTTGCCTTTCGTCAAAAATTCTTTGATCAAATCTAGCAGCTCACCGTAGATTTGATCAAAGAAAGCGTTCGTCTTATGTTAACTGTGGTGAGAAATATGACCGCTTTAAGCGCTAGCATCGCTGTAGCAGTTTTTGACGTACTGTTTGAAAACATAACCGCGTAATTCGTATTGCGAGTCGTCGCAACAACTAAATTTATGCAGTTGTATAAGGTTGATTATAAAAACCGGCTGCATCTAGCCGAAAGCTAGATAATTGCGGTATTCATTAGCGATCAAGTGAGTACTGTTTGCACGGCAGACGACGTAAAAATGAAAATTGTCTCTGCACCAGTTTTGCAGCGGAGAAAGCAAAAGTACATAATGGCACTAATTCCCTACATATATTTAGCCAGACAAATGCTATTTACACGATACATAATAGGCAAAATATAAATGTTTCAAAAGTTTTGTTTACTGCAATATTTAGAGCAGAACACCACAGCAGAAGCAAGTCAAGCGTCACCATTGTCAGTCTTCCAAACGACGAGAAGAACCGTTTTCGAGTGGTACAGCGGCTCGCGCCTCAGGTGTATCGGGTAATGCAGCCTAATATTACATATTTGTAGGAAACGACGAAGTACTTTGACAAGCTACACTGTAGATTTCTATTATGATTAAGAAAAGAACTTCACTTTTTTTTTTTTTTTTTTCATTTATGTCTTAAGAGTACAGCTTAAATTGTTGTGAGTGAACAAGGAGCGATGATATCTACAGTCTAGCTAGAAAAAGTACTTCGCTCTTTTCTACAAACATCAGATGTTAGGCCTTATTATACGATACACCTGAGGCGAGTGCCGCGGTACAAATAAAAACGGGTTCTGTGAATAAAGGCACGCTTCCAGATGTCTAGTCGTAGCAATTGTTGTACGCGTACATGCAATCTAAGTGTATAAGTAGATATTTGTAATCTATGTAATCAACAACTAAGGTTAATAACAAACATTCATCCGCCATTTTCAATGCACTGTGACAGATTCTTTGTCAAAGAAAATTTGATAGTGTAATGTCACCATTTCACTACGTCAAAGATTCTTTGTCAAAGAATATTGGACAAAGATTCTTTGTCAAAGAAAATTTGATAGTGTAATACCGGCCTTATACCGGCTGTGGCTACATTTCAGTTGCACCGCTACAATGAAGTCGATCAGTTACCTCACATGAAGAGAGAGAAGAGGTAAAGTGCTGGATTGGCGAGACGGTGCCGAAAGTAGGGGCGATAAAAAAAACAGAGTGCTGAGGCAGGCGGTCCGACTCCAGACTGCTACTCCTTCTTACTCAGAGGCAAAACCACTGCCCTACCGGCCCGCCAAAGATAATCTTACTTCACCGAAACAAAGATGGCTGTATAAGTTGTTGCCAACCTATACAGCGTAAACTTAGAATCCGAGATTTCCATTCAGTAGTCCCATTACAAGTGGACAGACTGGCAGAATGAAAAGAACAGTTCTTTTATCTAAAGTAGCTGCAACCACATTTATACCGGCTGTGGCTACATTTCAGTTTCGCCGCTACAATGAAGTCGATCAGTTACCTCACGTGAAGGGTAGAAGAGAGAGAAAGAGAGAGAAGAGGTAAAGTGCTGGATTGGCGAGACGGTGCCGGAAGTAGGGGCGATAAAAAAAACAGAGTGCTTAGGCAGGCGGTCCGACTCCAGACTGCTACTCCTTCTTACTCAGAGCCAAAACCACTGCCAACTGCCGCCAAAGATAATCTTTTCACCGAAAAGATGGCTGTATAAGTTGTTGCCAACCTATACAGCGTAAACTTAGAATCCGAGATCTCCATTCAGTAGTCCCCTTGCAAGTGGACAGAGTGGCAGAATGAAATGAACAGTTCTTTTATGTAAAGTAGCTGCAACCACATTTATAGCGGCTGTGGCTACATTTCAGTTTCGTCGCTACAATGAAGTCGATCAGTTACCTCCCGTGAAGGGTAAAAGAGAGGGAGAGAGAAGAGGTAAAGTGCTGGATTGGCGAGACTGTGCCGGAAGTAGGGGCGATAAAAAAGCAGAGTGCTGAGGCAGGCGGTCCTTGTTCCGCCTTCCGCTGCCGCGGGGATATCCCACTCGGGGGAACGCCGCCGGTGGCTCCCGAGGAGGCCGGGAGTTTGAAAAGAGCGGCGGTGGCGGCGGCGAGTACAGGGGAAGAAAGTGGCGCAGTAATGCCGGCAATTTACAGCGGCGCCACCGCGCGCCGCCGAAGGAAAGCGCCCGCAGCCAGTGGCGGCGGCTGTGGCAGTGGCAGTGGCGCGGCAGAGGCAGTGGCAGCCAGTGGCGCCAGCTAATGCAGACGTACGGCAGCCGCCTGAGAGCTGGACGCTGTTCTCATACGTCTGAGTGCTCCCCCCTACACCCTCCCGCGCCCCTCTTGCTACAACCACCGCCAGCGTTCGCCGTCATTTACTTTCTTTGCAGCGAAATGCGTGCGCGCTGATTTCGCCTGCACTTGGCTCGTATCCGATACAGCGTACTAGCAGCAGCGGTACGACGTAAACAATTTCATACGAAGGACCGTCATTCCTCTTCATATCCTACAGCCAACGTATTACTTTTTTGCTCGAGAAAAAAACTGAACTGCATTTCCATTACTATGTGTATACAAAGAGGACACACGTCTAAGGAAATGACGATTTCTTTTTTTCTTTTTACGTTATTAAGTCTTATTTCCTTCATAACTATTTACATGTGTACTTGTTAATAAATATTTATTAGTTAGCATATGGCAAGTACAAATCACTTTTATCGAAAAATATACTGCTAGTGTTAATATTATATATTCTATCGCTTATATACGAAGGAGGACAGGAGGCAGGGAGATGTATATAGTGAGAAGAAATAGAGATGGTGGTGCAGTAGGAGTGGATTGCGATGGAGGATGGTAGAAGGGGAGGAGGATATGGGAAAATGGGGTAAAGGAGGAGAACAGAGAGGGGAGCGATGATGAGATGAACAGAGAGAGAAAGTGAGAGGACACATATGGACTGACAGAATAGCTAAATGAATAAATACCCGGAACTCTGGGTAATATATATACATCAGCGTTAGTAATCTTACGATGAATTAAAGAGCCGGCCGCGGTGGCCGAGGGGACTGAGGCGCTCCGGTCACACTCTGCACGGCCACTACGGTCGGGGGTTCAAATCCCCCTCGGGCATGGATATTTGTGCCGTCCTTAGGATAAGCTAGTTGATAAGTAGTTTGTAAGTTTAGGGACTGATGACCGCGTAGTTAAGTCCTAAAAGCTATACAAACATTTGAAACTTTTTAAAGAATTAAATACAATTATGCCATGAACAAAATACATATAATTACAAATTAATATTTAGGTTTTTAATATAATACACTGAACTTTGAGTCGCATCCAGGAAGTCCGTTGCTTGACCAGAGTAGGCTCTCTGAGGACACTCTTCAATGATGCGCCGGATCGTCTGCTTGTCAGCGCCATAATAGAAAACTACACGTGCACCCTGGGTAAAAGTAAATGAACTAGCACCATACTGACGACCAGACAATCGATAATCGATCTCCTGGGCGTAATCAAATAATAATGACACCTAAATATTTATTGTATCATCTTAACATTCCTTAAGAATCATTAAAGATGTATACTACTAAGGACATAATTTATATTTAATTGATGTACAACCTGTTTCAAGTACACAAGAGAACATGTAGTATGATGGCAATAAATATATTAATTACAATTATTTTATATATTTACGGTAACTGGTGAACTCTCTCTCTCTCTCTCTCTCTCTCTCTCTCTCTCTCTCTTTTCTCGTGAAAATCGACATTGAAAATTTTCAAAGAACTGTAACAAATGTATTAAAGGCAAATTTTCGGTTGGTCTGCATGGCTTAGTTGGTGGTGTTGTAAATCAGCAACCAAATAATTGCACGCTTACTGATTGTAATCCTGTAATACATATATTTATTTCCAAATTTCCACACGTTAGATTTAAAATTTATAAAACGAGTTATATTTAATGAAATTATGTCGTCATAATGTCCAGAGAAGCTGCAGGTCTACGTCTTTTTGTTTATTATTAATTTTAGATACCTTATAAGAGGTTGTTAGAAACGTTTGTATCAGTTTAAAATACATCCCAAATTAAAATTTTCCGTCATTCTGAAAAATAAGATATATTTTATTTCGATTGTGTTCATTGATTTATACTACATATATGGTTTCCTACCTTCTAAGGTAATAAGCATCGCAGAAACAGTGGAAACAGTAATTTTCACAGCATCGAGCACGCTGATTTTACAGGCGCAAAGTTTTTTTTCCCTATCTATCAGCTGTGAAGGGAACTTTATTAACATTAACGAAGATATGATTCTCGCGTCTCTCCTGGCGTATTTGTAGCTCGAACAGTCCACGGGTGTACTGCCGGTTTATAGTATCCAAGGGGCTCAATATTTCGGCGATCACATGTGTCGCCATCGTCAGGTGCGCTGAAGAACTGAGGCCCTGAAGGCGAGCCGCCGCCTTATATCCTCGACTCCCACGAGGCGTTCACTCAGAGATCAGCATCCGCGGTAACGCGTCGGTGGTCGTTGAGACGCTGATGTTGGCATCTGCGGCAGAGTCGATGTACTTGCCTCGTCTTCTCTAGTCGCCAGAACGTTTTCTTTCCCGAGTGTCATCTTCTTAATAACTTGCTGGTTCCCAAACCTTACTCAGATTGCGGCCGCAGTCTCGGTTGAAGAGTCCGACCCCGATGCAGATCTCGATGGTCTCTCCGACAACGCTGTCCCAGAATATTATGCCCGTTGGATACAGTGTACACCCGTGTACTGTTAGAGCATTAACGAAGGTGTTTATTCAACCGCAAAGTTTATAACAAACCAATCATACCGGATCGTTTCACCGAATATTGGAAGTGAAAACTCGTTAACTCAATGAATAAAGAGGTATGCTGTGGCCGTTCGGAATGATCGTGTGATCTAAGGCGTGATGCAACGGACTAGGTAGCCTTTCCCTGCCGATCGGTCTAAGGCGCATCGCCGTCGGAGGTGTGTGTGTTTGTCCTTAGGTTAGTTAGGTTGTGTGTAAGCTATGGACTGATGACCACGCAGTTTGTAGCTTTTCCCGCAGGAGTTTCAAGTTTTTACCGAAAGTTCGTGATAGTCATTGACATGCAAAAGTGGCACTGTGTAAACGATAGATAAGTTTTATGTAATATACCCCACAGTAGATAGTAAAGCGTAGTTTGTGACAAGAATTATCTCTGATAATCAAGAGATAATTCGACCATACCCAGTCCGTCAGGCAGAATCATCTGGAGCACCTCCGACGATTCACAGATCTGGACAAAACTTGAGGTGCCGTTGCGCTTTATTGACCACGACCATACAACCTACATGACCCACCAGTGACTTCTTGTTATAAATATAAGAGGCTTTGCGAGAAACATTTATGCACGATAGTCCAGGTCATGTGAATAAATTCCGATAGTGACAAAAAAAATGTCTGATTCTAAGCGCCATTCCGAATTGGTCGGTCTTTGGTCGACGAGATTTCATAGTACTAATATGGAATATTACGTGCCGCAGTAATTGCCAGAGTGATCTGCAAGAAGAAGAAAGCTATCAGAAAATTATTTCACAATGAAATCAGAAGCTTTTGTTTCTCCCACTTCCTTTCACGCATAGCAAGACGACTGGCAACACGGCGCATTGGGGATGCAGAGAGCCAAGAAAGGTAACATGTTCGTCGGTAGGAATTTTGAACCAGAGAATGTAAAGTTCACAGAGCGCCATGTTGGAGGAAATGTGAACGCATTAAAAGATATGCTAATACAGAAAAGCTGTGAAATCATAAATTTAATATACACTTATCATGTCATACAGACTTTTCATAAGTCTATTGTCTTCAGAATCCTTGAAATTTCGATTTTTTGGACGCTGGCTGTGTGGTTTTACTCTTTTTTTTTTTGTAAATTTCGTCGAAAATGAGAGAAAAATGGAATTAATGTGGACAAAAGACACCTCTTATTTATGTTACACACATATATTTATCTTGAAAATTAGTAGCTGGTTATAAATATTAAGCTATGGACAAAAAAAAAAAAAAAAAAAAAAAAACCACACACACATACATACATACATATATGTACACATACGTCCGTGGGGACCAATAGCGCGCTCCTCAGTAAGACGCCTTAGAGCGCTCGGCCATTCCACCGCGACTTGCTGGTTGTTGTCAGAAATACCTTTTCCTCTTTCAGAATTTCTTATCTCTAAAAGTAAATCTGCAATTATTGCAAAGACTAGCTTAAACCCGCGGCTCCGTTCGCGTGTTGGTTGGTTATGATAGATAAGCTATCTTTCAGTAATGTACTATGAGACTGGTTTTGAAGGATGAAATGAAATACAATACCTTTTATAGAAACAAACATTTTAATCAACATTCGAATAAAAAAATAAAATTATGTGAAGTGCTCAGTGAATTACAATAAATAATACATACATTATTCCCAATAGTCTGTGTTGCAATATCTCAACACATATGGTGAGAGTAATGTCCAAATTCATTTTAATTTCATTTTAGGGCGTTCTAGTAAACTACGTTATTTGTAGTATTGTTTGGAGCGTAAATGTAGAGACTTTTTGGGTTGCCCACCCTTGAGCAAGCAACGTATAACTGACCATGTGAAAAACACGAGGGCTGTAAATGGATTCCTGCGATGTTTAATGATTGTCCTTGAGCTTTGTTAATTGTCATGGCAAAAACTAGACGAACTGGAAACTGAAGTGTTTTGAACTCAAATGGCATATCTGAAGGGATAATATCACAGATCGATCAATTGATGTAATGCGCGAAACGTCAAATCGATTTTTTTAAATAGAAGTATTAAAAGAAATTTCTTTTTTACTGCTTTATTTATTTATTCTTATATTTCCTTACAGAGAAAGAACTGAAGACATTGTAGCACGCATAAACCAAAGATAAGGTCTGTGGCATCACATTTCGCTGTATGTAACATCTTTGCTATAGAGTCGCAAACGACGTCGTTGGCCTTCACTCCGACTTTATTTTTATAATTTGACGACTTTCAGCCACCATATCTTCCACCCCCTTATAGCTATCGGCATGCAACAGCAACGGTGTACAACAGGAGACTTCGGACAACAATTACACACAGACCATTCGTTTGCGTTCTGTAGTTTTCGCTGCAGAGAGAAATATTAAGACACACACTCACACACACGTAGAATTTTATATACACCGATAACTTTCCATCCCAAAATACTCCAACCTTTTATCATTATCAACCATCAAGCAACAATGAAACCAATAAACCCATTTTCAAAGAGTAAGTATAATTTTTAAAGAGTAATTATTGTTCCGCATTTCGCGTTATATTCTTCAAATTACTAAATATCTATCAGATCGCTATCAAACCATGCCTAAAACCTCCCTCAGGTATAAATTAGTAATTGTAAAACATTCAAGTCTCTGCGTTTTGTCGTTCGGGCGTGATAAGCGTATACCAAACAGACAATCAGATCGCCATAAAACCGTGCCTAAAGCCTCCCCCGGGTATACATTAGTAACTGTACAAATTTTTAGCTCTTTATGTCTTGTGGTTCAGACGTGATAAACGTACACCGAACAGACATTCAGATTTATAGATATAGATCAATGCTTCCCAGCACTTATTTTAAGAGAAACTAAAATTGCAAGACTTAAGAGTCTTAGTCATATTTGTATTGTAATATCAATAGTTACATTTTTGCCACTTCATTTCGTCCATTTGCAGCTGGTCACTGGTCACTGAATTACGATAAACAAGCTGCAAATATAATGGGTGTTTTTCAGCATTAAAACACCTTCTACACTGACTGGTTACTCTCATTGATTTTAGCCTGTGTTCACATGGCGACAGAGTTTACGTTGGTTGCCGCAAACAGTGCCGTAACTCGTGAGTTAACACACTCTAGGAAATTTAAACACGTAATTCAGTAACGACAGAGTGGTCATTTATTTCATCGCAACAGTGCAGAGGTATTTCTTTTCCTCCTAGCAGTGGCAGTACATCCTGCATCCAGATTTATGCGGCACTTATTTCATAATTCACATGTGCTCAGTACTGAGTTTTAGCGTTCTGCTTATACGTGTTATATACTAACAAAAACTGAGCTCACTTTCGACATATACGAATAATTCAGTGGGTCACACCAGTTTTTTATTTTTGTATTTCTGTTCCTTTTTGTCTTTTATAAAATACAGGTCAGGCAAAATAAAAATGACTGGGCCGCCCCTAACGACAAGGCTGTCGACGGGATGTTAAACCGTAGTCTTCCTTCCTCTTAAAACTGTTAAACCTGGCTGAGAAAATATTTAACGCACAGTGAGATTGGCAACCCAATTCACACATCTGACCAGGGAGCTGCCCAAGCACAAAATCTATTTCTCATAAAAAAGTATTAAGCCGAAATTGTTATTGGTTACTTCCATTATATATTAGACATGCAGTGGCGTAACTAGGACTTGGCTTTGGAGGAGGGGGGGGGGGGTGATAGATCGGCTTGACGAGCAAAATTTTAGTCAGACAGACTACCATCTACCACTCCCGTTGAAGGAACTAATTCACTCCCTTCCAATGAAAGCTTATGGTAAAACACCCCCAAGTTTCCGATCTTTACCTTCACCAGATTGCTGTTATACGATTTCTTGTTCTTTTCTTATCTCTCTCTCTCTTTTTTCTTTTCTTTTTTTTCTTTTTCTTTTCGGGTTCTGGGGGGGGGGGGGGTTCTATCCCCCTCATCCCCCCCCCCATAGTTACGCCACTGAGTCATGGTGTAATTTATACGTGCTGTGACTATTTGATAGGCACTTGCCTGTAATGAAGATTACCGAAGGATGGAGAATGGCGGTTTATATGAGTATCCGGCCATAAATATTTAGCTTTTCCGTGATAAAATCATCCAAATTGCCGGAATGGGTCATTGCAATGGCCACTTTATGTAACCATACTTAAAACATGTCCAGCTTGTACTACAATGACCTCTGTGTTGACAAGATATTAGATCTTTCCTCCTTCCAGTTTTGTATCGTTGTAAGATTTAATAACGTTAAGAGAAAAAGAAAAATAGCTAATGGTGACACGCATGAGAACACACATCGTACCATTATGGCTGTAGTATTTTTTTAGGATGTTTGCACTGTAGTTGTGAAGCTATTAAAGTGATTCACGTATAGCGTGCTAATAGCGTGTTACACTGCCTCTAATCCTGTTAATGGACGCAACGCAGCGCCTTACGGAAGTGACTAATACCTTCCCGTACTTAACATTCACCTCACTCAAGATCAGCCCTTGGAGAACTATCATTCTCGAAATTGTCGCATGTACTGTTGTAAGTATTATATATAATTACCGAAACTTTAGGCCTAAAATTGAAATGTGTATGTATTATTCTCTATGATATTCTGAAGTTAGACTGCAGTCTTGAAATTCAGTTGTCCAAATGCTATCTATGTTTGTAAATGACAGGCAGTAACATTAACATCAACATGTGATACTATGGTAAATACTTTTAAGTGAGGTTATTGATATACATACCCTGTTCCAAAACAGAATCAATTATTTCACAAAAAATTTACAAATTATTGGACAGAACAGAAACTTATTGACGAAGATGAAACTTCATGTACGCATGTTAGGGTGAATTTATGTACACACAATGAGGACATAGAGATAGTCCACAATTTTACGGGGATACAAAAATCTCTGCCGAAGTGACGATCTTACTTGGTTTCTCAGCCCACAAAGGTGATTACTTCAACAAAATATTATAACGAGAAATTCGAAATTAAATTCACTCTTACTGAGCGTCTGTAGATATCACCTACTACGGAATTCGAATGTGATCAGTCTCCTTGTTTGAAACGGGTGACTAGTTTCCTTGTAAGGTAAAAATCAGTGCGTAAAATATTTGACCAGCCACCTTCGTTATCAAATAAAGCATTTTCTAAGGAAATAGTGCTCTCGATACATATTTTCTTCGAAAGCGTACAATGTACATGTCATTGAAGTTTAGAATGTATTCATCCCTAGTCTGGTATACTTGTTATAACAGATTCAAACCCCCCCCCCCCTTCCACCTCCCTATCTCTGAAGAACAGAGATGTAGAAAATGAACACCCTTGCCCCATCCAGCCGCAATCATCTTCTGTTTAGCACGCCAATAACATTACGTTATGAATGTTACACTTACTTAGCAAACAAAGTTGACGGTTGCAATCTAGGGGTAAAGGGATGCCTGTTTTTGAGGCTATATTCTATAAAATTTTCCATAATAATGGAGTATTTGTGAAAATATTTCTTTAAGGATTAAATATGAACTGTAATATTTTTATAGTAGGATGGCATGATGATAGTGTTTTTGTCGAAAGTAAAATCCAGTAGAAAAAATAATAGTTCGAGTATTGATTATAACAATAATTTTTTACTGATTCTGTTGATCACTATTACAAGCGATATTGCATCGGTAATATAAAATGGATTTGCGTCAATACCTTGTGTTAATTTGTAGACTTAAAAACATATTTGCGCTTCTCTCACCGTAGTATATGCTGGTAATATTTCAATTTAAAATCTACAAAAAAATGTTCAAATGTTTGTTAAGCTTAAGGGACTTAACTACGGGGTCATCAGTCCCTAAACTTACAAACTACTTATGAACTACTTACAACTAAGGACGGCACAAATATCCATGCCCGAGGGGGTATTCGAACCCCCGACCATAGTGGCCGTGCAGACCGTGACTGAAGCGCCTCAGTCCCCTCGGCCACCGCGGCCGGCAATTTAAAATCTACAGCAACCACCCCATTTAAATACAAGTACAGGAAATATGCAGTTTTGAAATGCAAAGTAAATGAAACAAATTTTACATACTAGGATGTTAGAAACAAAAAATACTTTTACCGCAACGTTGTTCCGTGTCGTCGCTTTTATGCCTCTTCCAGAACGTTTACATAATGCACTTCAGTATCGTCATAGCTTCCAAATTTTGTTGTTGCAGCTTAATTAGTTTCAGTGGTATGCATAATCTTAAGATTTCCTTTTCATAAAATTTACTTTGGTTACAGTACATAAATTAGTGTCGGGCTGAAATTTAAAATTACTGCATTATAAGAGTATAACATTGTGTAATATTATTTTCGTACTTCGCACAGGTTGATATTATTCAGCCAAACCTGTTACATATGAGATTTTATTTTCGTACACTTGACCTACGTTTCGACAGATAATAATGCTGCATTCTTCTGAAGAACCTGGTCATATATTAGTTAATATTGCTTAGATGTAGCCCACTTGCCCCACAGGCAGTAATAAAAGACGGTCGTCACAAACATTTATCAGTAAGTTTACTGACGTGATACCTATAAGATGTGAATGAGGCGAAGAGTCGGCGGTTGGCTTAGGCATCATTTACATTTTATGCACACGACTTCAGTGAAGCTTACTGAAAAATATTTGTGACAGCAGTCTTAATTACTGTCCAGGGGTTTTGTTTTCCGACACGACATGAGCCGTCGTTTGCTACTCAACCTGTTCGTCAGATCATTTATAAAGATGTAAAATAAAAGCTGATTATCGCGCTTTCCGCACCATTCCTGACGATACCTCTGTGAAGAACACAGTCGAGGACAAGTTACCTACGAAGTTTCTCAGTCAGTCACGTATGTGGGAACGTATTCAAAGAGTTCGTACTTTCGTTAGTCTGCAGTTGGTGAGCGCGTCAAATCATTTCGGAAATCACGGAATATTCAATCTGTGTGTTGTCCTTCATCTATGGTTCATGATATGTCATGTGACGAAAGAGAGGTTAATATCACACGAGGTGCTGTCGAAAAACTTGATAACACATTGACGAGATTCGCAACAATACGTGAAAGAATTAGACGATTTTAATCGGTGTAGTTGCATCTGATATTGGAACTACGGCTGGTCTTGTTTTAATTCTAAATAATTAATGTATTCACCAACAGCCGTAAATTTTATGTTGTTTTGTTTTATTGAACGACCGATTTCGGTATTATACTAATACCATCTTCAGGCTTTATACAAATAAAGGTACAAATCAGTATTCTATTTATTACATCATACTCTACCTATGTCATAAAAAATATAAAGAACAACTAGTGCAAATGATCCAACAATCAGCACTGAAGCAATATAATAAGGCCAAATTAATGGCTATTAAAATAAAATGACATTTACAATATAAGAAACAAAATAACTGATAAATATTACATACACCGTTAATTTTGACTGACTCTGGCGAAGGTATCCTGCATAGATATGGCTTTATATTTTATATTTCACCATCTTATAGCATTTTAAATATTTAAAAAAATGTTCAAATGTTTGTTAAGCTTATGGGACTTAACTACAGGGTCATCAGTCCCTAAACTTACAAACTACTTACGAACTACTTACAAACTAGGACGGCACAAATATCCATGCCCGAGGGGGGGATTCGAACCCCCGACCGTAGTGGCCGTGCTGACCGTGACTGGAGCGCCTCAGTCACCTCGGCCACCGTGGCCGGCTAAATATTTTATACATATCTAGTAATGACTAATGTATCTTAGAGCACAAACAGTCCGAAGAAATGTTGTTTACTACACACAGTCAACAGCATTGCTTATAGAAGTCATATCTATCAGATACTTTTTGATTCTTATATTATTTATAAATGTCGTTTATTATAATACCCTTTTATTATACTATCCATTAGGCCTTATTATATTGCTATAATGCTGACTGTTTGGTCATTTGTACTAGCTGTCCTTTATATTTTATATTACATATCTAGAGCATGATGTTATAGATACAACACTGATTTGTAACTTCATTAGTATGGAGCCTGAAGGTCGTATTAGTGTAATACCGGAACCGGTCGTTCAATAAAATAAAACAACGTAAACTTTACGGCTGTTGGTGAATATATTTATTATTTGGAATTAGACAGTTTTAGGTTACCTGACTTAGCTGCGAAGGTCTGCAACTAAGGTATTATAGGCCAGCGGTCACCTTATCTTGGCTACCCCCAATCGCCTCCCGTCCGTATAAAATTTGACAAGTGCCCCCTATCCCAATCGTCCATGCGTCCATGTACTCTTAGGCCGCTTTCACGCTATACGATTTCGGCCGTACGGGAAAAACCCGTACGGTCAGTGACGCTGCAGACGCCTGATGAAGAGCATGAGAGCTTTCACACTGCACGGTTACAACACGGGTACGATTTCTAGCCGTGCTGCAGCCGTCCAGAGCCACTGCAGCCACACGGCGGCCGTACCGTGTTCTCGGCTCAGTGGCCCACTTGACCGAGTGCGTACTCTCACACTGCACGGTTTAAGTCGTACGGGAGCTTTCCCCAGTGTTGTTTCTGCTGCGTTCAGTAGGGTTTCAGGTTGCGTTTTTCGGTGTTTTCAGTTTGTGAGTGTTGGAATGTCACAAATAATCTACCAACACAACAATTTGATCAGAAACCTACAATGTTTGTATTTTCCAAATTTAATATCTACAATTGTATTGTAACTGATAACATAATCACAGTCTAGCCTAATAAATAAAATCGATTATTTTACTTGTGTTTTATTGTTTTGCTTACTAATTACTACAATATCAGCTTACTATATAACATTGTTTCAGAATACGAGTTGATACATGTATTATATAGCTTCAGTGGCGTTTGTACTCAATCACCAGTAATAACAAGGCTATATTTGAAAACTTATGTTAAAGTCATTGCCAGCATTTCAACAGGTTGTATACAATTACTGAATTGCGAGTTTTGGCTTTGCAGAACATTCTTCAGTTTCCCATGCAATTCATCAAAAGAGCCAACTGAATACGTAAGTAGTTTAAAAAATTTCGGTCGTCGATTCTCAGGTCTGCAAATAATGTGTAGAAAGTCCGGACTTCCTCACGTCTCAGATTAATTGGATGAATCCAGTGAAGAGGATTGCGCCTTCGTCTACGCCTACGTCCATACAGTATCCACAACGCAATGACTTGTTCACGATCCATAGCTGCACCAGGCCACACATTCAAGGGAACCGTATGGTTTTTTCCCGTACAGGTGAAATCGTGTGAATCACCCCGATTTCCACCCGTACGGTTTTTTCCCATGCGGGCGAAATCGTTTAGTGTGAAAGCGTCCTTATACTCGCCACCGAATTCCCGTACGACGACGAACGCTATTACCGTAACTGTGGTGACGTACATGTACCCTACGCCATCACTGCGTATAAGTACGTTTATATACGTTGGTATGATATCTGTGCTTTCAAATTCTCTGACAATAAATTTCTGTGAATGAAGTCAGGACGGTCAATCGGGCAACACAGGAGACGCACAGCGGTGCATCTGCGTAGCAGCCTGTGTTCAACACCTGCTCTCACCGTAGTTCTGTCGAGTATCGTATGTGCCGTGCTACTCCTGTTGGGCGAAGTGGTTGTTTAGTGCATTGTTTATGAACTGAGAACAGGACGATGAATGAGAGAAGTATAAAGTTTTCTTTTAAGCTTGGGTAGTCACATAAAGAAACGCACACAATGCTGGGAGGTGTTTACAGGGACCAATCATTGACCGTGAAGTGATTCTACGAGTAGTTCGCTCGTTTTCGAGGAGGCCGGTAAAGTAGCGGATGAGCGGCGACCACCGTCTGTGACGAAACATAAGGAAAGTCAGGACACTAATCACGAACGATCGTCATTATATGTGCGCATGATAGCCAATCAACTGCACATTAACCGTGAAACCATGCGACAGATCCTTACCCGAATTTAGGAAAGAGGAAAACGTGTTGTCTTGTGCACATCCCTTCAAATGTTCAAATGTATGGAAATCTATGGGACCAAACTACGTTGGTCATCAGTCCCTAGACTTAAAACTACTTAAAATTAAACTAACCTAAGGAAAACACAGACATCCATTCCCGAGGGAGGATTCGAACCTCCGACGCGGGAGGCCTCGTGATCCGTAACGTGGCGCTCCAGACCGCTCGGCTACTCTGCACGGCGATTAGAAGCAGGCACGTTTAGAGGCTTCACACGATTTTGTCAAGCGGCGGATGCAACACCCTATTTCTTGTATTGTCATCGAGGTTGAACCTTATGTCTCCAGTACGACTCTGAAACGAAAGGGCAAGGCATGGAATGGCGTTCTCAGAAATGTCGTCGGTAAACGATCAGAGCAGAAATATAACGCATCAAAACGATGCTCATCACCTTTTTTGATAGTCAAGGCATTATCGACGAATATCTCCTTAGACTTTCAGTGCTATATGGTACACTGAAATTTCGACTCGTTTCATGCAAGATGTGCGCAGGCTACGATTTCAGTGCGCATAACAACGTACCTGGCTTTTTCTTCACGACAACGCTCGTCCACTTACAGCCAAATCGCCAAACAGTTCCTGGCATAAAAGGAGTGCTATAACTTTAACATCCGTCATATTAGCCAGATCTCAATCCTCCAGTCTTCCTTCTATTCCGTCGACACAAACTCACGTTGAAAGGAAACAGATTTCACGATATTTCTGACAACCAAAGAAACGCGACGAGGCCTTTGAACACCACCCCAAAGGGAGACTTCGTGCAAACTTTTCCTGACATGTATCGCACAGCTCAGCGTGCGTAGTCATGGTAGGTGACTATTTTGAAGGTTAGTAAAGTAACTCTAGTTCGTAGTTTACCTACATTAATGCTACAGGACTCTACACTTTATTGTCAGAGGTTGTATACTGATGTGGTGCCTGTTGTTTCTCTCCGAAAGAGAACCGGGTTCGGATCTCAGTCTCGGCTCAGATTTTCACTTGTCGCCATTTTAGTACTTATAATGCCCTAGTGGAACTAAAGTCATTATTTCCCTTACCTATTCTTCTTCCTTCCTCTCCTTAATGAAAATGTGCTTAATATGAAAGCGATTCGATAACCCTGTGGCTGGCAAATTTGATTTGCACCGCAGATTTCGTTCCTCCGCTTGGCCTAGGACGCGACACCAGAGCCCCGAGGGTCTCAAGTGGAGAGGCCGTGATTGCCCCGTGTGTGAATCGATACTGGGCGCAGCGACTTGGCGAGCGCTCAGGGTCCTGCGACACAGGACTATGTCGAAGGGCACTTCCAGCCCGCACAGGGCATACTGGATATGATTTACTTGTTTACGGCGGTGTGAAACACAAACATGCTCAAATACATTTAATTACCTAAATTTACAGGGAAACCTCACTTGAGAGGGAACGGTGAGAGGTCTCTTTCAGCCCTCACCCCCACCCCCACCCCCCCACACACACATTCTCAAAATATCTTCAAGCGAGATAGAAGCAAAGAAATTTTTTTATCTTAGCCCTCATGTAATTAATATAAGAAGATATGCCAAGATCGAAATTTTTATCTTTTATTTAGTTAAGACGATCGGTTTCGAAACTCTATGGAGTCATCTTCTGGTCTGCGGGAAACACGTACAAAAATGTGGTTACATGCAATAATTACAATTTGTGTTATTTTAAAATTTCTAAAAAATAAGGTTACATATTGGCATTAATCTGCTTCTTGAACTGCTCCACATAAAATATAGAAGGTTTACTGGTTGATAGTCACATATAAAATCAAGAGTTGGTAGATAATCAGATGTAATATGAATGGTTTTAATAAAGTTCTTCAGGGTATAAGAACGCCTCGCCATTGTGTAAAACCAACTGACGTTTTGGACACTATTACAAATCTCCTTCTTCAGGCTATTCGTCAGTTCCTGTTCGTATGTGCTTGAGTGAAGTAATAAGGAGTTCTCCAATAACTATTGGGGATACGACCGCACTTACATCCAGTCAGTCAGACGAATTCCCTGAAGAGGGCAACTTGCAATAGTGACCGAAACGTCGGTTGGTTTTACACGATGACGATGCGGTTTAATACTCTGAAGAACTTGACAATGGTCGCGGAAGCCTACGCCTACATAAAATGGACAGCTGGTCAAAATTAAAACAGTAACCACCATATTGCACATGTCTGGTTAAGCACCTCCATAAAAGTGATTAGCGGACTCACATATATCAACAAAGGTTTCTATGGATGCCGCTAGAGTCCGCTACTATACGAGAACTTGTTTCTATTGATAGCTATAGATTTGTGATCTACTGCCGCGGTGGAGTACCCGAGCGGTCTAATGCGCCTAGCTGCGGAACGCGCGGTTGCTCTCGGTCGGAGATTCGAGTCCTCCCTGGGGCATGGGTGTGTGTGTGTGTGTGTTGTCCTTAGGTTAATTCACTTTGGTGTTCGTAGTTTGTAAGCTACGGACTGATAACCACGCAGTTTGGTCCGATAGATTTACAAACATTTGAACATTTTTTGTGATCTAGTAACGGTTATAATTTTACAAGAATGTAATGTTATCAATTATCCATTATGTAATTTATAATTAGTAAGAAGTTAAAATCTATTAGTAATATTAATTGTTGTAAAGTAATTTAATAATTCAAATGTTCATAGAACTTATGGGACTTAACTACAGGGTCATCAGTCCCTAAGCTTACAAACTACTTATGAACTAGCTAAGACTAAGGACGGCACAAATATCCATGCCCGAGGGGGGATTCGAACCCTCGACCTTAGTGGCCGTTCAGACCGTGACTGGAGCGCCCAGTCCCCTCGGCAACCGCGGCCGGCTGTAAAATAACAACCTCAGCTGTATTTAAAGAACTTAAACATTAGTGCGATCATGTACGGAGTAAAATGGGTGGATCAGGGTCTAAATAAAATTATAATGAAACCTGATAATAAAGTTTTCCACAATGAAATTAAGTTACTGTTCACTTCTACTATTATATGAGTACGTTAAGGTCTAGGAGATCAATGTTATGAATAATTACAGTGGTACCATGTATGTC
Organism: Locusta migratoria; assembly: GCA_026315105.1. Classification (NCBI taxonomy): domain Eukaryota; kingdom Metazoa; phylum Arthropoda; class Insecta; order Orthoptera; family Acrididae; genus Locusta; species Locusta migratoria. The sequence goes on along the minus strand of CM048744.1, from coordinate 405,908,428 downwards.
GCATTACATATAATATCATCCAAATGATCGTACCATAATTAATATAACGGAAGTATATGTACAGGCTCACGTCAGATTAAACAGTTGTCAAAGGTATTGCTGCATACACAGCAGAAATACTAGTTAACGTCTATGTTAAGAGAGTAACAGTTTGAATTTAGGACTGGGGACAAAGGATAACTGCCTCCTTCCGAGAGGCCCTCAGGGAGGACTTCCATGGAACTGTAGAAAGCTTCACTGCACGGAGCTTGTTTGGGGCAGATGAGTCAACCCACTCATTGTTCCAAAGCCCAAGTACTTTCTGGTGTAGCTCTAATCGGAGGTCCCTCTCCTGAATACCAATTTCTAAGGGGCTTGAAGTAATTGCCTGCTTAGCCAGCCGATCCACACGTTCGTTCCCCGAAATTCCAGTGTGTCCTGGGGTGCAAACGAAGACCACAGTGCGGCCAGACTGAACTAGAAGGTTAAAATATTCCTGGAATGACCGCACCAGGGGGTGTTTTGGAAAGGACTGGTCAAGAGCTTGCAAGCCGCTCAGGGAGTGGCTACAGATAACATACGACTTCCCAGGACAAGCTATAAGGTGCTCAAGAGCTCGACGGATAGCGATCAGCTACGCAGTGAAGATACTACTCCCACAGGGTAAGGAGTGTTGTTCAATGTGCTCATCGTGGGTGTAGGCACACCCACAACGGCCATCAACGAGGCCCCTCTGTGTATACAACTTCGGCGCCATGGGAAGAACTCAGTATCGCCTGAAACTGGTGGCGGAGAGTCAACGGTGCATCATAGCCTTTACACTCACGGGACAAGTCTAACCGAAGCTGCGGACATGGTACAGACCAAGGAGGAGCACAGGAAGGGTACTGAAAAGCGGGAGGAATAGGAAGGGATTCAAGTGATGAGAGAAGGGAACGAACACGGACCGCGATCGGGAGACCCGAGCTTGGCCGCCGTCGTGGGGAAGGAAGGACAACATCCGGAAAGAGAAGCCTGTAATTTGCATGGTGGGATAAGGCGTGTGTGTACATGGGCAGCATAGGAAGCAAGTAAGCGCTGCCGGCGGAATCGCAGGGGTGGAACCCCTGCTTCGGTTAGCAGACTTGTCACTGGGCTCGTGCGAAAGGCCCCTGTCGACAAACGGACACCACTACGGAGGACTGGGTCCAATACCTGTAGTGCTGATGGCGCTACAGAGTCATACACGATACTCCCGTAGTCCAGGCGCGAAGGCCTTGTAGAGCTGCAGTAGTGTTGGGCTTGGTGCTCCCCAAGCCGTGTGGCCGAGACATCGAAGGATATTAAGGTATTTCCAGCATTTCTGTCGTAGTTGGCAGAGGTGCGGTTGCCAAGTCATCCGGGCAACAAAAACCATATATTAATGGCTCGTTTCATTTCCGTCCCACGAACAGCTAGGGAACTATACGTCCACCCAGGCAGAGCCCCGCTTACCTGGGTAAGCCTTATACAACTGAGGTGCGGCAGGTTCCTCAGAGGTTGCTCGCTAGCGACTGTTCAATCTCAACAGACATGCATCTCCTCGGCACGTAGCACACATTGAGTTTGAGGGTTTATTTATTTTTTATTTATTTATTTATTTATTTTTTATAGAGGTTTGTATCGTACTCGCGACACTGGCGATTAAGCCAAGATCCCCGGGATTATCGTCGCGCCGAACGATGGTCGTTGAACCACGTATAGAGCTTACGGTGTAGCGGACTGTTGGCGCGACACAACCTACGGCTCAGGACCCCGGGTTCGCCAAGCCCGTACTCAACAAATTACTACGATTTCTACTAAATTTAGCACCTTCTACATTTTGTTTTTCCACTTAGTGTCGGCTCTTTTCCACAACGTATGATGTTCAGATACAAAAGTGGTAAGATGCCGGTAAGGCAGTGCGTTCGTTTGATATTAGTGGTAACTTTTTCATCAAGTAGATTGTAAGAATTATAATTTCAGTTGCTGGCCGTGTGCGCGAAACAAAAGACTGCGGGCCGCTGTGGAGTGGCTGAGCGCTCTGAGACGCCTTGCTGCAGAGGGCGCGGTTGCTCGCCATCAGAGGATCGAGTCCTCCGTGGAGCGTGTGTGTGTGTGTGTGTGTGTGTGTGTGTGTGTGTGTGTGTAGTCTTTAGCGAAAGTTACTTTAGGTAGTTTAAACGTTTACCGTCTAGTAAAATCATCTGAAGATCAAAACCAACTGCAGAACAATCTGAATAAGATATCACTATGGTGTAAAAATTGGCAATTGACTATAAATAATGAGAAGTGTGAAGTCGTCCACATGAGTACGAAAAGAAACCCGTTAAATTTTGTTTACAAGATAAATCAATCAAAATTGAAGCCCGTAAACTCTACAAAATACCTAGGAATTACTATTACTTCATACTTAAACTGTTAAGAACACTTAGATAATGTCGTAGGAAAGGCGAACTAGAGACTGCGTTTTATTGGCAGAACCCGTAAAACATGCAACAGAACTACGAAGGAACACTACGCTTGTCCGTCCATTTTTCGAGTATTACTGCCCAGTGTGGGATCCTTATCAGGTGGGTTTGACGGAGAACATCGAAAGAGTTCAAATAAGGGCAGCTCGTTTCTTATTGTCACAGTGAGACAGTGTTACGGAATGATACAGGATCGGGGTTGAGAATCATTACAATAACGGTGCTTATCGCTGCGGCGTAGGCTACTTACGAAACTCCAATCGCCAACGTTCTCCTCCGAATGCAAAAATATATTGTTGATTCCCACTTACATAGGTAGAAATGACCATCAGAATAAAATACGAGAAATCAGAGCTCGAACGGTGAGATTCGGGTGTTATTTCTTCCCCCGCGCTATTCGAGAATGGAATGGGAGATAAATAGTATAATAGTGTTTCGATGAACCCTCTGCCAGGCACTTAAATGTGATTTGCAGAGGATCCCATGTATATGTAGATGTACACTTGTAGATCTAGATGTACACATGTAGATGTAGATGAAGAACTGCGGCTGTCGGCTGGAAGATGGCCAATGGTCAGTTAGTCTTCCTCCACTTCACCAACCGGGCAAATCGCTGCGGTTCTCGACTGCGTTTCCCGCTTGTAGAGTCGCCGACGGCACGCCTCGTTCCGCACTGTAGGGAAACGACCCGGGCGTTTGCACTGTACGAGTGGGTAGCAGGCGTTTTACGCAGCACGTGGCGGGGCGACGTCGCCATGGCAACGCCGGATATTAGGCGAGGCCGGAAATGAGCTGCCGCGCGAGACCCGCGCCCGGCGGACTCTCACGTCGTTACGTGTGTGGCCACTGTGAAGCCGCACTCTGCACAGCTCCTCACACTCCGCCCCACCGCTGGGCCTCGTTATTGCAGACGTCACACGGTGAAGCGTTTTCCTCAAATTCCTGCGCAAAAAACGGGACAATTAAAAGTTTGCTCAAGCATTATGAAAATTCATTGTATAATAACTGAGTAAAATTGTTGGATCCTGGAGTTCTTACAAATAGACCTACCTAATTTTCACTCTCCAATTTGTGTGAAATTTTGATATAATAATTGCTGTTGAATCTTCCGGGTTATGAGGTCGTGGTCGAAGAAACGTATCTGCTCCTGACGTTTCATCCAGAGCTGCGCTGGACATCCTCAGAGGTGCTACTGGTAGGGGTAGTCTTGCCGACTGACAAGTCGGGCGTTGAAGGCGGTATAAATACTGTCCAGAAGGGGTCGTGGTCAAGTGTTCACGTGCGCAACAGAGATAAGCTTTGTCAAAGATAAAACATAACTTTCGACAGTCGATGGTCAAATATAAAAGTGTAACTACCTACTCTGAAGAGCCACAGTCCATATGTCATTAAGTTTCATTGCTTCTTCCTTTCTATTAAAATTATTCCCATGTATGTATATTTCGACTGCTTCTCTGTACAGTCGTGGATAATAGTTCGTCGTTGTAGATAAAATTTCCGATTCGGAAAACTTCGCTTCATGATTTCCTGATCAGGAAATCATGAAGTGAAGTTTTCTGAAACGGAAATTTTATCTACAACGTCTAACTATTATCCATGACTGTACAGAGAAGCAATCGAAATATACAAACATGGGGATAATTTTAATAGAAATTTCACTTAGATGGAAACTTTCCTGGTGGGCAAAATATGTATAAAAATAGAGATTGTTTAACTTACCCAAAGTACAGGGTCGTTGACAGACACAAAAACACAAATAAAAAAACACACACATACACAAAGATTCAAGCTTTTGCAACAATTTGTTGCTTCTTCAGACAAAGAGCAGAGAAAGAGAGGGAAAAGGAAAGGATGTGGGTTTAAAGGAGCGGGAGAGGAGTCATTCCAATCTAGGAAGAGGAAAGACTTACCTTGGGAGAAAAAGGATAGGTAAACAAACACACACATCCACACACATACGCACGCATACCCACCAAGGCAGAACACACATACATATATGGGAACAGCGCCAGGGTATGATGAGCTTAGTGTCGAAATCGTGGAACTGGCAGGAGACGTGACAATAAATCACTCGGCCAAGGTATTTACTTCCTGCCTGCACCATGCTTCATTACCACTATCGTGGAACAAGGCAATGATAATATTGATACATAAAAAAAGATCCTGTTAAATAGAATTAGTTCCACCTTAGACTCAGCTCAACCTATAGAACAAGCAGGATTTCAAAGCAATTTCAGTACTATTGACCACATTTTGATCGTTAGTGAAGTGATAAGCAGAGCAAATGAATACCACATGTCTCTCTGCATTGCGTTTGTTGATTTTGAAAAGGCGTTTGACTCCGTTAGCCATACAGCTGTCCTCCAAGCCTTGAGAGAGCAAGGAGTGGAAGCAGCGTACATTGAAGTGCTAAGAAATATCTACGAGACTTCTTCAGCTTATGTCAATATCGGTGAATCAACTCAAGAATTCCGCATCATGAAGGGTGTCAAGCAAGGTGATCCCATCTCCACAAAACTGTTCTCGGCAGTACTGGAAATGGCTATGTCAAAGATGAGCTTGGAAGGCAAGGGAATCAGAATTAATGGAAGAAGAGATTTGGTGATGATATTGCCTTACTGACCAACGACTTCACAGAGCTCAAAAACTTAGTTACGGATCTTGCTTCGGAATGTCAGTTAGTTGGCTTGAATTTGAACCTCTCCAAAACAAAAGTAATGTCAAACAAATGGGTCGCAGCTGGTGATGTGAAAGTCAAGGACAGTCCATTAGAAGAGGTCAGTGAATATATCTACCTTGGCCAGATTATAAACATGAAGGGAGATATAAGGCCCGAAATCTATCGGCGCATCAAGCTTGACTGGCAAGCATTTGGGAGGAATTCTACAATATTCAGATCAATAATGCCGGTAAATCTGAGGAAAACAGTGTTTGATCAATGCATTCTTCCTGTGCTGACATATGGCTGCGAGACATGGACACTGAACTCATTTACAAATGGGAAACTTCGGACAGCACAGAGAGCCATGAAACGAGCAATGCTGGGCTATACAAGAAAGGATAGGAAAAGGGCAGATGACATCCGATCTGTGACCAAAGTTAAGGGCATCTTAGAGACCGTAGGCTCCTTGAAATGGCAGTGGGTCGGCCACATCGCGAGTAGAAAAGACAACAGATGGACGAAAATAGTACTGGGGTGGAGTCCGAGAGAGCACCGGAGGCCTATAGGAAGACCATCGGACAGATGGGACAAAGATATCAGGAAGATCGCTGGTAGCACCTGGCAGAGAACTGATCAAGACCGTTCCACTTGGAGAAGACTGCTGAAATCCACGACTCGAAGAGGCCACATCATTAAATGATTGAAATGGCTGAAGATGATATATATAATTTATTTATTTATTTATTTTATTTTATTTATTTTGCTGAGTGAAACGTTCCTCCCATTCATGTTGCGAAAATTGTGGAGCATATTGCGAGTTATGCAATGTATGCGTAATAATACGAAATAATAGGTGTAAAATACGTTGTGCATAATACATTTTTAACGAATACTGTCAACAAATCATGTATTCGTCAAAGCAGCAATTTACAACATAATATAAATTTAAAAAATAATTGAAATGAACACACACAATACAAATCTGAACGACAAAAAATAAGATAAATTAAATTGTAACACCAAATCAATCTCTCATTACCTCTAAGTACGAGTTCAAACAATAAATCGTGTTGTGACACCCAAAAATTGTGACAGGCAAGGTAACTCACCCTAATTAAGCAGCTGGAAGAGATATAAATCCGTCCATTAAACCTTCATGCGCTACATCACGGGTAACGGATTTTAATCCCTTTAATAAAAGCACACGGATATTGGGCAAAGGAGTGTAACACTGATGGATATTTTCATCAAAATACCAAGGCAATGTAATTCATTAGTAAGGGAAAAATTTATCATGACGCTTAACATCAGATAATAGCTGGCATGTATAGATATTACATATTTAAGAAATTAAAAATTAGGTGTTAAAATTGTAAGAGTCTGAATGAAAGTCCTTGGTCCACTTGAGCTGTTATTTTATTGGAGTCCAGAAGACCCGCACAACCGATTTCGCAACCTACAGTTGCATCTTCAGGCGCTTTTTAAAAGTTTTCTATATAAGTTATTTATGATGGATAACGGGGTTAATGGTTAGGTCATACCGCAAGCACCTTGGCTCTTTTCGTTAAAAAGATAAAAAAGAAGTCTACCGTGCGGTTCTTGTCATTTTTGTTAAAAGAATAGAAAAGTCGGTAGACTTCTTTTTTATCTTTTTGACGAAAAGAGCCAAGATTCTTGCGGTACGACCTAACCATTAACCCCGTTATCCATCATAAATCACTTATATGGAAAACTTTTAAAAAGCGCCTGAAGATGCAACTGTAGCTTGCGAAACCGGTTGTGCGGGTCTTCACGTCACCAATAAAATAACAGCTCAAGTGGACCAAGGACTTTCATTCAGATTCTTACAATTTTAACACCTAATTTTTAACTGTGTGAAAGTTTCTTAAATATGTATTTTAGCTGTGGTTGTCCGTCATTCAAAGTTCTTTGCGATGAATAGATAAACATACAGATGGTCAGCACAATATAGTAAGGTGATCCTCTAAATTTATAGGAAGAACGGGGCAATCACTTTCCTTTACAAAATAACAGTGGAGATTAAAAAAAAAAGTATTACAGCAAGGATACCGTTTTTAAAAGAAAGATTGATCGAGGAATAGCCAAGGGAGTAACACTAGATATAATTAACAGTATGTGCTACAGACTTTATAGTATACAAACACCAGCAGTGTAACTGAACCGTGCTTCTAGACATTGGTCGGAGCACACTGTGTAATTTAGAATGAAACCTCACCACATAACATAAATGACCATTTGCAATAGTCAGGACTACAGTTACAATCTACTGGCCCGAAAGATACAAACAGTAACTCTGAAGACATTAAAATAATGGACCTATTATGATTCTGTTTGGACAAATAAAATTTTCCTTAAAAAAAAAAAAAAAAAAAAAAAAAAAAAAAAAAAAAAAAAAAAAAAAAAAAAAAAAGAAAGAAAGAAAAAAAAAAAAGAAAAATCAGTTCTGGAAATTTCATGATGAGCAGGGTAATTAAATAGCGCCTTTTAAAATTCTAGGCAGAGGACGTTACGCAAGAGAGAAAGCTTAGACCCTATTAGCGGTGGCGCCACCAAGTTTAGCTTCGGTAATTATGCAAGCAAACACCAACAGCGTAATTGAACCGTGCCTCTTAAACACCCTGTGCAATTTAGAATGAAACCTCGCCACATAACTATAATGCCAATTTGCAATAAACAAGACTCCAATACAATGTACTTGCCCGAAAGATGAACAATGTAACCCAAGATAGATTAAAATAATGGGCCCCCTTTTATTTTTAGACACATATGGTGCAGCTTAAATTTGGAAATTTCACAATAAAAATAGCTTTAACAAACTTGTGCAAAACTAGACAACTAAAAGACAGTACCACTAGATATATTAAGGTGCCCCTTTGGGTTAATATACAATTATACCGAAACCATCGAAAAAGTAATTGAACAATTCCCTTTAAATACTGGTTAGAACACGTTGCGCAACAGAGATAAGGCTTAGACCTTTACCTAAATGGCCGGTACAGCTAGACAAGTTACACTAAACATCAGCTGGCGCTCAAAAGAAGGAAAGGCAATAACTCTAGATATATTATTAACAATGCCCTTTTTTGATGTTATTTAGGAAACCTTTCGTAGAAATAGTTTGGAACTTCACAATAAAGATACCATTTTACACAATACATTGGCCAACCGAGATGATGAAAACAATAGACAATATACAAGCATCAACGTCAACAGTGTAATTAAAATGTTCAAATGATTGTACAGCTTATGGGACTTAACTACGGGGTCATCAGTCCCTAAACTTACAAACTACTTATGAACTACTTACGAACTAGGACGGCACAAATATCCATGCCCGAGGGGGAATTCGAACCCCCGACCGTAGTGGTCGAGCAGACCGTGACTGGAGAGCCTCAGTCTCCTCGGCCAGTGTAATTAAACAGTGCCCTTTAAATACTGGCCAGAGCACATCACGGGCAACGATAACGGCGACGATTAATATGAATAAACATATTGAGTGTGCTCCTTAATGTTACAAGAACAACATGTATCCATTTGTACTGACGTACTTGTAATCTATGTATGCAGGATTCTGATGATGGCCCAGGCCGAAACGCGTCAAATAAAGTCATATTTCAACCACTTTATGACTTTAATCAATACAGCGACCTATACAGCCTATTGCAGACTTTATTTACTAAACATATTTAACATGTATTATTGACTTTTATTCCTATTATTTCAAACGTATTTGACAGTATTTTAATGTCGGATGTCGAGTAACTATCATTAAAATCAGAATGAAATTTTCACTCTGCAGCGGAGTGTGCACTAATATGAAACTATCTGGCAGTTTAAAATTGTGTGCCGGAATGTGGACTCGAACCTGGGGAGCGGGCAAGCGCTCTACCCACTGAGCTATTCCGACACGACTCACGTTCCGCCTTCACAATTTTACTTCTGCTAGTACCTCGCCTCCTACTTTCCAAACTTCACAGAACCACTCTTGGAAGAATGGATATGGTGGAGACATGGAGAGTAAAGGATATTTCGAGAGTTTTAATCTACCGGGAAGTTTCATACCTGCGCACACTCTGCTGCAGAGTGAAAGTTTCATTCTGGAAACATCCCTTAGACTGTGGGTAAGCCATTGTCTCCACTAAATACTTTCTTCCAGGAGTGCAAGTTCTGCAAGGTTCTCAGGAGAACCTCTGTAAAAGTTTGGAAAGTAGGAGGCGAGGTACTGTCAGAAATAAGGTTGTGAGGACGGAACGTGAGTCATGTTAGGTGAGCTCAGTGGTAGAGCGCTTGCTTGCGAAAAGCAAAAGTCCCAGATTCGAGTCGCGGTTCCGGCACTCAATTTTAATCTAGTAGGAAATTTCATCATTAACATAGCTTCACTAATCTCTGAAATATCGCATATTTTTCCATTTTAGTCCCAATTTGTGGGGACCGTCTCACCCCTTAAATATGTTTTACCGCCGCTAAAAATATCACTATGGAAGTAGGCATGTTTGTACGAGGGTTGGAACTTAAATAGTGACAACTATTTATTCACAACCGAGACAAAAGCGTTACATGTTTGCACCTGTTACTGTCCGTCAAAGTTGTGTTGCCAAAGATGTGGAAGGCGTAGTATACCCTTATCAGAGCCTGTTGTCGAATCTCCGGAACGCTTCTGAAGCGAATGCCACGAAGTGGTTCCTTCATCTTCATCTTCTAACGCGGTAAAATTATGCAACTATTCCTCAGAGATGCTAGGACGATCTGCCCGATGCATGTCTGCTTTTACCCAACGTGCCTCTGTCAAATTCAGTCTTCACCCAAGTCCGTTGCCGCGGCGGCATGGCCGAGCGCAATGAGATGCTATGGTACTATGCGCGAGGCCATTCCCCGTCGGGGGTTCTAATCCCTCCCTGGGGCCTGTATGTTTGTGCTGTCTTTAGTATAGGCAAGTATATGTTTGTAAGTTTAGGGACTGATGACAACGCAGTTAAATCCCATAAGCTATACAAATATTTGAACAATTGAACAAGTCCGTTGTTCCTCTTTCGAAAACATAGTGCCGGCCGCGGTGGCCGAGGTGATTGAGGCGCTCCAGTCACGGTCCGCACGGCCACTACGGTCGGGGGTTCGAATCCCCCCTCGGGCATGGATATTTGTACCGTCCTTAGTTGTAAGTAGTTCATAAGTAGTTTGTAAGTTTAGGGACTGATGACCCCGTAGTTAAGTCCCATAGACTCTACAAACATTTGAACATTTGAAAACATAGTGGCATCGTTACGTTACACCACACGCATACGCCGGTGATATGGGACGGGCGACTCAATTTGCTTGGAGGTTGTGTAGGTATGTCAACAACGTGAGCTATCAGCGACGATAGTAGATTACATTGTATAGTGTGTGCACAGCAGTGTTGGCACTATTTAATTTCCAACCCTCGTAATTTTTCAGAGACAGGAGATAATGAACAGAGAAAGTAGGTGGAAATAGGCAAAACGCCGAGTTTATCAGAGTTCAGTCCTTATGCATATCTTATTTTTCCATTATCTCTCAAACTGATGAACATTTTGCCACAAATTTGTAGCTGTTTGTATACATACTGTTACATGTGCTGGTATCTCGTCCTAGAAATATAAATTGAGTTACATTTAACATGTGCGTTTGCTTACTTTATTATTCCTCCTTTGCTCTTTTTGTTTTATCACGTTACGGGTGGGAAAGCGTCACGGAAATGTTGCACGAATTGGGGTGGAAATCATTAAACGAAAGACGTTATTCATTGCGGCGTGATCTGTTTGAAACTTCGCAATCATCGACTTTTACTTCTGAATGTGAAATTATTTTGCTAGCACCCACTTACTTAGGGAGACATGACCATCCCAATAAAATAAGAGAAATCAGATCGAAAACGGAACGATTTAGGTGTTCTTTCTTCCCGCGCGCTATCAGAGAATGGAACGGTAGAGGAAAGTTATGAAAGTGGTTAATTAACCCTCTGCCAGGCACTTGAATGGGATTTGCAGAGTATCTACGTAGATGTAGAAAAGTAGTCAGTCACACCCTACTTTTTTATTATGATTTACTTTCTGGATAGATAAGAGATATAATAGGGACATTTACTGCATCGGGTACAACATGGAAGCACTGTATAGCTGACCAGCTATGAACTTTTGTTTGCTAGTAGTGCATAACAATTTTAAGGAATTTCTTTCTATATTTTTCTCATTTTTCAAGCACTATAATCATGGTAGTTTTTATAGCTTCAAATAAAAAATTATGCATTAAAAGGTTAATATTGTAAATGTTAAAATATAACTGATGGATGTTATTACGTAGTAATCTGATCAGCTGAGTTCCCAAATTTCAGCCATCGATGGAATTGTTAAGCTGGCCAAAGACATCTGAATAGGCTAGTATCGATATGTGTTGAGCATTGTGTGAGTTACCTTTGTGCACTTTAGCATCTTTGCTTCTATATAATGTTAACTTGTTGTCTTTGTGTGTGTGCAGCTTGCACGTATTTAATATGTAACTGTGTCGTTCTTATAATAAAATGAGTGAATGTATCTATGTATCGCGTTATATATATCCACCAAACCTCAACAGGAATAAGACTGATCGATATCAAGGGGAGCGAGGGGAGTTGGAAACAGGGGGAAGGATAGACCGACAGTATTGCGCGGATACGAAGAAGGAGATGGAAGTAGATGAATTGGGAGGAGGTCAGACAGAGGTAGGTTAAAGAGAGAGAAGGAGGAGGTGGTAGGAGATGGGGGTAACAGAAGATTTGAATAATAAATACCCGGGAAACACCGGATACAAGGGATAGTACATGTATGGAAGCAAATGAAAGTCTTAGCATGTTAAATTAGACAGACGTCGCTAGCTCGCAGACGAGAAGTCGAGGCAGTGCAGTGCTCGGCAGGGTGCATCGCGCGTCGCCTCGCTGCATTATTCGGACGTGTCGGCGCAAGAAGTTTGTGCAGACACAGCGCAGAGACGGCCGTGTGACGCGGCGGGAGGGAGACGCACAGCAGGCCGCACTCTGCCGGGCCGCGAGGAAGGAATTCATTAGCATTAGAAACTGCTTTCCATATTCAGTTTCTGTGCGAGATCTTTGTTCTCCGTAATTAACAGAACTCAAGCAAGCGAGCGGGTGGGCGCGGCGGGGCGCCGGCTTTGGTGGGCGAGTGTGCGGGTGGCGAGTGGGAGGGGAGGGAAGGGGAGGGGGTTGACGCCTGCCGGGGGGTAATTAGTTTCCTGCGGGCGGCAGGCGGCAGGGCGTCGCTCCTGAGAGCTGACGCTCACGACGACGCCCCGGGGCAGACGCGGCAGCGCCACCTGATACAGCTCACTAAACGCGTGCTCAGGGGGAGGGCTGCTGTCTGGGACCAGACAGGGTAGCGCAGCCACAGGGAGGCTGCAGGTACCAAACATCGCTATTAATACGAGCAAGACGTTTTCGGAGAAGGCATGTTTGGAGCACATTGTCTGTAAACTCGTGGTCGAGCAGGCACGTCTCCACTCTGCCTACCCAACTGCGTCACGAGGTACTTCTACGAGTCGCCTCACAACATTAAACAGGCCCTACTGCGCACAGAGTTGCCAAATCTGCCGCAAAGATTCCCTCTAAATATGCTCTAAAATCCCCCTAGATCGGAATAAATCACCGTAAAAAAGCAAACCGAGGGTTTTGAGACTTCTTTCTCTCGCCATATATTAAAAATTAAGAGCCATGCCCACAGGCACGAACGTCGGGGTGCAGTACCGTGCCGGCCGCGGTGGCCGAGGTGACTGAGGCGCTCCCAGTCACAGTCAGCACGGCCACTACGGTCGGGGGTTCGAATCCCCGCTCGGGCATGGATATGTTCAAATGTTTGTTAAGCTTACGGGACTTAACTACGGGGTCATCAGTCCCTAAACTTACAATCTACGTATCAACTACCTTATACTAATGACGGCACAAATATCCATGCCCGAGGGGGGATTCGGACCCCCGACCGTAGTGGCCGTGCAGACCGTGACTGAAGCGCCTCAGTCCTCTCGGCCACCGCGGCCGGCTCGGGCATGGATATTTGAGCCGTCTTTAGTCATAGCTAGTTCATAAGTAGTTTGTAAGCTTAGGGACTGATGACCCCGTAGTTAATTCCCATAAGTTCTACAAACATTTGAACATTTGATTTTGCAGTACCGTAAGAAAGCTCATAATAAGAAATAATTACAATCTTACCTTTCAGTAAAGGGTCCGTTACTCAGAACTTCGCATACTTTCTCTTATTTTTGGTACCCATTTTGACCAATAAAAGAACGTATCTACATCACAACTTGAGCTGGTCATTGAAGTAAAAATAGCCGCAGTGCAGTAGTCGAGCGGTCTAAAGCGGAGCGCGCGGTTGCTCGCCGTGGAGGTTCGAGTCCTCCCTGGGGCATGGGTGTGTGTGTTTGTCCTTAGGTTGGTTTACCTAGGTTTAAGTAGTTCGTAAGCTATGGACTGATGAGGAAGCAGTTTGGTCCGATAGATATACAGACATTTGAACATTTTGAAAGTAAAAATAATGATGGATCACCAATACAACACAATGATCGCTAACGTACTAAATTTCCGAACGTAGCACGTGATTTAGTGGTATTTCGGTGCAGTGTCCTCGGAAAATACCAGTCCATTAACTACTAGAGAAAAAAAAACCTGGTATTGTTGAGCGACAGGATGGGGGTTGGAGAGAGGGAAAATAGGCGCCGCCTCCGTGCTCTATAAGTAAACAGTGCAGGCAACATGACCTGAAGAAACAGCGCGACAGTAGTGACAGAAGAGCGACAATGTAATCAACACGGGCTGACAGTACGCTACACGGTTGGCAATGAGCATCTGCAATCAGTACGGCAACACGTCTTCCGATTGCTACACACACATATTTGATGCATAAATAAATAAATAAATAAGTAAATTCTCTTCTTCCGCCTAAAAATCCCCCCTACACTTCTTTTTCCCCCTGAAAATCCCCCTAACATTTCTTTCCCCCTAAATTCTCCCTTGAAAAAATTTTACCCCCTAAATCTGGGAGGAAAACCCCCAAAATGGTAACCCTGACTGCGCACCTTTCAAATCAGTGTCGATCACGTAAGCAACATAAATACTCCGCTAATCACATTTAAGTGCATGGAAGAAGGTTCATCGACCCGCTTTTATGTTATTTCTCTACCGTCCCATTCTCTAATAGCGCGCGGAAAAAACGTACACCCTGATTTCTTTTATTTTGTTGCGATGATCATGTCTCCATATGTATGTGGGTGCTAACAAACGGAGGAAAAAGTTGTTGAATGAAATTTCGCAAATAAATCTCGCCGCAACCAATTCGCCCTTTTATTTCCACCTCAACTCATGCATTATTTCTCTCTCCACTATATCACGAAAATACAAAACGAGCTGTCCCCTTTGCTTGGGATCCTACAATGGGCAGCAATACTCCGGAATATGACGCACAACTAGGCAAATTCTTTAGTAGAAGTTGCATCTCCTAATACCAATGAAACGTTTCCTATATTTCGTCTTCCCTAAACTATTTTCTGTTTGTCCTTTCCAATTTAAGTTGCTCGAAATTATTTTCATAGATACTTACTTTTTTACGCCCTCTGGATTAGACTGATCTATCGGGTAATGAAGTTTAACAGATTATTGTAATATATGGATGACTTCACGCGTACCATTATGAAGTGTCAATTGTCAATTTTTACTCCATGCAAAGTAATTCTGCAGCAGCTTTTGATCTTTTGCTGACTTTACTAACCGACAAATGACAGCATCAGCTACGACCAGTCTAAGTAAGCTACTCAGTCTCCTAAAGCGTTTATAAAAATAAGGAACAGTTGCAGCCGTATAATACTTCCATCGGGAACGTCAGATACCACTTCCCTTTTCTTCGCTGACGATCCGTCAATAACAACGTACTGTGTCCTTTCTAAGTCACGAAACTAATCACACAACTGTGGTGATATTCCATAAGCAATATGAATAGAAAACGATAGAGGGATACCGTGTTAAAAGCCATTCCGAAATGTAGAAATTTGGAATCGATTTGAGATCCCTTGTCTATAGCACTCATTCCTTCATGTGTGTAAAGAACGATCTTTGTTTCACAATTATGATACTTTCTCTATCCGTGTTGTCTATGGGTCAATAAGTCGTTCTCTTGGACACAGTTCATAATGTTTGAGGGACGTATATGTTCTAGAACCCTGCTGCAAAGCGACATCAGTGATATAGGCCTGTAATTTTGCGGATCACTCCTTTGTCTTTCTTGAATATTGGAATGAATTGTGCAACTTGACGTCTTCAGGTGTGGGACTTTCGCTGAGCGAGATGTTCTGTATGATAACTAGGTATGAAGCTGTTGTATAAGCATACTCTGAAAGGGTTCTAAATGGTATACATTGTGGTCAGGAAGACTTGCTTTTACATGAACGGTTTCGGGACAGCTGCCCATCATCAGATCAATTCTATGAAGTTACACAGTAAGCTGTCGCGTGATGAACAGGTGTTCACACTCATTCAACACGCGACAGGTTAGTCTGTAACTTCATAGAATTGATCTGAAGATGGGCAGATGTCACGAAACCGGTCATGTTATAGAAAATATAAGCGATCTGCAGAGGGATATTCATGAATTTTATTCACATGACGATCACAGAAAATCCCTCAAGACTCATAAGTCTAGTTTTGATAGACTAGCTTTTGTTAAGTGATTTAAGTTGCTTTAATACTCCAGGGATATCTACATGTAAATTAGCTGTGTTTAGAAATTATGATTTAAAAGAGATGCCATCCGTAGCATCACCATTGTTATCGCGTAATGAAGGTACTGATTGTTTTTGCCGCAGCATACTTTGCATACGACCAGACTTTTATCGGATTTTCTACCAAGTTACATGACAGGGCTTCGTTTCGGAAACTGTTATAAGCTTATCGCATTGAACTTCGAGCTGAATTCTGAGTTGTAGTAAAAGATTTAGGACTTTGTTTGAATTTGGAATGAAGTATTAATAATGACGAGCATCAAAAACTCTGATACATCAACGTACTAAGCGGTGGACAAATAAATACAGAGTGAATTTTTATATATAACTGATGAAGTTTGTTCGTTTGTAAGGTGAAGATTAACATTGACTATTAGTTTATATACACTTGTCGATTTGCCACTTTCAATTGTTTGACTTGTTTAGTACCTACCACAGTATATTCTGTTCATCAAACAGTGAATGTCAAAATAGGAAGGTGAAACATATCACTGATTGTTTAACTATCAGCAGGTGCTCACAAGCACGAAATCGCGAGTTTCTTGAAGAATTTACCCTGAATTGTGACTGGTAACAGGTCTCATTCTACATCCTATGAAAGAATTGACTACGAATGATTGCTGATGAAATTTCATATATAACTTGGCTTATACAATGAAATTGTTTTCGAAATACTTTTGTTAAATTGAATTTGAAACATTGTAGTTATTTATTTTGGAGTGTTAGTTCCCATGTGGCAATATAGACGGTGGTATGGCGAAATTTAGATGTCAAAGAAAAGAAGTTTCTTTTCATAACATATTAATTTATTTTTTCTTATTCCCGTGAGTCCCGTGAGTCCGATTTGTTCATTTAACCACAAAATACAATTATTCCTGGAAATGACGAAAATTTATTTTTATATGCGAACCTTTAACATATCCAGTTACACGTCAGACAAGAAACCAAACCTTAGACCTTGAAATAGCCGAGTCACGTGAACGTTTTTTGATACACATATATGACTTTTATCAGACTTTTTTTTTTAATATTACACTTCAAATCTGAACCATACCTCTTACTTCTATAATATATTTATATGATAATGATATGTAATATTATATCCTTTTGTACATTCCTTCTTTTAATCTATATTCACCACAATAATTCAATAGCTTCACTAACATTGTCCGTGATGTCTTAACAGTAGGGGCCAGCCAACATTTTATATAAGTAATGCTGCTGTCAATCTACCTTTCACAGATCTAAAATAACTAACTTCCCGGCATGCTCCCACGGCTTCATTACTCCGATCTAATATTTACATCGCCAGTCAAATACGTCCGTTCTCTCTTCCAAAATCCTACTTTCAGCAGCATTCTCATCCAGATAAATCCCATTTCAGATAGTGTCATATAAAATACCGGTCTGCCAAGAAAAATGAATTCTTTTAGAGAAATTAGAAATTTGCATAATGTCGGGGCTACTTTTCGATTTATGTAAAAGTCCTGCACCGTTTGTCAAACCACGGTTTTGTGGAAGTATCTATAACGATGGGCTTCCTCTAAACATTCTTTGGGTTTTCACTTGGCAATTCTAGTAAACTACTTGGCTGATTGTCGGGTTACTTTGTCATGCGTCCTATGGTGGAATGGGAGACATTCGTATAAATTGCAGCCTTTGTTCAAAAATGTTCAAATGTTTGTATAGTTATGGGACTTAACTACTGGGTCATCAGTCCCTAAACTTACAAACTACTTATGAACTACTTACGAACTAGGACGGCACAAATATCCATGCCCGAGGGGGGATTCGAACCCCCGACCGTAGTGGCCGTGCAGACCGTGACTGAAGCGCCTCAGTCCCCTCGGCCACCGCGGCCGGCTGCAGCCTTTGGTTGGCGCTGATAATGTTAGTGCCGTCGCTGTTTCAAGTCCTCCCTGGGACATGGATGTTTGTGTTGTCATTAGAATAAGTTACTTAAGTTAGTGTAAGTAGTTTGTAAGTCCAGGAACTGATGACCAAACGTTTGAACTTCGGATTTGATAATGTTAGTTGACAGATCTACATCTACATGGCATACTCTGCATTTAAGTCCATGGCAGAGGATTCATCAAACAACCATTATACTATTTATCGCACATTCCATTCTAGAATAGCGCGCAGGAAGAAAGAACACCTGAAGCTCTCCGTTCTTCTTGCGCTGTACCTTTAACGTAAAATGCAATCAAATTAGAGACGACCGAACGCTCGTTACACCTAAAATACCCGTTCTTCCTATTATGCACATTTTCTTGGTATTTAGTACGTTTATCTGTAACATCTGATTACCTTAGTTTACCAACAAATATACAAACTGATCAGACTGATAACTACAGTCAATGTTCAAATGTTTATAAAGCTTATGGGACTTAACTGCGGGATCAACAATCCCTAAACTTACAAACTTCTTATGAACTATCTTATAGTAAAGACAGCACAAACATCCATGCCCGAGGAGGATTCGACCCCCGACGGGGAACGGCCTCGCGTATCGGACAAAGAGCCTCAATGCGTTCGGCCGCGGCGATAACTACAGTCACACAAAGAAATTCACCACTGTAGCACTTAAGAAATATTCAAATGTTTGTAATTGTATCTTCCTTGGTCATCAGCCCCTAGGCTTACAAACTAGTGCCACTAACCAAAGGACAACACACAGACACACACAAACATCCATGTTTGAGAGAGTACTCGAACCTCCGACGGCGAACAACCGCGCGCTCTGCAGCAAGGCGCCTAAAAGCCCCAGGCTACTTCACGTCGGCGTAGCACTTAAGACTCCCAAGTCATGTTTTAGGCGGCTAACATTAACTGCACCGTCATCAATATAATAGAAATTTAGTCTGTCATTTGATTTGCTGTTCGTGTGTCGGTAAAGTTATCGACATGGTCGGCTTGTTTTTGTGAAAAGAATAATTTAGAAAATTTTCAAATGTTTGTAAAGCTGTGGGATCGAACTGCAGAGGTCAACGGTCCTAAACTTACAAACTACTTAAACTAACCTAAGAACAACACGGACACCCTTGCCCTGAGGGAGGACTCCGATGGGGAAAGGCCGCGCGCTTCACAGCAAGGCGTCTTAGAGCGCACGTCTGTTCCCGCATGGCCATAATTTAGATCTATGATTGTCAAATATTACAGCAGTGTATCTTTTGTGTGTTTTTTACCGAGCAATTTTGAACGGAAATTTAACAGGTCACAGTAACGTTTTAGGAATGAGTTCTGAAGAAAGAACACATAATTTTAGTGAAGAAACATTTAACGTTGCCTTATGCATAGTGTGGTACCAAACCCTATGGTCAATCGTCATCCTCAAGTGCTGCTTAAACTGTTAGCTCATGACACACACACGCGCGCGCACATGAGTGTTTGCGTGTGTGTGTGTGTGTGTGTGTGTGTGTGTGTGTGTGTATTTTGGTGACAAAGAATCTTATGTATTTTCATCATGCAAGTACCATATGTAATTCCTTTACATAAATTTTTGATAGGTTATTTGAGAACTATTACCGATCGAATTTAGTAAAAAATCGAACAAATAATGTAATACAAACCATTTCTTGTACAGCTGACCACTGAAGATGCTTTAGAATAAAGCGAAACGCGTCTGGTCTAGACTAATTTGCAGTTGCATAACCTATACAAATTGTATCTGAGATGCTATCAGAAGGCCCAGGGAATAGTATGTGCCGGCCGTGGTGGCCGAGGGGACAAAGGCGCTTCAGTCACGGTCTGCACGGCCACTACGGTCGGGGGTGAGAATCCCCCCTCGGGCATGGATATTTGTGCCGTCCTAGTTCGTAAGTAGTTCATAAGTAGTTTGTAAGTTTAGGGACTGATGACCACGTAGTTAAGTCCCATAGACTATACAAACATTTGAACATTTTTTGAATAGTATGTATGGACATCTGAAACTAATATTCTTGATTAGAGTAAGAAGTGTAAGAGCATAGTCAAAGAAATACAGCCAGACAGAATTCGTCAGTACAATTCATTACAAGAAGAGAGGTTGTACTGAGTGAAAACAGGTGCAAAAGATTGAAGCCGCAACTGATCGCACAGCCTAACAGCTTTACCGAACACAAAGAAGAAATGTCCATCAAGCTTTAAGCCCTACTAGAACAGAGTGTAGCCCTCAGCGTTAATTAATCAAGAGGCCAGTAGCGCTGCTTATGTAATTGCGGCTGCAGCGGTGGCAGGCCCTGCAGACGGCCGGTGGCCCAGTGGGTGTGGTAATTGAGCGGACAGCGGCCAGGAAGGCATCCATCACTCGTCCGCCGCGCCTCTTCCGGCGGTAACTTGGACTGCGCTAAGTGGACCGCAGGCGTGCGGAGCCGTCGGGCCGCCCACTGCTACGTCACAGCGTAAACCCACGAGTTCTGATTCACTAACTGATTCGGTTCCCGCAGAGAGATGTAATTACCGATAAATTTAAGACGTCTACAAACAACAAAAAGGAATGACAGTATGGTGGCTGATTACAACGTTGAATCGAATTTAATTTGTCCGTGAACCCGAAACTCCAGGCAGAGTTCGCACCACCACCACCGCCTGCAGCGACCCACAGTTTAATTGCATTACGTAGAATTCCCCCACCCACTTTCTCCCTCCTACCCGCACAATCAGTCGGTTATGGCGCCGTTCCTTCCCTACTGTCCCCTTCCTCCACACCATTTCTAGGAAAGTCATCAGACGAACTCTACCAACGTCCGCGTGCAGTGTGGAACGTGGAATGTGTGGACATGCAGATATTGCTGGCGCAGACACCACATATACAGGGTGTTACAAACAGGTACGGCCAAACTTTCAGGAGACATTTCTCACACACAAAGAAAGAAAATATGTTATGTGGACATGTGTCCGGAAACGCTTAATTTCCATGTTAGAGATCATTTTTGTGTTTTTCTTTAAATGTACATTGAAATAATTCGTGCAGACAATTGTCAAAATACGCAATTGTTTCGTTAGTATGTATTGTACTTCCTCGATTCACGTCATCAACACAGATTTTCTGTGAACGTTTAGGCAGGAATTGTTGGTGATGTCTTAATTGGGCCTCATGTTCGTCCACCTACGCTCAGTGGAGCACGTTATCATGATTTCATACGGGATACTCTACCTGTGCTGCTAGAACATCTGCCTTTACAAGTACGACACAACATGTGGTTCATGCACAATGGAGCTCCTGCACATTTCAGTCGACCTATTCGTACGCTTCTCAACAACAGATTCGGTGACCGATGGATTGGTAGAGGCGGACCAATTCCATGGCCTCAACGCTCTCCTGACCTCAACCCTCTTGACTTTCATTTATGGGGGCATTTGAAAGCTCTTGTCTCCCCAACCCCGGTACCAAATGTAGAGACTCTTCGTGCTCGTATTGTGGACGGCTGTGATACAATACGCCATTCTCAAGGGCTGCATCAGCGCATCAGGGATTCCATGCGACGGAGGGTGGATGCATGTATCCTCGCTAACGGAGTACATTTTGAACATTTCCTGTAACAAAGTGTTTGAAGTCACGCTGGTACGTTCTGTTGCTGTGTGTTTCCATTCCATGATTAATGTGATTTGAAGAGAAGTAATAAAATTAGCTCTAACATGGAAATTAAGCGTTTCTGGACACTTGTCCACATAACATATTTTCTTTCTTTGTGTGTGAGGAATGTTTCCCGAAAGTTTGGCCGTACCTTCCTTAACACCATGTACAGTAACACAGACAATGTGTTATGGTGTGATCGTGCTTGCACCTCTCATTATTTTGCATACCTATATCACATCAGAGGCCTACGTCGGTCTTTTAACCACCTTCTTTATTCCCACTATGTAAGAGCAATTCGGAGATGGCGATTGCACCTTTCAACAAGATCTAGCACCTGTGAATAACGAACGTAGTTTGGCGGAGTGGTTACACGATAGTAACATCCTTGTAATGGACTGTCCTGCATAGAGTCCTGATTTGAATCCCATAGAACACCATTTGAACGTTTTGGAACATCAACTTCGTGCCAGGCTTCACCGATCTACACGGATACCTCTCCTCAGTGTAGCACTTGGTGAAGAATGGGTTGCTATTCCCCAAGAAACCTACCAACACATGATTGCGTGCGAGAATGGAAACTGTCGTCAAGGCCAAGGGTGTACGAACACCAAACTGAATTCACGCATTACCGATGGAGGGTGCAAAAACTTGTAAGTCTTTTCAGCAACTTTTGATCGTACAGTGTAGCTCTTGAGTTTGAGATGAAACAACTGGCTCTTTCACATTATGTGAACCGCTTATAACAACTCTCTGCAATACCTAGGTTGAGTAAGAATTAAACCAGTTGTGCCCTGTCCAACTCTGTAATACATGAGCTTATCAAGAAGATTTCCATGATTTAGAAAATTAAGCCTTTCAGATATTATACAAAAATTACTATCTGACATCAGCGACATACTCGCACACTTATAATCTGACGCTAGTGATTCTATATTGTTTAGCTTGTCGTCGTAAATGCGTTAATGGATCTAACGATAGATTAGTTTAGTACTTGTTCCATAGATCAAGAATACGACACTTCGTAATGATTTGGAAAATTATTACTTTGTACTAAATATTACATGACACAGCTTTTTTTTTACTTTTTATTTCTTTTTTTCCTTTTTTTCAGTTTTAATAATTTATATCTAAAAAGTCATATATAGTGGATAAGGAGTTGCCATTCAGAAATTCTTTTAAGGTATTTATAAATGCTAGTTGGCTATCTGTCAGGCTTTTGATGCTGTTTGGTAGATGACCAAAGACTTTTGTGGCAGCCTAATTCACCCCTTTTTGTGCCAAAGCTAGATTTAACCTTGAATAGTGAAGATCATTCTATCTCCTAGTGTTGTAGTTATGTACACTGCTATTGCTTTTGAATTCGATGCGATTGGTAATAACAAATTTTATAAGTGAATATATCTGTACTGTGAAGCTACTGTGAAGATCCCTAGCTCTTCCAATAAGTGTCTGCAGGATGATCTTGCATGGGCTCCAGCAATTATTCTGATTACACGCTTTTGTGCAATGAATACTTTTTTACTCAATGATGAATTACTCAAGAAAATAATGCCATACGAAAGCAGAGGATGAAAACAGGCCTAGTAAGCTAATTTACGGAGATGTATATCACCAAAATTTGCAAATACCCTAATAGCATAAGTAGCTGAACTCGAACGTTTCAGCAGATCTTCAATGTGTTTTTTCCAGTTTAACCCCTCATCAATGCATACACCTAAAATTTTTAAATATCCTATCTTTGCTACAGATTCCTGATGAAAGCGTGTATGTATTAATGTAGTCAATCCATTTACTCTATTGAACTGTATATACTGTATTTTATCAAAAATTAATGATAGTCCATTCGCTGAAAACCACTTTATGATTTTCTGAAAGACGTCGTTTACAATTTATTCAGTTAGTTCTTGTCTGTCAGGTATGATAACTATACTTGTATCATCAGCAAAAAAGAACCAGCTTTGGATATTCATGAATATAGAATGGCAAGTTATTATTATATAATAAGAACAGCAAAGGGCGCAAGACTGAACCTTGTGGCACCCCATTTTTGATTGTTCCCCAGTTTGGGGAATTAGCTGTTTTTTG
The DNA here is from genome assembly GCA_026315105.1 of Locusta migratoria. NCBI lineage: Eukaryota > Metazoa > Arthropoda > Insecta > Orthoptera > Acrididae > Locusta > Locusta migratoria. The sequence goes on along the minus strand of CM048744.1, from coordinate 405,884,880 downwards.
CTTATTATGTGGACTACTTCTGTCAACTTTCTGCACTCTTCCTGTAAGGAATGATTTAAAACATTTGTACACTGTTCCATTCATACCACAATACTTTAGTTTATCTAGAAGGATTCCATGATTTACAGAATCAAAAGCCTTGGAGAGATCACAAAAAATCCCAACAGGTGATGTCCGGCTATTCATAGCATTTAATATTTCATTGGTAAAATTATATATGACGTTTGCTGTTGAAAAGCCTTTCTGAAAATCCAACTGACATTTTGTTTGAACTTTATTTTTACCTGTGTATGAAGCTACTCTAGAATACATTACTTCCTCAAGAATTTTGGATAAGGCTGTAAGAAGTGAGATTGGGCGGTAGTTGTTAACATCAGACGTGCCCCCTTTTTTGTGCAGTTGTTTAACAATAGCATACTTCAGTTTATCCATAGTTACGAAATAAGTTTGGTCGAACGTTCTTGGCAGTACTTATAACCCTTTCAAATATTTAAATTGTATGAGGTACGATTTTGTAAATGCATATAAATACAGGTAGAACTTTCGCGTCGTTAATGTTAGAAGCACTCCCGCAGATTCTAGAAAAGTGCCACCTTATTCCTTTCAACAGCGACGGAGAGAGCGGGTGAACGTAAAAAGTGAAGGTGAACCTCTCGAGACCTGTGAATATAAAACGGCGGGTTGTCGGCTGCTGCCACAAGCTGGTTGGCGGGGCCGCCCTTAGCGGTAACAACCGACAAGTGCTGGCCTCATACGGCGGGCCGGCACTCGCAAACTTGGCAACGTCTGGAAAATGATCCTCAACACTGGTGCCGGCTAGGCGTTAGGAAGAGCAGCGCTGCAGCAAACTTGAGGGCTCGTTACCACCATTCTGAGACATTCCGGCTTATCGCTGTACTAATTTCGCAGAATATAGGAAGGATTTTTCCAACAAGTGGGCACTTACAAATACTAAAATGCAACAAACAATTATGAGATGAGATGAGTTTTCATACACAATATACGTATGGTAACTTACTTTAGTCAGATACTGGTTGCAGTTTTAATTTGTGTGTGATACAGTACCATATTTTCCCGTCGCAACTCTTTACTTGAAGTTCACGTGGCGTTTACGTAGATCGAGACACCACGAGGCTACCATAATAATGGAAAAGTCGGTTTCGATGTACTCTAATATGGCGTGTGATTACCTCGGACGACCAGTACAGTTGCACTCCTGCGTGGCATGGATACTATGAGATTAGCAATCAGCTCTTGACGGGTATCTGAGCATTCTTTGCAATATCCAGCTTTGCGTCCCATGTACGAGGAGAGGATTGTTCCACGTTCTCTCCAGATGAGGGAACGACGATTATCCGCTTGAACATAAAATCTGTGAACAGAACCCGACGCCATTCGTTACGACTGCAATCCTGATGTTCCTCCGCGCGGTTTCTGCGGTCTAAAAGGTGTGGTAGAGGCCACATTTCCGAAGGCGCTTTCGGACTGTTTGTTTTTATATTGCGTGACCTGTTCCTTTCTGGACGGTGCGTTGCAGCTGAGTTGTATTCAGCTTCCTCTCTCAAAGATTTGTCAACCGGAAAGACAGATCTGTTAACCGGAAGTAAGGGTCTTGTCTTCCTGACTTTTCCTGTGGACGACCGTAGCCCTGCTTCCTTTTAATGGTTCCTGTTGTCTAATATCGCATCCAGGACCTGGAAATTACACTATGGGAACTGCAATGGTTGCAGCTACCTCCCTCTGGGCTTCAAATCTTCTTATGGCTCTCTATGCCATAGTTTCGGGCAAGTCACGTTGTTGTTACCTGCTCACTACACTATCTGAAGCCAACTGTTTGTCTAATTAGTGTGATAGAGTTAACTGAGTCAACACCAACCCCCTCAATCGCTTTCTGTTATTACCGCTATCTCGGTTGCGGTTAGGTTGCCCCCACTACGTACTATCGACAAAAATACGTCGAAACACAGTTTATTTTTCCGATGACAATACTTCAGAACCTTCATACCTCAACCGATCCCCTAATTCGACCATCGCAGATCAATGAAGTAATTGAAAGCGACCTGTAATTTGTGTGGCATCTAAACACATTAGTGTACAGTACGTTCAAGGTGGAATGGTCAGTACTAAGCATATGACAGTAACGATTATTCGAAGAAAAAGCCTAGTCAAAACTGACTCTAAAATGTAAACTTTAAAAACTATGACACTTCGGTTTTGTTACCGATACTGTGCTAGTAATATGGTACGGGCACGTGATGAGAAGAGATGAGGGACACATGTTGCAGAGAACAATGGAGTTACAAGTGGAGGGCAGGAGAAGAAGAGGCAGGCCAAAGAGAAGACGGATGGACTGCAACACTGAAGACCTGAGAGGAAAGGAACTGAGTCGGGACCGAGAAATGGAAAGCAAAATTCAGCAACAGCGATCCCTCAACTGGGACAAGCTGAAGAATAAGAACTGTGCTACTAATATTCTCCTACAAGCTCTTTGCTTTCCATGTTTTGAACCAAGATTAGAAGAAAATATTTAGTGAACGTGGTATCTAGGGCCTTTAACCAATTATGCACACTTTTCCCTGGAATTTTGTTTTTCAGTGTCGAATGTGAACTAGGGCTCATAGCTTGTGAGGTACCGGTATGTGTATTGCAGCCTATGTTCATTAGACCATTTTTTGTTTGTTTCAGTCAGTACTACATCCTCCGGAAATATAAGAATAAAAGGGCTTGCAGTAGAAGAAATTTGTTTCGAAGTGTGGAAGATGATGAAATGTCCTAAGCTCTTAAGGTACGCATCTGAGAGCTCATGTTTGCTTCAATTTTTTACTTCGAATATTGTGATTGTTCCTCACTGGATAAACCTTTATACCAAAATCCGCAAGTCTTATGGATATAATTAACTTAGCTGATATCATTTAGTTAAGTGTCACAGATTATGTATTGAGAGGACAGTGCGGTTCGAATAATAAATGAATATATTTTGGAACACTCGTTTATTCATGAAAAATGTTTGTGAACATAAGCGACTGAACTGCTAGACTATCGGTTGATAACTAGTAAAACTAAATTACTCTGAGAACAAGACACACACGTATTCCAAAAGGAGGTTTCGAACCTCAGGCGGGAGCGGTCACGCAATCCGTAGCATGCTGTCTTAGACCACACGGTTATTTCCGCGCGGCGTTTACTCTTCATCTACATCAGCAAAAAAAAAAAAAAAAAAAAAAAAAAAAATAATAATAATAATAATAAATCATACGTCACATGAATAACAGCATGACCGCTATCCCTACAGAGGAAGGTCAGGAGACGATAATAGTAAACGCGTTCACATTGATTTGTCTGATGGTAGATACGGTCTGTTAACTCATGATCAAGCGTCCCTACTCTACCTATTCAGCTACGTCACTAGGTTCTCCTAAAGGGTGTCTCACAGAGCCGTACCGTCCCTTCAGGTTTAGGTTTAGATCTTGTGTCTAGAAATGTCTGCTCGACGTTTATTTTACAAATAAGTTAGTTAATATTATCTACTTCGACAACATAGCACTGTAAATTAAATTATTATCGGATTAGAGGTCTTAAATCAGAATACGTATGTCCCTTACTCCCTGTAAGCAACAAACCAGAATGCTTATAATTACTACAAATAAAGAAGATAATTAACTATATTACTTTATCGAGTTAACTATTGGTAGACCAGGGGCATATCAGTGAAACAAGACACTCCAGGAAGGACGTAAATACTTTAAAAAGGACGGTCGCCTTGCACTATCCACCAAAATGAAAGAACTGAGAGAATTTTATACGTAACAGACACAGTTGAACTCCGTGACTATTCCATCTTTATAGGGAGTAGAATAAGATCCGCTGACAGTTTTCCAACACATTCGCAGCCTCCTGCCACAGACACACAAACACACACACACACACACACACACACACACACACACACACACAAACACACAAACACAAAATGTATTTCAACGCACCTTGTATCAAGCTTTTTACATAATGTTTGAGAGTAGGTGTACAAGTTTCGTGGGAAATTTCTGTAGTGCTTATCATAGGTATTGTGCATGTGTTCTAAGCCGAATATATCAGAATCTAGTGAACAATAGACAGAGATGTTCCAGATCAATAATTCTGTTGGGTGGCCGCGGCGGAGCGGCCAAGCGCATTTAGGCGTTATGCTACGATGCGCGAGGTAGTTCCCCGTAGGGGGATCGGATCCCCCCCCCCCCCCCGATGGATGTTTGTGCCGTCTTTAGTATAAGGTATTTCATAAGTAGTTTGTACGTTTAGGGACTGATGACCCCGCAGTTAAGTCCCTTAAGCTTGACAAACATTTGAACATTTAAATCTGTTGGTTGACGGATTCAGAATGAATCTCGTCGGTGTCCAATTTCAGTCGTCGACTACCCTCTAGAGATGTTGATCTCAAGGAGATGTTGATCTCAGTAGGAAACGAAACGTCGGGAGTTAGAAGTTTTTTACATGGACCACGGCATCTTCGCCCGGAAGTTTTAATTAATCAAGTGACGTTGTTGATCTATAAAAAAGGAAATTTTGCCCCTGCTCCCTTAATTATTTCCTTCATTCGATCTAATATTCACGTCGTCAGTCAAATCAGTCCTATCAGAATGTTTGTTTTACTTACTTGTCCCAACGAAATAAATCCTATTTGAACACAATACTTTATTTATCGGGCAACGACAGTCGATTTGTTTCATTTTCTTGGTAACACACCTATACGACTGTCGAAAATTCTTTACTAAGAACTCACGACTGTTTTCGTAAATTAAATTTGATTCATCAGGTTTATTACATTCAGGTCATAACCAAATGTTACTTTGATTCTAAACAAGCTGATCCCCATCGTTATTCTCGATTTGTACCCAACTCGCCTATAAAACCATCTATAAAATTCCTTCTGTCCAAAAAGTGTGGCTCCGTCAAACATGCATTAAAAATCGAATAAAATCCCATACCTAAAACAGTAAATTTCATCAGCCAATGGCCTACATCTGATATAAAGAATTTTTTTAAAAGTCGCAGCTATGTGTTATCAAGGAAAAAAGAATCCTATTTCACGCAATGCCGGTACAGGACATCTTTCTGCAAAATAAATGAATGTTTGTATAGTAGCATTAAGTAATTTACGTAATGTCGGTACTACTTTTTTATTTCTGTAAAAGATTTCTATTGTCTATCGAGTAGCTGACTGCATGTAACTGTCTGTAGCTATGGATTTTGTACCAAAATTCTTAGTGTTCTTAAATGCCAATTCCAGTAAAGCATATGATTTATTGTGTCGTTCCTTTGTGACTTGACTGATTGCGGAAAGGCTGACGATCAAAGCAGCCCTTTTATGGGGATTTCCGATATCAGCCAACAGTTATTTGCCTTGCGCTGCCTCAACGCAAGCAGTAATCAGAGACGACTGAACGCTCGTTAACTCTAGAGAGATTACCGCTTCCCACAATGTACAATTTCTTGGGATATACTACACTTCTGAACAAGTAAATACGCAAACTTATTTGACGATGGTAACGAGTCAAAAGGACCAAATCTTGCGCGGGACGTGCTCAGCCTACATCAACAGCAATTGCAGGTGCAAAACTCAATATAAATAAATTTACTGTACATAAAAATGTTTACCGCAGACTATATGAACACACAATTGTTTCGTCACCTTTTCACTTTGTTGTTCAATGTATTGACAGTCACCATCAATTGCACCCTAGTTCTTCTCATCATCGTATTCATTGTCAGTTCTATTGTCATTATCTACACAGTCATATCTTCTACCACACCCAAGCGTATGTCCATTTTGGAACAATTCGCATTTAGCAGATCTTGATCAACAGTAAAGAAAAGCAAGTCGTAGTGCCACAAATATCCCACATACGCTTGCTGTCACAAAATTCATTCAGCTCCTTTGTAAAGCAGCCGCATAAGCTATGTACTTTTTATTATTTTATTTTTCAACCAATTTGCTGCTCGTTTGGGGGAAAAATTGGTTTGCAGAACGAATTTGGCAAACACTTTTGTCTTTAAATTCTTATTTAACCCTTTATTTGTCACACACAGAAAGAGAAAGTATTACTTTACTTAAATGTGTAGGGCCATGTGAACATATTTATTCGATTTCTTTTTCAAAATATAGTTTCTGGTTTGCAAGTAACATTGCCCAAAAATTTCGCATGGTGGTACAGTATCAATACTACAGTGTTGTTCTGATGACTGCAGAAATTTATTGTATCTTTGACTACTTCATGTGAAACGTGTCAAAACAAGTCGTTTCTGGTCCAAAGTTCAGAACAGTCCCATGATTCCCACATTTTACAATCAAGTATCCCTGAAGACAAAACTTGCAAATTCCTTTTGGCCCATATTGTGCCAAGTGACAATATACTGTCGTATCTCTCATATTGTACATCATTGACATACAGGAGATGCTGTTTCATTCTTCTTTTGGACTTATTGCCCATATTGTAGAGCTCTACCAGGCCTATTCGTCTCAATAAATATGTATATTTTCAGTCTCCCATATACGAACTCGTCAACAATTTTGCATAACAAACTGACTTCAAGGCTTCCTCTTTCCCTTTTATAAACACTTTATAAGACTCCTTGTTACTTGTAGTAAGAACACACAAAATTTTTAAGTGTACAATGCAGATGACGATGCAAGTGCAAGATTTAATAATGCGCATTTCAATCGTTTGACAGTGTTCTTTTTCTTATATTACATTTTTACAAGTATCTCTTTATTTATTTATTTTTTTAAAAATAAAAAAAAATAATAAAAATTCTCTGAAGATGATGACATAGCTCATCGAGACCGGTAAAAATCCAGCAAAATAATTAAATTAGCTACCTTGCCTGAAGTAAGTGTGCTTCATAAGAAATTGAGTACTATTCGGTGAATTATTTTCCGAAGCTGACGAGGATACGGTGGTGCTGGGAGAATGATGGTTTTGGTTATTTACAAAGGAATTGTGACAATTGTGTGAATCATATTCCAGAGGCCAAAGCTGCATAGTAGTTCCTTTTAACACGTTTTCGATAGGTGAAGGATATGACGTTGAAATATATATTAGTGAGAAATTATAGGATTATGCAGGGCTTCTATCTTTGTACTCGATATTCCGGTGTTTTTAATTTGTTTAGCGGTAAAACACAGGAAACTTACGTACTTCTTCTATTAGCCATTCTGCATCCATTTTTGTCCACAAAAGTCTTGTACAGTTGTACTACTCAAAAAAAGATTCTACCATCGCATCGTCCGTCACGTGAAAAATTAAACACGTCGAATCCATTTACGGTCCATTTCGCTGACGTTGCTCGTGCACCTCCCGGTCAAGTGAGGTTAGCTGCATTTATTTTCACGGTATACGTGATACTCCGGGTGATGACCGATACTCCAACATGTCTCAGCACGGAGATGTGTGTCCCGACCTTTAACCGCACTCCTGAGGCTTTAATAACTTTGCGTACACACAGACGTTCTTGCGCGTGGATTTGCTTGGTTAGCCGTAAAGCGCGCGGTTAAATAGTGTTCGTGTGATAGCTCCTATACCTGGTGTCACATAAGAAGGCGCTTCCGCGCATTGTGGCAGAGCGATAGGAAAGTGTGGAGGGGAGGAGCTTATAATGTAGCGCCTAACAGTTTTTGTGGTTGGAGACGGTAACTAAAATATTACGCGAAAGCTTTGAATCGGGAAACGGAGGATAAATGGAGGGTATGATTTTAAATATTCTTTGATTAATTTTGGTATAACGTCAGAAATAAGGGGAAAGTTGGTGGCGACTACATTATAAAAAAAAAAAAAAAAAAAAAAAAAAATAAAATAAAATAAAAAAAAAAAAAAATGACTTGCTTTACCTTCATGGTTACGATACATCTTTTTGGTGATATCAGCCCAGAAATCTGTAAATTAAAATGAGAATAACTGAAGGTAAAACACTATCGTGATCTGGTATTGGACGGGTGGAATTTTGATGTGCAGTGGGCCGTGCGATAAATTTTAGTTGAGGGCTCCGAGTTTGCGGTTGGTAAAATATCTCGGGGATGGAAAATTCAGACTTTGTCATACACTATAGCTTCATATAAATAACTGCAGGTTCTAAAAAAAACTGAATACTATTTTGAAGGGGAAAGACTGATTTCTAATAGTAATAAAATGTTTAAGAATCACTGCACTGTTATTCATCAGCCGTAATGGCGTCCAATTCCGTAACACGCAAATGGAAAATCATTTACGCCACTTGGAGACGGGAAATTAAATAAGGACTCTTCCTCCATTTAATTAATGACCTTATGTATTTCAATGTATATCTTTTCGAATTTAGCACTATAGTTACAGAAATTGTAATGGTGAACAGGGAGAGCTGCTAGTAATGCGTCTTATCTCGACGGCGGCAAAAGACAGATATATGAAGCGGTTCGCTGTTCTTTTCTCTCCGGCGGTAAAACAAGGGAATGTAGCATTTACCAGAGATTCTTTTTCATTAGAGAGAAAGAAAAACGATCCTTGATGGTATCTACAATCTTCTATTCATGAAGTTAATTTATGTATATTTATTTATATTTTTATTGGTAGCGTTTCAAGCTACGGCAGAGCGCCAACAGTGGAGCCTGCGGGAGAAACATGGCGTAACCTCCGGCCAGCCACGCGCCTACAGTATGAACGTTAGCGGATGTCACTGCGGTAATGGAGGAGGATGCGCAGAACGGCTGAAAGCTGACCCGCCTTCGTTGGTGACGGCGACTATCAAGGGCAAAGGAATGGTCGTGTGCTCTACGGCGCCTTGCTGCGGAGTGACTGGCTGTTCCCCGTTGGAGGTTCGAGTCCTTCCTCGGGCATGGGTGTCTGTTTAAGTAGTTTGTAAGTCTAAGGACTGAAGACCGTAGCAGTTTGGTCCATTAGGTTATCAAACATTTGAACATTTGGAGGTGTCTACTGTTGTTTTTGTGTTCAAAAATGTTCAAATGCTTGTAGAACTTATGGGATTTCAGTACGGGGTCATCAGTCCCTAAGGTTACATACTACTTATGAACTAGCTAAGAGTAAGGACGGCACAAATATCCACGCCCGAGGGGGGATTCGAACCGTAGTGGTCGTGCAGACCGTGACTGGAGCGCCTCAGTCCCCTCGGCCACCACGACCGGCTTGTTTTTGTGGTCTTCAGTCCGCAGACTGGTTTGATGCAGCTCACCTGTGCTGTGCAAGTCTCTTCATCTGAGAATAATTTACCTACTCGATTAAGGGTTAGAACATTCCACGCTCCGATCCGTAGAATGCCTGTCTTGTTTTTCTTGATGAGGGCATCCTACTAAGTATTTCCCGCCCGGAGATCCGAATGGGGGACTATTTTACCTCCGGAATATTTTACCCAAGAAGACGCCATCATCCTATACAGTAGAGCTGCAAGTCCTCGGGAAAAGTAACGGCTGTAGTTTCCCCTTGCTTTCAGCCGTTCGCAGTAACTGCACGGCAAAGCCATGTCAGCTGATTTTACAAGGCCAGCTCAGTCAAGCATCCAGACTGTTGTCCCTGTAACTACTGAAAAGGCTGCTGCCCCTCTTCAGGAACCACACGTTTGTCTGGCCTCTCCACAGATACCCCTCCGCTGTGGTTGCACCTACGGTACGGCTATCTGTATCGTAGCGGCACGCAAGCCACCCCAGCTGGGCAATGTCTGTGGTTCATGGGGGTGGGGAGGTGTCCACTGTCAGGAAATAAAGCTCTGGAGCGGCGCTGCGCGGGTTGCCGTTGGCTGGTGTTGCAGGCGGTCGATGGCAGCAGGCGGCGGCCGGAACAGGTGGTTGGGCGCTGACGGATGCTGGCCACTGACCGCCAGCCGCCTGCGGCCGCACGTGCCCCGAATAACTGCGCACGGCGCAAAGTGATTTCTAAAGCGGCACTGGCTGTCGTTGCCCTGCCTACCTGCCCTGAATTTTCTGACCGCCAGAACACTCTCTCCACCATCCACTGACCGCTCAATCCGGGAACCGCCACGACGTGCAGTTCGTAAAACACAAAAAACTGAAAGTACACTTCATCTGTGAACGAGCGAATTAATTAGGTGTAAAGATCTCAGGTTCTTCATTCAGAGACACATAATTATACTGGTTACGTCACATATATTCAGTTGGTTACAAGATACTGTATCTTACACGTGAAATTGAAATCTGGAGAAACTTGTTACTTGTGTAGATGACAACAAAGTTTTTACATTTAAAGGACCCGCCCGCTGTTAAAAGGGTATTTGTTTCTTTCGCCCCCTCCCCTCCCTTTATTTCATGTGCCTACATGAAAAGAGAGTTTCACAGTACATCTACATCTACACACATACTCCGCAATCCACCGTAAAGTGCGTGGCGGAGGGTACACTGTACCACTACTAGGAATTTCCTTTCCTCTTACATTCCCAAATTGAACGAGGAAAAAAAAGAATGCCTATATGCCTCCGTACGAGCCCTAATTTCTATTATCTTGTCTTTGTGAGCCGGCCGCGGTGGCCGAGGAGACTGAGGCGCTCCAGTCACGGTCTGCACGGCCACTACGGTCGGGGGTTCGAATCCCCCCTCGGGCATGGATATTTGTGTCGTACTTAGTCTTAGCTAGTTCATAAGTATTTTGTAAGCTTAGGGACTGATGACCCCGTAGTTAAGTCCCATAAGTTCTACAAACATTTGAACTTTTTTTTTTTTTTTTTTTTTTTTTTTTTTTTTTTTTTTTTTTTTTTGTCTTTGTGATCTTTACACTAAATGTAAGTAGGCGGCAGCAAGATCGTACTACACTCAGCTTCAAATTCCGGCCCTCTAAATTTACGTAACAGAAATTCACGAAAAGAATGACGTCTTCTTTCAGCGATCCCCAACTGAGTTGCCGGATCATTTACGTGACACTCGCGCATTGGTCGAACCTGCTAGTTAAACCTAGCTGCTCGCCTCTGAACTGCCTCTATGTCTTCCTTTAATCTGATCTGCTGTGGGTCCCAAATACTTGAGCAATACTCAAGACGTGGTCGTACAAGTGTTTTATACGCCGTCTCCTTAACAGATGAAGTACATCTTTCCAAAATTCTCCCAATAAACCGAAGTCGACTGTCTGTCTTACTCAGAACTGTCCTTAAATGTTCGTTCCTTTTCATATCGCTCTGCGATGTTACGCCAAAATATTTGAACGACGCGACTGCATCAAGAAGCTCACTACTAATGCTATATTCGAATATTATGGGATTGTTTTTTCTACTCATGCGCATCACCTTGCATTTTTCTACATTGAGGGCTAGCTGCCATTCTTCACACCAACTAGAAATTTTGTCTAAGTCATCCTTTATGCTATTACAATCAGTTAAAGACGACACCCTCCCACACACCACAGCATTATCAGCAAACAGCCGCAAAATGCAAGTTAGCCTGTCCATCAGATCATTTATATAGTACCTAAGGATCATTGCATATAAACGGCTGGGACCAAAAGAGTAGCCCAGGACAGTTTAATTTCGAATGGCAACACTTTGCTCATAAATTCATAAAACGCTTTCAGAATGATCAGGGAAGATTCGGGATTCACACTGATTGTAGTTGAAGTTTCAAAACCTAATGGCATGGCTAGACAAAATGAAGAAATGTTTCGCATAAAAAATCTCTTAAGTTTTCAGGAACGTTTCGATTCACCAGTTGATACACGTACAGTTGTCTTCCTAAGTAAGAGAGATTCGTCGACGAACTTTGCAGAGCGTACGAAACATACTTACAAGTGTTTGAAACTCTACATTAAATTTAATATTTATTTGCCGATTTTGTCAATGTGGAGTGAGAGTTGAAAATTATATAGAAGAAAAAGTCATGTAATATATAAGAAGGAAAATCGTCACACACACGACAAAACCTTCTAAATTTCTAAATACTGGTGTATACAAAATCTATTGCACTCCTGTAATAAATATTATACACGCCAAACTGGACGTAACTTCACCGTTCTTTAACAAAATTATGCCATATCTGTTAACTTCCATTTTTCTTTCTCTCTGAAAGAAAAATTTGTAAATATTTGTAAACGTATAGTATTCTGAGGTATAGTAGTCAGTTGAAGCACTTACAGCCTCTAAATACCGTACGTACTGCACACTTTTTAAGTGAAATTTGTAAAATTTTATTTACGTAAATTTATTTATATAACACTTGGATACATACTGATAAAAGAAAATGTTTTTGCAGAAACATCTGACGATGGCATTTAATGCCGAAAGATATATAAATAAAATAATTAATAAGTGTTTTGGGCTAACCATTCGCATTATGTCAAAAAAATAAGTAAATATTTAAATTCAAATATTGGTCACTTCAGAAAGCAGAATTAATTACAGATGGCCAGATATTACGATACAAGTGATACTGGGCTTACTTCAAGCCATTCTCATTCCACTACAAATAAATTCTTATTTAAACTCGTATTTAAGCTTATATGCTTAAATTCTATGCAGAATCAGTCCTGCTAAAGTTCATATACATATAGACTACATAAACAGTTAGTAATGAAAACAATAAATAACACTTGTAACTTTCATTATTTCATAATAAATAACACTACGTGAGCTGTATTTTCATATTGTCATTTACTGGCAACCAGTTTCGATAGACCACGCCATCATCATCAGACCCTTAAAATAGGACAAACTGAATTTTTCTGCATTAAAAAACAACAAAATCAATTGGTCTCGCACAATCGAGTAAAAGGGTTATCCTCTGAATATGAGCAGGAACACAAAATATCATGGGGTGTCTGAAGAAAATTACTTATCTTTACAATTATATATATATTTTTGACGAATTACAGCGATCAAGTGAATGAAATAAATCGCAATTTGCGATGCTATGGCTTCACTGTATTAGGGTTAGATGGAATACCAAACTGTGGCGAATGCAGGGAAGAGTCCTCTGCAGTCGGGCTGGGCGCTGTGTCCTCGGTAGCGGAGTGGTCAACGCGTCTGCCTAGTAAGCAGGAGATCTCTGGTTCGAATCCCGGCCGGGCACAAAAAAATCAAATGTTTGTAAATCTATCGGACCAAACTGCGTGGTCATCAGTCCGTAGCTTACAAGCTACTTAAACCTAGGTAAACTAACCTACGGACAAACACACACACCCATGCCCAGGGAGGACTCGAACCTCCACGGCGAGCAACCGCGCGCTCCGCAGCGAGACGCTTTAGACCGCTCGGCTACTCCACCGCGGCAGGCCGGGCACAAATTTTCATTCGCCACAGTTTGGTATTCCCTCTAAACCTAATATAGTGAAGCCATAACATCGCAAATTGCGATTTATTTCACTTATCTTTCCATTCATCCTGCCCCCGTCCCAACATAAAATAAATAAATAAATAAATAAAATGCTATATTCGCTGCTGGTTACTTCAGATATGATGAAAGGCAATTCCTAAAGGTGGTTTTGCCTGATGTACAGCAGTTAAAGGTGATTTGTTGTTAGTTTTTGTAATTGCATCCAACAGGGTGGCATTTTCATTGAAATATTGTCATCTTCCTTAACAAGTCGAATAAATCATAATTACATTATACCAATGTAGTGTGAAAGTTTCCGTCAAAGGACACATTTTCGTCAACTTCAAAAACAAACTAAAGACGTGCATTGGTTTAGAGAGAGCCTGAAACTAGGATCCTGTAGTGGATAGTCACGAGTGTATGAGGCTGCAGGTGTGGCAGAGCCGCAGCACGGGGCTGCTGGGCTGCAGGTGATTACATTACGAGGGCTCTAGAAGGGAAATTTATGGGCCGTACACGTCTGGCGCGCTCTGGGGAGCCGGCGACAAACTTGCCAGCGCGTCACGTGGACTGTTTTCCACAGGAACTGCTAAATACCGGCTCATCATTAATAATGCTGCATCATCGTTAATTTTGCACGTGGGTGACATCAACTTTGTGCATTAATCTCTGGCCTAAGCCCAGGCGGGAAAACAACTCGATGGTTACTATTTACGGTCACCGTACTACCGCAATGCGGAAATGGTACGTAGAAAAGTCTGGCTACAAATGGAAATGGAGCAAAAATATTTTCTCAGAAAAATAATGATACGGAAGAGCAGCAACTGAATAAGCAAGCGAGAGTTGCTGTTCGTAGAAGACTCTCTGTCAACACTGTTTCATTGTTTAACGATGTCAAAAGTGTGTCTACAAATATAAAAGAAGAATTAAGATATGCTGATGCCTGAAAAATTTCATTATTCATGTGAAAAACAAATAAGTTTTATTAATGCTACTATAAACACAAAATGTGATTTACTAATACGTGCCGTATCCGGAAAATAAGTACCGTTTTGGGAAATAATATAATAAACATACGTTTTTTTTCTTTGTTGATATTTGAAATCCACCGGAGTTGGCAGGCTGGCAGCAGCTTGATTGCTGCTCTTCAGCTGACTGTATTTACAAATTTGACAAGTTGCTTCGTTAAAAACATGCTAAAATACGAGGCGCGTCCAGAAAGTAGGTTCCGTTTCAATTTATCTCCGTTGCAGCGCTGCGATTGCAGTTCCGCACATGCGTTGTAGACGATGTGTATCAAGGAGAAGAACGTGCGCCATTTGGAGATCGCTGACAGTTACGTACGCTTTGTTGTGCTTGTTTGAAATGTCGGCGTTGATTGAAAATCCCGCCGCCTGTGAAATCAGGTCAGTGATTCGGTTACTGAATGCGAGGAAAGTGAAACCAAGTGAAATTTATCGGCAAAGTTGCGATGTTTACGGACTAAATGCGTTGACTGATTCGATGGTGCGAAGATGGGTCCGACAGTTCAATGGCGGGCGTAGTGATGTGCACGGTGAAGAACGAAGTGGGCGTCCCCCTTTGGTTACAGAAGTACTGGTTCACGTGAATGGTGACAAGATCTAGGAAAACCGTAGGTTTACAATTAGTGCTCTCGCTATGGACATCTCCCAAATTTCACTGTTTCCAACTGGTTGAAGACACAGGCGGCAGATTTCTATGAATAAGGTATACAAAACCTGGTGCCAAGCTATGACAAATGCCTGTAAAATTTCGGCAGTTATCTGTAAAAGTAGTTTAAGAGTTGTAGAATTTTGTGCAATAAAAAATGTATTCTGTATCTGTGTACAATTTCGTTTTATTACCAAACGGAACTTACTTTCTGGACGCGCCTCGTATATCGAATTTAAACACATGAAGGGAGAGTAAAATGAACAGACATAAAGCAAAGAATTTGAAGTAAAACATATTGAGAATTAAAACAGCAACTGTGGTTAAAATCACATATAGATAGTAGTTAAAAATAGAGGGCGGTTAAAATCACATTGGTGGAGCACACTAGACGATGGCGAAGACACTGCTTAAAACACCCAGCAACACAAATATTCTGCCTATTCGGTGGTTGCTTACGTTTTAAAAGAGACACTTGTAGTACTAGACACCTACACTGGCACAACGATGCACTATTAAAAGTTGTAGGGAACAGATACGCTGCAGGGGATGAGGATGGGAGGGGAGGTGCGAGACGTGCAGGGGAGGGGAGGGTCGGGTGGTGAGAAGGACGGGGGATGGGGGAGTAAGGCGCGAGGACTCCAAGGGATGGGAAAGGATGGGGAAGCCAAGCATGGAGGCAGTGGAACGGGAGGGGGAAGGAGAGGGGGTGTACAAATACGGGGATGTACTGGGGTTGATAGGATGGGTAGATGTCGGGACGGTGGGTGTCATCCGGGAGGGCGATGTCACGAAAGTTACCCTTGGAGAGGATATGGAGAGTGTGAAGGTAAAGGAGGGGGGGGAGGCATAACGAGGTACCGGCGTGGCAGAGGCCCGGGATGCAGAAAGAGACGGAATACTACCGGATGCTGTGAATCAAGTTTGCGGTGTATATATCTGAGGCGAAGGTGTTCAAGGAACTTGAGCAAGTGTGGGAAAGAAGTAAGGTCGCAAAGGATCCGCATGGGGGAAGGGAGGCGGATTCGATAAGTGAGGCAGAGGACGTGGCGTTCTAGGTTCTGTAGGTAGTGGGCAGAGGGAGCAGAAACCCAAGTGGGGTTGAAGCACCTCAATACAGGATGCATGATGGAACGGTAGGTGAAAATTATGGTGAAAAGGATGGCTGGAAAGGAGTTTGAGGAGGTTGAGGTGAGAGAGGGCTTAATCACAGATTCTTTCCAGGTGGGGTTTACAAGACAGGGAGCGGTAGAGTGTTTTGGCTTGCGGAATAGGGCGGTCATGGCGCTTAAGGCAGTGGTCGTGGTGATGGTGCTGTGACATATGATGACGGGCTTGAATTTGGTGGGTTAACGGAGAGGAGCCACTCGTTACACCAGCAAGAGAATTCGGAGAGGTGGGACTGAAATGTTGGGATGGGGCGAGGGAAGGGGCGAAGGCAAGGAAGGCGGTGTCGTCAGCATATTACAGGAGCTGGACAGGAGGCTGGGGTTGCAGCATATCAGCCGAGTATATAAGGTAGAAGAGGGGAGAGGATGGAGCCCTGGGGCACCTCGGCGAGGGCTAAAACAAACCGGAGTCGGAATTATTGACAATGTTATAGGATGGGCGGCGGGCGATAAACTATTCAACGAAGCGGACATAATTAACAGGAAGCGCGTAGAGTTGGAGTTTGAAAAGGAGACCGGAATGCCATACGCGATCGTAGGCCTTTTCGGTGTCGGGGGAAAAGAGGATAGCGGCACGACGGGAGTTCATCTGGACGGAAAGGAGGTGGGTGAGGCGCAGGAGATGGTCGTAGACAGAGAGGGACGGTTGTAAGCCACAAAGAAACATATTTTTTAAAACTTCTCCAGTCTCAAGAAAGAGCAAATAGAGATGAGACCACAACTGTATTTGACAACATGGCACTGGGACCCTACATTCATAGTGCGAGAGTAGGACATGCCAGTAATTTATAACGTTCATTGCCAACCCAATCAGCAACGTCGTATCGCTTTGACATATCGAACATGGGCCTATTAGATGCGCCACTATAGCTGTGGAGAGAACTACGACGTATCATAACGCGCAGTACACTATGGCTGGAGCTCATTTATCTAGTATACGTAGAACGGAAAGTAGCTCTAAGCATTACGTGTAGAGTGTTTGCTTCCCTCACATCTACCTATCATTCATAGACATGAAGAAAAAATTGAAATTATCTTGATTTAGTGCGACTGTAAGAGAAATTTTGACGCTACTGTTTCCATGTATGCCGAGCGTTTTTCAGACAATATTCGTTGTCGTTCGTTCTATTACGAGGTTGTAAACGCCTTTATGTCTGGTGGCAATCAACAGACTGCCAAGCGGAAACGACCAGTTGCAGAGGTAGCTATTGAAACAGCAATACTAGAATCAGTACACAATCCACAGAGAAGTGTTCGTTAATTTTAGCGCAATTCTGGTGTGTCCATCGGTAGTATTTGTAACATATTGCATCGTCATACGTGCCATCCATACCACGTGTCACTGCATCAACTGCATAAAGACGACTTCCATTACTAGATATTGTCTTGTGAATGGACAGTTCGATATATGTGAACGACCTCCACGCCCTTTGCCGTGGTACTGTTTTCCGATGAGTCTACCTTCACAAATCATGGTGACGCTTAACAGGTATAACAAGCATTACTGGAGTACAGACAATACCCACTGATTACGGCAGGTAGACCGGTCTACGAATGGTGCGGCATTATGGAGAATAAACTCTTTGTCCCAAATTTTATTGATGGCACGTTCAATGGACACAAATATGGAACGTTTTTGGAACAGGAGCTACCGAAACTACTCCATGATGTTGCCCTTGACTTTCGGCAGCTTGCATTGTTTTCCAGAAAAAATATTACCTATAGGCTTAAGATTATCCCAGCAGTATCTGAGCTCCAGTGTGTTCATCACTTTTATCCCAATAATCAAAGGAAATTTACTTATGAAAATAATCAGGTGATCAGTTCATTTACAAAAAAATTATTTCAGTTTTGTAACAGTCACTAAATGTCAGAGCAAACTGCAATGCAAACACTCTGGGTATGAGATCCGCCTGATATTCAGAACACTATTTTTACTTTACACCCAAACATTCTTCTCCACCTCTGTGCCATCATCAGTTGGTTTTATTTATTTACTTATGTTTATGAAGATCAAAATGCATTGTTTTGCCCTACGTTATATTCACACATAGCTCAGATATTTCTTAGGTCATAAATAAATAGATACAAACCATTGATGATTGCACAGAGGTTCTAAACATGTTTGGGTGCTGCGCGGGAGTAGTCGAGCGGTCTGGTGCGTGACGTTACGGAACGCTCGGCCTCCCGCGTCGGAGATTCGAATCCTCCCTCGGGCATGGATATTTGTGCTGTCTTTAGTTCATTAGTAGTTTTTAAGTTTAGAGACTGATGACCCCCACAGTTGAGTCCCACAAGCTTTCAAATGTTCAAATGTCTGTAGAACTTATGGGACTTAACTACGGGGTCATCAGTCCCTAAACTTACAAACTACTTATGAACTAGCTAAGACTAAGGACGGCACAAATATCCATGCCCGAGGGGGGATTCAAACCCCCGATCGCAGTGGCCGTGCACACCGTGACTGGAGCGCCTCAGTCCCCTCGACCACCGCGGCCGGCCCCACAAGCTTTAAGAACATTGGAATATGTTTGGGTGTAAAGAAAAAATAGTGTTTTGGATATAAGGTGAATTTCATATTCAGACACTTTGACTGCAAACACGGCAGTCATGAGATGCCCATCGAAAGTGATAAAGTAATACAAACAGTTTCGGCAGCTATCATTCAAATGAAATTTAATGATAAAAAATTTTCTGGTGTTCAGCTCATACACAGTTGATTTGATTTGATTTTCTCAGGGAAGCCAAAACAGTCTTGGTCCAACCTGCACCGAAACTAAGTTTATTGTGCGGTATCGCTCCCTGTATATCTAGTAAAGCCAACCAATGTCCTTGAACAGTGCAAGGAGTCCATTTACCAGTTCTTTATTAGACACAATTTCTTCGGTTCTGGTTGTCCCAAATGTTATGTGCCTTTTACTCTCCAATGCATTGCATTCGAAGATTAGATGTGATGCAGTTTCATCACCGTCATCACATATTCTACATTTAGGGTCCTCTTCTGTTGTTCCCATTGTATGTAGGTGTTTTTTGAAATTCCCATGGCCTGTCAGCAATCCAACCATGAGTCTAATCTCTCTCCTGTTCAGGCCCAGGATTCCGGAGCTTCTTTTAAAACATGGCTTTGGTATCATTACCTTGCCATGTTTTTGTTGATAGAGTTTGGTCCAATATTCTACATGCTGTTTTCTGAGCCAGTTACGCAGCTCCAATTTGATCATTGCCTTGGTGATTGTCAGGACAGGTTCCGGTCCAATAAATGGAGTCTCTGCCCCCATCCTGGCTAATCTGTCGGCATGTTCGTTGCCACTGATCCCCGAGTGGCCAGGGACCCACAATAGGTTTACTCTATTGCTTTCCCCTAGTTCCACCAGAACCCTGTGACATTCTGCAACAATTTTAGAGCTTGTTGCAGGAGCTGCCAGTGATCTCAGGGCTGCCTGGCTGTCTGAATAGATATAGATGCTACGGTCTTTGTAGCACCTACGCAAATTCTCCTCCACACACGCCCTGATGGCAGTGATTTCGGCCTGGAATACTGAGGCCAGTTTTCCTAGAGAGATGACGCCCTCCAGTCTTGGCTGCACCCCGTATACCCCGGCCCCAACGCCTTGGTCTGATTTTGACCCGTCAGTGAACCAGACAATATCCCCCGTACGGTGTCGAACTATTTTCTCCCACTGCCCCTTACTTCCAATTGTTATATTGAAAGGCTTGTTGAAGTAGTATAATATAGTCGGCTGGCATTTCCCCAACTTCTCCTATATTTACCTCAGTCACTATTGTAGTGTGTGACACTGGATATCCCAAAGAGTTCCAGTTTTTGACAGTTTTGCGTCTGTATGCACCAGCCGCTGCCTCCATCTTGACCCAAAGGTGTAATGGGGGCATATCCAGCATGGTTTCCATCCCAGCAGTTGGTGTGCTGCTAATTCCGCCTGTTATGACTAAGCAGGCTAATCTCTGCACCTTACCAAGCTTCTTTGCAGCAACCTGCTGTTCTACTTTCTTCCACCACACGACAGCCCCATAGGTGATCCTGGGTCTAATCACCGTGGTGTATATCCAGTGCATACCCTTGGGGCTCAGGCCCCAATTTTCGCTACAAGCTCTCCTGGTACTTACTAAAGTACCTTTTGCCTTGGAGTAAATATTCCTAATGTGAGGGGTCCATGTCAGTGTCTCATCTAAGGTAACCCCTAGATATTTCACTGTCCCCTTCACAGGTAGCGCTTCGTTGAAAAGCTTTAGATTCCAACTTGAATGTTGGATATGCTTCTTTGTGAATGGTACACAGTTAGTTTACTTTTCTTGTATAGCATTTATTGTCAGGGCCAACTCATTCCCAGGAAATTAATTGAAATATGTTTGTTTAACTTTAAAGTGCTCAGAAACTCTTTTTGTGCTTTCAATCAGGAGTAGTTACAGACACTCCAAACACATACTTACAACACCTGGAAAGAACTTCGCCAGACTATTTTTCAGTTCAATTTTATTCCATATATGTACAAGCACTTTGTTTTTATCGTATCAGTATGCCAGTCAATCAATGTTCATTCACAGACGCAGTCAGACACATCAAAACACTAAAAGGGATTTTCCTTTGACAACAACTACACCACCTTTTCTTATACACAACTTTCAAGTCTATATCCCCAAGTACCATAGGCAACTGGAACAAAAACATGGGGGAGAGACGTAGACAAAGTAACCCCCTGGCACACACCCTGAGGTGGTTTATAGATGTAGGATGTTTGAAACCGCGTTGATTGTGGCAAGCGGCTTAACAACAGTCGTAGAGCCCGATGAGAACGCGAAGCAGTTGTAGCAAGTGGAGTTGCTACTTGCTGCTGCGGCTGAGGCCAGAGTTGGGAGTAAGAGACTGGAACTGACTGCCTTATTTCACAGCAGGCGGCGCGGCTGCCGGCTCATATCGGAAGCTCATAACCGCCAGGTGCGCGGCGGTGGGTATTGTTCCCGCGTGACTAACGGCGCAGCCAATCCGCGCCCACACAGCCGCCTGCGACCCGGCCTTTGTCGAGACTTACCTCCAGTGTACAAAGCCGCCGCCACCGTTCCTGCCCGTTAATAAACTTCTGATTCAGAATGGATATGTTCTTCGTCCGTAGATCGCTATCAGGGTTGGGGAATAACGCGTTACTTGTTACGCTGTTACTAGTAACAGTTAGTTTTCAAAGGTAACGGACGGTAACTGCGTTATTTTTTTGCATAAAGTAACTTTAACTCTAACCAACTTACTTTTATCGGTTAACGATTCAACGGAACTGTTGTTCCTTTTTGTCGCAAGTAGCGTAACATATTTTATGTAAGAATCTCAAGACAGCATGTAACGTTTCTGCTATGTTGCACGCTCCTTATAAAATCAGTTGCCAGCATTACAAACACGAAATATCGGATACCTAAAATAAAACTTCGCTACCGGACACGAAAAATATCACATTTTCGCGTTCAGTTTAACATACTATTAACACTACTAGTAAAATGCTTTTAAGAAACAGTACGTTGATTTAAACATAACTTTGGCTGTCCTTTTAAGTAATTTTAAATTTTTAATACTTTCGTAAATAACAGCTACAAACACTAAAAATCCATTACACTTCGTTTCGGTAATTGCTGAACTTATAAAGATACTTATTTGTATAAAAACATCACTACTACATGTTATAACTATTGCACAGCATCATTACATATGTACCTTTTGTTTAAATAAATTAGGGCAGATCATGTTTTATATAGCACAGGATCCTAAATTAAATGCTGATCATTTTTCACGTACTAAAATTAATAATCCTTTTGGTACTAAGAAACAATCTTCGAAATAGACGAAACTACTACAACTTTACACAAATCCGTAATTATAAAAAATTAGACCGAAAACTGAAATACATTAAAATTACATATCTAAATAATAGTACGCCTACACAATATTGGCAAAACAGATAAGAGTGCATTTCGAAAACATAAATAATGTAAAGAAATTGAGTTTTTTAAACCCTAGTCAAAACACTACTTTTAATGTTTGTACCACATTAAATACAAATTTCATGAAACACGTACATACATTGAGATAAAAAGTTAAAGCTTAAATGTAATATTTTAATTTGTGTATTTTGGCATATTTAAAGTAAAAGAATATTGTTTAATTGTGAATTGCAAAATATTGCCATTAGCCTTATTACGCGGTTATGCTGCAAATGTTTGAGTGCGAGCCATGCTCTGGCACTCGGTAAGTAGTCACAAATCTGTAAACATCTATGTTAACTGAGGCTAAATTTTTCTAACATAATATTGCAAAATGTTCAAATGTTTGTAAAATTATGGGATTTAACTACGGGGTCATCAGTCCCTAAACTTACAAACTACTTATGAACTACTTACGATCTAGGACGGCACAAATATCCATGCCCTAGGGGAGATTCGAACCCCCGACCGTAGTGGCCGTGCTGACCGTGACTGGAGCGCCTCAGTCACCTCGGCCACCGCGGCCGGCATAATGTTGCACAATTATATAAATTTGTTTCCGTCACAATGGAACTGCCATCAAGAACGTCTGTGATTATTTGATTGTATCTCCTGAAACATATTCTACTATTTTGCTGAATGCTGAGCTACAAGAACGCAGGTGTCCGTCTTCATGAACCAAGATAAATATTTTACTTATGTTCGATCTTCCCCATCTGAAGTGAAGTGGATTGCTATAAATCTGACTGTTGAAATGAAATATGTGTCCATTATGTAGGATACTTCTATTGCAACAGTTAAATCCACGTTCCAGAAGAGTTGGTGTCGTTAGAAGCAGAATACCAGGCTTTGATTTTAGTGATGAGAAAAAAGAAACAACATTTATTTCTAAATAAAATCTTTTCATCAATGTACGTCGGAAATGTGTGAATTATCATACATTTTAGTTCATTTGTAACATTTAATGGTGCTAATTCATTCGTAACTTTTTTATTTTAAAATTATGTACACAACAATGAGTATCTATGTAATAATCACGTAGCGCGTCACACGTAAATAGCTTGCATGCTTCCAAATTCAAAACCAACTGGATGGCTCAACCCCGTGCCTGTGAAGCAAAGGGTTATATGCTGGAAGCCATGCTGCAAACCACGTCTGTAAGAGACTGTGCCAAGGAAGAAGCGGAAGTACTTGAGGAGTAAGACTTTTGCCTGCTTTGAGAGAAAATACAGTTACCTTGTGTGCTCTACAGGATCTTGAACATTTTTTTTTACGAAATTCTTCAGTAGATATACGGATCCTCAATGTGTTTACCATGATCAAGGCCCTCTTTATTAAATATAATACATACATACCAACCAGTGCACCTGCAGAGACAGAGTTTTCAGTATAGGGTGTATTGTGTTGAATGCAATGAGGGTCAAATTAGGAGGTGAAATGTTTGAAAACTAACTTTCTTGAAAATGAACAAACAGGGGAATTGAAATACACTGAGACAGAAGATGCTGTGGACAATTTATATAATAATGGATTAATTATGTTTTATTATTAATTAAGTTTGTATTAATGTGTTTAATTATTCTTCAACGTTACAGTTTGTTTCTTTTGTGCATGTGTAGGGCTCATTACGGATTTACAAATGAGGTACAATTACATTGATTAAAAGTACCTGTACAGGAACTTGTAACTAATACAGTTACTTTCGATATGTAGTAGCTATGACTGTAACAAAGTTACCTTTCAGGGAAGTAGCTTTAACTGTAACTTAGTTACTTTAGAAAAGTAACTTTCCCAACCCTGATCGTTATTATGCAAGTTGAAAGACCACCGTTAATTGTAAAATTTAGCTGAAAGAGGCCAGTTAAAAGCTTACTTTAAACATATAATTCTGGGCGTAAAAAAAAAAAAAAAAAAAAAAAAAAAAAAAACAGCTAAAGGCTTCGCGTGAACTACTAACTACTTCCTGCAACAAAATTTTGTTCCCTGGCCCCAGATTTAGAACTGACTCAAAATTTACTTTATCAGCAGGAAGACAAAGAGACGGTGGCCAACACACATCGTAGATCACGAGAAATACACACAATCATTGATATACAAGCCACCCCGAACTAAACCATTTCATGAGGATGGCTGTAAAACATTTATGGCGCAACGTAATTAAAAACATATGCTTCTGAATTTGTTCTCGTCACGGGTGAAAAACAACATTCAATAATAAAATTAAGGTATTCATAAACTAATATTTTTAAGAACGATCAAATTCACTGTCAATAAATTATTTATTCACTTCAAACATTCATCGCATTTCAAATAAATTTCGAGTGACCTAACTCAGCATCGTCGGAGGTGGGATTTACAATCAACAAGCAATCAGCCACACACACGTGCGAAGCAAAGCGAAACTCACCCAACTCAGCGTGCTGATACGAAGCAAAAAAAGGCGCCGCAATCGTAGGTGAAATTCAACGTACCAGTATGCTCCACACAACACAAGTAAACTTCGTAGGTCGTTATGGTCTTCCTATGGTACGCGGTAATAGTGAGATTAATTTCCATTCAAATCAAACCGCGAGCATGCGGAGCTATTGAGACACACGGCACGTGTCCGCTACATTACATATTCGCACCCCACTGAAGGCGAAGTGCTTAAAGATTGTATTCATTTCAACAAAAACCATCGAAATCACAGATTACGAAGCAAGAATACACAATAGGAAGGCCCTGGTGTGTGAGCAGTGGCGAGAACTCGAGTGACTCCTTTATGTCGGAGTTCGGAGCCACATCGTTACGAAAAACAGTGAAAATATAAAAATTCAATTTCCGAAAAATAAAGGAAGATAGCTGCGGCATGCAACCCTTAGAAATGAATGGGATATCATAAGGAAGCTAAAGAAATACAGTTAGGGAAGGTTTTACATGGATGGACAAAGTCCAGTCTTCAAAAGTCAGAAAAGTGGAATAAATCCAGAGTCGGAGAAAATCAACTAAGAAATACGGCGTGCAGCCCCTAGAAATACGTAGTATTTCACAAGAAAGCTAATAAAGGGTGTTGTACAAGGCTAGAAGAGAATTTACTGGAGGAGTCTGAATGTACAAGTTTGGAAACGAAACAGCAATTTAAAATAGGCGGAGAGGACATCGCGATGTACTAAAGGAAATCAGAAGCATACACGTAGAACTTCTTGCCTGAAGGGCATAGAAACTGACACAGGGGTAGCTGAAGGCTTTGATCTAAGAACACACCACGTGGAGTACATATCACTCGCGGAAGGACAAAACGGAAAAGAATATTTCACATGCAATACACGGATAAGAAGTTTTTCCCACATTTTAGTCGCGTTCCACAAAAGTAAAAAGAAATTAAACGGATTTCATACACCGCTAGATAGTCTCATACAGGTTACCGATTCCCAGCCGTTATCAAACCGAATTAGTTGCATATTCACCGCATTTACCTATGCAAAATCACCGAAATGAAATTGAATACATTTCCGTACATGATCAGAGAAACTTATCCCAAAAAATGATCCTAAAACCTGAAAGAAACCAGACAACGAATCACTACCATCTCAAGGGAGGAAAGAAAGTCAGAACAACTTACCAGGTCGAATCACAGCCACAGAATGTTCAGATCGGCCACCCTGTCCCCTCCACCACTGGAAATCCACCGGAAATCGGCAAAACCCAGGAAAACGCGGTGGTGGGAAAGAGCTGAATATCGCGCGTCCAACCGAGGCTTACTAAGTGGGCATTGTCAACCAAACTTGTAACCAAAGGGTGGAGGAACCTCTTTAGTAGCATCAAAAGCAGAGGTTCGTAACGACTACCTATCGATACAAAGCCAGACAACACTAGTAGTGAGCAGTCGGCAGCTGATGACGAAAATTATCATACATACTCTCAGACTCCCATGCTAGAAGGTTCTTATACATGCACATATAGAATAAAGCAAGTGCACATTCTCACAGGGACCGTGGCGACACTGAGAAACCGTTCATATTGCCACATTCTTTGACACAATCATAAATTATTAGCGTAATAAAATCCCAGAAATATTACAGAAATTAACATTTAAAAACATAGACACAATGATAAATTATTAGCTTAATGAAATCCCAGCAATATTACAGAAACTAACATTTAAAAACGAAAAAATGAAATGCTTAACCTCATGCTTCCAAACGAGAGTAGTTAAAGCAAAAAAAAAAAAAAAAAAAAAAAAAAAAAAAAAAAAAAAAAAAATTATATGTATATATATATATAGTCTAGCGAACTTAGGTAAATAACAAAGTTAAAACCCTAATGGGGAATTAACGTTTTTCTTAGAAATTATTTATTTATTAATCAGCATCATTTTTTCCCTCCGGAGTACTCATTTGCATATAAATAGGACTATTCAAAGAGTAAAGTGACTTTTCAAACTGCACATCAACGTATATTCGATCATCGATCATTTTTGTTATGTTGGTACACATGTGTTAAAAGATTCAGCTAAAAAAAAAAAAAAAAAAAAAAAAAAAAAAAAAAAAAAAAAAAAAAAAAAAAAAAAAGACGATGTTGTAATATCGGTAGGCTCGTATCATGATTTTTTTTTTTTTTATGTTTTGGGCAAGACAGGTGTGTCAGCGAATTCTCAATAACTGTAGCATGGTCATTACTCAGGAACTCTTAAATGGCGTCAGTGATGGTCTTGATTTTCTCAAGAGGGTCGAAACTAGTGACGGAACATTGGTTTCGTTTACGACGTAGAAAACAAAGCCAAATCGTCCCAACCCGGGTAGCCAAGACCGAAAAAAAGCATACCAAGTTCGATATGTCAAAATTTTGTTCACTGTTTTCTTTTTCTATTAGAATTTTCGCCTCGTGTCGTACAGTTAATAGGAATTATTACGTTGACGTTATTGAGAGATGCAATACGCAAAAATCGTCTGGTACTGTGAATATACAATTCATAATTTTGCCTCACGACTATGCACCTGCTCATTCACGTTGTTGTGAAAGAGCTGAGAAGATCACAAGCCATCGAGATTGTCGAATTTTATTTCGCTACTGGCTCTTCAGACAAAGATGGCCTTGTTTCCGACGTTTTTTTGTTAGTCTTTTTTGTCTTGTCCTTCAGGACACAATCTATACAGTAATAACGCACACGTTAAATACTTTTCCCCACAAAACTGATACAGCAACTACTTGTGGTAATACTAGAGTTGGGATAAAATACATGTATTTTTTTTTTTCTTTCAGATATCAGTCCGGTTGGAAAATGTGATATATTCAGACGAAAGGACAAGGTGTTAACTATATGTGTGGACAATGAATAGCAATGCCATTTCGTAAAACACTAATTTATTCCGATAGTATACAGGGCAATATGGCCGTCACGGTGCAAAATAATGACTTACAGTTGACATGACAAACATGTGCCTACGGACCCTCAAAGTAGTGTTGACACGTTCCACGTCGGTCCACACACTTGAAATGTTCTCGCTTCTCCTTCTCTCTTACAAAATTTACGTCTGCTGTGTGTTTGAACCTGTTCTAGCTGAATGCCTTTGTAAAACGTTATGTTAATCGGACTGCGTGTTTTTAACTGTATTCTATGTGAACGTAAAGGTATCGCAAAACCTATCTGACTGCGTAATGTTTATTATAATGAGACACAAACTGCTAATTGTTTCTGTATGAAAATATCGTAACAAAGTTAACGGTCTGAAAATTACTGATAATAAAAATCACTGGCCCTACAAACTTGTTTCTGACTGAACTAACAATCTTTAGCGGAATGTAACGAACACAATATTTATCAACGCAATCTGACTCAGAGCAAACACTTGTTATCCTGAATACTGAATGAATTGTCCTACCCTGAAATCCGTAAATCATACTGAAATGTAAGGTTGACAAAAATTGATTGTTTCTCACCTTCACTTACTGCATAAATTTGCGTAACACCAAACTGATTCGTGCTGTACTAACTACTGTAAAACTAACTACAGAAAACATCTATGGCACTTTTAATAAAAATGTGAGGAAGGATAAACTGGTAATCTGTTTAAGAAACTCGAACCAATTATTAAAAATGAAATTACTGTTTATTTTCTAACTGATGTAACTTCATGAAAATTACTAACAATCTCATGTTTATGATTTTAAAACCTTTCAGAGAAAAATATAACTCAGATATTTAATCTGCCTACAATATTATTTTTAAACAAAGATAAACATTTGTTTACTGTTAATAAATTTAACTCGATTTACACAAACAATGTTATAACAATACCATATTTCAAGAACACTACCCGTGATATTCCTATTTCATAAAAAACGCAATCTCAAAACTAAACTATTGCAATAAATAATTTTCTTAAAACAGAAAGGGGTCCCTAGCATGAATCGTAAGAGCACAAGATAACAGCAAGACCTTTCCCGACCGTTACTGTTACCACTAATTCAGCCTAACAATGCGAAATTGTGCCATAGAAATATGCCAAGTATTTCATAAAAAACTTTACCTTATAAAAACTTCAAAAGATCGTTTCTCCAATGTCATCTATACCTTTCGTCTCCATATCTTAAACAGCTTGGCTCAGCATTTAGGGTCTCAAATTCTCATCTCCTCGGCTATCCCGCCGGAACGACAACTGAACATAACCACGGTCCCCATGCTTCTGCAATCTCATCCGCGCGCCTTACTTCCCGGGAACAATACTATCACCGTTTCCATTATCGATAGTACTGCCATCGAAAAATAAGCCTGCAACCAAAGATAAATGACCCATGCCTGACTAGCTTGACACTGGTCTCAAATTCGCAGTACATTTCAATATGAAATGTATACCTTTCCATAGCAGGTGTCTTACACACTGACAGGTCGCCCCGAACGGTGCTCCTCACTGGTTGACACACGTCCTGCTGAAACTTTCCTACCCACCGTGCTACTGTACGGTACGCCAGGGCACTATTCCCAAAAGCTTCCACTAATTCACTTTGACATTCCATCGCATTTATCCCTCGGAGAACGCCTTTTTGATGAAAGTGAGCTGTTCAACACGAGTTACTTCCATCACGCACAACACTCACCAATTGACAGATTTTGCAGCCCACGTTGCCCTAGTACCAGCTGTCACAGAGCCTATCAACGAAATTATATTCTGGAATGTCACATACTTCAAGCGATATGCTACTGCCGTCGGAGGATCGAGTCCTCCCTCGGGCATTTCCGTGTGCTGTTCATAGTGTGACTCACTTTAAATTCGCCGCTCTTTGGTATTCCATCTGAACCTAGTACAGTGAAGCCATAAGTGATCGCAAATTGCGATTTATTTCATTAAATGAACGCTGTAACGCCGTCAAAAATATATAATCGCTTTAAATAGTAAGTCTAAGGAATGATTACTATAGCAGTTTGGTCCGACAAGTTGCCGACCACGGTGGCCTAGGGGCTGAGGCGATTCAGTGACGGTTTGCACGGCCACTACGGTCGGCGGTTCGAATCCCCCCTCGGGCATGGATATTTGTGACGTCCTTAGTATTAGTTAGTTCATAAGTAGTTTGTAAGTTTAGGGACTGGCGACCCCGTAGTTAAGTCGCATAAGCTATACGAACATTTGAACATTTTTTCCGACAAGTTCACAAACAACTTTAAGCCATATAACGTCACGGATATTAAGATTTTGCCTAAAACGGAAAGCAAATTGTCCTATACTCTTCCCGCGTTTCATAATGAAAGCACTTAGCAAATATCAACAAACTTTAAACACAGTTTCAACCAGTTCGTAGACTGGTGCTGTTTCCTCTATTCAAATTGTGAAAGCTTTGTACGCTGGAAATCGTCGCTGGCAGACGCCGTGAGGGCACAGTCTGCGGGGAGGTTCGGCTCTGGTACAAAGGCGGAGAGGCGCGCCAATCACAGCGGGGGCCGTGGCGGCCGCACAAAGAGATAAGGATTCGCAGCGCAGGTGCAAGGGGCGGCGCCGACGACAAAAGCCAGCGATAATCCGCCAGGCAGCAGCAGGCAGGTGGCACCACGCAGTCGCTCCCTCGCCGTCGTGCGAGACCGACGGCCTGCGACGTCGGCGCCACGCAAATAAGATATGGCGCTGTGGCTCGCCACCCGCGGTTACCTCTCGAAAGTGTCGTTTTTGCGTAGAAAGAAACACTCCGCCCCCAACTCAGGTGCTCCAGTGAACTTACCTGCACTTGAAAACAATTTAATACAAATTTGAGAAGGAAGAATCTTTTCTCAGTGGTTGGAACGCATGCACGCACATACATCTACCATTTCTCACCACAGCTATCCTACCTCACCCGCTTTTATATATGTACTAGATGACCCAGTGAACTTCGTACCACTTACCTCATAATATAAACCATATTAATTTAAATCATATGTCTTTCTGACACAGTAGCTTTACAAAGGCATCATCAGATAGTCCAGGTATCGACTCGATAGTGGGCGGAAAGAGAGGGCAAATCACGCACACATGTCCAGGATAATGTTCACCTCACATTCGTGGACATTAAGTGATGGTCATCTAGTCATATAGTCGACCCGGCAATGCTTTGCAATTGCTAATATGTATGTACACCTGATTTGAACGTCAAATGTGAAAAAATTTATCGAAATAGTACGAATGATATTCATATCGTAAAGGAAAGACCTCTTTCAGTTTTCCACAAATTTTACTTTTTTCCGCTCAACTATTCCAAACTTTTACTTCACTCAAACCCTCCTCTCGCTTTCAACGTCGAATGTGCAAAATTATATTGCAATCAAATGAATGGTATTGACATTTCATAGAAAAATCTCTTCTATTTTTTCTGAGTTTTCCAATTTTTCGTGAAACTTGTCCATATTTAAATTTCATAAGAACGTTACTCTTGCTTTGAACGTCAAATGTGTAACATTTTATAGCAATCAGACGAATAATATTGATATCCCATTGAAAAAAGCTCTTTCACTTTCCTGCGAATTTTCAAATTTTCCGTCTAACGTTACCGAATTTTAGTGCATAACAACGTTCATCTTTCGTTGAATGTCAAATGATCAAAATTTTATCGCAATAGGATGAATGGTTCTCGAATTATAGTGTTGAGTACATTTAGAAACACAATGAAAAAGGAACTTGGTTCGAATTTTGTGACTTTCCTTTTTAACTGTCCCTCTTTTTTTACTGAAAACTTTTCCAAGACCATAATGAAAAAAACAATAAATGAATTACCCCTTTCCGTCGTGCGAATAGTCAGTTATAGTGCTGAATTCAAACAAAAACACATTGAAAAACGCACTTTCAGTTTTTCTAAAATTTTCTGGTAGATTTTCCGAAAAATTTATTTCATACAAACCTTGTCCTGTCAAGCCGTACTCAAGTGATTCTCTTACAACCATGTGGCAATGGATTTTTAATCATAGAAAAAAAATCGCTGTCGCTTTTTCCTAAATTTTCCTGCTTTCCGGACGACTTTTCCAAATTTTTATTTGATGCGTATACCTGAATAAAATGCCCCTTGTTTCTCGGCATACAATAATGAGTTTTAGAACAAAATATGCTTAATTGAACAATTGTGGAGCTTGTGAAACGGAACCTAAAGGATAAATATTCCAGTTGGAGGTAATGCTGTTTAACAGAGGTCACAGATGAAATGAAGTGTCCAGAACCTTCATAACAAGAACAGGACTCATGCCACCACTCCTCGCATTTTAGACACTGAATCCAATCTTCTGTTGGCGGATTATTGTAATTTTCAGCACAGCCGGGACAGGGGAAAGTACGTGGACATTCCGTTGACGTATTTAAGTTTTGCTTTCTTTTCTTTTTGTTTGCTTGATAAGAATCAATTACTCCAAACTCCCTCGCTATTTGTCGTGTAGACTTTCCGAGGCTCCTTTTGCAGCTTCCAGCATTTCTGGAGTGCATGCCTTCCGTTCAATTTTTCTTTTGTTGACGCTACAATAGAAAAAAATTTAAGACTACTATCAATGTACAATATCGACCTGTAATGTTCATAAACGTTTCTAGCTTCACAACGACGAAAAAAGCAAATAATTATAGCCGATGGGGCTTGCCCCGCAGTACGAGACTGAATTTTTTGTCTGCATGTGGAAACGCTTCGCACGAAATTATATATTACAATATATCACAAGACTGACAATAAAGAGTAGTTCACCATAATATAAAGTTAAACATCAGGAGCTCCTTCTTAGCTTCGGTAGAGCTTATTTTCACAAGACAAAATTTTGTATGAAGATAATGTAAAACATTTCTTACCACATTGCACAGCCGTGTCGTCAATATTGCAAGCTGCGTCTACTGATGATCTTGCATCGAGATTTATAAGGCCACGAGGAGGAATTACGCATGCGATGGAAAGCGATGACCGTTGGATAGCCTGCTGGAGGCCTTAGTCAAGGCTTAATGTCTATCGCAAGCTGGCGCACAATGACTTCCATCTGCAAGTCGACAGCTGTCATCATCCTGCACAATGTGCTAGCGTCTTACTGCCCTTTTTACTTGGATCTCATGGTTTCTCAGATACCGACAGCCTGCCAAACGAGCTTCAGCACCTAAGAAAAAGCAAAATGGTTATATTGACAAACAGATACGCAGTGTTTTCCAATCTAAGGCAGATCAAGACACAGAAGTAAAGGCAGATAGGGAGGAACCAATTGCTGCGACCTTCTTGCAGTATTTCGATGGTATTTCTTAAAGAATTGGAAGAATCCTCAAGAAACCCGATATCAAGTGTACTTTTCGTCCACCTGCAAAATTGAGGAATTTGTTATGTTCGGTCAAAGACGGTCCTGATCTTAGGAAACAAGGTGTATGTAAGGTAAATCTGATATTGAACAGACATGTCGCACAGTTGTGTTGAACGCCGTCGTCATACAAGCCTAGGCCAACCTGACAAATCTGAGCATGCTATTTCAGAATACTTAGTTTTACCGTCTGCTTCTTCTTTCCGGCACTGTGTCTTTAAGAAGCCACCACATACAATCTCTTCAACAGGGATGCGAGATTTCAACTAAGCAACGCCAAGAATTCAGCACTGGCTTCCATTAGATTGAAACGGGAGAAACAAAAACCCCGTTTTTACAAAGAGATGCAGCACAGAAAGTTCATTCAGCCTTAGACTGCCTTTGCCCTCCGCCTCTCTGCGGCCCCCGAGATGGAATATTGTTAGCAACGCTATCATCTAGATTATCGCCTTCCGACGCATGCGTAATTCCTGCTCTTGGCCTAATAAATCTCGATGCAGCGG
The DNA here is from genome assembly GCA_026315105.1 of Locusta migratoria. Taxonomy (NCBI): domain Eukaryota; kingdom Metazoa; phylum Arthropoda; class Insecta; order Orthoptera; family Acrididae; genus Locusta; species Locusta migratoria. The sequence continues at coordinate 405,851,511 of CM048744.1, read as the reverse complement.
CAACATCATAAGTAGTCGTGGCTTACAATGCTGACAACACCAACTATCACCTCCTCAAGATGTGCAGTAGTTACGACTAAGTATTGAGAGAGAGTCATAATGTTATACGGTGGCAAAACCGTAGTGTTTATCCGTCGGGAAAGCCTTACAAGTCACATAACGATGACCTGCTTTAGACAACCATAAAATCGGCTGATCTTTTGCAGTCTTTGCGTGTTCTGTTTTTATTCCTGGTACCTGAAGAACATGATTGACTTTCACAGATCCAGAGCGGTTATAACAATTTCACAAACACGGATAACAACATGGAATGGGACTCAAACGAGATTCATTTATGAAAAGCATGATCAGCATCTTTGATAGATATGGCAACACGTTTCAGATCAGAAGGAGGTATCCTACATTTTTTTCACAATTAAACAATCGCTAAATACTTTAAAATGGTAACTACAACACATGCTTTCATCACATACTTTTGGAAACATTTTGTTTCTTTGGAAAGACAGCACTCTTATGATAATTTGCCCAATATCGGACAATATTCAGGGTCCTTCTCGTATATGTTGTGGAGCGGCGTAGGATCAGCGAGTCGTCAGTGACAGCACCAAAGAACAGAGGCCACACCAATATAATGATGTGGTTTTGGTCTTTAGTTCGCAGACTGGTTTGGTGCAGCTCTCCACGCTACCCTGTCCTGTGCAAGTCTCTTCATCTGAGAATACTTTCGGCAACCTAAATCGTTTTGAATCTACTTACTATATTCGTCCCTCGGTCTCCTTCTACGATTTTTACCCCACACGCTTCCTTCTAATGCTAAGGTGACAATTCCTTGATGTCTCAAAATGTGTCCAACCAAGCTATCCCTTCTCTTAGTCAGGATATGCCAGAATCTCCTTTTCTCCCCGATTCGGTTAAGCACCTCATTAATTACGTGATCTATCCATTTAATTTTCATCATTCGGCTGTAGCACCACATTTCAAAAGCTTCTATCGAATTTTTATCTAAACTCCTTATCGCCCACGTTTCACTCCCATACAATGCTATACTCCAGACAAATGCTCTCAGAAAGGACTTTCTCATTTAAATTAATATTGGATGTTAACAAGTTTCGCTTCTTTAGAAACGCTTTTCTTCCCATAGCCATTCTGCATTTTATATCTTCTTTACCCAAATAACAAAATTAATCTACATTGCCTAATCTAATTCCTTCAGCATCGCCTGATTTTCTGACATTGCATTCCATTACCTTCATTTTACTCTTGTTAATGTTCATCTTATATCTTCCTTTCAAAACACTGTCCATCTCATTCAATAGCTTTTCCAGAATAAAGGTAAAATATGTGCCAGATTTCATGGTGATCGGTAAAATATCAAGTGCACTGCAATGTACCCTCCAACACGCACCATACGATGAGTAGCGGATAATAAAAAGCTTCGATGAAAATATACAGAAGTGTGCCTAAGTTGGTTGTGGTCGATCAAATGAAGTATGTCGTTGTCATCACCAGCTACGATAGGGAGTGCAAACAAAAAATAAGATTTTCGTACTTTGTTTGAATTTACCAACTTTATCATTTTCCCTATAGTTTTTCCTGACAACTTTCCCAGGTAATAACAAGCAAAACAAGAAAACAGTTACCCGTTTCCATTGCCCGTATCGTGAGTTATAGTATTGAGTTCATTCATAGACACACTGGAAACTGCATTGTGAGCAGTACAATTCTACTGTAGATGTTCCAAAATGTTTCTTTCGTACACATCTTGAACCGAGAATTAGGCACACATAAAAAATAAAAAAATCAGCGCCTTCTGCCGCGCGCACTGAGGCGCCGTGCTGCGGTGCGCGCGGTCGTTCGCCGTCGGAGGTTCGAGTCATCCGTCGAGCATGGGTGTGTGTGTGTGTGTGTTGTCCTTAGGTTAGTTTACGTTAGTTTAAGTAGTTTGTAAGCCTAGGGACTAATATCCAAGCAGTTAAGTCCCATAGATAAAAAAAAGTTCTGCCAAATCGGAAGGAAGGAAGGAAACGTAGGGCTTAACGTCCCGTCGACAGCATGGTGATTAGAGACGGAGCTTATGCTCGGATTTTCGGGAAACGATATGGGAGGAAATCGGCCGTGCCCTTTGAAAGAAACCATCCCGGCATTTGCCCTGAGTGATTTAGGGAAATCACGGAAAACGTAAATCTGGATCTGAACCACCACCCTTCCGAATACGAGTCCAGTGTCGTACCACTTCACCACCTCACTTGGTAAGTGAAATCGGGCAAGCCATTATCATGTGATGCTCTTACAAATATGTGGTAGTTGCTTTTTATTTATATAGAAGAAAAAGATTTAAAATCTAGACCATAATGATAACCACTGGATGGTCAAATTCCTTTCTGCATTACGGCTGTATCAGTTGAAAATAGCCGAGCGGTCTAAAGCACCTCGCTGCGGAGCGCGCGATTGCTCGCCGTGGAGGTTCGAGTCCTTCCTGGGGCATGGGTGTGTGTGTTTGTCCGTAGGTTAGTTTACCTAGGTTTAAGTAGTATGTAAGCTACGGACTGATGACCACGCAGTTTGGTCCGATAGATTTACAGACATTTGAACATTTGAACATCAGTTGAAAATAACGGTAGTAAGAGATAATCATCAATCTACAAAGTTAGTGAGCGCGCACTACATTAAAAGTCAGCCGGCAGCACAAGCAGAGCCCGGCAGTCTTCGGTCCACATATCGGCGCCACGCGTTCTGCTGCCTCAGCCGATTCTACCCCCTCCCCCACCCTTCAGCTACCACCGCCCCTCTCAACCCCCTCTAACCCTTCACCCCTCACAATCCCCGCCACACATTCGGCGGGGCGGCCCTTGGCCCGTCGCTCCTAAACTCAGTCTTAATTGAATAGAACGCCCCCTGAATGGCCGGCAAACTCCGCGTGCGAGCGGAATTTTACGCCCGACTTTAACAAAAAACGGATAGCCATTACAGTGATCTAGAGTGTTTTTATACAAGCTTTCCCCGCCAGATGTGGTTTGCGCGATGTAATGGCACCGCCGACATAAAGGAAGCGGTGGGCGGAAAGGGAGAAATTGTGGAGCGCCGGGGAGGGGTTGGTGGGATGGGGGAGATGGAATGGGAAACAGTTTCAGGGTAGGAAGTTTCCAGCGTCATTTTATCTGAGTGGCTGGATGAGAAATCCACAATGGGCGCCTTCCTTTCGATGTCATTACTCTTTCGGAGCAACTTTCCGCCGAGCCCTGAGACTGCGCAATTCGTTCCGCTAGTGAAAGTATTTGTTGCTCTATTTGCATCTTTAGAAGTATTCCTTTGTGTAGCGAGGTTTGAGGGATAAGCCCTGAGGAGCCATCCGTTTCAGCGGCATAAGGCTTCCTACCTCGCCGACGAGACTTCTGACGACTCGCTACAACGTGTGCCATAACTGAGCATTATTTCAAACTACGGCAAGTTTATTGATATACGAAATGTATCTGCATCAGTAAAGGCCCGAAACTGAGATTATTTGCTAAAGTCTCGCTCAGCGGCATGAGAAGCGTCTCGGTGCGTCCGTAACAGCGTTAGGTTGGCAACACATGATCTGTACGAAACAGTACTGAAGTGCGTTTTAACCTTCCTATTACGAGGCCAATTACTTTCACTCACTGGACAGGAGTACATCGAAAAATATTATTATTTTTACGAAAATGTCACGATTTTCAAGGTTGTGGTTAGGCAGGAACCTAAGAGTACAGCTTAAATTGATGCGAGTGAACGAACGAATGGACAAGGGTACATTGACGAATATTATTATTTTTACGAATATGTCACGATTTTCAAGGTTGTGGTTAGGCAGAAACCTAAGAGTACAGCTTAAATTGATGCGAGTGAACGAACGAATGGACAAGGGTACATTGACGAATATTATTATTTTTACGAATATGTAACGATTTTCAAGGTTGTGGTTAGGCAGGAACCTAAGAGTACAGCTTAAATTGTTGCGAGTGTTATGATTTTTACGAATAGGTCATGATATTAAAGGATGTGGTTAGGCAGGAACCTAAGAGTACACCTTCAATTGATGTGAGCGAATGTTATTGTATTTGTACGAACATGTCGTGATTGTAACGGATGTGATTAGGCAGGAATCTAAGAGTGCAAATTAAATTGTTTCTTTCGTTCTACCAAATTATGACATTAAAAAAACATTTTAGAGATAGTTGTTTCGTAAATTGAAATGCGTATGCCTAAGTGTTACATTTGAACAGAAAGACATTGCATGTGGAGAAGCGTAGTATTATAGTGTGCAATGTTCTACATTCCAATACTGTGATTCGAAAATAAAATCAGAGAAACGTGATATTAATACATTCATTTTCACATCTTGTATGGATTGTGTGCCGCCATTCATCCCAGTATCCACAGCGACTGTTGCCAACACTAGCGCACTACGTCACGTACGTCACATTAGGCCATGCCGCCGGTCGAGACTTTTACCAGATTATTTTTGGTGCTATAATTTACTCCAATGAACGATTGGCATTGCTACGTCGTTTAATTTGCAGCGAAGACACTATAATGTAGCACCTCTATGGTGTTTGGTAGGAGTCGTTAGCTGAATTATTATGTACTGAACTGGGAATAAATGGAGATGGCGGATTATGATAAAAAGGGAATAAAAATTAAAACAAAAATGGTAAAGATGGGCGGCTTCTACATTATAAAATGAAGACGATGTTACCTTCAGCAAGTACCATCTCGATGTGCAATGATGGTACATCAGGGATCTGTAATCAGATATTATATAATTAAAGGTACACACCGTCGTGATCGGGAATTGGACGGATTAAAATCTGTTATTGAGCAGTGGGCCGTGTGCTAAATTTTAGTTCTGGACTCCGCGTATGTGGTTGGCTAGAATGCAACGTAAGCGGAAAAATATTCGGATCTCGTTTTAATAAATAGCTATGCAAATTCGACTGCAGGTCCTGTAATCATCACTATCTTTGATGTAGGAAATATTGGAATAGAAAAAAAGCAATGAAACCGATGTAACAATTACTGCACTGATAATTATTAGCCGTAATGGCGTCCAATTCCTTCACACTTCAAATTCACGCCACTCGAGTGAAAAAGGGCAGTTAAATGAAAAATGACTGCCATTTAAAATTTTATATTGATGTATTTCAATTTAAAAATCATCATGTACAGGAGCGGCACTATACTTACACAAAATTGAGTATTACCGGGGGAGAGCTGCATCGAATACGTCTTATCTCCAGAAAGGTGATACGAAGACAAAAAAAAAAAAAAAAAAAAAAAAAAAAAAAAAAAAAAAAAAAAAAAAAAACGTTAATCGCTGTTCCTTCTCTCCCTCAGTAAAACAAGGGAAGGTGGATCACAGATATTTTAATGGGAGGAAAAAAAAAAAAAAAAAAAAAAAAAAAAAAAAAAAAAAAAAAAAAAAAAAAACATTCTTTGCCCTACTCGAAATTTCTCTGATTCATGAAGTTAATTTTTTATTTATTTATCTACGATTTATATTGTGTCGTTTCAACACAATGATAACATGATAAGTTGTAAGAGCTGTGCATTTGTGGATGTTAACTGATCATCACGGGAATGAAACATATAGGGACCTCTGTTTCATTTCTCACTTTTCTTCTCCGAAACCCACATTACTACAATTTTGATCAATGCATGTTTCCCAGGGTTTTAATCTCGTTCTCTTATTGGTTAATTCGCAGAACTGCATATTTGTTTTGGTTTCGTTCAACAGAATGTAGATTGACAATACCGCGTTTACCATTACCTTTTAGTGTGTATTGTAATGTTTGAACTGCATTGTGACACATTGACCTATTAATGGGCCTGATAGTACACGTGCATGTCACAATGGAGTTAAAATATTTATATATATTAATTACTATTTTGACAATTCAACATGGTAGTTTTCCAACTTAGTGATATCACTGATGATCATTTACGCGCCGTGTAAATGGTATTTATTTTTAAAAAAATATTTCACATAACCCACGTAAAAAACGTACAGATTGTTGTATAAATTTATATGTCTGTATTTTGTAAAGATCAGTATCTGAGGATGGCAACAAGTCTGCTGAAACTAGTTATTAAATAAAATCCTTTAACCCCAACGGCGTAACTACCGGGGTGGGGGGGGGGGTTCCCAGTGAATAACTGTTGCCGTCAGTTATTTATATGCCAGCTAATTTTGTCTGTGATTGCTAATTGTGCCAGTCATCCTATTTTTTTTCCTTTTATAAAACGGAAAAGGGACACCTCGGCTAACTGAAAGTTATATGATCTCGCCCCCGCGTCGAAAGTCTTGTAATCGCCACAGTGAAAGACGAAGTCAGATGCCAGGTTTTCTTGCCCCCCCTCTCCCCCCGCCGTCGTCTCAAATTGTTGATACGCCGCTGTTTAATTCAGATCTTCCTGATTTTTTTCACTTACATATCAGTAATAGGTAGTTAAAATGCTTTACCTTTGATTTTACACAAATTTCAACCTTAGTCTGTGCATAACAGGCCGTCTTGTGCGAAGAAGTAAAAATGAAAATACTAATATTCCATTATAGATGTTATATTAGAGATTTAAATCCATACATATGTTTATGAATAATAAAATTTAAATTTATGCGTAACTACATGCCCCGATGAAGTGGCAGAGCGTTCTAAGCCGCCTTGCTGCGGAGCGCGCTGGTGCTCCCCGTCGGAGGTTCGAGTCGTTCCTCCGGAATACGTAGCATAAATTACTTAAGTTGTTTGTAAGCCTAGGGACTGATGACCAACGCAGTGAAGTCCCTCCGACCAAGTCTCGCGATATGAGAGAGCAGAATCAAACCCGTCTATTGATAATGATGGCATTCCTGATAACAAAATGATTGCAATGATACGATGACTGACGATTTATTTAAAAATAGCAGGTCATTCCTCCATGGTACTAGGAAATTATATGACAGACTATCGTTTATTGTATTGTCTTCATATATTGTAAAAACTTACGGTGAAGTGGTGTTGCTTAGTTGTGCTTGGATTTCAATACTCCGATCAATAAACGTTGTCGATGAATGTTTCGTTGATCATCCGTTGTGGCTTACCTGAAACAACAGAAACCAAAACATTTGTTCAATCTTAAGTGATACGGCGCCAAGGAATCTAAATAAGCAAATATAAGTCATTACTGAACTATATAACACTTAATCTTCGTTAACTACGCAACATTTATAACTTTGTAACAGAACGGGACCAAATTCTCTGTCTAGAGTTGGAGGTGTATAGAAAGCCTTGCAAACAAAAGTAATTTCTATTGTTATACAAAGCTTATTATACAATAACAAAGTCCAGTTCCAAATATCAGTAGTACAATGAGCGTAGTTGCAATTACTAAAACACACGATCGTTGAGCTGCAGTCAGACACGTAAAAAAAGACAATTATACTTACATTCTCACAACAAGTTTATCTTTCAGCCATACCATTTGTCAGAAAAGAATAGCGCATGCGCGTACGGCACACGCACGCGCACGCAACACACACACACACACACACACACACAACACACACACACACACACACACACACACACACACACACACCTGCTGAGGAAGTTGCTCATTACACTCATGGATTCTGAAAACGGTGCATGACGGAGAAATTGACCCGAACTTAACTTTCTTTTCGGACGAATCATGGTTCCACGTAAGTGAGTATGTTAATTCGCAAAATAATAGGAATGTGGTGCACTGTTAGCGGCTAGAGAATAATGGCCCTATATTTTTTCAGGAAACAATTAATAGTGAAAGGTATATTGAAAACATATTGCGGCCTTTTTTTTTTTTTTTTTTTTTTTTTTTTTTGCCCAGTTAACTGAGAGAGACCGTGCTTTCGCAACATTTCAGCAAGACTGCGACGGCACATACAGCAAACTTATCTTTACGTGAAATTGGTAATGTTTAGGTGAAAGAATAATCACTAAGAATATTCGGCCCCCCTCGTACTCCCAATTTAATGTCATTCGATTTTTATTTGTGGGGGGAATTAAAGGGGAAAGTGTACAAGTCAAATGCCCACACTTTAGATAAACTAAAACCAATCATTCGTAAAGAAAGCACTGAAATTTCTGAGGCAACTTCTTCAGCCGGTGTCAGAAATGTTTGAACAACGAAGGGAAGCAGTTACAGCACCTCCTTGCGTAATATAGGTTATTAATGAACTTTTCTTTCTAACAGTTTGTGTGATATATGTCAGAAATAACTTGCACACCAACCGGTATTAAATTTAGTGCGGACATCGGGCGGGCACCGCAGCTGCCATCGCACGCCGCAAAGGCGGTTGCGCTGAGGATTGATCACCCTGTAGAATCGCACAGGTTCAACGCATGCACACATGACTAATATTTCCAACCACTTTGTCCCAATTCTTGCTTCAACAGTATTACACGGTGAGTCAAGAGTCGGAGTCGCCTTTTTATTTCCAATACTCCGCAGGGATTTGAAAACTTGAATATTCCAGTAAGGTATGTGTGAAGTAGTCTCTTCTCTTCAGATGCCTACCTTTCTGGTATATAAGTTATCTATTATATTGATTATTCACTTGGCCACTAGATGGCTTCAAGCGTTCATAGCCATTTAGTACACTAACACATTCAGTTGCTTTTCAACCATCACAGTGACTCCATGCAGCCCTAGTGACTATTGCTGCTGTTCCTATTTTATGGTATGACTGTTTAAGCCAGATATGTTATTGTATTTAAATTTCTTTTAGCTGACATGTAATTTTAACCCTCTTATATTGGCTGAAGAACGTGTCCTTTGTGACACTGTAATCTGGGTTACATTATATTGTAACTTGTGACTGAGAGCTGTAGTTGTTTAAAAAAGTATATTTCCAGGTGGCTTTGATTATTAAGGATCCGTTCAACGAGGATGAGTCCAATTATGCGAGTACCCTCATTCAACACCACAACATAACCTTTGATTCATCAACTACATTTGAAGGTATCATTCAGTGTGGGTCCAACTCACTTCAGTATCTGTGGTTGTGACAATTTACTTCAACACTGACATAATAGTTTCCATCACATCAAACATTGTGCAAAAGAAAAATTTTGTATGAAGTTTTAAACGGTAACTGCTACATGGAATCTATTTGTAGGAATGAAGTTGTCAGAAAATGCTGATGTTATTTAATAAATCAAACGACCCCCTTTTCATTAAAAGAAATGACTTAGACTCAAGAAGGCCGATTTCAAGATGGCGACAATGATCGTTACTTATCGTATAAGACAGACCATCTCACCCATACCCCACTGGAATATTCAGGTTTCCCAGAGTTTTGAAATAAAAGGTTGTAATATATCTTTTGACTCACCCTGTGGAATTAGGATTGGTGGGAGAAAGAAAGGAGACGGTGGTATGTATGATAGACAGGAGCGTGAAGGGGAAGGAAGCAGGTTCGGAGTGATAGTAGAAATATGTGTACTGCGTGGAGGAAAATGTTGAAAGACTGGATTTAGTCGGCGTCCCAAACAGTACACAAATACTGCAAAAGGAGCTTCCTGGCAACTTCTCACATCTTTGAGTGATGAAGAATAGGTTGAAGCCTAGAGTGAAAAAAATCCATGAACTGAGCAAGCTTAGAACCCGAGCTCTTTACTGCAAGCGCAAACCTGAAGTCTAAATGTGCGATATTTACTGGATACTTACCCAACGTAGATAACACCCGTTAATTTGCAATAAAAATCTATTGATGTCATTAATCGATATGAAAAGTATTCTGCCTTTTAAGTTGGGTCAAATTACACACTCACAGTAAAAAATTTCTTTAAGATCTTTCGGTAGTTTCGCAGTTCATCGCTGACGAACGTCGAACGTGTGGTTTTATATTTATAAAGATATTCTCTTGATGTCCGTGTAGAAAGTAGGTAATGGATGTAAGTTCCAGCATGATATATTTAATGAATTGGGAAATCATTGTTTCTCATTAAGGTAACAGGGAACTGTTATAAGATTGGGAATGAAAATGGCAGTAAAGTTCCAAAAACGTTTTTACAATTTCTTTATAATAAAGTGACCGGTTTCGATCTACGCAGAGATCATCAACAGACCGAATTCGTCTCAACGTGCCGAGGCGGTGTGCGTTCGGCAGTCGGGATGAGCAGTCGCCGCATGTTCATCGCCTCAGCACCAAAGTTGAGACGAATTCGGTCTGATGATGATCTCTGCGTAGCTCGAAACCGGTCACGTCATTATAAACAAATTGTAAAAACTTTTTGTGAATTTGACTGACATTTTCATTTCGAATGATATATTTGTTTTGCTGCGTTTGAAAGTTTTTGTAATAGAATAAAATTCCCATCTTCCATCATATGAATATTTCTGTTCCCCTTCGCCCTCCCACTACTAGAGATCAAAACTTGGGATCCTAGCCTGCGAATATCATCTTCAATGAAAGTATACTTCCTGTTTCACTTGTTTAAATGCCATTCGTGAAAAAAGTCACTTCTTTATACCCATTTCGTACAATCCTTTGTACTGCCGATGCTAGATACCTGGGTATGAGTCCGTGGTTCCGGGCATGATTTTCAGCACGACGTTTCGCCTTCTACTGCTGAAGATATCTTCGGAGGCTATTCACACTGCAGTCAGCTAAGCATGTCGTACCTTTTGTGCGCATCCTTACAACGGTCTTCTCGTGGCGTCATAATACCGCTACTGCGAAGTCAAGTCTATGTGTGTCATGGAGGTTGTGGTGATGATACATATCTTAATAACAATTCTAATCAGCATTCCAAAGAGAAAATCAATCGGGCCGGAAGAATATGTGAAACGCAGACCGTGGAGGACGATCTCGATCATCTAAGAATAGCTTTCAGAAGAAACGAATACTCTCAAAAAGAAATAGACCGCCACATCCTAGTGGGTCTAAATCTTGTAGAGAAAATGAACCCACTAGAAGGAAAGTTTTCATTCCATAAGTAAACCGCATCAGTAAAACACATAAGAAACACGATATTCAAACCAACGAGAAAGCTGCATGAATATTTGGACACCGCTGAAGACTTACATCCACCACTTTCCACAGTATGATATCCCTTCAAATTGAACTAAGTATACATAATAACTACAAAAATGAGTATTAGCAGCCGCCTAACTGAAGACAAAAGTTCCTGTCCCCTAGGCAGAAAATATAATTCAGCGGTAGCACAAGATGCACTAGGAGTTGGTCACCATCAAGTTCGAAACTCTGACACCGTAGTTCTGGCAAGAGCAAATAACTGCTAAGCTGAAATGCACAGAGGAGCCATCGAAATTCTGAGAAAATCAAATGTTTCAAATGTTTGTATAACTTATGGGACTTAACTATGGGGTCATCAGTCCCTAAACTTACACTCTGCTTATGAACTAGCTAACACTAAGGACGGCACACATATCCATGCCCGAGGGGGGATTCGAACCCCCGACCGTAGTAGCCGTGCAGACCGTGACTGGCGCGCCGCAGTCCTTTCGGCCACCACGGCCGGCTCGAAATTCTGAAGCCGAAGAACAATTTGAATGGAAAGGAAAAGGATTAAATTGGACCAAGCAGTTTACCCCTTAAAATTTCAACAATAACTGAAATTAGACAAACTGTGAACTTAGTGATGAAATAAATTAAATAGTAACAAATCTTCACCACAAGCCACGTAAGATATATCGACGTGACTACGACATCATAGGCAGCTGTCTCATGCCGTCACGGCCGACCGTTGCTTGGAGACAGGCTCGTTGAGCTGACTTCAGTGTTAGCAGTAACTGCAAAAGAATCGAAGATGTCCTCAGAAGTACAAGATGAAACGTCAAACAGAAGATCATGCTCTGGACCACGGTCTTATCCAAGGTATCTAATATCGGCAATATTTTAACAACCGGCCGAGAAGGCATAATTCGGTATGGGGATACCACCCGTCAGCTTTGACACAGCTACGTCACGGCTCAAAGCCGGGGAGTGGTATCCCCATCTCGAACTGATCCCTCTATGTGTCTGTCTGTACCGGTTTTCACTTGTTAGTTCGCTGCGTTCAACCTATCGGCACAAAATTTTACAAATGTGTTTTTTAGCCGCCGGCGAGCAGAATGTCCCTCTGGCTGCATAAATGGTCGCAGCTAGAGATCGGCACTGTGCTCTACCTCGGTTACTATGCGTCGGATAAAAAAAAAAAAAAAAAAAAAAAAAAAAAAAAACGGAAAAGAGGTAAATATACAGGGTGTTACAAAAGGTACGGCCAAATTTTCAGGAAACATTCTTCACACACAAAGAAAGAAAATATGTTACGTGGACATGTGTCCGGAAACGCTTAATTTCCATGTTAGAGCTAGCTCATTTTAATATATACGGATGAGGCTTCATTCCAACGTGATCAAATTTTAAATTTTCACAATCAACATGTGTGGGCTGACAAGAATCCGCACGTAACTCTGCAATCACGTCATCAACACAGATTTTCTGTGAACGTTTAGGCAGGAATTGTTGGCGATGTCTTGATCGGGCCTCATGTTCTTCCACCTACGCTCACTGGAGCACGTTATCATGATTTCATACGGGATACTCCACATGTTCTGCTAGAACATGTGCCTTTACAAGTACGACACAACATGTGGTTCATGCACAATGGAGTTCCTGCACATTTCAGTCGACGTGTTCGTATGCTTTTCAACAATTCCATGGCCTCCACGTTCTCCTGACCTCAACCCTCTTGACTTTCATTTATGGGGGCATTTGAAAGCTCTTGTCTACCAAATGTAGAGCCGGCCGCGGTGGCCGAGGGGACTGAGGCGCTTTAGTCACGGTCTGCTCGGCCACTATGGTCGGGGGTTCGAATCCCCCCTCGGGCATGGGCAAGTCCCGTAAGATTTACAAACATTTGAACATTTTGAACCAAATGTAGAGACTCTTCGTGCTCGTATTGTGGACAGCTGTGATACATTACGCCATTTTCCAGGGCTGCATCAGCGCATCAGGGATTCCATGCAACGGAGGGTGGATGTATGTATCCTCGCTAACGGAGGACATTTTGAACATTTGCTGTAACAAAGTGTTTGAAATCACGCTGGTACGTTCTGTCGATGTGTGTTTCCATTCCATATTCCATGAGCTCATTTTATTACTTCTCTTCAAATCACATGATTAATGAGCTCTAACATGGAAATTAAGCGTTTCGGTACACATGTCCACGTAACATATATTTTCTTTCTTTGTGTGTGAGGAATGTTTCCTGAAAGTTTGGCCGTACCTTTTTGTAACACCCTGTATATTTCTTCTTATATATAAGAAGAAAAAAAAAATCTTTTTCTGAATTTAATAGCGAGTAACGTTTACTTTACGGGGCAACGTTGATGGAAAACCACACACACTATTTCAAAATTGCACCAAATCCGCAGTTTTGGAGATACGGCAATACAGTTTTGTACCACGGTTTAGAGGAACGTAACACATTTACATATAAAATGCTTTGATTATATATATTCAATTTTTTTGAAATGAAATTTGAAGTTTTATTTTCAAAAATAATGTATGTTTCTTTTTCTCAGAAAGTACTCAAGAGATTTCAACAAAAATTCCACTTTTTCACCTGTTCATATGTTTTAAGTTTCTCTCACGAGGATTTTGGAATAAGTCAAATAGGAGAATTTTCATAATTTTTTTCTCATTATAATTTCACAAGTGCAATTCAAAATTCATGCAAAATTCAAAGCACTTTGCTCCATATCTCAGCTTGCAATCAGAATTTCAAAATTTGCTCCTGAGACAAGTTTATTAGGTTAGCAGAAATATGTGTACAAAATTTCATAATTCTAGCATTCATACAATCTAAACTTTAAAAAAATCTTTTCAGGAAACGCAATTTGAAGTTCAACGTAACTTCATTCTCATGTAACTTCTTCGGAAGGCACCACATTTGTACTCTTTGTCGTCTTTCCCTTCAAGGCTTCTCTTCTGGTTTCTTGTTGCCTGTCTTCTTCCCTTTACCAGCTCTTCAACTAAGTTTTCAGATGCAGAGACGTGATGTATCTATTTTTCTCAGGAGGTCTTGAATAAAATTTCCTATCTTGAAGCCCATTCTTTCTAATACCTCGATCCTCCCGACGTTCCCTTCATTGAATACAAGAATTGCAGCATAAGTTGCAATTCTGACACCTGTAGCAAATGCAAATGTGGTTTTAGTGCATCGTTTCCATATGAGTGAATTTAGAGACCCATTTCGATTCTCTGTTTCAAGGTCAGTTAATCTAAATCCAGAGTACCGAGATTTATCTCTGTTGTATGCACCATTCACCTCACTAATTTTTCGCTTGGAGCTGCTAGGAGACGAGTTCACATTTTCAGCAGCTGTTCTTACTTCTCCGTAAGTATCATAAGGCAAGGAAAAAAAAGGAAAGAAAGAAAAAGAGCTTATTCGTTATAAACGATGAAGCTAGTTTCCATATGAGTGAATTTAGAGACCCATTTCGATCCTCTGTTTCAAGGTCAGTTAATCTAAATCCAGAATACCGAGATTTATCTCTGTTGTATGCACCATTCACCTCACTAATTTTTTCGCTTGGAGCTGCTAGGAGACGAGTTCACATTTTCAGCAGCTGTTCTTACTTCTCCGTAAGTATCATAAGGCAAGAAAAAAAAAAAAAAAAAAAAAAAAAAAAAAAAAAAAAAAAAAAAAAAAAGGAAAGAAAGAAGAAGAGCTGATTAGTCATAAACGATGAAGCTAGTTTCTTATTGTTTATACAATACGGAACAAATGACCTATAAAAGTATGTATCACGCTCATCTAGACGTATCCCGCACATATGTGGTTGAAAGTAATACACAGAATCGTTGTTCAGTAGCTGGTGCTGAAGTGCTGCTTCAAAACATGAGCGTGGCAGGGAAGCCGGTTCACACTTTTAATTAATTTACAGGTACTTCGGATGCGATTTCATGATTGAAACTTTGGGAACTTATTGACCATGAGTTTTACCAAATAAATAAAAAAATAAATCGAAAATTGACGTTTTTTCGCAGGAAAATTTTTTTAAATGATATAAAATAGTTACAAAAATCATTAATCACAATAAACATGAGTAATAATGCGTCCCCTAACTATATGAATTTTTGCCGTAAATTGTTTTCTTTGAAACGCTCTTTGTGAAAGGCGGCAGGGAAAATAATTAGTGTAAAAAAAAGGTAATAAAAAATAAACAACGGACTGGCCTCATTTTCAATTCTACTTTGCCAATACAGAGAAATTTGTGTGTGTGTTGTTATTTGTGTTAGTTTCTTGTGAATGTGGGAGTAGGGGGAGGGGGGGAGGGGGGAGGGGAGCGAGAGGAAGAAGGGGTAGGGCAATTCATGTTTCATTACTGTTTTTCACTGTTTTTGTGGCCAGCTTAATCAGTGAGTTGTTACTTATGTTGATCTGATCATTGATCACTTTCTTATTCACTGCCAAGGCTCTCTGTATATGAAAGTTTTCTTATAGTGTCAGGATTTTTCTGTCTCGATTATTGGTTCTGATAATTTTCATATCTTGTTCCATGGTGGATGCTTCATGTATGTGTTCTATCAGGTGTTCTGCATAAGTGGGCTGACTATTTTCATACTTCCAGCTTCTTATATGTTCTTTATATCTGGTTTTGAAGTTTCTGCCTGTCATTCCCAGATATACTGATTTACATTCTTGGCATTCTAGCTGGTATATACCTGCCCCTTCATATTTGTCTGGTTTATCTGTTGTTTGCAACTGTGACAGAAGTGTCTCTCTTGTTCTATAGGCAATTTGTAAACCTTGCTTCTTTAGTATGTTTGCTATTTTGTGTATTGATTTGTATGCAAGGGTGTACCATTTATTTTTTTGCTGATTGTGTGTCTGTGTGTGTTGCCTTGTCTGTGTTTGTGAGAGTTTTGGGTGTTTGTACTTTGTGCTTCATGGAATTTTTCATTAGTAATACACCTCCACCAATTTCATATGCACCTAAGGACGACGGAAATCGAAAAAAATGATGAAGAGTATTTTATCTTTATACCTGGTATATTTGGGAAAAGTATGCCTTCTAGTCAGTACATTCAACAGTCCCTTGTTGGTGCTGTTCAACACCCGTGTCGGCTTCTTGCGGCCCAGTACTTGCGGCGCGGCAGTCCTGCCGCACCACGCCCACGCGCGGCCAACTCGAGCGGCGGTCGCGACAGCTCGTTACTTATTTGCGCGGCACCCCGTGACGCGCCACAAATACTGGCCGGCACAGGCACAGGGGTGAGGTCCCCACGTCGGCGCGCCGGCCCAGACCAGACGTTTCACTCTGGCTGCCCCGCCACCAAATTTATGGCCGCCAGCCGTCCTTTTTCTCCCACGGCCTCCAGCGCAGTGCAGACTTTCTTGCGCCGCCGTCACCGGTCGAAAGCGACCGTGTTGCGAGGCCAGCCCAGCGCCTGTAAGAAAACCTGCCAGCCACTTGCTGGCGGGCTCTCTCTCACCTCTGAGACCCCAAAGTTCTGACGCTCTCACCTACGAGACGTAAATACGAAAACGCGGAGAGGATTGGTGGAAACGGGTATAAAGAGTGACTTTTGTTCGCTAGTCGACTTCTGAATCCTGAAGTGAAACTGAAAATAGACTTTCATTCCGGGCTATGTTTCTGAAGCAAGGATCCGCAAAGGAAGAAGGTAGTGGAGGGGCAATTCAGGTGTTCATACAAAAAGTTTAATGGGTAACATGCCAAAAATCATACTGACGTGTTTTATGGTTCACATTAAGTTCTCCTGTCGTTTTATGATTTTTGCAGCTATCCTAGACAAAATATAAACAAAATAAAATTAACTATATAACAAAAATAAGATGATATAAAATTAAATGTAAAAGTAATAATATATGATATTTTTAATTTTATACTATCCGTTATTTGTATCTTTATAATAGTTTATCAGACGTACAGGGTGTTCCAGTTATATTTCTCACCCAAAATATCTCCGGAATAACAACAACTATTGTATTGTAAAACGACTTTCACCGGTATCAGTGTAAAACAGGGGCTCAAGGACGTAAAAGTCTTGAAAAAAAAAAAAAAAAAAAAAAAAAAGCAATAGCGCCATTTTTATGTGATTTTTCATGTTATAGATCGCTGATTAAATAATATAGGGTGTCCATTTAGAAAGACATAAGTTTTTTTTCATTTAGTTGCTAAGGACGGTAATACACCTCCACCAATAAAATACTCTTGTACAGGAGGTATGTAGATGATATACTCTTACAAGGGGAACACCAAGTATGTTACCAACGAAATTTGATGGGTCGTAGGTATGTTCTGAGGGAATTCCTCCAGACCATCAAGCTAAAATGATTTGTTCCAATGGGCCTTGATTTCTAAGAAAATCGAAATCAAATTCACAGCAAATTACCACGCGTAACTTGTCTACTTATACATGACAGTTACCGCTCAGCGGGACAGCGTGGTTTAATCGGCAAGATGCGAGGCTGCGATGAAGATGACCTGGGTTCAAGTCCGACATGGGTCAATCACATTTCACACCAGTCCGATGATTGTGCATAATTATGTATTTTTGTAACCATTCTTATGTAAACGTTTGCAGTAAATGGTCAGGATAAAACATGTAACATTCGCTCAATATGTTATGTACTCCGCGACGATTAATTTATTCATTTTGTTTTTTCGTAGCACACTTTTAAGGCGATTGAAGCATGTTTCGAAATCAGTAAACAGTCTTTTGTTGATACATATAATATTTGCGCAACATTTAATACCTATGTTTACAGTTCCTGACCGTGCTGTTTTTATCTCCGCCTATTACGTGTGTACCCACGTGACGCGTCCCAGTATATTACGCTACGGCCAGTCGGTTAGTCATTCGTAGCGTGTCGTTCATTCGTGCGGCAGGTAGTGCAACGGGGGGGAGGGGGCGGGGACAAATGCGCTATGATAGAAGCCACAGTCACGGTTTATGAGGTCGTCACTTGTGCGAATTTCAATGGCCTCTCTAACGACGCAGTCCCAGTATCTCGACGTCTGTACCAGAATCATAGTGCGTTCATACTCCATCGCGTGATTCTCCAACAAACAATGTTCAGCAACCGCCGACTTGCTCGGATACATCAATCGTGTGTGCCTCTGGTGTTCAACGCATCGATCCTCGACGGTACGCATCGTCTGTCCAATATATCACTTGCCACACTGACATGGAATGGCCGGCCGCAGTGGCCGAGGGGACTGAGGCGCTCCAGTCACGGTCTGCACGGCCACTACGGTCGGGGGTTCTAATCCCCCACCGGGCATGGATATTTGTGCCGTCCTTAGTATTAGCTAGTTCGTAAGTAGTTTGTAAATTTATGGACTGATGACCCCGTAGTTAAGTCCCATAAGCTCTACAAACATTGGAACATTGACACGGAATCTGGTTCACGTCGGCCTTCCTCAAACCAAGATCATCAAATGTTCAAATGTTTGTTATGCTTATGGGACTTAACTACGGGGTCATTAGTCCCTAAACTTGCAAACTATTTATCAACTACCTTATACTAAAGACGGCACAAATATCCATGCCCGAGGGGGGATTCGAACTCCAGACCGTAGTGGCCGTGCAGACCGTGACTGGAGCGCCTCAGTCTCCTCGGCCACCGCGGTCGGCCCGAGATCATCTTTCGCGCTCCCACACCTGAGAACTGTCTTCCGAAAAAATGGGTACTCAGAGTGGCAGATTCAGCGGTCTCTCTGCCCAACCACTACAGCACAACCTGTAGAATCGCATGAAAACACGAGGAAGGATGTAGACACTGTGTTCATTCCATATACCGGCGCACTCTCGGGGAAGGTCGTCCGCATTTTGAGGAAACACCAGGTTGGAACTGTCTTTTGTTCGCCGAATAAAATTCGTGCACTGGTGGGGAGCGTCAAAGATGATCTCGGTAATACCTAATATCACACTAAAAAAAGTTTACACTACTCACTAGAACAAACAACAAAATTTTAGAGATCTGGAGTCCATAAATTAACATTTAAAGACGGTGGGGAGAAATATAATGGTCAAGCAGATATAAATATTCCGGGAACATATGAGCAACAGTGAAATCATACCCACAGCGTTTAGTACACATCTGAAACAACAAAGTCATGAAACGACAGACGTATCTCTGTGGACAGCAGCCGGCCGCGGTGGCCGAGGGGACTGAGGCGCTCCAGTCACGGTCTGCACGGTCACTAAGGTCGGGGGTTCGAATGCCCCCTCGGGCATGGATATTTGTGCCGTCCTTAGTCTTAGCTAGTTCGTAAGTAGTTTGTAAGCTTAGGGACTGATGACCCCGTAGTTAAGTCCCATAAGTTCTACAAACATTTGAACATTTTGCTATATTAGAAAATGTTGTTATAGCAGTGATGTAAAAAATTACGACAGGTCTGAAGATGGCGTCTAGCACTCCGAAACCGGTCATATAATTAAAGGAAGAAAGCGATCTCGGCTGAAAACCTTTTATTGAACAATTCTAGTTCACCCCAACAATGTGTTCCTTAAATAAAGTTCCGTTGCTTCATTCGTGTGTACAGAGCTTTTGTGCGGGTCGCCACCAGCTTGGTCCGTTCTACCGCCGCTTGTCAGTGTACTCTCAGGCGTTGCACATCATGACAACTATTTATTTAATCTACCTACAATAATCATTGAGGGTTCTAATTATTCAGCAGTTAATTGTAAAATTGGCGAATAATATATAAGGGTGCTTCTCATACGAATTATTATCTACAGAAAATCGTTGTTATTTATTTATAATAATTTGAGTATGTAACTTATACTTTCAAAATATTTTTGGGGGGTCCAGTTTTTGGCTTTCCGCGGTCCACCAGTTACCGACCGCTGTTCTAGAGTATCAGTATTATCCGACACTTAACCGTAAACCATGTCTTTATAGGTATCGAACAATAGATTTGCTCGAGTATTAACAGGTACTGTACATTTATTGGGTGATAGTGGATAACGTAGGGGTAACAATACAATTTTCCATCTGGCACCTTAGTGCGAACGGGTAGTGTTATGCAAGGTGGCGCTTCTTCCTTTGTCGAGAGTTAACAGAGAACGGGCACAGATGTAAAAACTTCCGTGAGAAAGACCAGGTGGGCGGCAGGTAGACAGAGGCGTGGACACGAAAAGTTTTTTAATGCCGGCGTCCGACTGTCTGAGGCGGCTGGCAAGATGCTGCCTGATGGGCAACTTTTTATAGCGACGGCGATAAAAACAGGCGACGCCTCATAGCGACACGCACTCCGCAGCTGAGCCTGTCCACGGGCTGCCGGCATAAGTTGAGCGGCCGTCCCGCCGCCTCCTTTCCGAAGGAGTGTAGTCGGGAATCCGAGGAAAACAATTCCAAGTTTTGATATGAATTCAGCGCCAGCCACGTGCGCACACGGCGCTGCAGCTGTAATGCAGATCCTTTTATTAGTTCCACGAGCCGGCGCCGCGGGAAACTTATTCAAGTGCGCCCCGCCGTCGAAAACATTTTTAGCCGTCTGGCCGAGAGCAGCAGCCGCCTGTAATCTCCACTTTATTGATGTCTCCGACTTCTCTGGTATTGCTCTGCAACAGAGGAAGGGGAGGGGAGGGGTACGGTGGGGCGAGAGACGAAATAGAAACTGACAAGTTATAGAATGTTCTGAAGAACGTTGTTCAATAATTCAAGTACTGGACATTGATGTGACTTGTACTACCGGAAAAATGTCTTGTCACCTTTGTGTATAGGCTTTAACGCAAGATCATGAATACGACCCTTCGTAATGACGTGGAACGTGTCAGGTTAATGAAAGATGTCTTTACAAATTATTACTTTGTACTATTACATGACACAATTTTTTAAAATTTTATTATTATTATTATTATCTTATAACATTTTTTTTTTCAAATTTACTAATTTATATCTAAAAATTCATCTATTGTGTAGCAGAAGTTGCCATGCAGAAATTCTTTTAATTTATTTTTAAATGCTTGTTGGCTATCTGTCAGGCTTCTGGTGTTGTTTGGTAGGTGACCAAAGACGTTTTTGGCGGTATAATTCATCCCTTTCTGTGCCAAAGCTAGATTTAACTTTGAATAGTGAAGATCATTCTTTCTCCTAATGTTGTAGTTATGTACACTGCTATTGTTTTTGAGTTTCGTGGGATTGATAATAACAAATTTCATAACTGAATATATATATATATATATATATATATATATATATATATATATATATATATATATATATATATATACTGAGAAGCTTCTGTGAAGATCCCTAGCTCTTTAACTAACTGTCTGCAGGATGATCTTGGATGGGCTCCAGCAATTATTCTGATAATGCACTTGTGTGCAATGAATACTTTTGTACTCAATGATGATTACCTCAGAAAATGATGCCATACGAAAGCAGAGAATGAAAATAGGCGTAGTAAGCTAATTTACTGAGATGTATATCACCAAAATTTGCAATTACCCTAATAGCATAAGTAGCTGAACTGAAACGTTTCAGCATATCTTCAATGTGTTTTTCTCCAGTTCAACCCCTCAGCAATGCATACACCTAAAAATTTGGAATATTCTACCTTTGTTACAGATTTCTGATCAAAGCCTACATTTATTAACGGTGTCGTTCCATTTACTGTACGGAACTGTATGTACTGTTTTTTATCAAAATTTAATGATAGTCCGTTTGCTGAGAACCACTTAATGATTTTCTGAAAGACATCATTTACAATTTCATCAGTTAGTTCTTGTCTGTAGGTGTGACAACTATACTTGTATCATCAAAAAAAAAAAAAGGACCAGCTTTGCATCTTCATGAATAAAGAATAGCAAGTCATTAACATTTATTAAGAACAGCAAAGGGCCCAAGTCCGAACCTTGTGGCCCTGCCTTTTTTGATTGTTCCCCAGTTTGAGAAATCAGCTGTTTTTGCGTATTATGGGAACTACTAATTTCAACTTTCTGCACTCTTCCTGTTAGGTATGACTTAAACCATTTGTACACTGTCCCATTCATACCACAATACTTTACTTTATCTAGAAGAACTCTATGATTTACACAATCAAAAGCCTTGGAGAGATCACAAAAAACAGGTGATGCCCGGTTATTCAGAGGAAGCAATTGGGGATACACGTAGTGACTATAATCATTACAAACTATGTTATCAAATTGTATTAACTAGTTCGTTGCTTCTGTATAAAGCTCTGCCTTAAACAAAACACTGGTTTCTATTTTTATATTCCCATACATTTTTCGCTACAGTTGTACTATCTCCAGTGGCTTGTTTTTATTGCTTTAAAATTGAACAACAGAAATATTTTTGGTTTTTCAGGTTATTATTATTTTAAAATGTTAATTATAATGATTTACAAGAACATATATAATGTATATATACCTAGCTTTACATGTTGTACTAGCTAATTTTCCTACATCATCCTTGTAGATATTTGTTTACAGTTTGTCATCTGCAACCGTTTGACACTTACACACAAAATTGTCTTATGTCGACATATTTGATCTGTTTTCTGACGCGCTCGGTTAGCCGTGAGGCCTAGCGCACAGCTTTCCGAGACCAGGAGACGTTCCGGCCCCGGTTCGAATGCGCCCGGCGCATTGACGGAAGGATCTTAGGGTTTAACGTCCCGTAGACAGCATGGTCATTAGAGACGGAGCTTACGCTCGGATATTTGGGTAAGGATGAGGGAAGAAAATCGGCCGCGCCTTTTGAAAGTAACCATCCCGGCAATTGCCTGGAGTGATTTAAGGAAATCACGAGGATTAACGAAGGGGATTGGAGTGCCGGCCAGCCTGGATGTGATATTTAGGCGGTTTTTCACATCCCCCACATCCCGCCTCAGTTACACGACCACCAAACATTTCGTAACACTTTACACTTTCGCAGTTATAACACTGTACGCAGACATTTGGGGTATACAATTCCTCCCGGGGGGCATAGGGTGGCGCCAGGAAGAGCAGCCGGCCTCCCCGTAAATATTAATTTTTTATTTGAACCGCATCTCTCGTAAAGAGATGCATGTGTAACCGCCGTTTAAGCCATGTTTCACTGTACCAGCACTTCCCACCGTTACTTCTAATGGAACCCACAATGATTGTGGAAGAATTTTGACGACGCATAGATACGGAAAATCCAGCTTTGGACTGGTATGTGTTTCTCCCTATCATTTCACCATCTCCTTTACCTTCCTGACTGTGGCCAATTCCTCTTCTCCCCTCTTCTTCCTTCCCCTGCCTTGACCTTTCTCATCCTCTTGTCCCATCTCCTCTCTGTCTATTCCTCCTCCTCCTCTCACTGCCCATCCACTCCTCCTTCCCGTCTCTCGTCCTTCACCTCTTTCCATATCGTCCTCTCTCTCTCTCTCTCTCTCTCTCTCTCTCTCTCTATGTCCATTACCAGGGTATTTACCCGGATAGACTGAAATATGTTGTCGTTAAACCTTTGCATAAAAAAGGGGATACGTTTGATGTCAACAACTACCGTCCCATCTCGCTTCTGACATCCTTATCAAAATTTTTTGAAAAAGTTATGTATTTTCGAGTTGCTTCACATATTAGTAAAAATTTCAGTTTGATTTCCAAAAAAGCTTTTCAACTGAAAATGCTATATATACAGTCACTGATGAAATATTAAATGCTTTGAATAACCCGACATCACCAGTTGGGATTTTTTGTGATATCTCAAAGGCTATTGATTATGTAAATCATGGCATTCTTCTAGATAAGCTTAAGTATTATGGCATGAGTGGGACAGTGCACAAATGGTTTACATCATACTTAACTGGAAGAATGCAGAAAGTTGAAATAAGCAGTTCACATGATATAGATGAAACAATTAATTCCTCTAACTGGGGAGTTAGCAGAAATGGGGTCCCACAAGGTTCGGTCTTGGGTCCCTTGCTGTTCTTAATATATATTAATGACTTGCCATTATACATTCACGAAGATGTTAAGCTAGTACTTTTTGCTGATGATACAAGTATAGCTATCACACCTGACGAACAGGAATTAACTGATGAAATTGTAAATGATATCTTTCAGAAAATTATTAAGTGGTTCTCTACAAATGGACTGTCATTAAACTTTGATAAAACCCAGTATGTACAGTTTCATACAGTAAATGGCATGACACCATTAATAAATTTAGACTTTGAACATAAATCTGTAGCTAACGAAGAATATTCAAAATTTTTAGGTGTTTGCATTGACGAGGGACTGAATTGGAAGAAACATATTGAAGATCTCCTGAAACGTTTGAGTTCAATCAGAGTATTGCAAAATTTGGTGGTATACATCTCAGTAAATTAGCTTACTACGCCTATTTTCATTCATTTTCATTCAAGATAGGAAATATTATTCAAAACATCCTTAGAAAAATAGATTTACAGGGCGTCTCTGCAGCTGAAAAGTCAGTTGATGTTCTGGTAAAGGAAAGAAGATAGACAACTAGAAACCAGAAGAGAACCCTTGAAGGAAAAGAAGACCTATAGTACAAATGTGGTGCCTTCTGAAGAAGTGACATAATGAAAAAAGTTGAACTTCAAATTGCGTTTACTGATAAGGTACATAAACTTAAAAAAAAATTGTACACATATTTCTGTAAACCTAATAAACGTTGTCCCAAGAGAAAATTTTGAAATTCTGATTGCAAGCTGGGATATGTAGCAAAGTGCTTGGAATTTTGCGTAAAATGAAAATATTTGAAAACGTTCAGCCCAACCAGTTGCAGAATTTGATAAAATTCCTTGATAGCGTTCGGTCGGCTGTTGACCAGCACTGTAAGCCTAACACAGGTGAGTTGCCTTTATTTTATTTTTGACTTGCTAGTCTTTTGCTAGCATGTTATATAATTTTATAAGTTTGGACTTGAGAACACTGCTCGTAATTGCATGTCTTATGTTTTAATTTTTATTCTTCTGATGAAGGCAAACTTAGATGGTGCTGAAATCTAGATCAAGGAATTTAATCAAATTACAAAAATTCTCATTAGAGAAGCTTACGATATATAAAGAGATGAAACAGAGAAATTTTTGTAGAAATCTCTTGAATACTTTCTGAGAAAAAGGAACATACATTATATTTAAACTAAAACTTCAAATTTCATCATAAAACTAACAAGAAAAGTACTTGGGCTCGAACAAACACATATACATCAAAATCGTACGAGAGATAATGTAAAGATCCCTTATTGCACTAGTGACACTCCGGCATCTGCAAAACTCTGCAGTCGTCCGTTATAGGCCTCTGCGTGTGCCATGCCGCATTGCACTTTGACCTGTCGGTTCGCCAGTAGGGACGGTGCAGTGTGCCTCCGAAGTTACGTTTTGTGACATTTGTGTGGTGAAGTGTCAGATGGAGTGGCTATTGATAATCAATCCTGCTAAAGTATTGAGATTGGTTGAGATGAAGTTACGAAGAACCATTCTTCGTGAAGATGGTATTAGTGTAGAACATGAATCATTCACATGTTTTCTCGTGCCTGTTATGGTACAGAAAAATGAGCAAAGTTAGCTACGGTTGTAACACTAACACATAATGATGATAATAGGGATGATAATGACGAAGAACTCATTGCTAGTGGTAGTGCTACGGTAAGTGCGGCAAGAGGCCATTGAAGCAGTGGCAGTGAATACCAACAGTCTTCCGTGAAGAAGGTTAAAGTTGCAACTATCATCACGGCTTTTGATGACAACTCGCTAGAGAATATGTACGTCGATTATTACATAAGTTATAGTTCAGATATCTGCATTATGTATGGCGTCTACAATTACATCTACAGTGCTATCTAGAGCATGATTGCAAAGCTTTGCATAAAAACGACACCCACCAGCACATTGAGGTGTACGTAGAGGTACTGTAACCAAACGTTCATACAGATATGTTTGTTTGAGCCCAAGTACTTTCCTTGTAAGTTGAATACATATAATTAAAGGATTTTATATGTAGATGGGTTAAATGTTCAAATGTCTGTAAATCTATCGGACCAAACTGCGTGGTCATCAGTCCGTAGCTTACAAACTACTTAAACCTAGGTAAACTAACCTACGGACAAACACACACACACCCATGCCCCAGGGAAGACTCGTACCTCCACGGCGAGCAATCGCGCGCTCCGCAGCGAGGTGCTTTAGGCCGCCTTTTTTTTTTTTTTTTTTTTTTTCATGTAGATCTATGATTTGCGGTCGTTTCATTGTTCGTTCTTGGTCGTTCGTTGATCAATTGGCTCAGCTTTTTTATTACAGAGGACGTTCAGCCCTCTGACCGGGTGCCCTGAGCCACGGTGCCAGGCAGCTTGGCTACACCACCGCGGCTAGATATGTTACTTTCACGTAAAGCGTGGTACCAAATTTCATTGCCATATCACCAAAACTGTGGATTTAGTGCATTTCTGAAATAGTCTGTGTTTTTCATCAACGTCCCCCCTTAAACGGAAAGGGTGAGTGTCAAAGACATCGCAAGGCGGCCCACGCAGCCCTCAGCGGCTGCGCGCGTACCTCGCCAGGTTGGCATAACTGTGCGGCAGGTATGCGGCGGAGGCACGCGCGGCCCGCGGCCGCTTTCTCAAGAAGGCCGGCGCCACGTCACGCACAAAGCCACGCCCACAATGGCTGCGGCCGCAGATTAACGCCGCCTCCGCCAGGGGCGCGGCCGTCGCTGGCGACCAGGCACAGACCACCCACTAAACCCCTATCTGTGGTGCAGGTACCTACATCTACATGGGATACTCTGCAAATCACATTTAAGTGCCTGGCAGAGGGTTCATCGAACCACAATTATATTATTTATCTCCCATTCCATTCTCGAATAGCGCGCGGGAAGAAAGAACACCTGAATATTTCTGTTCGAGCTCTGACTTCTCGTATTTCATTCTGATGATCATTTCCTACCTATGTAAGTGGGAGTCAACAATATATTTTCGCATTCGGAGGAGAATGTTGGCGATTGGAGTTTCGCAAGTAGCCCACGCCGCAGCGATAAGCGCCGTTGTTGTAATGATTCCCATCCCAGATCCTGTATCATTTCCGTAACGCTGTCTCCCCTGTATCGTGACAATACGAAACGAGCTGCCCTTCTTTCGACTCTTTCGATGTCCTCCGTCAAACCCACCTGATAAGGATCCCACACTGGGCTGCAATACTCCAAAAATGGACGGACAAGCGCAGTGTATGCAGTTTCTTTAGTAGTTCTGTTGCATCTTTTAAGGGTTCTGCCAATAAAACGCAGTCTCCGGTTCGCCTTTCCCACGATATTATCTACGTGTTCTTTCCAGTTTAGGTCTGAAGTAATAGTAATTCATAGGTATTTTGTGGAGTTTACGGCCTTCACATTTGATTGATTTATGTTGTAAACAAAGTTTAACTCCCCCCCCCCCCCCTCCTTCGTCGCCTACTCAAATGAATACACTTACATTTTGTCTCATTTCCGTCATCTTTTATATCTGCAGTGACCGTATAACCACAAGTACCTCATATGAGGACTAATAATAAATACTAGTAGGGGAAGGTCGGGTAGCCCCGGACGGTGGGTAACCGCGAACGTTTCAATTTCTAAGTGTGGTGTCGCACAAGTCTAAAGTGCGCGCCACCTACTTTCGCCGCGCGCCGCCATGCACGCACGGCGCGGAGTTCTTACGACGTCAGCCACGAGCGCCCTCTGCTACAACTCCGCTCGTGGCCACCACTGAACGACATCGTTCACTTGGGACTGAGATAGGACCCAAGTAACCCTTCGGAATCAGATAGACACCATTGAAGACTTGGCTATCGGTCAGGCACTAGGCAGGCCTCTAGCTCAACTATGTATCAGCATTCTGCAGTACTGAGCTATGTAATAGTTAAGTATTACTAAGTCTCTAAGAAATATATATCTCGTTCTAATTTACTCTAGTGTTTCTAGTTTCTGCTGTCCCACTGGCTGCTCACCTTCGTACCTGCACAAGCGTGCATCCTTTATTCCTGTGTCGGTCTCTTTCTACTCGGCCACCGACACCTACGACGAAAATGAGACACAAAAGCGGCGACGAGGCTGGGACACAAAACTAAGAAACCATGCACGTTGCGCTGGCAAGACTGCATTTGAAATGCGCGACCTGTGGAGTAAAGACACATGCAAGTCAGTTGTGGCATAGGCACCGAGCGAGCTACTCGCAACGGTGAATTTTGTTCGCGCATCAATTTTTCGTCGTTCCTGTTTAACTTCGTTGTCGGTTTTCACCCATAAGAAGAGTTTTTGAAATTAGCATTTGATCTTGCAAAAGTTCTGAAAATCCCTCATAGATTTAATTAGAAGAGTCATCTCCATATAAAAAAGAGGTTTAGAAGAGAGACAGAAAAGGAAATGCCATAAAAAGGACAAGCCGAAAAAAACAAAAAAACGCAAATGCACTAAAGAAACGGTCATGGCAAAGACAAATATTCAGTCTCTCCGAAGAGGATCAAGGAAAAGAGACAGAATGCATCACATGTCGAGAAATCTTCGAAGAAGACTGTATTCAGTGCTATAACTGCAAGGAATGGTACCATGAAAACTGATTTTATGTAGATGCTTGAAATATTTATTACAATTGTATGTTTTCAAGGCCAAGAAACATGTGGAGTACAACTGAATGCTGTGTCCTGGGCTAACCTCCAAATTTTTAGTGCCAATAAACTGATTCAAAAGTGTATTCAAGATAGTTCATAAAAATTATTATCTAAGCTATGTGATATGACTAAAGAAGTTACTGGTTTCATTTTACGATGAAACTTAACACAGAAAAATTGTTTATTGTTGTTTTATTAGCAATTCATTTTTGTGTCCTTGCATACCCGACCTTCCCCTATATCTCCTAGACGTCAGTCTTAGTCGTTGGTCTAGCAAAGAAGAGATTACCAAAAAGAATAGAGGAAGACCTTCATGTCAAACACATTGTTTTCTTTATATCGGAAAATAAAGAAAGCCTGTCTTTCGGTACCCAACGAATTACGTTTCGATGGGAAGTAACTCTGGCCAGCTAAGTCAGATCTTCCCAATGTCAAGAGGTGTCATGATCGAGACTACCGACGGAAAACATGTTACATTTGAAAAAAAGTGTAAACTCGCTTTGTGCCCTGACCGCCAGAAACAATTTCATTTGATGAAAAATACAAAATAGTGTACACCCTTCATGTATTCTTTGATATTGTCAACAGATGTTCCATGTAAAATGTAGAAGCTTTTGTACTCACTGTTCTAATTTGAGGACACCTCCCTATTGCCATATGAAACTATTTTTTGAAATAAATTATGATGAATTCTGCACAAGATGGGTCGTAAGTTACCAAATAAAGTAAACAGAAGTTTTTCTCATTGTCGGATTGATAATTCGAGCATGAGAGGGTTAAGACTTACAGGGGGGGGGGGGGGGCAAACGCCTAACGTAGACAAAAATTTATTCGTTAGTACGGAGAACGGGAAAAATGACGCACTAAAAGGATAGAAATGAAAGGATAAAGAGCTTCTATCAAGTTCAAACAAGGCAAGAAAATTTTATAGATGGATGAATATGGAATTTAAAGTTCTCTGGGGCAGAACAAGTTTAATATAAGATTACTGAAGAAAGGGAGATACAAACGTATCAAGAAAAATGGCTGAAAATGACGTAGAAGTTCATGGAGCCATCCATCGGTAATACTGGAATACAAAGTGTTGGCCCATCCTTAGCCTTGATGAGAGCTGCTTCTCTCGCAGGCATACATTCAATCAGGTGCTGAAAGGTTTCTTGGGAAATGGCATCCCATTCTTCACGGTGTACTGCACTGAGGAGAGTTATCGATGTAGATCGGTGACGCCTAGCACAAAGTCGGCGTTCCAAAACATCCTAAAGTGTAGAATTCAAGTCAGGACTCTGAGCAGGCTAGTCCATTACAGGTATGTATGCATTTATCTATCGAGCCTGAATTACTTAAATTTTACTGTTTTCCTAAAAGAATTAATTTTTTATCAAATATTGACTTCACTGGTTGGACTGCACCTACTTGCCAACCACTTTGTATTGAATTTATTACTCTTACAATTTTCAAAATTATTACTACCACTGGCGTCCTAATTAAGTCGTACGCATTGCACATACGCGGTAGTTCATTTTTAGCTATCAGTGTATGCACAGTCTCCGTTGGAGAATTTGTAAGAAAGAGGAAGGTGAGTGATCTTTTGAAAACTTTGTCAGAAAGGACCATAGTCTTTGTTAACCACACAAAATTGTTTTGCAAATTATTTCAAAATTTAATTATATCACTTGCATTAATTACTAGTTTAACGTAGCTTACCACGAAATTAAGATCAGGTTTGTTACACCACGCAAACGATATTACGACGGCAACAAATTTATTAACACGCAACTAAAATTTATTTTCTCTTTCCACTCACACCTTCTCGCTCATAAAAAAAAAAAAAAAAAAAAAAAAAAAAAAAAAAAAAAAAAAAACTTTCCTTACAACGAGTGTAATCATTTCGGTAGCGAAACGTGGACGCTACACAGTTCACTCAAGAAGATAGTAGAAGGTTTCAAATACGGGGCTACAGGAGATTATATGTGTAGATCTCGTAACGAATAAGGAAGTGATGAATGTAACTGTGGAGAAATGAAATCAATGACATAGCTTGACTGGAAGATGTTCTCTTCTTGGATACATTCCAAGACGAATGTAGTGTTAGAGGGACGCATAAGTGATACAAATTGTAGGGAAAGATCTGAAGAGACTTGTACAGGTTAGAGTATCGAGAAGGACAGTGTCAAAACAAATCGAAAGAAAAAAGAAATTACAATTTTACAAGAACTGGAAACGCATCTACAGAAGGGCGAACAGATTTTCTTTGAAACTTCCTGCCATATTAAAATTCTGTACCGGAATCTGGACTCGAACCTGGGACCTTTGCCTTTCGCGGGTATGCTTCGCAGGAGAGCTTCTGTGAAATTTTGGAAAGTAGGAGGCGAGGTACTGGCGGAAGTAAAGTTGTGAAGCGGCATCGATGGTCGTGTCGGGATAGCTCTGTCGGTAGACCGCTTGCCCGTGAAAGGCAAAGGTCCCAGGTGCGAGTCCCGGTTCCGGCACACAATTTTAATCTGCCAGGAAGTTCCATATCAGCGCACACTCCGCTGCATAGTGAAAGTTTCATTCTAGATTTTCTTTGTTTCTATGTCCAATAGTAAGAATTTTATTTTAACAGCAAGCGTAAAATTGGTCTCCATACGTTATGCCTTACAGAAGTTACTGTCATTCCAGAGCTTGTATTACGAAGTTTTTGGCTGGAGTACGTATTTCACGTAGTGGGGTACGTGTTTAGAGACCGCTCCGCACGTTGTCGAGTGTTCAACTATTCATCCGCAGGCCGTATCGGACCCCTCCGCAACTGGTTCCATTATACATCGGCGCTGCTTGTTTCGCCACTGCGCCACGAGAGCCTACCTCTGCACATTAGTCCGCTTCTTGCGGCTTCGCCTCTCGGGCGGGTCTGATCATCTGTTGTGGAGAAAAAGCCAATGCAAACCGGCGGCTGGGAGATCACACGGCGGCGTTCTTTGGGCGCGACCGTTCCATCAACGTCGGCGCCGCGCTGGCCGGGGCGGCCAGTTAATTAATCCGTCGATAAAACGGCCGCAGCGTGGCGCGCGCCTCATTATTCACGTTAATGTTGGTTGTGCGGCCGCTCCAGTGCGACGCTCCATCACTATGCTACGACTGTTGCCACCGGCACGGGTGGCCGCAAAAATCTCGCCGTTAAAAGCTACTTTGTAGCGAATGGACGACTTGCTGAAGACCACTGTGCAGAAAAATGTTCAAATGTTTGTAATTCTATCGGACCAAACTGCGTGGTCATCAGTCCGTAGCTTACAAACTACTTAAACTAAGGTAAACTAACCTACGGACAAACACACACACCCATGCCCCAGGGAGGACTCGAACCTCCACGGCGAGCAACCGGGCGCTCCGCAGCGAGACGCTTTAGACCGCTCGGCTACACCACCGCGGCACTGTGCAGACAGAGCGCGGACGATTAGCTAATGATTCCTCGTCATCTGAGCAGCCGGCGTTTTTTACTGTACTTTGCTTACATGTTTACTGGGAACATTGAAATCACGACGGTTGGAACTTGAATAGTGGCAACACTGCTGTGGAGACACTATTCAATGGAACCTACCATTGCCGCTGATAGCACACGTTCTTGACATATATACCTCGTTGCTGTTGTTGTTGTTGTTGTCGTGGTCTTCAGTCTGGAGACTGGTACGATGCAGCTCTCAACCCTACACTATCAAAAACATTCAAATGTTTGTATAGTCTATGGGCCTTAACTACGGGGTCATCAGTCCCTAAACTTACAAACTACTTATGAAACTGAATTCTGCTATATTTACCATTAGAACAATATCTGAGATAAGTGATTTTTCAACACGAAAAGTAGTCTATTACGCTTACTTTCACTCCTTTATGACGTATGGCTTTATTTTTTGGGGTAACTCGCCTGATGCAAAAAGGATACTTCTGGCTTAAAAACGAGCGGTTCAAGCAATATGTGGTGTAAGTTCGCGAACGTTATGTCGACCCCTTTTCAGTAGTCTGGGATTTTTGACTCTGGCGTCACAATACGTTTTTTTCTTTAATGTCGTTTGTTGTTAATAATATCAGCTTATTCCCACGAGTTAGTGGCTTTCACTCGGTGAATACTGGACAGAAGTCGAATCTGCATTTGCATCACACCACCTTAACACTTGTGCAGAATGGGGTACAATATTCTGCAGCATCCATTTTCAATAAGCTGCCACAAGAACTAAAGAATCTTAGCACTAATCCACACGCTTTCAAATCTAAATTGAAGAGTTACCTCATTGCTCACTCCTTTTATTCTGTCGAGGAACTCCTAGAAAAGTTAAACAATTAAGCTAATTCATTTTTTTCTTTATTGATTCTTTTCACTTTGTCTTAAGATTGTCGTGCGCAAATGACTACTTAAAAATTTTATATTACCATTCTTGTGTAACAATTAATGTATTGACTTGTTCCATGACCATGGAGTCTCACTCCTCAATTGAGTCCTATGGAACAGAAAAACCAATAAATAAAAAAATAAAAACTACTTACGAACTAGGACGGCACAAATATCCATGCCCGAGGGGGGATTCGAACCCCCGACCGTAGTAGCCGTGCAGACCGTGACTGGAGCGCTTAGTCCCTTCGGCCACCGCGGCCGGCCTACACTATCTTGAGCACGCCTCTTCATCTCCACGTAAGAACGACAACCAACATCCGTTTGAATCTGCTTACTGTATTCATCTCTTGGTCTCCCTCTGCGGTTTCTACCCCACACACTTTCCTCCAATGCCAAATTTACTATTCCTTGATGTCTAAAAATCAATTCCTGCTCTAAGTGGAGGTAAGCCACACACTCCTTTCTCCCCAGTTCTGTTCAGTACCTCATTAGTTACGCGATCAACTCACCTAATTTTCAGCATTCTTCTGTAGCACCACATTTCAAAAGCCTGTAACCTCTTTCAGAACTGTTTCAGAGATTGAAAAGGCAGTAGACCGCTCCATTCACACCATCGACAGAACAGGCTCTCCGAACTGTATACTACGCCTTCCACATCGCAGAAAACGGGTTCTACACAACGCTGGTGACTACTTTAAAGGGCAGTAACAGGTACAATCATATAACGCTTATGTTTCGATTGTGAATAAATAGTTGCCACTGTTTTAGTTCCAATCCTCGTATTTACTTAATTTAGATACGTCAGCTACCAGTGAGCATTGAATTAAATCTATAGGAAGAGTTTAAAATATGTAGCGGGTCCGGTATTCGAACACGTGCCTCCTGCTCACCAGGTGGCTTCGTAGGTGACTAAGATGCCCTGAAACTGTGGGTACCACACCTACACGTACATTATCGAATAAAGACACTCCACATCATCTACCAATTATTCACAATTTCTATGTACATTCATGCGCATGCACTGTGACATTAGTGAACCCATCACTTCTCCCACATACATGCTTATTTCTCTTTGCCCTTTTGGTCTTCTCTCTGTATTAGCTGACTGGCATCAGAGCGTTGCTCGGTTATTTATTTCTTCCAGTATTTAGTTAGTCTATGTACTTCTCCCCGCAGCTCTCGCTTTCCATCTCGTACTCCCTTCTCTCTCCACCTAACCTTGCCTTCTCATCCTCCTCCATCGTCCTATTTATTCATCCTCTGTCATTACCTACCACACCCTCTGACAATTTCGTTCTGTCCCTCCTCTCTGATCCCCTCGCTACCTTGAAAATGATAAATTACACACATATGCAAACATGAACCCCCATGAACCACAGACATTGCCGAGGTGGGGTGGCTTGCGTGCCTCAACGTTGCAGATAGTCGTACCGTAGGTGCAACCACAGCGGAGGGGTATCTGTGGAGAGGCCAGACAAACGTGTGGTTCCTGAAGAGGGGCAGCAGCCTTTTCAGTAGTTACAGGGCCAACAGTCTGGATGATTGACTGATCTGGCCTTGTAACATCAGCTAATGTGGCTTTGCCATGCAGTTACTGCGAACAGCTGAAAGCAAGGGGAAACTACAGCCGTTACTTTTCCCGAGGACATGCAGCTCTACTGTATGAACATATGATGATGGCATCCTCTTGGGTAAAATATTCCGGAGGTAAAATAGTCCCCCATTCGGATCTCCGGGCGGAGGATGTTGTCATCAGGAAAGACAATACTGGCATTCTACGGATCGGAGCGTGGAATGTTAGATCCCTTAATCGGGTAGGAAAATTAGAAAATTTAAAAAGGGAAATGGATAGGTTGAAGTTAGATATAGTGGGGATTAGTGAAGTTCGGTGGCAGGAAGAACAGGATTTCTGGTCAGGTGAGTACAGGATAATAAATACAAAATCAGTTGGGGGTATCACAGGAGTAGGACTGATAATGAATAAGAAAATAGGAATGCGGGTAAACTACTATGAGCAGCACAGTGATCGCATTATCATTGTCAAGATAGATACGAAGCCAACACCGACAACAGTAGTACAGGTTTATGTGCCAACTAGCTCTGCCGATGATGAGGAGATCGAAGAAATATATGAGGAGCTAAAGGAAATTATTCAGACAGTTAAGGGAGAGGAAAACTTAAATGTGATGGGAGACTGGAATTCGTTAGTAGGAAATGGAAGAGAAGGAAAAATAGTAGGTGAATATGGACTGGGCAGGTTGAATGAAAGAGGAAGTCGCCTGGTAGAATTTTGCATGGAACATGATTTAATCGTAACAAACACGTGGTTTAAGAATCATAAACGATGGTTGTATACGTGGAAGAGACCAGGAGACACCGGAAGGTATCAGATAGATTTTATAATGGTAAAACATAGATTCCGGAACCAGGTCATAAACTGTAAAACATACCCAGGGGCAGATATAGACTCTGACCATAACTTGTTAGTTATGAACTGTAGGCTGAAACTGAAAAAAACTGCAGAAAGGTAGGAAAGTAAGGAGATGGGACTTGGATAAATTGAAGGAAAGTGAAGTTCTGGAGTAATTCAGGGGGAGATTCAGTCATCAATTGACAGAAACAGGGGGAAATAAAACAGTAGAAGAGGAATGGGTAGCATTGAGAGATGAAATAGTGAAGGCAGCCGAGGACAAAATAGGTAGAAAGGCAAGACCTACAAAAAATCCTTGGATATCCCAGGAAATACTAAATTTAATTGATGAAAGGAGAAAATATAAAAATGCAGTAAATGAATCAGGCAAAATGGACGACTAAGAAATGAGATTGACAGGAAGTGCAAAATGGCTAAGCAGGAGTGGCTAGAAGCCAAATGCAAATCTGTAGAAGAATGTATAATTAGGGGAAAAATAGATACAGCCTCAGCAAAGAAGGGAAAGCTGAAAGGTGGAAAGAGTACATAGAGCAGCTCTACAAAGAAAATGAACTTAGAGACGATGTTGTAGGAAGGGAAGAGGAAGTAGATCAAGATGAAATAGGAGATACTATACTGAGAGATGAATTTAACAGAGCCCTGACAGACCTAGGTCGGAACAAGGCCCCAGGAGTAGATGACATACCCTCAGAGCTACTAAAGTCTCTGGGAGAGCCAGCCATGACAAAACTATTTGAACTGGTGTGTAGGATGTATGAGACAGGCGAAATGCCCTCAGACTTTAAGAAAAATGTTATAATCCCCATTCCAAAGAAATCAGGCGCAGACAGGTGTGAAAATTACAGAACCATCAGTTTGATAAGTCATGGTTGCAAAATTTTAACACGAATTATCTACAGGAGAATGGAAAAGCTGGTAGAAGCTGACCTCGGGGTAGATCAGTTTGGATTCAGGAGGAACGTGGGAACCCGGGAGGCAATACTCACTTTACGTCTTATCTTAGAAGATAGATTAAGGAAAGGCAAACCTACATTTTTAGCTTTTGTGGATTTAGAGAAAGCATTTGACAATGTTGACTGGAATACACTCTTTCAAATTCTGAAGTCAGCAGGGGTAAAATACAGGGAAAGGAGAGTTATTTACAACTTGTACAAAAGCCAGACCGCAGTTATTAGACTCGAAGGGCATGAAAGGGAAGCATCAGTTGGGAAGGGAGTAAGACAGGTTTGTAGCCTTTCTCCGATGCTATTCAATTTGTACATCGAGCAGGCGGTGAAGGAAAGCAAGGAAAAATTTGGAATAGGTATTAAAGTTCAGGGGGAAGAAATAAAAACATTGCGTTTTGCTGATGACATTGTAATTCTATCAGAGACAGCAAAGGACCTGGAAGAACAGTTGAATGGAATGGACAGTGTGTTGAAGAGAGCGTATAAAATGAACATTAACAAGAGCAAAACAAAAATAATGGAATGCGGTCTTAGAAAATCAGACGATGCTGAAGGAATTAGATTAGGTAACGAAACAATGAAGGTGGTAGATGAGTTTTGTTACTTGGGTAGTAAAATAACATGCGATGGTCGTAGTACAGAGGATACAAAATGCAGAATGGCAATGGGAAGAAAAGCATTTTTGAAAAAGAGAAATTTGCTAACATCGAATATTAATTTAAGTGTAAGGAAGTCTTTTCTGAAGGCATTTGTGTGGAGTGTTGCCTTGTATGGGAGTGAAACATGGACGATAAGCAGTGCGGACAGGAAGAGAATAGAGGCTTTTGAAATGTGGTGCTACAGAAGAATGCTGAAGATTAGGTGGGTAGATCGCATAACTAATGAAGAGGTACTGAACAGAATTGGTGAGAAAAGGAATTTTTGGCATACCCTGACTAAAAGAAGGGATCGCTTGGTAGGACAGATTCTTAGACATAGGGGAATCGTAAATTTAGCATTGGAGGGAAGTGTGTGGGGTAAAAATCGCAGAGGGAGACCAAGAGACGCGTATAGTAAGCAGATTCAAGTGGATGTGGGTTGTCGTTCGTATGAGGAGTTGAAAAGGCTTGCTCAGGATAGAGTAGGGTGGAGAGCTGCATCAAACCAGTCTCCGGACTGAAGACCGTAACAACAACAACATGCAAACAGTCATGGTGATTGATCAAACGGTGTCTGATACGGATGTAAGATACTCTCTACCATGCACCGTTCATGTAGACAGTAATGTTTCTCTTGTTTTGAACGCTAACTGCAAAAAAGTAAATAAATGTTAATGAAGATTGGAATAAAACTATAGATTAGTGTCGATGTGTATTGTAAACCAGTCTTCCATTCTTCGACATGCAATCCACCGTACGAATTGTTTTATGGAGAATACCGTGGCTAAATCTGTGAATGAGGAAGCTATACGCTGTAGAACTTG
Source organism: Locusta migratoria (assembly GCA_026315105.1). Classification (NCBI taxonomy): domain Eukaryota; kingdom Metazoa; phylum Arthropoda; class Insecta; order Orthoptera; family Acrididae; genus Locusta; species Locusta migratoria. Next base: position 405,813,706 of record CM048744.1, on the reverse strand, counting down.
AAAATTATGCAGGATTCAAAAGTCATCGAAATCCGTTAGGTGGTTGGAAGACGTTGATGTCTTAGGTAAGCATTTGTATTCATTATGTTGTATCGGATGACGTACAACATATGAACCATTATAAGTATAAATGTGATAAATTTCAAATTTTTAAGAATAAATTGCTTTTCCAATAACTCTTCAAGTATCGTAGAAGCTACAAGAGAAACGTTGATGCTCAGCTTTTCCATAGTTCGAGTTATATACTTAAAATCATCAAATATCTTCAACTACACACTTTCTAAATTAGCCTACGAGTATGTCCTTCTTCTGGGTTCAAGCTATGTTCATATCCAATTTCATCAGTATCGGCTAAGTGGTTTAGTCGTCAAAGCGTTTAACAGTCAGAGCTTTTTTCGCACTTATATCATTAACAGTGGCGGCGCGTCCTATGTGTTCACTGGTTCAATGAACTCCCGGAGAAAAGCAAGTCGTGGAAAAAAAAATTAATAAATAAAATAAATAAGTAATCAAATAAAAAGTGTGTCAAACTATCATTCTTGGTTTCGTTCTTCTATCAGAACATTTGATATACACATTCAAAGTTCTTTTATTGATTGAGAAACGTTTTACGTCGCGGAGACAGCACGTATACGAGTCGTAGCGTGGCCGCCTAATAGGGGGGGGGGGGGGGGGCAGTGGCAGTAGCGTTCCAATGCGCATGCGCAGCTGAGGTTCATATTCTCTTCTGAACCCCCTGGAGCAGCATATGGACGCTCCCGCGGCAGGAAGGGCCGAGGGGAAACGCCGCTTTTAACATTGGCGTTGGAACTGGTCGAGACACCAGCTCCTGGCTAGTCGAGCTCGGGCGGTTAGGCAAGAAGAAAGGCAATGGAGCTACTGCTCACCTCGCCTGACGAATGACCCAATCCTCCATGAAGGCCAAAGGCGCCGACTTTTGAAAATCAGTGTGAGTGCTCTATATCACGGTTCACAAATGTTCGAAACCAACCCTCCTGAATACCATGTTCATGCATTTTTGAATGAGCAATACTTGATAAAAGTAAATAGCCAGTTGTCTGGCCTTTTAAAGGTAGAGGGAGGGAGGAGGAAGAAGAAAAGGAAAGCATGGCTGCATTAGGACACTACAATAAAGCCATCTAATTGGCCGAAGTGGATATCGATATAAGTAACACCCCAAAACATCTACACCACCAAATAAATAATTTTTCACTGTACACTAATATAACACTTTTTGTGTGAAGCTATTCTTTCTGATAAAAGTATTTGGTAGAACAACGTCACCAAGGTTTAAAGAAAACTTTGAAATATTTTGTGATTTTGAAGTCCGACATCAAATATTTTTGGTCAGTTCCAAGCAAGAGCTGTATACTTCATCGAAACTTTCATCACTTCGAGCCAACTTCATGACATCTCTGACAGTATTAATATAGTCCAATGTTTTTTTAAGCCTGAGAGAAACGCATTACAAATTTAAACTGAATCTGTAATTTTAATAACAAGGGAAATTACAAAGACAAATTAAATACGTTTAACTTTAGAATCAGCATCAGATTCTTCAAGCTAAATTCCTGAAAGAACACAATTGAATGTTCATAAATACGCACACCTGAAAGGTCAAAAGGACCGATGTGCTTCAGGATGAATAAAGCTAGCATAGTGGGTAAAACACGGACACTCATTACTACTCGCTTGCGGACCCACGTACAAAACTGATCATTTCTTTCACGTATGAAATATCGTCTCTCGCTATGGTCACGTTTTGCATTGTCTCTTGAGTCATAAGGTAGGTTTTGATTTTTCCCGATATTTTTAAAATTCATACAATTGTATTTTCCACCTCAATTTTATGTGGGTGCTCAGCACCCCCAAAAAATTCTTGGGGGGGGGGGGGGTGCACGAGCCCCGGAGCACCCACGGAGTCGGCGCCCCTGATGAAGGCAACATACGCCCTTCATATTTGCTTTGACACATTGAAGATTCATAAAAACACGTCATATTTGGTCAAACATCTTATAACTATAAAGTAAAGACGCATCAACTCTAAAAGCCTTCAGAAGATCCGGTCATAAATAATAAAAAAGTCAGTACTCGAAACCTAGCAAGAATAAACGTGCGGATAGTGGCATCGCGTTTCGGCGTTAAAGGTAGTGGGTTGATGCCTGGCTGCGAGCATTTTAAGCGTTTTTCTTTTTAACAGCTACGGGAACAACAATGACTTTTGTATTGTTACTTGCCACATATCTTTGGACGTTTTTGCAAATGTGTCGCGATTTTTAGGGTAATTGAGATTTATAACCTTCGTTGTGACAAATATTTAAGTATTTGAAAAGATGTGGGGGAGAGCAGCCTTTGCGCATGCGTAAAGTAAGGAGAGTAGAGTCTATGGGACTTAAGTTAGGAGAGGAGCTGCTCACAGTGTCACGTGACCCGAAGATAGCTTGTCCCTTCTTCGTAACAGATTCATTTTGTCACAGTCACCAAAAAGTGTAGTCAGTTACTTACTGAGTTTTAGTGTTCATGTGCATATTCATATGTCCTTGGTGTTCATTACCAACGAAAAATGAACGACGTTCAGGAGCTTTTAGAAGAAACATTTTCAGATTTAAGCTTGGAAGAAAAGTGTCAAAAAAGAAACATGGTAGGACGTTGCCTCAGCTCGAGTTGAAGCAAGCGCAAACAAGACGAGGTAAGACATTCTGCAGATCTCGTAACGAAAATATATGTAAAGAGTGTGGGGGAGGGGTGGTAACCCGGGCAATTTTCACCGCTGCCACTCACAGAGGTTCGGTATATTGTCTTTTTGGAAGCCCACATCGACGCGCCGAGTGGAGAGGGAAAGGGATGGGGTGCAGCGCCACTATCAAGATCCGGTTCTCAGTGAAACCCCAATCATGTGAATCACCAGCCGCCACTGACTATTAGTATGGATTGGGCGCTTTATCAGACTTTAATTGCACTAGCTATAATTGAGCCCACCCATAATCGAATAATATTCATATTTCTCATATGTTTATAGTATATTATTATAGGACTTGATGACACCCGATGTAATGCCAAACTGGTTGCCACAGTAATAAAGCAGGAATCAAAAACACAGCTGCTGGTTTATTTACTGTCGATAACATGTTTAAACCAGTATTAGCTTTAACCAGCCATGATTTCAAGTAAGGTTGTCAGAAATACTGTAGTGTGGAATGGAGGAGGAGGAATCGTCGAAAGGCGTTTTTCTGTAGGAAGGAACACGAAAACAGCGTAGCTGAAAAATAGAAAACAGTCAGGACACCGTACAAAACTTGTCGCGATAGCTGCATCCCCACATTAGAACCAGTGGTGGACGGTGGAAACCTTCCCACGAGAAGCCATCTGCGACCGCGGAGGTCCAATAATTATAAAGAATAATAGTCATCCGCGAGCAAGTGAGCGGACGGATCTAGGTTTCCGGCGGATGGCGCTGCAGCCACGCAGTAACTCGCGCTCCCCGTAATTAGGGACCGCGCCAGCGAATGGCTGAGGCGGAAAGAGGAAGGGTGGTGCGTTGAGGGGAAGGGGGTGGGGAAGGCGACGCGGGCGCGAGAGATGAAAGGCAGGCGGCTAGCGGCGCGCGCATGCGCACTCAGACACGTCTTCAGCGTGCCACACTGCGGCAGGAGCTGTTGGCCGAGTAATTGCATCACGTGGCCGCTTCTCACGACAATTAGCGCTGCCTGTGACGTCACGCCACAGGCCGCCCTCAGCCCTGGGGGCTGCTGCTGCGGATCTCTGTGCCGTCACGCCGGTCGCAACTTGTCCACTGTTTACTGGTTTACTTGCGCCATGAAATGTTTGCTTTGAAGAAACAGACACGGTCTCAAACTATGGTATTTGCCGTTCGGAGCAGAAATTTGATAGTGCCCCCCGCCCTCTCCTTCATCACCCACACTTATGTCCCCGCTCACCGTACGACCACAGCAGTGCTGCCAACCTACTGATTTTGCGATAGATCTACCGAAATGACAAGTTAGCTACCGACGTAAAGAAATAATTTATTTTGTACTAAGCACCGACCGGTTTCGATTGCGGTCAATTTCGGCCAAATTATTGGTTTCGGCAGCAGTTTCTGTTTCGCCCAGAAATCAGCCGAAGACTTACGGATGCAGTCGGGTTACGTACGGGATGGATTCACTGCGGCTGAAATTTGATACTTAACTGTAGAAAGGTGCTAAGAGCCAAATTCATGAAAATTGTGATAAGTGGTTTGAAAAGTGCAACATATCGAAGAGGATCACATATGAAGAGGGCAGTGTCCACCGAGTACTCCAAGTGGTAAGTGTTCAAAATGTTCAAATGTTTGTAAATCTATCGGACCAAACTGCGTGGTCATCAGTCCGTAGCTTACAAACTACTTAAACCTAGGTAAACTAACCTAAGGACAAAAACACACACCCATGCCCCAGGGAGGATTCGAACCTCCATGGCGAGCAACCGCGTGCTCCGCAGCGAAACGCTTTAGACCGCTCGGCTACTCCACCGCAGCGTGAATTGCTCTTCAACTTATGAAAAACAAAATAAGCTAAAGCAGTCAACAATCAGAAGATCAGTTTGAACACCACAGTGTTTTACAAGGCATGGTCCTGTTTGGAGGTGGTATGCCGCTGCCTTCCTCCGTCTTCGAACTGACTTACCCAGCCAGTTATATGGGGACCTACAGTTTAACGTGGGTTACGAACCACAGTGCTACTCGGTATTTTTCACATGAGCAATACTGCCAGAGGTGAAAAAAGTGGAAAGTGACAGATAAAAATCCTAGGACCTGGCGGGGACCGAACCCACGACCTTTGTACTTGTAATCTATCACTCTACCACTGTGCAACCTAGATGCACTACTTTTCAACTATGTGTATAGTATTAAGATCATATATAATCACATAACATAGTCATAAAATAAAATATTATATACGCCTACTTATGTATTATCTTTAAATAATTTTCTACATATGTGATGTCCATATGTCAGGTAATAGCTAATGAAAGGCACATGTGTAGGAGACGGAGGAAGAGTGGTAGTGGATCATTCAGAGAAGAACAGAAGAAGTTAAAGAGGAAATGTTTAGCGTAAGAAACACAAAATCAGTTACACCAGCTAAGAACCGTCCTTCACCGCAGGTATGATTTTAAGACCTTCGCTGACTTTTAAATCTATCTAAGGTGTTATTGCTGTTGAATGGTTACATATTTCCAGTGTCCTCAAAAAATAATTAATTATTTAAATAATTAATAAAATAAAATAAAATTATGTTCTTTCCTTTATGTACTATGCATATGTAAATTAAGGTGCAGTGAGCTGACGCCTGCACTGAAAATAGATTTCTTTTCTACGTTCTATAAGCAAGATTACTCAACACAAGGAACCTTCTTCCTCCCCTGTTTGCCGTGATAGAGAGAAGGAAATCGGTGTCGAAGGCATTTGTACCAAGCGACCTTTGCAAAATGTTCGAGGAAGCAAAGATTGTTAGACCTTTCAAAGTAATTGCTATGAATACTTCAGATTTTTTTAATATTCAAGCAGTGGCAAACCATAAACTCTCCAGAAAAAAGCTGAACATTTCCAAAGCTGTCAGCATTACATGTGAGTCAACAGATGTAGCACATTTAGGAGTAAAAGAAAGTTACACCGACATGGAAAGGACCTTTAATGTGCATGTGCTCAAAGATACCTTATCTGGAAAAGAATGAGCATAAAGAATATTATATACAGCTCTGTGGTGTGTGACTAAGAACTTAGCACCTAGAATAATTTGATGGGCCTTAGCACCATTCATAAATGTTTATGTTTGAATTGCCTTCAGCACCAAACAATTCAAACTGTGTCATGAAACCACCACTAATATATGATAAGATACTCTCATTTAAAATACGTAAAAGTATGAGGAATAAATAACTAAAACTCTGCACTACAGGCAGTTTTTTTTTTTTTTTTGCAATATCTTCAGTTAATACATTGGCACTTTGCACCTTTCTACAGTTAAGTATCCAATTCTATTAAATGTATAACGCAGTCTTATAGGGATTTTGTTATACTGTGTTTTTAACACAAACTCATACAAGGACATTCAGTGATACACTTAGAAGGCAGGAGAGCCAGATCTGTCACTGACTATATAATACCAGATCAGGTATTCAGGAAGACAGTCAATGATGCACGTCTTTCCTGAGCGTTCATTGATTATATTGATCAATATTTAATCTGCAGTGCAATTGGTTTTTTCAGGCCGAAAGTGCAGAAAGTCAGATCTGTAGAAAGTCAGGTCCATATGTAGAAGGATAAGAGTGGAGAAGCTCTAAAACAAGGAAAATAGACACAAATACATAACAATGATCTCAGAAAGGTACCAGTGAGTTGAATGTAGTAATTAACAATCACTGGAAGAGGACTGGACAAGGTACAGGGACACACTACTAGAAGTAGCTAGAGAATGTCTTGGAACAGTGGTGTGTAAAGCCAGGAAGAAGCAGACAGCTTGGTGGAATGACAAAGTCAAGGCATTTCAAAACTGGCTCTATACTAGAAATCAGGCAGATGGAGAAAGTTATGTTGACAAAAGAAACAAAACCAAAAGGATAATTGCAGACTACAAGCAGAAATCATGGGAAGACTTTGGAAGTAAGCTAGAAAGTATGGGCCAAGCCGCGGGAAAACCATTCGGGAGCGTAATTAGCAGTCTTCGAAAGGGAGGAAAGAAGGAATGCCTTGAGCAGATGGAGGGAATATTTTGAAGAACTGCTCAATTTAAGTGAAACGTTCAGTGATGTGTCAGATTTTGAGGTAAAATGGGATGGGAATGATGATGGAAACAGGATCGCGTTTGGGAAGTGGAGAAAATGGTCAATTGATTGCAGTGCAGTAAAGCGGCTGGGGTGGATGAAATTAAGCCGGAACTTGTCAAATACAGTAGAATATCAGGCCTAAAATGGTTACACAGGATAACAGAGAACGCGTGGGAGTCTGGGCAAGTTCCGTCTGACTGGACGAAAGCGGTAATCACCCCAATTTTCAAGCATGCAAAGAGAAAAGATTATAACAAGTATCGGTGTATCTCTTTAATCGGCGTTATAAGAAAAAATATTCTCAGGTATTGTTGAAAGGAGATAAAAATCATTTTGGGTTTCGGCCTCTTAGAAGCTGTCAGGACCTGGTATTTAGCTTACGGCAGATAACGGAGAAAAGCTATGATTGGAACCGGGAATTGTTTCTATGTTTTATAGATCTAGAAAAGGCTTATGACCGTGTTCCTAGGAGGAAACTATTGTCAGTTCTACACATTTATGGAATAGGAGGCAAACTTCTGCAGGCAATTAAAGGTCTTTACGTAGACTGTCAGGCAGCAGTTAGAGTAGACGGCCAATTAAGTTCTTGGTTCAGGGTCGTTTCAGGGATAAGACAAGGCTGTAACCTGTCACCACTGTTGTTCATACTATTCATGGATCATATATTGAAAACAGTAGAATGGCAGGGAGAGATTGAAATAGGTGAAAACAAAATAAGCAGTCTCGCGTATGCAGATGACTTAGTTGTAATGGCAGATTCGATTGATAGGTTGCAAACTAATATGTCAGAGCTCTATCAGAGGTGTAAGAATTATGAATGAAGATCAGCATCTCCAAAATAAAAGTAATGTATTAGGGAAAGAGATTAAAACAGACTGAGTGCCAAGTAGGAGGAACAAAGTTAGAACAGGTAGACAGTTTCAAGTACCTAGGACGTATTTCTCAGTGGTTGGCAACACAGTGAAAAAACTGCAATCGAGGTGTAACAAAAGCTAATGCAGTGAGTGCTCAGCTAAGATCTACTCTCTTCTGCAAGAAGGAAGTCAGGACCCAAACTGCCACGGCGGAGTGGCCAAGCGCATTGAGGCGCTATGCTACGATGTGCGAGGCCGCTCCCCGTCGAGCACGGATGTTTGTGTCGTCTTTAGTGTAAGGTTTTTTATAAGTAGTTTGTAAGTTTAAGAACTGATGACCCCACAGTTAAGTTCCTTAAAAAAGTACCCAAACTAAGTTAGTATTGGACCGCTCTATCTTTCGACCAAGGTTGTTGTTTGGGAGTAAAAGTTGGGTGGATACAGGTTACCTTATTCAGAAGGTAGAGGTTACAGGTATGAAAGTAGGACGAATGATTACAAGTACTAAAAGATGGGAAAACGGCAGGAGGGTGTCCATAATGCGGAAATAAAATAAAATCTGGGAATGGACATCATAGATTAAGCAGGTAGAGAGAACAGGCTAATATGGTGGGGTCATGTTGCACGCATGGGAGAAGTAAGGTTACCTAAGAGACTCATGGGCTGCGCATCGGAGGGTTAGAGGAGTCGAGGTAGGCCAAGGATAAAATATTTAGATTCGGTGAAGAATTATTTTAAAGTAAAAGGCTTAACATCAGATAAAGTATCAATGATAGCATTGAATAGGGGATCATGTAGGAATTTTATAAGGGAGACTGCTCCAGCGTGAACACTGAAAGGCATACTCAGTCACTCATGATGATGATGATGATGTTAATTCGAAATTTGAGAAACACTAATGTCTGTTCTACCTCTACACAAAAACACCGCAATCCACTGTAAGCTGTGTGGCGGAAGGTACCCCGTACTACTAATAGTCATTTAAGTTTCTATAATTATCTGACATTGGATAATTAGGAGAGTGATTTGATGAGAACTGCGAAGAGGAACTCACAACCAACATTGCAAGTTATTTAAATGAAGTTAATTTAACTTATTACCAATTTCGATAGCAGTTCATTATCTTCATAACATTGTACAATATTTAGAAAAGATCTACTTTTGTTGTCAGCCACTTGCATCTCGCTGTAAAATACATAAATTAAAAATTCTGCAATGCTATAGAATAAATACGAGATCCTTAATATGCAGTAACTATGTTTGAAGGACGACGTGAATTACTTTTATGCAAAAATTATTCATTCGTGTAATTTACAAAGATGAACAAGTGGATGCTTGCAAATGTAGCTCCTTTGTAAATACTGTACCCTGATCGTCACTGAAACTGACAATCAGTTTAATAATGGACATTAAAAAAATTCAGTCTTGCTTGTGACTTCGCCTAGGGATTCTTATAATTTCCTTTTTTCTCCACTCCCAAATAGAACGAGAGAAAAACTAATACTTGTACACCTCTATACGAGGAAAGTTGAAAACCTTGCTCTCGGGGCACTTCTTGTGTTGAACATAAGAATCGCTCTTATTACATGTAACGTTTCATTTACTCGTATACAACAAGAAGTTGTGGTCACGTTTTATATTCTTTTGTTGATAATTTTGAAATAAGTATTCTCTAAATTTAGTACGTACTCGTTTCGTGAACATGATCCGAAATAGAAGTCAATATCAGGGGGAAAAAGTAAATAAATACCGACTGGTTATACGACCGTGCTTTGCATCGTACGTTGAAGAAGGGCATCTTAATAGTTGCCTACCTCAATCGGTAAACACTTGTAGGACTACTAAGTCAATAAATTCGTTTTATCTAGGCAAGAAGTCCAATGTAAATAGGACCTATCGAAAAAACCAAAGCAGTTTTTTATACACATAAGGAAATCAGTAATTACCTATTTCCTAGCCAAATAAATTCAGTATAAGCCTGTATTTGTTAAGCTTACGCACTTAATTCCGTCGCTGACTTGCACTTCGGAAACACCCTGTCAGATAAAAACCGACGGCACTATCTATTGTTTCTTTATTGTAACCTACTACACGGTAAAGCTAAGCAGACTAGACTCCTAACATTTCAAATTACGACATCTTGTTTCTATAGTCTTATTGTGATGAAATAAATCCAGTATGTTGCACCAAGCTAATCTCAAGTTTCCTATGAAAATCCGCTCTGGAATGGCCGTACGCTCCATGGCGCCTACATGAGGAGTGCTTGGCTGCTCCCCGTCGGAGATTCGAGTCCTTCCTCCAGCATGGGTGTGTGTGTTCTGCTTAGTGTAAGTTAGTTTAAGTTGTTTGTAAGTCTAGGGACCGATGGCCACTGCATTTGGGCCCCTAGCTTTACAAGCATTTGAACAGTTTTGAACCTGTGAAAACCCCATGAATATTTTTTACCAGTTTTGGAGACGACAATATTGAAACAAACAGTCGGTTACACTAAAGTAAATTACAATAATTATGATATGCATTTTCTGTTATCGAATTCTGATTAAATGAAGCCTGTTTATTACCAAAAATACCTCAAATTAGACTTCGTTAAAAAAATGTGAGCAGTTTTGTAGATTAGTGTATTTCAATAGATTAACGGCAGACGCGACAGTCAACCGTTTTATTATTAGTATAACGTATCCTTTTGCATGTCTACTTTGATTAATTCGTAGGACTACAAAGAAAATGGTTTTTACAGCTCCAACGTAAAAGGAGAAAACATTTTACATGATAATGCGAAACTTCACGAGTGGTAGGCACCACATGTATTTCAAATCTTCTATTATTCTAACAACAGATTGTGAAGACTGGCGGTAACATAGAAACTCATCAAACAAACTGGTGCACACTTACGTGTGGAAATAAAATGACACACAGAATTGGAAACATCATCATGAAACAAGGAATAAAAATAGCACATGAAAGCCACAATTATTTACAGAAATGCCTAACAAAAACAGAAAGCACTGACATCTACAAAAAATCAGGTATTTACCAGCTCAAATGTAACAGTTGTGATGTTCTATACCGTGGACAGGCCAGCAGGACATTTGAAACACAATATAAAGGACACAAACGATCATGCAAATATGGTAATAGCCATTCAACATTTGCAGAACACCTTAGGCAAGAAAACCAATACCCCACCACCGTAGAAACAGACATGAAAATAGTCAGCTTTAGCAATAAGAAACATCTTCTAACCCCCCCCCCCCAAGAGAATTTCCAGATTCAAAAAGCATTAATAGAAAAGAAACATGTATCAAAGGACCAAGTAAAAGTCAGCAACCAAACACTATGTAAACTAATAAAACACATAATAGACAAAGACAAACGCCTCCCACCTTCAAAACCCCCACATAATACGACCACATAAAATAATAATAATAATAATAATCTATCCGCACACACACCTGCAGGCAGCAAGTGGCAATGTGCTACAAAACGCTCATGAAGAGGACAACATTAAAATACTTGCCCACTGAAGGTGCTTTAAAATGAAGACTAATTTACAGTTGCGTAAGGCGGTCACCTAACCTATACAACTTGTATTTGCTAATTAATGTAATTATTACATCTGTTCACAAGTGGAATAGGTTAGGGATAAAACCGCAACATAATAACATGTTACAGTAAAGGATGTCAGAGATTTTGTAGCTGCTTTTTGTGGACATTTTGAGGCGCTTGAAAATCTGTGCCCATACCGAAGGGGTTGCTCCACCCGGAGACGGTGAATATCGTAGATGCAGGAACTATCCTAGCACGGTCTCAGCCTGACTGTAGTAGTCAACAAACTTGCTCATTTCCCGTAAATATATCACGCATCGTATTCATCTGTGCTGAATCGTAAGGATCTTTTACCGGTCGTCTCATAAAATCTGATATACACTCCTAGAAAATAAAAATAGAATAGAACTCGTAGATATCGTTGAGGTAAATTATATTAATCTTGAAGATGTACTCGTATACAATACACGATCACATAGTCAGAGCCATACGCACGTGAGTACAGTCACTGGAATGTGCACAATGTCGACGCTAGTACCGCGTATAATCTACTACTGCAGCAATTAAAGCTACAATATTCCCACGTAGACGATCACAGAAGTGCCGAATGTAGTCTCGTGGAATGACCTACCATGAAACTTCTACCCCGTGTCTTAGTAGGGCCAAATTTCGCGCCCGTCTTGCAGACCCCGCAAGATGGTATTTCATCCGGGATCATAATGCTCAATTGGGGCAGATATGTGATCGTCCTGCCGAGGGTAGTTGACGTACACCTTGAATAGCACATTGGGTGCTCCGGAATACATGTGGATGTGCATTATCCTATTGGATCAGATTGGATAAGAATATCGCCTCATTCGTGCATGAGCGGAAACAATACGGGTTGAATGATGGTTTCAGTGCAGTGTGCACGTTCAATGTTCCCTCGACGACCACCAGAGAAAACCAGCCACTGAGGAATGTGGCTCCCCACACCTTGATGCACGATCATGCGAACTTTTGTGGCGTATTTCACACATGTCTCAACACTGTTAAGCGCACCTCTAGTGGTGTTGCGACTGGCGCTTATGGAATGACAAATGGAGTGATGGCAGTCACTTCTACCTCGGGGCCACTGACGGTCGTACACCTTTGTGGCGTCATGCAGGGGAAAGCGAAAATCTGGAGTGTATACGACAGATGCATACGGGGACGACACCCAGCATTATGGTGTGGGGGAGTTATTTCCTACGCTGGCCGTTCTCTGGAAATCATCGAGGGAACACTGAACGGTACACGGTACATTGAAACCATAATTCAACCTTTCTTGGCACCGTTGATGCACCGACAAGGCTATAAGCTTTTCCATCAGTGCAATGCACGTCCACATATATCCCGGAGTAATCAACGTACTCCTCGAGGTGTACGTCAACTACCCTGCCCAGCACAATTCCCAGATCTATTCCGGATTAAACATGTTTGTGAGCGGTTGAAAAGTCATCTTGCGCAGTCTGCGCGACCGACAGGAATTCGTGTCCAATCGTGGAAGTTGCAAGGCAGACCAGACACCTTGATGTGGCTTTTGGAGTATGGATTTAGAAAACGGAGACAAAGGCCAGGAATATGGAGCGCTAAGTCCTTCTCCTGACCTCATCCGTTTACGTACTTGGACGGAGGATTATAGGACGGCCGTTTGGTACATGTTGGAAGGAATTTAGTAGTTATAAACCCTGTAAGGGACCTCCGACTTCTTGATGTATTTCCATATTATACTGGAATTAGGGACTGCGGCTTGTCTAGTTTTAATTCCAGATAATTACAAAATTTTACGGTTGCTGTCACATGTGTGAATTAACACACGTTTCTTCAGGATCTGGGAATTATTAAATAAATCGGTATAAAAGGCCATTTCGACAGTTTACTTGGATATATGTTATGACATAGCCTCAAGATGGTATTATTGTAATACCGAAACCGGTTGTTCAAAAAAACAAAGTTTAAGACTGTTGTTGAATACATTAAGTATTTGGACTTCTTGGGTCCATTCCATGACAGTTTTATGGGAAAAAGGAGGTCCGACACGACTTTAAGAGGTATACTTGTATCGAAATGACTGCAGCGAGAATATTAGCTCAATCAGAGCTCGTGCTGAATTGTCCTCCGGATCATTCGTAAGCACTACAATGATGATCGAGACAGTTAGTGGACACAGTAGTAGCACGGTCGAACAGTCACGACACTCCAGCTGATACATTGCGGCAATCGCATCCAAGCGTCCGGCAAACTAAATTTCTTAATGCCATAACGAATGAATGCGAGTATCGTTTACGTTGTTTTCTAATATAGTTCCACTAAGACTCTGGAAAGGAATGCCGGGGGGTTCGACTTCCCCCTCCCCCTCCCTCGGGCATGGGTCTGCGTTGTCCTTAAGTTATTTTACCTTAGTTTAAGTAGTTTTCAGGCTACGGACTAATAACCACGCAGTTCAGTCTGATAGATTTGCAAACATTTGAACATTTTTTCACATTCTCCTGGGGCACGCTTGACGATACACTCGTCTCTGATGAACACTCACCGTCGAGAACAGCGTACTGAGGAAGTCTTCAAGCCAGCACAAATCTGTAAACGTATTCCTTATACTCGTATCTTCGTTTGCAGTGTAGCACCGCGTCAAACCTTTTTTTGAAATCGAAGAAAACACAATCTGAGTGTTTCCTTTTATCCATGGCACGTTAGGTGTCATGTGAGAAAAGGGCAAACTGAGTTTCACACGAACGATACTTACTAAACTACTGATGATTCATAGAAACTGATCCGTCTCAAGGAAATTTACTATATTTGAGCTGAGAATATGCTCCTAAATTCTACAGGAAACTAATGTTAACTATTTTGACCTGTAATAATGTGGGTCAGTTCTTTTACCTTTCTTATAAACGGGAGTCACCTGAGCTTCCTTCCGATCACTAGGAAATTTGCGCTGCATTAAAGATTCGCGGTAAATGCAAGCTAAGTAATCTCGTTAATTACGTGGAAAATAATGATAAACGAAATGACTCTTACGGCGCCTTGCGCACCGCTAGGAGCGCTAGTATCTTTGCAATTGTAAGTCGGTAACAACCAGTGATCCCTATACTACCTGGATGTTGAACTACAGGTCTGAGCGAGTCAGCCAAAAATGTTCATGTGTGGGTTTGTGGATCCGATTTAACGCAAAACACTCGTTATTTTTTTACCCAAACTAGTTTCGGCAGAGAGCCCGCCATCCTCAGTGAGTTTTTATTTAATATTTCACCAAAAAAAGGCGAAAAACAGTGTGGAAGTGCAAAATAGACTAATGATGAAAGATTAAATAAATAAATAAATAAATAAATAAATAAAAAACAAAAAAACACTGAGGATGGCGGGTTCTCCGCTGAAACTAGTTTGGGTATAAAAGCAACAAGTGTTTTGCATTAAGGCGGATCCACAAACCCACATTTGTCACGCAAACACGGACCAACAGAAGAGTTGATAATGAAAAGATTTGTGGAAATTTTTCAGCAATCAGTCGTAAAAATATATTTATTTACTTGCAGATCTAGATTTCGAGCACTGTGTGGTCATTATCAATGGTTATCTTGCTCGCACCTCTCAACGACTATGACACTTCTCCGATCACAAGTACCACCTTCTTTTGTGTTGTTAGTTCTAAAACATACAGTAGTCGCCATTTATAGAATTTCTGTTCATTTCTATAAATGTTTATTTATTCCTTCGCCGTTCAGAATTCATCTTGACGGATACAACTCCGAAATTAAGTAATTCGGTACACAAACTGCTCCATGCCACGCTCAGTATGGTCCATTAGTACCAAGGAGGATAGTCTTACCAGTGATCAGTGCTTAGTACCAAAGACCTGAAATATTTATAGAAATGAACACAAAGATTTTTATAAATGGCGACTACTGTTTTAGAACTAACAACGACAAAAGAAGGTGGTAGTTGTGATCGAAGATGTGTGATAGTCGTCGAGAGGTGCGAGCAAGATAAGCACTGATAATGACCGCAAAGTGGTCGAAATCTAGATTTGCAAATAAATAAATATATTTTTACGGCTGATTGCGGAAAAATGTCCACAAGTCAAATACAGCCGTGGAGCACAAATTCCACCATCGAATCAAGCCTGATACAATGAAAAGGTGTTCCGTTTCTTGACTGCTTGCAGCATGGCTGCTATGCAGTATTACAAGAAAACGAAAAGGAAATATGTTTCGATTCCGTGCTCACGCGAGTCTGTTACTTCGCATATTGACATAAATTTCAAATCTAGAGGTAATCTAGCAATTATTTGGCACGTAATAACTGATTGAAACTCGGTTGACTAATTATAACATGGGGAAAAATGCAAATTCGTGTTCAAAATTCAAATGTTTGTTAAGCTTATGGGACTTAACTACGGGGTCATCAGTCCCTAAACTTACAGTCTACTTATGAACTACTTAGGAACTAGGACGGCACAAATATGCATGCCCGAGGGGGGATTCGAACCCCCGACCGTAGTGGCCGTGCAGACCGTGACTGGAGCGCCTCAGTCTCCTCGGCCACCGCGGCCGGCCGTGTTCAAAACATATGATTGTGCATGCACGGTACAGATCTATGCTCAGACACCAGGTAGTCTAGAGATCACTGGTAACAAGTTTCACAGCAGTGGGAGCCGCGACTGTATATGTTACGCTCTGGTAGTAGTTTCCACTACACACGTGACGGAGTAGTGACGTAGACGTAGAGGTGGGAAGAGGAAAAACCTGCCACGCTGAGGCAGTGAGTGCACGCCGCTGGCGCACCGAGAGTCGCGGGTGGAGCAGTGCGCGCCGCGGGACCTGGAAGCCGTGTTTCTCTTTCATCACGCAGAGTGCCGCGCCGCCATGTTTGCTTGTCATAAGGCGCGGCTCAGCCACCCACGACGCGCTCTTCATCCGGCTAGTGAGGGCGACCGACGCCCAGCCGCGGAATCCTCACCACGGTGCACTCACTCATTTAATAGTAGCAAGTCATGACGCAGTGACGGACTAAGGCTGTAGGAGGCCCGGGGCGTCGGTGAAACGAAAGGAGCCCCCCCCCCCGTCCACTTGGAAATACATGTATTACTATAAAGAAGAATTGGAGGCTCCTTCTAGGACGAGAGACACAGGACGTCAATTTGCAGCAGGGTTTTGGAACATATCCTGTATTCAAATATTATGAATTATCTCGAACAGAACGATCTATTGAACCAAGGTCAACACGGATTTAGAAAATATCGTTCATGCGAAACACAACTAGCTCTTTATTCACACGAAGTGATGGGTGCTATCGACAAACGTTCGCAAATCGATTCCGTATTTCTTGATTTCCAGAAAGCTTTTGACACCGTACCTCACAAACGGCTTTTAATCAAATTGCGTGGTTATGGTATATCGCCCCAAATTTGCGATTGGATAGGGGATTTCTTGTCAGAGAGGACACAGTTCGTAGTAATCGATGGTAAGGCTTCGACTAAAACAGAGGTGATATCGGGCGTTCCACAGGGTAGTGTTACTGGTCCTCTGCTGTTCATTATTTACATAAACGATTTAGGGGAAAATCTAAGTAGCTCTCTTAGGCTGTCTGCAGATGACGCCGTCATTTACCGTCTAGTAAAATCATCTGAAGATCAAAACCAACTGCAGAACGATCTGAATAAGATATCAGTATGGTGTAAAAATTGGCAATTGACTCTAAATAATGAGAAGTGTGAAGTCGTCCACATGAGTACGAAAAGAAATCCGTTAAACTTTGTTTACAAGATAAATCAATCAAATGTGAAGGCCGTAAACTCCACACAATACCTAGGAATTACTATTACTTTAGACTTAAATTGGAATGAACACGAAGATAATATCGTGGGAAAGGCGAACCAGAGACTGCGTTTTATTGGCAGAACCCTTAAAACATGCAACAGAAGTACAAAAGAAACTGCATACACTACTCTTGTCCGTCCATTTTTGGAGTATTGCAGCCTAGTGTGGAATCCTTATCAGGTGGGTCTGACGGAGGACATCGAAAGAGTCCAAAGAAGGGCAGCTCGTTTCGTATTGGCACGATACAAGAGAGACAGCGTTACGGAAATGATACAGGATCTGGGATGGGAATGACTACAACAACGGCGCTTATCGCTGCGGTGTGGGCTACTTGCGAAACTCCAATCGCCAACATTCTCCTCCGAATGGGAAAAAAATTGTTGACTCCCACTTACATAGGTAGAAATGACCATCAGAATAAAATACGAGAAATCAGAGGTCGAACAGAGAGATTCAGGTGTTCTTTCTTCCCGCGCGCTATTCGAGAATGGAATGGGAGATAAAAAGTATAATTGTGGTTCGATAAACCCTCTGCCAGGCACTTAAATGTGATTTGCAGAGTATCCCATGTAGATGTAGATGTAAAGTCTCAAAAAATATCTTTCGAGATTTGGAGGCTCCAACAGAAAGTGTAACGTACCTGCTACAAACTGAAAACTTCAATAAGCCGATGCTAAATAAATGTCACTTCCACGTAGCAAGGTTACAATTACAAAATTATTAAGTTCAACACATTACCAGCTTGTCGTAGGTTGGGTGTATCTCGTAGAATCTGCTTCGCTTGTAAAGTTCTCCACATGCCTCAAATTAGGGTTAATTTGCGTGCTGAGTGACATCTTACAGACCTACATCACTTAATGTGAACTCAAAACACAAGTCGCACTTTTCATAAAACTGTATTCAATAATACATTACATTGTTGATCTGCATACTAACATACAAAAGACAGCCTTAATAATGACGCCTCGAGTCTCTCTGCTCAGATCCTTATATACTGACAGTAAGACCTTCAGAGGAATCTATAACAGCGCTGCCAACTGCATGTATTCACTGCAGGTAGTAAATATAACGTTTGAAAAATATTAATTTTATTTACAGAAATTAAAAATTTCGACTCAGAGGTATTTCAATACGAGCCTCACACAGGTAGGGTTGAGAGACAACGCGCAAGACGCCTGAGCCAGCGCGCTATTTGACTCTGTAAGCCGCAATATTCGTCATATACTATTCTTCCGCAGCCGTCACACGCAGCACGATCTGGTGCTGCAGTCGGTCTCAGCACACATGAGTCGCCAGGCCTGGCGTCACGTCTGCGCATGCGCACTAGCGAACAGATGACTGCGCCGCCTCTCTGCGCACGTACCAGCGCGGCTGAATCCCACTTCAGCACACGGAGCTGGTTTCCAGCTATCGCGGCGAGAGCGCTCCAAAATGCGTTTTCATCCTTATTACTAGCGTTCTAATACGCGTTAGAAGGGAATTGGCATAATTTTATTGTGATATCTGGCTGGTATTCCAAGAGAAAGGATGTAATTTTACAGCGATTTCTCGCTTGCATTCGAAGAGAAATGGCATAATTTTAGTAATATATTTACTGTGTGCTGCAGCACATTAGCACATTATCACAAGCCGCCACTGGTATTACTATGAATAAGAATTGGGGGCCCCTTGCAGGACGAGAGGCACAGGAAAGTCTGAAAAATAGCTTTCGAGATTTGGAGGCTCCAGCAGAAAGTGTAACGTACCTGCTACAAACTGAAAACTTCCATAAGCTGATGCTAAATAAATATCACTTCGACGTAGCAAGGTTACAATTACAAAATTATTAAGTTCAACACATTACCAGATTGTCGTAGATTGGGTGTATCTCGTAGAATCTGCTTCGCTTGTAAAGTTCCCCACATGCCTAAAATTCGGGTTAATTTACGTGCTGGGTGATATCTTACAGACCTACATCACTTAATGTGAACTCAAAACAGAAGTCGCACTTTTCACAAAACTATATTCAATAATACATTACATTGTTGATCTGCATACTGACATACATAGTGACTGCCCAAAGACAGCCTTAATAATGACGGCTCGAGTCTCTCTGCTCAGATCCTTATATACTATTTTGACACGTGGCAACAATACATATTATTGTTAGAACCAGGAAGTTATACATTTATGATTAACAACGGATTTGTTAGAAGATATACTTAATATTGGTAAGTAGAGCATTAAATGTTTATTCTCTTAAATACGATCACTTTGATAAGAATTGCCACAATTAAGAAATATATGATACAATATGTATTCGAACAATGGAATTCATAAAGACTGTAATAACGTGAGAATTATCCTATGAATATAATTCATGTACAGATTTACGTTTTTGCAAGCTTAACTACTGATAGTTTCTTTTAGTTCCATAAATATGATAGTTTCTAAGTAATGCTTAAAAGCTGGCCATGTGGTCACGTTGGTTTTAGATTAAGTCTTCGGAATTCACATAATAAATTATTGCCAGTATTACATTAATGCATCAGACGGCGTTTTAAGTCCATGTACTGAGTTTGATGAGAATAATTTAGTATGTTTTCTGTTAGTATATGTTAATTCTACATGTGCTTACTTTATATTCCGGAATGCAGCTTTAACATGCAACAACTCTGCTTCCTACAAATGGATGAACATTAACTGAGTAGTTATTAGTTTCTGTGGTGTGTTTACAATCTGGTAACATTCTTAAACCAAAGTTATGTGATATATGTAGATCAGCATAGGGCTAATACACAGGGATTTTTTTACAAGAGCTACAAATTGTGTTGGTGTTGCCTACATGCAAATGTACATTCTTTAGGTGTTTCCCTAAGTGGTCTGTTACGTCTCAAAAGAGATGCCTTTCCAGGTACTGTCATGACGATTTGTCAGTAAGTTATGTGATAATACGGGCTGACCAGTGGCTATCACAGACAGGCGATTTTGTCACATGCGATGGTTTGTAACTCTTTACAGGTCGTGGTTGATACTTTAACTGCACCACGTTAAGTTTAAAATCTCTGTAACATGAAGTCTGTAAAATATCCTACAGCATTTAGCTGTTGGGTGATAACGATCTGTGGCCAACAGAGAAACCACGATTAATTTATATTATCAGCAAAGGCAACACTCGTGTTACTTCGTGGTTGATAGAGAAACCAGAAAGCATTGACAGTTTTCAGTCAGTAGACTCAATCTTAATTCTGGTGGCAGGTCTGTAGATTTTCAAAATTAAATTTATTTATCTTTGTTCTATAGTCAATACATTTTTGGACGCAAAAGATTAAATGCACTTGTATTGTGACGGATGAAGAAAAATAGCATATGAAGATCATGATTGGGTGCAAGTGTGGAAGAAATATCTCTATAGACTTTATGAAACAGCTAAATCCCTAACAGATCATCTTTTCTTGAATACGAATCTAAAGTAGATTTGAACGAACTTGGAGACAGTATATTGAGAGATGAATTTGATCATGCTCTAAAAAAATGAAAGAATTACTTAAAGGAACCTCATATAAAAGAGGCATTGTTTACATTGGTATGTGAAATATATGAAATGTATCGTCATACCATTGCCTAAAGAGTAATCAGCCAAACAACGTGAACATTATCTTACATTGACTATCATTCCGCATGCTTCAAAAATACTGAAAACAATAATACTCTTCAGAATTTAATGCAAAATAGAAACTTTCCTTACTGATGACCTGTTTGGATTTAGAAGAGGAAGAAGAGCTCGCGAAGCAATTTTAGCACTGAGGCTAGTTTTGGAAAAAAAGATTAAAGAAAGGTCAAGACATTTCCATAGCTTTTGGGGATTTAGACCAGACGCCTGATAATGTGAAATGGGATATTTTATTTAATATTTTGAAAGAATCACAGGTGAAATAGAAATATTGAAGAAAAATTTTAGAGTTCTCTGTGGAGAGAAATAGAAAAGTCAGTAAGACAAGGATGCTCACTTTCACCTATTTTATTCAATGCATATATTTAAATAGGATTGAATGAAATTAGAGAAAAGGTTCAGAATAGGGAAGGAGGTGTGATGATACAAGGAGAAAGAACTGACATAATTCGATTTGCCGACGATATTACAGTGGTAGCGGACAATGAAGATGAGTTAACGTACATGCTCAATGAAATGAAATAAACGCTTAGCAAGTATGGATTGTAGATCAACACAAGCAAAACTAAAATTTTAACTGTAAAAAAGTACCGAGCCAATACAAGTATTATGTTCGATGGTGCACCCCTTGAGAACATCAATGAATTTACATACCTGGGTAGAAAGATCACTTCAAATGTTAAATCTAAACGAGACATTCAAAGTCGAATATGTCAGGCAAAAATTGCCTTTAACAAGAAACGTATACTTCTCACATCCAACAACATGAACATCTTTTTGAGATAGACGTTGAAGACTTTTGTATGAAGTGTAATGTTGTATGGAAGTCAATCTTGGACCATGGGAAAGCCGGAACATCGAAAGATAGATGCGTTCGAGACGTGGTGTTACCGTAGAATATTGAAGATAAGCTGGATAGATAAAGTAACAAACGAACAGGTTATGCAAAGAATTGGTGAAGGGTTGTCTCTGAGAAGAACTTCACGAAAAAGGCGCAGTATCTGGATTGGTCATGAATTGAGGCATGAAGGATTGCTAAAAATCATCTTGTAGGGATTGGTGGAGGAGTGAACTGTAGAGGAAGATGCAGGCTGGGGTATATGAGACTGTATGGGTGTTATGAACTGTAATATCTACAGGGACATTAAACAAATACCAAGCAATATGACACTATGGAGAAATGCTGCACGCTTACATACGGGTTGATAATCAAAGAAGAAGATAGATATAATAGCAGTACTCAATCTGCAATTCCACTGTTTCTGCGTCAAATTTTTGTGAAATTTTCGTTTTTTCTTTTGAGTAGTGAGAGCAGGAAGACGTGCATTACCTGTTCTTTTCATCTACGTAATGATTCAGTCGTAAACAAATAATTCTGCACAATTTAAATTAGTTTATCGTGTAGAATTTAGGACACAGTTTTTTCAAACATTTTCTGAAATTTAAAAACTGCCTTCCATATTAGTGCAGCTAATATTGTTATTGTAAGAGGTGTGAGGCATATTGTATGGAGATCTGAGGGAGGAATTGTCATTGCATCGGCTGCGTCGAATTTTGCTCTTAAGTCCTCAATATAAACAAAATTAAGACACTTCATTTAAAATTTCCGGATGCATACGCTACGGTCGACTTTTAAAACTTTGCCCTAACGTTTCATCTTCAGAGGTAAAATGGCAAAGAGCGATCAGAACTTGAAGGAGCGCCGTATATATACATAGGCGACGTAGAGGGCACCACAAGACATCACCTGACGTCGGCTCCGCGACTGTCCCTGGTACTGCCACATTATTGACACGGAAAATTCCATTGTCATTCCGCTGGTATTACGTTGATGACTAATGTAACAGCTTTCGCTTACCTGTTAAAATTACTGTGGTGTTTGTAGATCTCGATTGCATCTCTATATGTGCGCGAATAGTAAAGTCTTAGAGATTAAACTAATTTAATTTAAATTGGTCGACAGGTTATTTAAAAGATGAGGTAGAACATCTAATATCGACCTTCAAGAAGAATGGCTGTTCTACCACAAAATCCTCAGCTACTGGTACGATTTCCAACAAAATTGACAGACACATTCCTTATGGTCAGGCTACAATAGATGGTCCGGATGAGAACTATTTAAGAAACATATTTCTCGAGATAAGACGTCGTAAATATTGAGATGAGCAAGACACTTCTCCATCATGCAACTCGTGCAACTAGCTGAAAACCCGATGTCGCCCGGGTACTTATTTATTTCAATATTAAATTAGCCCATCTCTCCATTTTGCTCTGTATCAACCTTATCTATTCATCTGCTCTTTTCCCTTTTCTCTTTTCACCTGATCCTCCCCCCGTCTCCGAGTGTACCTACCTTTCTCTATCCATTTCCACCTTGTCCTCCGTATGTTTCCCTCCTTTCACCTGTCTTTCACCATCTTCTCTCATTCTCCTCCTCTCCTCTCTCTCTCTGTCCGTCTCCTACCCGCTCTCTATACGTCTCCTCCTCCAACTACTCTCAATTCTATATATGAAAACATACATATATTCGCCAACTTTCATGGTGACTGTTTAAACAGTGTCGAAGTCGCAAGGAACCCTCCGCCACGCTAAATTCACTGGCTTGCAGATTACAAGAATCTCATTAATGAAAACAGACATTTATGTGCTGAATTTCATGGTGACCAGTCAGACAATTTGGATGTTTGTTGTAACCTACCCGCCGCCATGCACCTACGAGGGCTTACCTAAGTTAGGTCATGTATTAATTCGAGGTATAAGCTATCTTCATTCCACATTTCATTCAATTCCGTCCACCCGTTTCAGCGTGAAGAGTAACAAACCTGTAAACCCATTGTAAGATACCTTCAGCCACGCGCTGACTCACGAAATGTAGCCCATGTATTCATCAGGGTATAAGATACCTCTGTTCCAAATTTCATTCATATCCGTCCAGTCATTTCAGTGTGAAGGCGTAATGAACGAATTAACTAGATGTAAAGCACCCTCCGCCATGCATCGTACGATGTTAATTTTAGTATGCCTATAACCTTCGCGCGAGTGCAAGCAATGAATTGACAAAGTTTTATCGCAGTCGGATGTGCGGTATGGCAGTGCGTAAAATACGAACAAAAAGCAAACAAACAAATATTAATTTTTATATATTACATTAATCAAATTTTTTAAGAAAGAGAGTACTGATGGACGCACAACAAAGTTTTTCACACAGAAGCCTTTACGATGGTCTATTCGCTGACTACACGATCAATATTGAAAGAATAAGATTTTATTGCTCGCTAATTTTTCGCTGTTCTTTCAGTAAAACTACGGCGGTCAGTATCGGGTTACATATTACACCTACACTAATGAAAGTGTTCGCGAAATATTTGACAGACAGTATGTGTATATAGCAGTGAACGTACTTGCGAAATTGTATCTTAGTACGACACAGTTCAGGAGATACGGACACAGAAAATTAGGCTGATGAAAAACGGCCCATCATACGTAAGACGGCAATTCATTACCTTCATGTGCAACATATTTGGCACTCGGTTTTCCAGTATTTCTGAAATGGACTTGTAGTATTACATTAAACATTTTCAGTCGATAAATAATTTATTTACGATGCTTATCGCTGACCACAGCTTTCTCTGGAAGCTAATTACGCTGTTCTTATATTTTTAATTTTCATCTGACTTTTACGAGCTACCCAGAATGCGGTTGTGAACTTGGTCTTTCATGTTTCTCATTGAGAACAGTCGCACGTCAGGGACTTCTTCATTATTAATGTAAGTGAGTGTGAGAGCGTTTTTCTTGTCAAGCATGGCGAAAATATAATTAGTTACGTGTACATCTTTTACTTGTTTCAAACGAGCCACCTTTAATAATTCATGAAGTGTTTCTATTTTTCCAGCAGTAATCTTCATTATGTAACATGATGCTTGGAGCCATTGTTGGACTTGTATCTATAATTTACTACATTTACTTCGAGATCTCATTATTTGTAATTTTCATTAATGTGACTTTCTAGTAATGCCTGCAAAGAAATCTTCGGAATTAAACGAAATCCGATCGATTTAAAGAGCCTTTTGTCAAGAAAGTTAACTTAACATTTTTTTAAAACGGTCATTCAGTTAGTACAATCTGCTCCAAGCCAACCAAGCATCATTTTACACAATGCAGCAAGAGTTTTTTACAGCTTCATCTGCTACATCCAGTCAACTTAACATAATCATCATGGTAAACAAGGTCATTGCGGAATCTGCTAGTTTCTTGGTGTAATATTGTGCTCAGGTGTTGCTTTCATTCCAAATTACTACTGCCGCTAAACTTTAAAGTCAGGTTCCGCCTCCTTCTTTGAGTCTTCTATCTATAAAGTTACCTAAATACGTCAGGTCCACCAAATTATTTTCCTGTATTATTGTACCGATAGTTAACTTCAATAGCGGCTACAAACAGTAACTACTACTCCAACACCTGATCGGAAGAAAGAAAACGCAATATTACAGACTGACTTAACAATGGGGTAAATGCATGAATGGATGGCTAGCGGTTTGTGGGCCCACGACATTTAGTGCACATGTTCAACAGGGAGTATTAAGTTTGGTATGCTAAAGATTCAAACGCAATTTTAATTTGGACAAAAAATAAAATGTCGACCAGAATTTTACTACATAAAGTTCCTGCTCAATTGTTGCACTTTGGAAAATAAATAAATAAATAAATAAAACGATATTTTTAGTTTTGTCCAATACAAGTAACTGAATTTCGTTACTCCAACGTTTTGTGTGAGGAGTAGAGGTGCACAGCATAAATTTTGTTTGCCTAACATTGGATGCGTTACACTACCACCAGACACAAATACAGTATTGTAATTATCATTACGTCAAATAAAAAGTCCAAAAGTAAACAATTAAATCAGTTCGATTAAATAAGAAAGTGTATCATACAAATAAGTCAGAGTTTCAAATCTAGTCATATATATATATATATATATATATATATATATATATATATATATATATATATATATATCCTTTGAATATACTATATAGTCCGTGTCCCGTGTCCGGGTGGCTGAGTGGGACCAATGCGAAAGCCTACCGCATTCGGTGGGAGGGCTAAAAGCCATCTTCATTCAAACAAGAAAAATGAAAAATTAAGAGAAAACCTGAGCCAAGAACTCAACGCTCATTATAGACGATATCACGTCCGCAAGGAATCAATATTTCGCGCAGGTATGGTCGTGCGGTATAAGGCGCATTGGTAGGAATTGTTTGGCCACTCCCCATTGGAGGTTGGAGTCCTTCCTCGGACATTTCTGTGTGTGTGTGTGTGTGTGTGTGTGTGTGTGTGCACGTGCTTGTGTGTCTTACTATTAGTAAAGTTAATTAGTTGAGGGAGATGTTGGCAGTGTTACACTAATATTTTTGTAGATTCATATCCATGTCATTTTTTGTTCTATCTCACTCGAATTTTGCACACTGATGTATAGGAATCAAACATGCTTTTTTAAAAACTTCTGAATGTTTAATAACACTTAAATGCCGTGAGATAATTTTGAATTTTTTGTTGTATTAGTATTATAAGGTACACTTTTTCATTGTTTACAGACAAATTTGGCAGTTTTCTTTTATGGTATGTTTGAATGTATGATTAAGTACAATTAAGTGCAATTAATGGTATTATTTTCTGTGATATGTTGGAGACGAACATTTTTACGTGCAATTTTTTTCATTATATTATCAACCATATCACTGTTTATAATGTCTACATTAAATTTGTATTCCACTTAAATATTGCTTCCATATAAAGGAATAGGTGGGCCAAATTTTATCTGGATCCTTACAATAGTTTTTGATACATGTGTTCCTGAAAAGAGAAAACCTTAAGTTGCAGAAAAATCGCTTCAAAGTTAGGATGAAATGTAAAAATAAAAAACAATTATCGTACCATAGCTAAAACTGCCCATATCTATATTACAGTTCTTCCTCACCATCGTCTGCAGATTTTAGCTCCTCTGCTCCTTTGCCTAGCAATTTTTTCTGTATTATGTACTGAAGTCTGCCTTCGCGATTTGTTGCTTATTGATGATCTGTCCTAACTGCTCAGTGAAGCCTCCACAGCCTTCTATGACATGCTACTATGTTGTGTATAAAAATAACAGCCTTCTAAAGCTATATTTCTAGGTTTAAAGGTAAAATTGTTCATGAAGCCGAACTTCGTAAGAATGTTAAGTCTTGTTACATTGCTATCATTAAACAATGCTGCAGCTTCCAAAGCAGAAATTTGAAACAAACAACGTCTTTGGGCATCTCATTCAAATAAGAGGATTGAAACTTCCATTTTGCTACCTTGAAAAGTGAGCGTGGCGAATTACATTGCTTAAGGTTTTAATATTTTTATACCATTTGTGGTTCGAATTTGGGATAATAATCTCAGTTATATTTACTAACAATTAACCAAATAAAAATGTGATGTTTTCAGTATTTCTGCCACTTTCTCCCCTTAAGAAGTTTATAAGTCTAGGGACCAATATCCTCAGCAGTTTGGTTATAAGTTTACAAAAAAAAAAAAAAAAAACGACAACCTACTCGAGGAAAATAAATAAAAGGAATAAAAACACAGAACAATATAGCCGGACGTTCGGTGAGAGGGCCGGATGTGTTCTGCAGAAAAAGACAAAAAAAGGTGGAACTCATCCAAGCACAGAACGCTCAACATAGAACTACCACGACCGCAGGTAACCGATATAACTGACGAAAAAAAAGTAAATAAATAAAATGTGTACTGTGCATCTGTCTGGTGAGCAGAAGGACTGGATTAGATTCCCGTTATAAGAACAAATTTTCAACCACCTTTTTTAAATTTAATCATGCACCCCAAGGAGCTCAAAGGTCTCTGTCATCAATACATGGCAATTAGGACTCTTCGAAAGGGCGTCTGTGTAAAAGAGTGTAAATCACATTTACTGGACCATAAAACATTTCCTTTCGTTATATAACGCAATTAATTGGTTCCTTCTGCTAAGTGTACAGTTCGTTTGTCATTAAAAGAGACTGGCGTAGCTCGAAAGGTGATTCGCTGTGGTGGTCTCCCAGCGTCGTGAATAAGCCATGACACGGGTGCGCTCCTCAGACGGGGGCTTTAGCGGGCTAAGTCGGCGATACCGCGACCTGCTGAGTCGGCGCGGGCTTTGATTCTGCTGAGTCGGCGCCCACCTGCAGCCGCGGCTGCACAGGCTAAATGGATTTCTGCTCCCCGCCGCGACCTCCTTTTTGGGTTCGGGCGGTGCGGCTTTTGCGACACAATAACGGAATTGAGTCTTTGGGTAACAAAGACAGCCCCGCAGTTCCATTTCGGTCTCCTCCGCTAGGTAGCTTCCGCGTTACAGGCCGATACCGCTGACACTGCACAAGCAACTTCCTGGTGCCTCGCTGGGTCCAAACTTGCCGGCTACTGTGTGTCTGTAGATTACCTATTGGCCGTCCAGAGTGGGAAAGCCACGGAAGTGTTCAATAACACAGTCCAAATTTAAAATTGTGTAAGTTCTGCAATTTAAGACATACTTTCATAAATGTATTCCACCCAAATCAGTTACAAAGGAGAGAAACCTCGGAGGTTCTTCAGGAAGATGTACTGAGTATTTTGATGCAAATGACCCGTGACCTTTAGGGGCTCATTACATAGTAACTGCAGTTCGTTTGGTTGTACTGAAAGTGCCACTAATTGTATTTAAAAAAATCAAATGTTTGTACATCTAAGGGGTCAAATTGCTGAGGTTATTGGTCCATAGACTAACTAATGCTGTGAACAACAAACACACACCCATGCTCGAGGGAGGACTCGTACCTCCGAAGGGCAACGGCCGCCCAATTCATGGCATGGTGATTGAGACTGCATGGCCATTCCTGCACCGTTGATATATATTCCCAAAATCAATTTTTGAAAACCCATCTCTGTACAACTATTTGTTGTGTGGACTATAAATTCAGTATTATGTTATCTAGTGTTTGGCTAAAAGTCTAAAGTCCATTCATAACGAGCTAATAAATAAATATTGTTTTGAAACATAAAAACTACTAACTCAAGTTTTTAATTTGCTTACGTTCATGCAAGTACTAACGGGACATTCCATAATTTTAATAATGTTAATAAAATTGCTAAAATACTCTAAATAACTACAAAGATTCAAATTGTTTACACATAGCTCTTATGACAATTCTGATCGATGTAAGCTATGTATTATTGAACAACAATGTACGTCTCTTGCGTTCAAACGCACTGCTAGGCCAAAAATGTTATGCTGTGGAGTGGAAATGTGAAATTTCGTTTCCTTTCTTCCTCTGACTTTCTTCCTCTGACTTTCAACAAAGATATAAAATCAATAGACACACAGTTCCTCACTTATACTTTATTTCCTTTATTTCAATTTAAAGAAATTGTATACGTAGCATTGTTACCATGTTTCTACGTTAAACGAAGTTGTAATTATGGCTTATCTGATTACAACCACGGAAAATTAACCGTTTGAAACACTGCTGTCGTATGTACTCAATATTAAGCCTTAATTTTAGGTGACTTCAGCCCGAAATCAATGTTTTGTTTCCAAAACAATGAACAAGGCATCAAGGCGTTGAAAGAGGTCAGACGACAGAGAAAGGAGCAACAAATTGACATAGGGAGGAGGAGGTGAGTGAAGAGAGGGTGGTAGAGGTGATGAACAGGGAGAGCCGGCCGCGGTGGCCGAGGGGACTAAGGCGTTCCAGTCACGGTCTGCACGGCCACTACGGTCGGGGGTTCAAATCCCCACTCGGGCATGGATATTTGTGCCGTCCTAGTTCGTAAGTAGTTCATAAGTAGTTTGTAAGTTTAGGGACTGATGACCCCGTATTTAAGTCCCATAGACTATACAAACACTTGAACACTTGAACAGGGAGATGGAGCAAACCAAAACGGGGAAAAAGAAGGGGGAGGGAGGAGGAAGGAGATCAGGCTGTATATCAAATTTAAGAAGCATTGTTAAGTTCAATAGTTATCAACAAAACTTTTAAGGACACTTTCGTCATTCTCAATGTTATTGCAGTATTTCTCTCTGATAATTCTACCACAATCGTAATTTTGTGGGCTATAGCTTATCTCCCTTGTCAGTTTTATTCATTCACGTTCACTAACATTGATATATGGCTGTTGGGAGTATGCAACTTTCTATAAGGTTGTATAATATTGCAGCACGCCCATTTGAATAAATAGCAGGTCTAGTGACTTCAGTGTGCTGTGACTGGCGTCAGACAGCAATTGGCAGGGCTACCAGCAGAGGGTACGCAAAGATGGTCGGAACGACGAGGAAAACAGCGCAGCCGTAGTAGCAACTCGGTAACCAAGCGATTTATCCGACGTCATAAACTCCACGATCACTGGGTTTCAGGCCAAGGATGGAAGTACACCTCAGGGGAAAGTAAGTAGCGTGGACGAGTGGATACGATTTTGAAACTATTTGTAGCAGCTTTAATGGAGGATCTATCAGTGTTCAATTATTTTATAATGTCATCTCGCAAGTCTGAGGTGTATCATGGAAACCCTCATAGACTTCGAGAACTGCATCATAACATTTCGGATGAGATGGTAGCAATTCCAACAGTCCAGCTTCCATCCGCTTCAAGCAAGTTTCTGACCAAGTGTCAAAAGTATCACTATCAACATCCGATTTAGTCAAGTTAATACCTTCTTTCCCCTCCTGCGCTGTTCCTTTCTATCCTCTAACTCTGTTCACCAAGCCTCTTCAATGTACCCAAACCTCTATATTCTAAATGGTCAAGAAGTATCCGTTCATGTCAAAGTGGCACATAGACACTGGAGCCGAGGTAACTGTTCTTGCATCATGTGGCATCGGTAAGTGGTATGTTCTGTCGGCAGCGGTCTTTTTTTAAAGTTTTTCTCTATAACTATTTATCTGTTTTTGTGCGTGGCTTTTGTCAACCGCTGCCTTTTCAAGATCCTGAAAATTAATAATATTAGGAGCAGCCAGGAAACGATGGAGAGCTTACTGCTTTAAATCTTCAGCCATTGGATATGCACTTCAGCTCGTCGAAACTGAAATCAAATGTTCCTATTCTCTGTTCTACATCTACATCTACATCTACATAGATACTCTGCAAAACACATTTAAGTGCCTGGCAGAGGGTTCATTAACCACTTTCATAACTTTTCTCTACCGTTCCATTCTCTAATAGCGCGCGGGAAGAAAGAACACCTAAATCGTTCCGTTTTCGATCTGATTTCTCTTATTTTATTGGGATGGTCATGTCTCCCTAAGTAGGTGGGTACTAGCAAAATATTTTCACATTCAGAACTAAAAGTCGGTGATTGAATCTTCGCAAACAGATCACGCCGCAATGAAAAACGTCTTTATTTTAATGATTTACACCCCAATTCGTGCAACATTTCCGTGACGCTTTCCCCCCCGTAAAGTGATAAAACAAAACGAGCTGCCCTTCTCTGAACCTTCTCAATATCTTCCGTCAGTCCCACCTGGTGAGGGTCCCACAAGGGGCAACAGTAGTCCAGGAGAGGACGCACAAGTGTGATGTGAGCAGTCTCTCTGGTGTAGCTGGTGCATGTTCTAAGCGTTCTGCCAATGATACGTAACCTTTGGTTCGCCTTCCCCACAATATTTTCTATGTGTTCTCTCCAGTCAAAGTTGTTCGTAATTGTAACTCCTAGGTATTTGGTAGAATTTACGACCTTAAGGTTTGACTGATTTATCGCGTAATTGAAGTTCAGCGGATTTCTTTTAGTGGTCATGTGTATTACTTCACACTTTTCTTTATTTAGTGTCAATTGCCAATTTTCGCACCAAGTAGAAATTTTGTCTAAATCGCTTTGCAGTTGCTTTTGATCCTCTGTTGACTTCACTAACCGATAAACGACAGCATCATCCGCGAACAGTCTAAGGGTGCTATTCAGATTATCTCCTAAATCGTTTATAAACACGAGGAAGAGTAGGGGACCTATAACGCTTCCCTGTGGAACGCCAGAAATCACTTCTGTTTTACTCGATGACTTACCGTCAATTACAACGAACTGTGTCCTTTCTGATAGGAAATCGTGAATCCAATCGCACAATTGGGGAGATATTCCATAAGCACGCAATTTCATTAGAAGCCGCTTGTGGGGTACAGTATCATAAGCCTTCCGGAAATCCAGAAATATGGAATCGATTTGAGATCCCTTGTCGATGGCACATAACACTTCATGTGAATAAAGGGCAAGCTGTGTTTCGCAAGAGCGATACTTTCTGAATCCGTGCTGACTATTGGTTAATAGGTCGTTCTCTTCGAGGTAGTACATAATATTCGAACAAAGTATATGTTCCAAAATCCTACTGCAAATCGACGTCAATGAGATAGGCCTGTAATTTTGGGGATCACTCCTATTGCCTTTCTTGAATATTGGAGTAACTTGAGCAACTTTCCAGTCTTTGGGTACGGATCTTTCGCTGAGTGATCGGTTGTAAATTATAGCTAAGTACGGAGCTATTGCATCAGCATACTCTGAGAGGAATCTAGTTGGTATACAATCTGGCCCGGAAGATTTATTTTTGTTTAGTGACTTAAGTTGTTTTACTACTCCAGGAACATATACTTCTAAGTTTCGCATGCTGGCAGCTGTTCTTGGATTGAATACTGGAGTGTTCACTTCGTCTTCTTTGGTGAAGTCAGAGGGCTCGGAAACTACACCGTAAATGAGTTTCCGCAGAGTTTTTAATAATAATAATAATAATAATAATAATAATAATAATAATAATAATAATAAAAACAGGTACTAGCGTTTTCATGTAAAGTGTTCATATCTAAACAGCTTTCAAAACGGTTTAGGTACGTCGTCCACGCGGTCTACCTCGTATGTACATTTAATGTCCCAGCTATCAAAGAAGATGAAGTCAATAATGCTCGTCTCAAAAGTGGAGCAGTTGGCCAACACTTGCCCTTCGGATTTTTAAATGTTTCAGGATGGGGGGGGGGGGGGGGCGGGCAGGGGTGGCACGCGAAATAAAACATTTCAATGGAATCTCTGGTTCTCCTGAATGACGGGGAGTGTACGCGATCTCGTCTTAAGTTAACTGCCTCCCTCGTCTGCACTGACCTTCCCTTTATAAAGTCCGCGCGACCGGACCAGAAAACTAGCTTATTGGCCGCGTACGGTATTATTACAGCCCTATTTTAATTACAAAAGTGTTAATATTCTAGTACGCTGAAAACTTACAGCCGCCGATTTTCCTCCTTACAGTAGCTATTGAAACATAACTATTTATTGGCACGCGGAATGGCAGTCGTCCCCCTGGAGGTTCGAGTCCTCCCTCATGCATGAATATGTGTGTGTGTGTGTGTGTTGTCCTTAGTGGACGTTCGTTTAAGTAGTTTGTAAGTCCAGAGACTGATGACGATAACAGTTTGGCATAATAGGTTTACAAACATTTGAACTATTTAGAATAAGTAATTCGGAAATTTTCACTTGTAAAGTTGTTGACACGGCAACCCCCAGTGGATTAACAGTGGTGAACTGTGCCTAGCCGGCCGCGGTGGCCGAGGAGACTGAGGCGCTTCAGTCACGGTCTGCACGGCCACTACGGTCGGGGGTTCGAATCCCCCCTCGGGCATGGATATTTGTGCCGTCTTTAGTATAAGGTAGATCATAAGTAGTTTGTAAGTTTAGGGACTGATGACCCCGTAGTCAAGTCCCATAAAAAAAAAAAAAAAAAAAAAAAAAAAAAAAATAATATATATATATATATATATATATATATATATATATATATATATATATATATATATATATATAAACTGTGCCTATTATAATTTCCTATACCTTTTATGTTAATTCCATCTTTCTGACATTTTCCATTCCATCCCATTGCACAGTAACTGATACAGTAATAACCCTGTAACTCAATTCTTAGTCTACGCTATTGTAGCTCCGAAAAATAAATTTACGATCTTATTGATAGTTTGTGAATCTATAAAATAAGTAATAAAACATTTCTCCTTGCTGTTTATATTAATTCAGACTTAAATCTAAAATTTCTGACTTGAAGCATTTACGTTGTGAGTATTTTATATTGTGCACAGTTTTGCATTTATTCGTAATCATAGCTAACCGGTACCTTTAACTTGAGCTGACAGGATATTACGGCCATTTATTCAATACTCTGTACTGTGGCATGTAGCAGGAGCACAACCCTTGAATTCAAATTTAACAGAGAAGGGAAAAGATTGCTTCCCTACAGCCACACGCCACAGATGATAAAGGAGCACGATGAGTACATCTCACGTGGCCAACAACAGTGATCCTCAGCGATTGTTCAGTAAATGTTCCCGGGACTGCACTAAAGAGCCTGTCCCACGTACGAAGAATAAAATTTGTGGCCAGTACCATAAATGATCGTCCACTGAGTAGTCAAATGTGGCCTTTCCCTATGAATCACTTTATATGTTCCACAGGACAGATAAAGCGTGAACATCTGAAAGCAAACATCATGCTTCACGCGGCGGAAGGCTCCAGTCCGGGGAAGGGAGTTTTATGATGTGGGGGAATGTTTTAGTGGCACGCAGAAGGCACAGTTACTAATCATAAGTACGTATATATCCTTGATATTTATCGCATAATATTTGCGTGGTTAGATAAGCACCAGGATAAGTTTACTGCACTCCGATAGCCACCAAACGATCCGGATTTAAACCCAAACGAGAATGAGGACTATCTCGATCGGACACCTCGCGACGTCCTTAGTCGAGAAATCTAGCGCAACTTGTCACGACACTGGATCCGGCACAGCTAGACTTCCCTGTCGCAACATTCCAGATACCGTATGACTTTCGACCTGCACGTCTCACAGACGAACAGTATGATTGTATATGCAACATAAAGTATTCAAGTTATCGGTTTTGGCCACCAGTTCGCACATGGGAGGAAGAGAGAAGAGACGAGGCGAGACGGATAACTGAATTTTGAATCTACGAATGCTTGCTGTAGGCAATAATTAGGAATGGATCTCTCAAGAGCACAAATAACTGACGTTATAGAAGTGTAAACAATATCTCAATTTTTAAAAAATTGTGAAATTTAAAAACTTCAAAGCTGCATAAGTATCATAATACTCTAATAATAATAATAATAATAAAAAAAAACCTAGTGTCTTCTTACATCTACTTAAAAATTAATTTTATAAAGATATATTCTGTTAAATTACACGCGTTGATAAACTTTTAATGGAGCTATAATGATGTATTTTTGTATAATCTCGTGTGTCATTATTTTAAAAAATGACACGGAATTGTCACTGTTAAAAACTTGTTCTATAACTTTATCGCAAAGATTAAATGTATAACTTATATTCATTACATTACTGCGTAAAAGACTGACATAACACGCGTAACAACTTTTAGAAAATATTAATAATAACTTTTAAATTTCTGCCTCTCTTCGAATACTCAGGAGAGTATCATCAATATATACAAATATGATGTAAACGCAAATGGGATCGGAATTCTTTACATCTTATATTACTTTCTTCAGGGAGAAGTACAGAGGATTTTGGAGCAAATGATCCGTGACCTGTAGGAGTTCATTAGAGTAGTATTGCAGTTCATTTCATTGTACCAAAATTGTTGTCAGTAATTAAACTTGAAGTTATAATATTCATAAAACAAAATATTTCAAAAACGATCTCTATACAAGTTTAAACATTATTAATTAGCTTAAAAATTCCGTATTGAAAATACACAGGTTACCGGAATATTTATTAATGAGTATCGATTTTTGCCCCAATGAGGTCATCTTCGTGGGTCCTGTACAGAAAAAGAATTAATACATGATACATGAACAAACACTGTGTGTTTTAAAATTTATAGATAATTACACAATAAATTTCCATACATATTTATAAGAAAGTACCTGCGAAATAGATATTACTTGTACATTTTAATATTGCGAATTATAACACTATCTAGCTTAGCTGTTCTATAATTATTTCTAAAAATAAGGTGATTGTTACATAACCTTAGTCACACCAGAATGAATATAATCAATTCTTATGCCAAAGATCCTACAACAGACCATGTTATCATTGCAGGGGTTTAATTATTGGCGACACTGTGACTGTTAAAAATTTAAATTCATAATTAATATATTATATTATAATATTATCTCCAGTGTTTTTGTCATATACAATTGAAGCAAGTAACAGAACATTATTTCAGAAATGTCAAAAATATTTATATTTGTGGTAGCAATACAGATGCATATTTATATAAAGTTGATCTCTCTATTTGTGATTATTTCTTACTTCCTTATTTTATTAATGTAGTCCTTTGCACTGTCATGTAGGTATCACTCCTATGGTATAAAATAATCTATTAACAGGTGGCCTATGTTTAAGTCATTTGTGTTCAAAATAGCTAAAGAACTGTGGTATACCTATAGTCAGCTGTTGTTGTGTGCAGATGACTGGATATAATGTGTGTGGGTAACCTACAATTGTAAAATCTCTCAAAACTTTGCAAAATGCTTGGTATTCTTAAACCTTTCAGACCTGGCGTCCAATATATTGGACACAGACTTTTTATTAATTTTACTTTGCGACCCAGTGGTCTGCCGCTTTTAGTTTCCTGCTTCTTGTTGCGATCTGTCACTAGAAAGGCGTGCTACAATCAAAAACACTGAACATGGTGGACCCATTGCGGAGTGCCTCAGACATGATATCAGTAGTTGAAGTTATTTAATTTTACACGAATTCCACTTTGCGATGTAAGTTCCACAACAAAAATGGAATGACATGTATAACTGTTGACTTCTCATTTAATAACCTTAACAGCCTTCCAGAACCGGTTTGCAATTTATTTGACATTATTTTTATTTTGGAAACCATGTATGAAAATTTTTAATTTTTCTCATATATACAATAGGGTCTTACAGACAGGAAAAAGGGTTCAAAATATCAGTTATTCTGAAACTTCCTGGCAGATTAAAATTGTGTGCCGGAACCGGGACTCGAACCTGGGACCTTTGCCTTTCGCGGGCAAGCGCACTACCGACTGTGCTATCCCGACACGACTCACGATGCCTGTAGGAGAGCTTCTGTGAAGTTTGGAAAGTAGGAGGCGAGCTACTGGGGGAAGTAAAGTTGTGAGGCGGCATCGTGAATCGTGTCGGGATAGCACAGTCGGTAGTGCGCTCTCCCGCGAAAGGCAAATGTCCCAGGTTCGCGTCCCGGTTCCGGCACACAATTTTAATCTGCCAGGAAGTTTCATATCAGCGCACACTCCGCTGCAGTGTGAAAGTTTCATTCTGGAAACATCCCTTAGGCTGTGGCTAAGCCAAGTCTCCACCATATCCTTTCTACCAGGCGTGCTAGTCTTGCATGTTTCGCAGGAGAGCTTCTGTGAAGTTTGGAAAGTAGGAGGCGAGGTACTGGCGGAAGTAAAGTTGTGAGGCGGCATCGTGAGTCGTGTCGGGATAGCACAGTCGGTAGTGTGCTTGCCCGCGAAAGGCAAATGTCCCAGGTTCGAGTCCCGGTTCCGGCACACAATTTTAATCTGCCAGGAAGTTTCATATCAGCGCACACTCCGCTGCAGTGTGAAAGTTTCATTTTGTTATCATTTATTCTGTCTTTAAAATAATTCAGTGCTGAAGCGTTTAAGGTTCTTTGTTCATATCTTCCAAGCAATTATTGAACTACCTAAAAGCTGTCCAGCAGCACCTACACAAAAAAATTATTAACCCTTTAATCCATGAATTTTTATTTGAAGCCATAAAAACTACCATAATTAATGTATAAGGCGTATATACTGAGAAAAACACTGAAAAAAGTGTTTAAACTTATTATGCGCTACTGGTAACAAAAATTCACACTGCTTGCATATGTAGTCGACGTAGTAAATGTCACTACTAAGCCTGTCATCTCTCCAGACAGTAACTCATAATTCAACAGTAGTATGTCACTGACTACTTTTACATGGCAAAAAAGGAATATTAACCAAGATAGGGCGGAATTATTTTTAGTTTTATTTTTAATTCTAAAGGTATAAATTACCTACATATGACTTTAAAAAAAACGTTGTAAGTGGTTTTTTTCCCACAAACACATCATTTGTTCTGGAAGAATGTCAAAAAGAATGTCTTAGTATTTTCATCTGATGAATCATTAGTAAAACACTATTTAAAATGGAATATATACATCTAAATGTCGCAAAAATTAAAGAATGTTTAAGAAATATGAACCTAACTACGATGAAATCTTCGATATTATCGATATGAACGTCAACTTCACAGCTATATCTTATCAATTCACAATCAACAATACAAACTAAAATTTATCTAAAATGGAAAGAGGAGATTCAAAGAAATGAAATACGACACTGTACACCAATTTGTCACTACAGGTATGAAAAACTAAGCCACCATTTCGTCCTTCTGGAAGGACGTCAGCACTATCTGGGTTAATGTAAATAAACGCATATGTTAAGGGTAACTCATTTTAGCTAACTGTCGAAATGATTCAGTAACACTCTGCAATTTACAATTTGTAGGACGAGCTACTGGCATATGTAACACTATGTATACAAGCAATTACAAATTACTTAGTCGTAAAATGTTGATCAGTTTGACAGATAGTGGAAAAAATAAGGTATGTAGCTGATCAGCTAGTCTATGCCTTAAAGGATTAATCAAATTTTTCAAGTAGTTTCCCATAGAGCGTTTTGGTATCAACGTTGAACCTACTTGTCTTTGAGTAACTGTTACGGATGAGTTGCGTTGTCGCACGAACGATGTTGGGTGCAATAATGTTGGAAAACAGGGAAATATTCTTCTTCAGGCCATACATAACCGTAGTCAGATGTTCAAATGATTGTTAAGCTTATGGGACATAAATGCGGGGTCATCATCCTTATACTTACAAACTACTTATAAACTACTAAAGGCAGCACACAGATCCATGCCCAAAAAGAGAGGATTCGAACCTCCGACGGGGAACAGCCTCTCGCATCGGAGCATAGCGCCTCAATGCGCTCGGCCACTTCGCCGCGCGCCGGCCGCTGTGGCCGAGGGGACTGAGGCTCTCCAGTCACGGTCTGCACGGCCACTACGGTCGGGGGTTCGAATCCCCCCTCGGGCATGGATATTTGTGCCGTCCTAGTTCGTAAGTAGTTCATAGGTCGTTTGTAAGTTTAGGGACTGATGACCCCGTAGTTAAATCCCATAAGCTTAACAACCATTTGAAGATGTGAACTTCGCCGCGGCATAACCTCAGTCACTCAACAACGTGTCCTGCAGACGAGACGGCCGACCTCTGTTATCGTGGGAATGTTAGCAGCGGCGCGACATGTGCGTTCAGCGCTGTGTGTTGGCAGAGAGTTTTGGCGGAGAGCGTCCTGGGAACGGCGGCGTGTGTTGTCCGGCGCTCGCACTCAGCAGAGCCGGCGCTCGAATTACAGGTCCGGCCAACTTGTGCCGCCGCTTCCATTACCAGCGCACGCTCGCCGCCGGGAGTCCCGTTACACAGCACGGCTTCTATGGCCGCCCTTTGGCCCGACACCTTGCCGCGGCTGCCAGCCATCTCGTGGGCCGGCGACACTGGTAGCCCAAATAAAGGGGAACAAAGTATCTAAACACCAGCTGTAAACACAGGGTGGCCTGGGTATTTACTTATTCTAATGTTTGTCCGTTTCTCCTTCACTTTTTTCCCTCTGTTCACTTTCTCTTTCCTCCCATCTCTGTCCATTTCTTTCCCTCTGTTCTTCTCATACCCCTGTCTCTGCCCATCTTCACCATCCCCATTTTCTACTAATCTCCCCTAACTGTCGAGCTCCCCCATTTCTCCTTCACATTTCTCCCTCTGTTCACCTTGCCTTTTCTCCTCTCTCCATCCATCCCTTCCCCTCTCGCTCTCTGTTCATCTCCTACTCTCTGCACACCATCCACATTTTCTGCTAATCTCCTCCTCCCCTAACTGTCGAGCTCTTCCATTTCTCCTTCACATTTCTCCCTCTGTTTACCTTCTCTTTCCTCCCTTCTCTGTCCATATCTTTCCCTCTCTATATCCTACCCCTCTCTCTGTCCATCTCCAACATCCCCATTTCCTGCTAATCTCCCCTAACTGTCAAGCTCCTCCATTTCTCCTTCACATTTCTCCCTCTGTTCACCTTGTCTTTTCTCCTCTCTGCATCCATCTCTTCCCCTCTCGCTCTCTGTTCATCTCCTACTCTCTACCCACCATCCTCATTTTCTGCTAATCTCCTCCTCCCCTATCTGTCGAACTCTTCCATTTCCCCTTCACATTTCTCCTTCTGTTTACCTTCTCTTTCCTCCCCTCTTTGTCCACATCTTTCCCTCTCTTTGTGTTCATATCCTACCCCTCTCTCTGCCCATCTCCACCATCCCCATTTTCTGCTAATCTCCTCCTCGCCTATCTGTTGAGCTCCTCCACTTCTCCTTCACATTTTTCCCTCTGTTCACCTTCTCTTTCCTCCCCTCTCCATCCATCTCTTGTCCCCCCCCCCTCTCTCTCTCTCTGTTCATCTCCTACCCCACTCTCTGCCCACCATCCCCATTTCCTACTAATCTCCTCCTTCCCAATCTGTCGAGCTCCTTGACATTTCTCCGTTTCCCTGCTCTTTACTTCCCTTTCTGTCCATCTCTTCCCCGCTGTTCATCTTCTACCCCTCTCTCTGACCATCTACAGCATCCCCATTTTCTGATAATCTCCTCCCCTCCTATCTGTCGAGCTCCTCCTCCTCTGTTTTTAAGGTGATCAGTTAAGTACATGGCAAGGCACCCGTCGCCACCCACCGTACCAAACAAGGAGACCGCATGTGTATCGGATTTTAGAATATTTTTACATTTGTGGTACCTGAAGTTCAGAAATCAAATAGCAATCACAGCCATTCGACGCAACTCGCAAACATCCTCGAGAAAATCGACTTTAAAATTTTGCAAGTACATGTAAGTACCAATAATTAAATTGGAATCTTCTCAACAAAGAATACACTTGTAATATTATACGATCCATTATTTTATTCTTGTGCCGTAGAAGCCTGCCGCCTGTGCATGGAACAAGCGTGTGACAGTCTCCTTAAGCTCTTTTGTAAAAATACACGAAGCTTTCCATGTTCGTAATGATCTATATTTTGTAACAGATTATCAATAACGATGATTTAAAATTAAAAAAAGGAAACAGAAAAAAAGTTGCGAATTTCAGAGTTGTGGCAAAACTGAAAATTTATAAAATGATCCATTTTGTGTGGGTTACACATGCCTGAGTGATAAGCACAGTAAAAACACAGAAAACAATTATTTTCATGGCATCCAGCACACCATAAAAACGCTGCCTTTTTTACAGTAGAATTTTGCTTTGATATGTCAATTGTAAAGATAACTACATTTACGTTATTGAAGATTTCTGTAGTATCACACAGTTTAGAAACGAACCACGCATACCTAATCTTTTCATAGAAGATTACAGAGGACAAATAGTGATGAATAACTGAATGAAGTTTGATGCAATCTTCTCTATGTTACGTCCTCGTTCGATCAGGTAGGCACAGTTTTGCAGGCGGTTAATGAAATGTTTTACTTGATGGTAGAAATATATGTTACAAAGCTGCACCAACTGAGTGCTTTTTGGCGGAATTACTTGCGGCGGGATTTGAACCATCGATTCTATGGTTATTAAGCCACGATGCAACCACGTATTTAAGGTATTCCTTATAATTTTACTAAATATGCAGTAAACATCAATTATGACATTTTAGGACACTTATAACATACTTCATACAGGTACTCTTAATAATAATACACACAATCACAAAAACAACTTGCTGATTCACTCATTATTTCACAGTTCAGTTTTTAAATACGTAATTGAACCTTAACATTAACTCCGTCTGAGCTACACCGGAAGATGCTGCAAGTGTTTCAGTTATTGATACTTACATGTACCTCAAAGTAGATTTTCTCGAGAATTTTTAAAAGTTGCGTCGAATGACTTTGGCTGATGGTTGTTTGAGTTATGAATTTCACGTACCATAAATATAAAAAAATTCTACTATGCACGTGGTGTCCTTGTTAGATAGACTGATGTTCCTCTTAAAATGAAAGCTAAGTGTTCTAAATGTCATCTAGATCGAAATAAAACCATAGATTTTGCCTAATTTCGTAGGTATAAATGAAACACAAAGAACATGCAAAAGCATTGCCTTAAACATCATTATAATTTTTGTATCACAATCTTTAAAGAAAATTAATTAATACGTTCAAAACTTATTTTTAAAATTTGTTGTACAGAGTGTATGCCATGTAGAATAAAATTGTGTAAAATGTTTTGAATTTGAATTTAGAAAAGCCATTTTAAATGGTGTACCAGTCAGTCATGATACTGTGAAAATCGTGTATGTTATCAGTAGTCGTATAAGAAGTACTAAAGGTTGAAGGTAGAACTTAGTCAAAGATGTTAGCTTAAAATATAACTGAATATCTTTGGAATACAAAGGAACCTTTCAATGTTTAGTTTGTTCACAACTACTTTAATAATCATTAAACAACACAAAACTACCAAAAAGGCCTTACCCTAAATATCTTTGGAAATTCATTGCATACAGTAGGGTTGGTGAACTCTTAGGTACAAAATCTTGAGATCAGAAGTTATTTATTGTTTCTCTGTAATTTAACTATTTTGACTATATTATAATATATTTTGCAATGCTGTCGATTTACTTAAAGACTGATGTTGTATACAATTGCATCAAATCCTGAAGCATATTAGAGCACTATGATATAGTACTATTATT
This sequence comes from Locusta migratoria, assembly GCA_026315105.1. NCBI lineage: Eukaryota > Metazoa > Arthropoda > Insecta > Orthoptera > Acrididae > Locusta > Locusta migratoria. Next base: position 405,771,189 of record CM048744.1, on the reverse strand, counting down.
TATAATATAACCCAATCACAAGGGTAATAACTTAATTGAATGTAACACCTGGTATGTAGCCCAAGGCTCAAATTAAACAAAGCATAATAAATGGTTATTAATTTTAAAATATTTACAGTTATCATTGAGAGGATTTACTACAGAGAACGAAATACATATTGAAGTTAGATAGAAAACAAAAGGGCTTATTAAAATGCTATATTGAAGAAAATTCCATACATAAATCCAATATGAAGAGATAAAACACAACATGGAGTATAAAAATGCAATATGTGATGGCTTGAAATCATTTGTTAGTAATTTATGTGGTCCGTTTCACTTCACTCCGATGTATTTCAATTATTATATAAATATTCGTATGCAAATACTGAAGTACCTATTTTTAATACGACATTAATTATACAAGGAAGCCAATGAAACTTTCACAATTCGTTAGGTCTTTGCCAGAGACTTGTACAAAAGCAAAATCATGTGTGTACGAGCTGTTTAAGAGTGATTGAAGGAATTGGATGTCTTCATATGCAAAGAGGGGGGCCATGTAGCAGCAGAATGACTAGAATGACTGGAACTAAGAGAGAGACCGTCTTCTCAACAACAGAAATAAAAATTTTAACGTCAACAAAATAACCTTTTCTTGGCGTCGCTATTTCGTGTGTTACCCTGAAAGAATAACTTTGTGGTCATCCGCTACTGCTACGAGAGAATTCGAGTTCGTTATTTTTAATTACTTCATTTTGAATTGCTCCGACGTCCTACTTTCTTTATTATGTGGAAATACAAGTTTCAGATATTAACTAAAGAGTGCATTCCAATTATATGAATATAATTGGGTTCTGTTACTTTTTTTAAAAGATGGTCGGATTTGGGTCACAGACACGTCTAGTTATATTAAAAGGGCTGAGATTAATTGATTGACAGAGGTATTTACACTGTCGCAAATAAAAAGTAGTGCCCTCTTTCTTAAAGTTCTACAATTGACTCCAAGTTTATTGTTGAAGCATGGTATAATGTAAAACGATTACATGAAGAGTTTAGTGTCTCAAGAGACTGGCGGTACTAAGGTACCCATACCCTGTTTAGTCTCCTGATGCCAATCCCAAAGAGTATGCGTGGCTCGCACTAGGGAGAGGGGTTGCATCACGCCATCATCCATCAAGCAGCTGTGTAGAAGAGTTCCTCAGCATGAGATTGATGACGCCATTCGCAACGTCCCGTCTCTTTCAGGTCTGTGACGCTGCAAATCTGAGCAAACTGACCAGTTTTCAGAATAAATGTGCAAATCCTTAAGTTGCAAAAACGAAGAAGTCATTGATCTCTACCGTAATACGGGTGTGAGATTTTTTCGTTACTTTTCTATCACCTCCTTATAATGTTCTGTGTCAAAATCAACGAAAGATTTCAAAATTTCGTTTGTTGCTTTCATTTTCGACATAAGTGTATTACAGTGTTCATTTTACATACTACTAGTTGCAGAAATGCAGATGGATCGTGATCTTATTTTATACACTTCTTAACGTTATAACATTTGCCTACCTGTTTTGCAGTTTACGTATATATTCAATGAAGTGCTTATTTCTGACGTTTCCACACATCGGGGTTTAGCTTAAACGGTGTATTTATTTACGGTGGCCGTTTGCCTTCTCCCCAGTCTTATCGAACCAACAGGCTAAATCGCTGTGAATTTTAATGCCACTGGTGGATGGCTCTTGTTTGAGGAACAGATTATGTAGTTGCCATAATAAAAGCGAATAAGTATCCAGCCGTAACGACGGCTTAGGAGCACACATTCTTATCGGTCTTACTGTACAGGCCTTTAGCTTAATCTTTATGCTGTGAACAGATGCTACGAATTTATACCGTTAATACAGCTTTTAGAATCTTCTCAGGTGGCGGACTACCTGTCAAACTACACAGAATCTACGACACGAATCAGTGACCACTGTATAACTCGGACTTCACTTCCATACCTTCCCCTCCCTCTAATTCCACCAATCACCTTTAGATTTGCCACTTTTGAAACCATGGGAATTGTGATAACATTGACTGCAGTGTATGTGCAATGTATGTACTCATGTTGACAAACCGTACCTGTACATATCACAGTTCTTAACAGTAAGAAGCGTGTTTAGTATTTACACAGAATGGAGAAAAACTACCACACTTCGAGGTCAGTATGAGGCAGAGTAGTAGGCACACATTTACAATGTGGATAAATCATGTCAGTCTATAACGGCCGGTGACTCTTCTTTCAGAAGTTTATTTGCCAAAACCCAGCACCGTCAGTACATTTAAGAGAAGTTTGATTTAAAGCAAGGCCTTTACAAGTGTAACTGACGAAGGTTCGAATCATAGCTCCACCGTGGATGATGTCCGAACAGTATACTCAAAAGTAACACTACTCAAGTGCAAGTCACTGTTCCCGAAACACAATATGTTGTAATTTAGGGAAAAATAAGGTACTTATACATGCCGATATGGCCGTTGAAAACCCTCTCGAGAAAACATGGTTGTTATCTATCTTTCGGACACACATCGTCGAAACAGTACGATATACAACAAAAATGTTCGGAAATAATATCCGTGGTTACTGTACTTCACTACTATACTTCACAACAATGTAATCACATCTTTGAACACCTTGATGTATAACGAAATACTTCTCTCACCCACAATTTTTGAAAGGGAAAACTTTTATATGTAGTAAATCTACATTATATTTAGCAAACAAATTCAACCATATAATATAATGAAGCTACATCCACAAGTCGTAATAGTCAGGTACAGGTTTGTGATGTAACAAGGTCAATTTGGCGCGCAAAGCGCGGGAGGTTCGACAGTGGGCAGCGTGAAAGAGAAGCATTGGATCCAAGGAGGTAAGCTAGCGATCGGCACTGGACCTTCCTAGAAGGTAGCAGATGGAGGGCTGAACGCTATGTGGTTGTCACGTCACGCCCAAATGCCACTTGAAACTTCTACTAAAGCACTATGTACATTTTCTTACATCACTCACAAACTATTGAAGTCACATACCAGTACGAAACAGCACAGGAAAGCAGAGCGATCCGGATGATCTACATCTACATGTACATAGATACTCTGCAAATCACATTTAAGTGCTTGGCAGAGGGTTCATTACCTACTTTCATAACCTTTCTCTACCGTTCCGTTCTCTAATAGCGTGCGGGAAGAAAGAACAGCTAAATCGTTCTGTTTAGGTTCTGATTTTTCTTATTTTATTGGGATGGTCATGTCTCCCTATAGGTGCTATCAAAGTATTTTCACATTCAGAAGTAAAAGTCGGTGATTTAAATTCTACATCTACATAAATACACAGCAAGTCACACTGGCAGAGGTTTCATCGAACCGCTTTATGATATTTCTCTATAGACCCATTCTCTACAGCTCGCGGGAAAAAGAAGAACCTAAATCTGTCAGTTTTCGATCTGATTTCGCTTATTTTATTCTGATGGTCATAACTCCCTATGTAGGTTGGTGCTAACAATATATAATCGCATTCACAAGAGAAAATTGGTGAAAGAAATTTCGCAAAATAGATCTCGTTGCAACGAGTAACGCCTTTCTTTTAATGATTTCCGTCCTAACTCGTGCATAATTTCCCTGACCCTCTCTCCCCTACATCGTGATAATACAAAACGAACTGCCTTTCTCTGAACTTTTTCTAAATCGTGCATCCCACAATGCGCACTAAAACTTCAAAATAGGACGTATGGTGTGACAGTTTCTTTAGCGGAACTGTTGGATCATCTAAGTGTTCTGCCAATGAAACTTAGTCGTTGGTTCACCTTTACCACAAGCTTTTCGATGTGTTCTTTCCAGTGTAAGTTGTTCGTAATTGTTATTCCTAGGTATTTAATTGAATTTACGGCCTGTAGCTTTGGCTGCTGTATCGTGTGATTGAAGTTTAACAGATTTCTTTTTGTGATCATATGGATGACTTCACACTTATCATTATTAAGGGTCAATTTCTAATGTTTTTACCATGCAGATATCTTATCTAAATCACTTTTCAGTTGCTGTTGATCTTCTGGTGACTTTACTGACCGATAAATGACAGCGTCATCCGTGAACAGTCTAAGAGAGCTACTCAGATTGTCCTCTAAATCGTTTATGAAAATAAGGGACAGTAGGGGCCGTAATGACACTTCCCTGGGGAACGCCAGATATCACTTCCGTCCTACTCGACAACTTACAGTCAATTACAACTTACTGTGTCCTTTCTGACAGGAAATCATGAATTCAATCGAACTTTGGCGATGTTCCATAAGCATGCAATTTGATTAGAAGACGCTTGTGAGATACAGTGTCAAAAGCCTTCCGAAAGTCTGTAAATGCGCAATCTATTTGACATGCCTTGTCGGTAGCAGTCATAACATGTGATTAAAGAGCTAGCTGTGCTTCGCAAGAACGATACTTTCTGAATCCGTGTTAACTATGGTTGAATAGCTTTTTCTCTTCGAGATAGTTCATACTATTTTAGGAAGTTATGTGTTCTAAAATCCTGCTGCAAACCGACGTCAGTGATATAAGCCTGTAATTCTGCGGATCACTGCTATTGCTTTTCTTGAATAATGGAGTGCCCTGTGGAACTTTCCCGTCTTTGGGTACGGATAGTTCACTGAGCGAGCGGTTGTATATGATAACTTGGTATGGGGCTATGGCATGATCAGCATACTCTGAAAGGAACCTAATTGGTATACAATCGGGCCCGGGAGACTTACTTTTGTTAAGTGATTTAAGTTGCGTTAATACTCCAAGAATATCTACTTCTAAATTAGGCATGTAATACGAATTCTAGAGTATTTCTTCGTTCTGTAGTGAATGAATTTCGAAAATTTTATTTACGGCATTTAATAGTTTTGTGGTTCTTGCCAATGAAGTTTGTTAAAATGGGAATCACAATGTATTTGTCACAAATCAAACACCAGGTTGCAACCCATCATTAACCTACAGCCTCCCTAGATAAAATCCTTGGCAACGGATTGTTTTAATTTTGCCTCTGTGCACGTGGACTGAATCTAAATATCAACGAGCCGCAACAGACATGAGAAATCCCAAGTAAGTTATCACCTATGACAAATCGAGAAGTAATTCGTATTGTTAAACCTATAAATCGTTATATGGGCGGTCTGTCCACCATGTGGCACTTGTCATACCTTGTGATAGTACTGGCAATTTCACTTCCACCTTGATTATTTCCGGATTCGATGGATAGCAAGACGTTATTATTTCATTCAAATCCTTTAGCATCCCGCCTTTTATAGTTGCAAATAATACTATCGTCATGCATGACAAGCGTCACGCCATGGGCAGTGTTTGCACGGAAGAGTCAAAGAAATTAGTGAACCTACGCAATATCGTGCAGGGTCTCCGCGAGCACACAGAAGCCACAGGACGAATGACATGGAATCTATTATTGTGATGGAGTGAAATGACACCGTGCGTGCCGCAGGCATGTCCAGGAATGCGTAAGTGTACGAGGGCGCAGTTCTCTTCTGCACAGCAGATACGCTCAGTAATGTTCAAGTATTTGGAGTTTGGAGGCCAGCGTATGCGTTTAAACTGTGTTCGTGTGGGGTGTGGCATTATCCTGCTGAAGTATCCCAAGCCCGTAGGGATGTACAATGGTCGTAGCTGAACAGCCAAGATGATCAGTTGTTGTGTCACCTGTCAGACTCGTATCTAGACGAACCTGGGTCCCATATCACTCCAACTGCACATGCCCTACATCAATACAGAGGCTCCACGGGCATCAACAGTACCCGTTGACATGCAAGGTCCATGAATTCATGAGGTTGTCTCCATAACCACACATGTCCATCTGCTTCATACAATTGAAAACGAGACTTGTCCGATCAGGAAACATGTTTCCAGCCACCAACTGCCCAGTGTCGGTGTTTACGAAGCCAGACGAGGCGTAGGGCAATGTCGTGCAGTCAGGAAGGGTTGCACTACTGTCGCCTACTGTTGCGTCGAACAATTCTCTTCAGTCATCGTTGGTGCCGTTCTTGAAGGATCTGTTTCCGGCCGCTGCGATGTCGGAGATTTGATGTTTTTACCGGATTCCCGACATTCACTGTGCTCTCGTGAAACGGTGATACGTGATAATCAACATCGTTGCCTTGGAGATACTGTGTCTTATCTCTCGTGAACCGACCATAACTCCATTTTAAAACTCACTCAAATCGTGATTCCTTGCCATTGCAGCAGCGGTAATGGATCAAACGCCTGCTGTGCAATATAATTGATTCTTTGTGTCCCACTGAAGCACCACAGGCTTTGCCCCGTCTGACTTCTAGCATGGCTTAATGAAAGAAAAAGAAAATAGCTTATGTATGGTGTCTACGTTGTTTTCGTGTGTGTCACTGTTTGTATGACATGTCTGTGTTTATTCCCCGAAGTGTCTGGTTAAGGTGTTTTAAGGTCTCCTGTTTGAAGCATCTGGGTAGTTTGTTACTAACTGGTGAACGTGATGGGGTGAAGAAGAAGCCTTTTCGTAAAGGGCTTCTGATTTTCTTTTTATGAGATTAGGGACACCAGACACCAGCTCTCTTATATAGACTCTGTAGACCGCATAGCCGTACTATAAGTGTTTACCTTGGCTTTCCAAAGTATCTGACTACTGCTACTTCGGGACGGAACTTACCATATAAGGCTGAAATTGTTATTAAATACACTACCGGATTTACTATAAGTAAAATTTTTACCGTTTAAAAAATTGTGAAGTGAGGGAGGTTTTGGTGTATATAAAAATCTTGACAGATGTGATTGCGAAATTGCAAAGTAAAGTAGCAAGTACTGAAATTATATTTCAACATTTTCATTATATCGCGTATTGCTTCGACGATATGTATTCATAAAGATAACAACCGCGTTTCCTTCTGGAGGGGTTTCATCATTTAAGGTATAAACAATACGTCTGGCATATTTTGATACAACTTAAAAGCAGTGTCGCGACTGCCTCACTGACTGACTCGTCATAGCCCAGCCCTCACTAGTAACGATGGAACTTTAAAAAAGAAAAACCAAACAAACTGGAGGGTGCTGGAGGGTGTTTATCTTATATTGTTGCCGTCGTTTGAGCACGGATTTTCTGAAATTCCACACCAAAGCAAATGGAAAGTTTTTTGTGAAATGTCGTTATTAAGGCAATTTTCAAGACAGAATTACGATAACCGCTAATTTACTTGTCCGTCAAAAATAGGAGACACCTGCATCATTGATTTTGGAAATAGAACCAGAATGGAGGGAAACAAGCAATTCAAGAAAATTAATGAAAAGATTCATTAAAATTAATGCAATTTGGTATTTGGCTTCTTAGTTCGTAATAGCTAGAAAATAAGTTTTTCAATTTTTCTCTAAACTTAACCCCATTAGGAGTTAATTTCCCAAAACACTAAACATTTTTTCCTTCCTGTGACGCCAAATACAATTTTTATAGATTTAGTTCAAAAAATGCTTTCATAATGAATGACTTCCATGAAATATTTGACTGAGAAAGAATTGTGGAAAATTCGAGTTTAAAGTCTTTTCGATACCGTGGTCATTATAGACGGAGCTCAAGCTCGGATTCTTTTGATAAAGATGGACATGGAAATTACCTTTGAAGGGAACCATCCCATAATTTTCCTGGATTTAGGGATGTTAGGGAAATCAAGGTACACCTAAAACTGGATGGCCACAGGTGGATTTGGACCGCCGTGCATCAGAATGCGAGTCATGTGTCCTAATGAGTGCTGTGAAACCACATACCTGGTACATCTCTTCTAAATTGCCCATTTGTAAATGAGTAAGAAATTATAAATTCAATTAACTGTTCCCAAAAGTGTGCAAGTCTTGTAGGCAGAATTGCTTTTTAAACTTGAGTACCTTACCTCTAGTTTGGGTAAACCACATAAACTCTTTGCAGAGTTTATAGATTTATATATGAGCAATTGGCGTAACCACATATTAATTTCGTAAAAGGGGAAAATGCAGACCATCCATAATACGTCATCGAATAAGTAGGACTTAACCTTGTCATTTTCTACCGTCGACATCATGGTCAGCAGAGACGGAGTTCAAGCTCGGATTTTTTGGATATGGTTGAGGAAAGAAATCGGCCGTGACCTTTCAAAGGTTTACCTGAAGTGATTTAGAAACATTACGGAAACCCCGTCTGGATGGTTGAAAGTGGATTTGAACCAACGTTGTTAAGAGATTCGAGTCCAGTGTTTCACCACTGCGGCACTTCGTTCGATCCAGATGGTACAGTTTTTTCTCATAAATACTGCATAGTCAGTTGTTGCTAACTTGATACTTCGCCAGTGGAAAGTAAAGCGGGCCTCTGGTTTGTCAAAGATGTGTAGTAAGCTGTGGTTGCGATGGGTACGGTCTGTCTCGGCAGAGTGTCCGTTTCTCCCACACCACTACCGTAAGTGTCAATATTGCGCATGGGTGCCGTGTTGAAAACCGGGATCCTGCTGGTGATGGAGACGAGAGGTCTATTACAGGTGGCAATTTCAAAAAGAGAGTTTTCTGTATGGAATACTTATGTTGATATACAAACTAATCCGTTATTTTACAAGAGATACATGCTATAATATGAGAGAGTGGTCTTATTTCAGCATTTTGAAGGTTTCATGGGTGTGCTGGAGAGGAATTATCGGGCCTTGTGTGCAATACAAAGGCCATGGCCTCTAGCTAGAATAAAATTTATGAGTTGCATGTTCGTAGCTACTAGATAAAATTTAAGGTTTTTGTAGATAGAGTAATGCGTGCGCCGGTCTGGAACGAAAGGTCAAGAACTTTGTAATGTTGAGTAATTTATTTTACAGATATGGACACTTTTGAAAGATAGAAAATGACAAGGTTATGTCCTGCTTATTCGATGACGTATTATGGATGGTTTGCATTTCTTTCCATTTTTTCCTTGTGGGAACTAAGCAGACGACACACACACCATGCCATTCATCGCTCAAACCCAAACCACAATGGTTCCTTCAATTAGTTAATGAGGTAACTTATGGGATATTGAGGGAAGTGCATATTTTTCTTTCTTCTTTCTTATTTCATTATACTGAATTCTAAACAAGGGGTCTATGTGTTTGTGTGTTCATATTTCATTTCGTATAAATCTACAGTTCTGTCACGATCTTTATTCAATCTAGCAAACATGAACTTCAAATCAAGAGTAAGGGCACACTCTACATAAAATTTTGTGTGTTCTGTGGCGGAGGGAACTTTTCGACAAAATTTATGTTTTATTCCGATCTTTATACGGTTTTGCACGCTTCACCTTCGAAACAAGAGGAATGGCACCGCCAATGTTAGATTTCGTACGGTGCTTAGCGAACGGTACCTTTCAATACATTTTGTTACCATTTTACTGATCATCGTGAAAATTAACAGGTTTATATGATCTTTCACATATTATGGAGGCAATAGACTGAAGAGGTGGTGGAACAATTGAATGGAGAAAGATGAGAAGGTGTTTGACAGAGAAAGGGAAATATGAAGATGGGCAGAGAGAGGTAGGAGGTGAACATAGGACGGGGGTGGGGTGATGAACAGAGAGAAAGAGAATGAGGAGGAGGAGGAGGCGGATAGAGAGCGAAAGACAGAGAGAAGGGAAAGACAGATGGAGTAAGTTAAGACTGGATTAAATAATTAACACGATATTCTATTTCTTATACATAGCTCAGTAGTGCAAATGTTCCGATAAAAAAATTAAGTAATAATAGTAAATTATGCGATATAGGATCATTCACGCTGTACGAAAGGAGAGAGTAGTACCCATTCATTACATAGATCTTTTCTTATTCTTTTAAAAAAGTTAAATTTTGCTGTTCACAAAGGACATTAATCTATACACTCATAGTGAAATCACTGTCAACAAAGGAATGTATGAAAAATTCTTTGTGCCCGATACTATAGATATAATCCTCATGGAAGCCTTTTGTGATCTGTAAATACTAAACGTTTAATTCATGTATCACCAAAAACTTATCATCTAAGTCACTAGAAGAAAAGGAAAAAAGTGTAATTTAAATAAGTTTCTACATTTTTCAGTCATGTAAAGGATTAAGTTGCAATTCTGAACATTCGTTTTGTGGAGACAGGGACCGTGATAGCTGTTTATTCGAGTAATATTTACTGTTCAACTTCTTAAAACCGCTTAATTATAATTTTAACATCGAGTAAGGATGCCTTAGTCAGAAGTTTTGATGGAAAGGTTATCTAGAATAGAATTTAGATGAATCAGTAGTGAAGCGTTACATGAAACGATTTTTTATTTAAAGTTAACGACAATTTAAATACAAAAAAATTCTTACCCACATACGGCGTATTGAATTAAAGCAATAACTGCTCTAGTCACGTAATACCATCAAATAAAATACATTGTCCACTTGATAATTGCTAGATAGTTAAAAAAAATCAATAATTTTTGAAACCAATTAGCAGTTGCCTAAGGGATAATTTATTTAATTTGCAGACCATCTCATATTATTACTACGTGACAAGAGCACTAACTACTTTAATGTAAGACGTCATTCGTGGGTAATTTTTTTTCCTTCCACTTACGGAAATTTTTCCTTAGATTTTCACCAGACATCATGAAGCGCCATGGTATTGTACAGTTCATGGCAGAGACAATTGCTTCAGTTTTTTCCACCCTACACTTTAAAAAAAAATTCCATCTAACAGAATACCTTAAATGGCGTAACAAATATAAACCTTACAGAGTAATTTTGGTACGCAGCGAAACAGTGAACAGTGGCGGAGTAAGGCTGTTGGAGGCCGGGGACGGCGGCGAAACAAAATGAGGCCCCCCTCCCTTCCACTTGGAAATATATTACTACAAGGTAAAGCAGTCAACAATCCGAAGATTGGTTTGAATACCAAAGTGCTTTACTAGGCATGGCCCTGTTTGGAGGTGGTATGCCGTTGCCTTCCTCCGACCTTCGAACTGACTTACCCAGCCAGTTGTAGGGGGACCTACAGTTTAACGTGGGTTCCGAACCACGGCGCTACTCGGTAATTTTGACATGAGCAATACTGCCAGAGGTGAAAGAAGTGGAAAGTGACAGATAAAAATCCTAGTGGACCTGGCGGGGATCGAACCCGCGACCTTTGGATTGGTAGTCTGGCACTCTGCCATTGTGCAACCGAGGAAAACAGTAACTTTTGAGATTTGGAGACCGCACAGGACGAGAGGCACGGGCCAGTCTAAAAAGGATTACTTTCGAGATTTGGAGACCCCAACAGAAAGAGATGCCAAGCGCGCTCCAAAAACATATTGCTTCCGAGGCATTTGGAGGCCCCCCCAAGACCGGAGGCCCGGGGCGGTCCGCCCCTAACGCCTCCCCTCCCCACCCTTAGTCCGCCAATGCAGCGAAACAAAATACGGAATCACAGAAAATTTCAAATGTTTTTTAAATCTATGGGACTCAACAGCTTGGTTATTAGTCCCTAGCTTACAAACTACCTAATCTAATGTAAACTAAACACAAACACCCATGCCCGAGGAGGGAATCGGACCCCCGACGGCGGACGACCGCGCGCACCGCAACACGGCGCCCCAGTACGCGTGGCTAATCCGCCGTGGCCGGAATCACAGATGTCAAGATAAGTATTGGCTACAACTCGAACCAACAGATGGTTCTGCTAGCGATGTCGCCGGACAAACGCATGTAAATGTCACAGAGTTCGCTTTATAAGCTATTTGGTTATAATGCGTAATCGAGACAGGAAATAAATTTTCTAAACTTTTAACGAGGAATGTCAGATCATAATCAGCTCGGTCACATCAGTGTCTGTGAGAGCACCCTCAGGCGCCTCTTACGTCTGTCGAGGAGAAACCGCCCCACGAATGTTGTGAGACGATGCAGAGCGTCACGTACTCCCAGTGCTGGAAGGCTCGAGATACCGCAACGAGTGGGTAGGGGAGACAGACGGCTGTCAGACGCAGCGGCGGACGTGGTAGGAATCCGAGCACATGGGGGGCGGCGGGGGACAGCGCCGAAAACCACCCCCCAACCCCCCCCCCCCCCCCAGCCGCTAACGAGGCAGCGGCGGGGGTCTGCGCGGCGCTTTGATCCCGCAAACGAGGCTGTCCCGGGGGGCGCACTTTGCTGCCGCCCGATACCAGGCATCATCCCCTGTCTGTCTGTCTGTGTGTGTCTCGCAAAATAACTCCGCGACACGCCCGTGGTGGCTAGGCGGTCGTAGATTAACAACGGCAGCACGTCTGTCCAAACGACGTGTTCCAGTACTACCCAAACTTTTCACCCAAAATACCTCCGGAACAACAATAGGTACGGAAAATAAAACCTTTATCCATTATGGATCAGGAACACTGCGACTGTGGTGAAATAAGGTGTCTTGAATAACAGCAACCAGTCGCCTTTTATGTAAAATGTTTTTATTGCATTTCTCCCATTACCGGTTTCGATATGCATAGCATATCATCATCAGATGCTGAAGGTTTATATATATTGCAGGTGGTGTGTGGAGGAATTTGTGCATAGTTTGTGTTATCCATTGAAACGGAACCGTCGTTCCGCTTCACGACTTTTATTAGTTTTAAAAGGAGTCTAAAATTAAAATCAGATCACTTGCCGTTCAAATGGCGACTATTCAGGTGATCAATCCGTTGGTCAATCATCCTAGGATACAGAAATGGGTTTTGTTTGTTTATTTCTCCTAAAATTTCTTTCTTTTTTATTTTTTTTTTTTTTTTTTTATTTTTTTTTACTTGCACCATACTTCCTTTCCCTTACCTTCCCATCCTTTCTTAGGGCGAGAGGAGAGCATGCTGTATAGTGTATACTGAGGTGGTGGTAAGTTGCAAAGAACTGTAGTAGAGCTTGTAGAGATAGGTTGTCTGAAGATACGGGCAGCTAAAGTCGGTGACCGACTATAGCTGGTTCGTCAGGTGCATCTTGAGTGCCGACTTTGGCAGGGAGGCCCTCAGCCAATGGCGTCGCTTGGCGCGAAATCGGGTTCGGTTTCGCGTGATGACAAGGGAGATGACTAAAAGTCGAGGTCAGTTGCAGGAAGCCAGTAGAAGGGAACGTGTAAGGCGCTCGCCAGGAGAGCGTGGGGGCAGCGGAAAGGCAGTCGAGTTACTTGTAGGAGTCTTAGTTGGTAAAGTATGGAATTTTAAGAATTATTAACCTCGACAGTCTAGTTTCATTTGTTGCTGCCCGCGCACTTCTCGGTGCCTCAACATCAACTGTAATTTCCTTGAGGTACTTACTTAGCTGGCTATGTTTGCCTCTAGGCAAGGCCCTTACAAACTTCTCCTTGTCTTCTCTAGTCTACGCTTTTCAGTCAAATAGTGCTCAAATTATTTATTTTATATCTATGGAGTAATGCACTGGACCTTCGGTCGGAATTTATTTATCTGTGATTTAACTGTGCCTCTTTGTGTCATGCAATCTCATCCACGTGTTGAGCAGCGTAGATGAAGTACTGTTATTTGGCCATTTTGTTCACGTGTTTTGGGGGCAATATTAATATTAATTCATTTAACTTGAGTGTGACCGTAAAGACCGGCAATTTTAATATTATTTCTGTAAGTGGGTTTGTACTTTGCAAATTTCATCCACGTGTTGAGCAGCGTAGATGAAGTACTGTTATTTGGCCATTTTGTTCACGTGTTTTGGGGGCAATATTAATATTAATTCATTTAACTTGAGTGTGACCGTAAAGACAGGCAATTTTAATATTATTTCTGTAAGTGGGTTTGTACTTTGCAAATTTCATCCACGTGTTGAGAAGCGTAGATGACGTTCTAAAAATTGGCCACCTTGCTCATATATTTTGAAGAGAATACTGATATTAAGTAGGTTGTGACCGGAAAGACCGGCGTTTTAATCAATATCTTAAATTGGTTCACACTTAGAAACTTTCATACAAGTGTTAAGCAGTGCAGTACCTTGCTTATTTATTTCGTAACAAATAACAATATTTTCTAATAACTAAATTACGTTCCTAAAGGACGAGAATTTGACACAAACAACCACGCCAGTCACTCAATAAGCAGTTTTAGTTATGTTGTCCTCGGCGCAAAATATAGTTTGATTGTGGTGTTGAAGCTATTGGATACGAACCTGTACCTCAGACAACTTGCCTCTGCTCCTATTTTGAAGTAACAACGATGGTAGGTTGTGCATGCCAGTAGCTTCAAGGTAGTAAACCATTTAAGCGTCCTTTCTGTCCTCTTAGTATGGTTGCAAGTCTTTTACATGTAAGAGATCAGATAGAGTTACGATTTGATATTGTTTCGGCCAGCTATTCTTAAATTTGGAGCCCAATGTTAAACTATGGCAACCAAGCCGAGTTTCTGTTAAATCTATGTATGTTTAATATGTTTTTATTCGGCTTCGTGTTTTAGTTAGCAATAAATAATGTCAAAAGGAAGCCTTCTATTTAAATCTACTCCTGCTCTACCCCATTCAAAATTATGAAAAATTTTAATCGACCAGTTGTTCCCTGGAAATACATTTAGCTCTAATTTTGCTGTTGTCTATCGGATCATCCGATACCTGCCCCTTATTTTGTGGCTGCTCCTTTCATATCTATGTTATCCTTGCTTAAAATCATCTAGTCATGATACAGGGCCAAAGCTTACATTAATTTGGTAATTTGCAGTGCTGCAAGGAGCAGCTACACAAGATAAGGTGCCTGATCTATTCAGGCTAGTCTGTTTTATTGTATTTGATACAATAAATGCACAGACAGAATCCATAGACGTAGGAGTTGGGACGTAATTTGCACAGAGTCATCCGAAATTAAACCATATCTCAGCTCCGACAGCGCAGGTACGGTTCACCCATCAACCTATTGTCACAAAGGTAGTATGTACACATTCATTATGCTGCTATGCACTTCACTCATATTAAAAAGTATAAATGGTGGCGTGCACATATTTAATGCGCTGCTAAACACTTTATTCATGGTGCACCATACAGTATCCACGCTCTATACAAATGTAAATAAATCAAAGATATCTTTACTTAGTTTACGTAATTTGTAAGACTAGGGACTGATGACCAACGTAGTTTGGTCTCATAGGATTAAAAACATTTTTTACAGACGTGGAAGTATGGCAGGGGCTTCTGATAGTAAGCGAAATGATACAACCTAAGGTCGGGTCCACACATTGGAACCAACGTTGGCTCAACAGTATTTGTCCAGTGTATGGATCGGTGCAACAGCATTGGAACCAATGTTGGTACGGCTCCGTTGCTTGTCGATATTTCGACCAAACGTCAAAGAACGTTAGGCAAATATGGGTATGTCGTCCACATATTGGCGCCATGTTTTATTCTTTGTCATCTACCTGTCCCGAAACTTTTTCTTTCATCGTTCGTCTTTCGACGCCCAAGTTTTAAAGCCTCTACGTAAATATTATAATTTTATCAATGTCATTAATTTGTGAAAGCAAACACAAAAATCTAAATGCCGAGGCAAAACTTAAGCGCGATCAGTGAAATTAAAAAGTTTTTACACTTTCGACACAATTACTGAATGCAATTTTTAAAATTAACATCAACATTTCGTGTCAAGTTTCACAAATTACTCTGCATACTTCAAGCACTGCCAGTGGTCAATTACATGGTTATTTTAAAAAGGAAGTGTAGGCTTCTAAAACTGTTTCCTGTAGCAAGAAAACGAAGCGTCAATACAAAAAGAATTTTAGCAAGTATAGCATTCCTCTGAAACGTAGGCTATCTTTCTTTTTAAGTTCAATCATTTAAAGCAGCAGGTTTAAGTTTTAGTAATGTGTACCGATTACTTGTAACATATTTTAAAAATTCCTGATTTCGTAATTAGGAATTTGGTCGGATGTGATACAGGACCCCTCATCATCTTTTATGTGTGTTTCCTTTTTTGGTTTTCAGAGACAAAATGTAATTATTCACACTCACAACCGTTAATGCATCGTCCGTGATTTGTGTGTCAGATATGTTTACGTTGGCTCACGACGAATTCAACTGAATGTTGGCTCCAATGTGTGGGCTATTTCGCAAAGATAATGGCCAGCGTTGGTACCAATGTATGGACGCGGAGTAAAACGTGGATAAATATTATTTTCAACTCGAAGTTACGTTTTTTATACAATTGGTTTATGCAGTTATCCTTTTGTGCTCATGGCTGTGTGTTTCCTTCACAGGGTATCTGATGATGGGCTGCGCCCGAAACTGGTTATAAAGTTATAAATAACGCTATTTGGAACCAATCAGCGTTGAGATAATAAAAATAATTTTACAATGAAAAATAAAGAAAAGTAACAACATAAATTTTTATATATTACATGATTTGTGACATGGACTAATGTTTCGAATTTAAGGGCTTAACTTTTATCTTCACGTTAAATCTAGTGAAAGTTTTTTTTATCAAGGAGTATTACTTAAAACTACTTCTTGATTTCGTAATTACTTCTCAAAAATTCATTATGAATTAATATGCGTGAGAAACCGTTTATGGAGGACAAATTCAAAAAGTTAAAATTATTAACATCCTTGGAAGGCTCCCCCATGGATTCTTCTTTCACACGTCTCTTTGAAGGGTAATCTTATTTGAAATCAGAAATAGAAGTATTCAACGTGTACTAATAATGCTTTGACGTAATATTCAAGTACACAAGATGAATAACGTGAACAGTACAAACATTCGGCATACAAGAAAGGAAAATAAACACAGTAAAAACAATTACGTGAATGAGCACTCCAGTGTGCCCATGACATTACATGATGATTAATACAATAATATTAAAAAAGAATGAATTAAAAATGTTCGAATGACAAGAGGATTTTTTTAAAACCAGAATGACATCGAATACAATGGAGGGCTTCACCCATGTCATGCTAGAAAAAAAGACTACAATACAACTGACAATCAAATATAAAGGTAGCGTATATGTTACGAAATCAGCATCATTTCAAAGGTTCATAACGGAGGAACATATAGTAAATAAAATGTATATCACTAGAAATTACGACATGAAATCGTATAATGGTTTGCAAAATAAGCTCAGATTGCCAGATTCTCATGTCGCGCGTTTGTAATAACAAAAGAAAGAAGGAGTAATATAAACAAAATATTGAAAGTAATAAAAGTAAATCCATGATAGTTGTTTAAAAATACATGTGATGATTCTTTTAATACAAACTAAAATTACAATCATATATTTAGGGGAAAATTAAGGGCGGGGAGCGTACGAGAAATGTTAACGGGGCGATAAAAAAGAGTGCGTCACACAGCGTAAAATAAATCATTAATGCGACAAATCGTGAAACGTTAAGAGAGCTAGGTTGACTAGATGAATCTGCCTGGTACTAGGAAATGCAGGAACGTAAGGGGAAAGGGCATAAAGCCTGGTAAAAGCCAAAGTTCAAAACGTATGACATGCGGAACAGAGTCCAGGTTCAAAAGTAAAAAATGAGAGCTGCGCTCAGACCAACAAAAATGGCACACAGTTTAGAAAATAATGTAATGTGGTAAAAAAAATAAAGACTTGACGTCACAAATAAAAATAAATGCAATAAGAATGAAGAGGTTGAGTAATGTGGAATAAAGGACCTGCGGTCAGATGGTAAAATGAATCGAGCAAATCATAAGAAATGTTAAAGAACCAAAGTCTACCACTTTTTATGCAGTTATCCTTTCCTGCTCATGATTGTGTGTTTCTTTCTTAGTGAATCTGATGGTGACCTGCGCCCGAAACCAGTAATAAAGTTATAAATAACCCTATTTGCAACCAATCAGCACTGAATTAATAAAAATTTATCACGTTGAAGAAAAATGGTTGAAGAGGTTGAGTAATGTGGAATAAAGGATCTGCGGTCAGAGGATATAATTAATCGAGCAAATCATAAAAAATGTTAAAAAAACAATGCCTACTACTTTTTCTGCAGTTATCTTTTTCTGCTCATGATTATGTGTTTCCTTCTTAGTGTATCTGATGGTGACCTGTGCCCGAAACCAGTAATAAAGTTATAAATAACCCTATTTGCAACCAATCAGCATTGAATTAATAAAAATTTATTACGTTGAAGGAAAATTGTTGTTTACCTCATGCACGATTTTAAATCATCTTTGGAATTTTTTTTTTCTTTGTTCGTATTATACATCCAATTGATTCCACACACGCGAAGGTTAGAGGCATAATAAAATTAACATCCTGTGGTGCGTGGAGGAGGGTACCTTACAATGGATTAATACGTTTGTTTCTCTTCGCGATGGGACAACCGGACGAATCTAAATGAATTTTGGAATGCAGATAGCTAACACCATGAATTAACACGTGGTATATCTTTAGGAAGCCTTCGTACGGTGCGTGGTGGAGGGTACATTTTAGTGGGTTAGCAAGTTTGTTACTCTCCACGCTGAAACGGCTTGACGCATGTCGCTCTGTTGGTGTGTGCCAACAGGACATTGAACGTGTATATGTCTCCCCCGCCACCCATCATGCTCTTCAATGTGTACACTAACCTGGCCCACTCTATCTCCAGATCTGTCCCCCACTGACAGGATGAAATGTCATCTTGCGCGGTCCGCATCACCCTCAGTTTGGTTACCACTGACTATAGGGAACATTCACGAAGGCATGTATGTGTTCAGTGAAGCTCGTGCAAGCCGTCATCAACGGGAGTGGCATTTTTCACAATGATAATAAGTCATGTCACACAGGAATTGTATGAAATGTGGAATGAAGTTACCTTATACCCCTAATGAATACATGGGCTATATTTCGTAAGCTCCATAGATACATGGCGCAAGGTACGTTACAAACATCCAAATTGTTTGACTGGTCACCATGAAAGTTAGCAGATAAATGTATGTTTTCAAGAAGGATATTTTTATAATAATGAAGCCAATGAATTTAGTATGGCGGAGGGTACCTTGCGACTTTGGCACCGTTTGACCAGTCACCATCAAACTTGGCACATATGTGTATAGTTTCATATATAGAAGGGAGAGGAGTGGGCGGACGAAGAGACGGACAGAAAGGGAATGGATGAGGCGGACATAGAGAGAAAAGGAAAATACAGATAGACTAACTTAAGACAGGAATAAATGAGTACCGGGTGACGCCGGGTTTTCAGCTAGTTTAAAGTAAAATAGCGGTACAACTTAAATGTTAATTGTTTTAAGGTAAATAATGATATCACAAAACTACTTAGTATTATAAAGCGCGCAGTTGGCCGTAGCCAACTAGCCGCAGTTGGCCTAGAAGAGCACAAGGGCAACTCTGGAAGACGAGACATTCACAGAACAGCCGTTGCTGAACATGTTTTTCAACCAGGAGATCACGTTATTCAATTTGATAAGACTCAGGTTTTGGCAGCCGCAAAAGGACTGTACAGAGAGGCTACAGAAATTGTGAAACAATAGGATGGAGGAGGGCGTGAAAATGAATGAAATCTGGATTTCCGCGTTGAAAAACAAATGCAACAGTCTTCCACCATGGTACGATACTAACAACGGACAACGGCAATCGGCAATGGCAAATTGCGCGCGCCTATCCGAAACATCTGACGTCACACCTCTGCCGGCGAGCACGCGTAAACGGAATTCGGCTGCAGTCAGTAACGACCCAGGGTGTGTATCGGACGTTAAAAAGAGCCACGACTGCCCTAGAGAAAATTCTCCGCAGATGAGGCGTAGACGTTGGGTTTTATTAACAAATCCACAACACCACTGCGCTATAACACAGAATTTTTTTTACTAATACTGAAATTTCCGGCCGTGAAAGTTATATTGATTGATTTATTTTCTCAGGGAAGCCAAAACAGTCTTCGTCCAACCAGCCACTGCCCGCACCGAAACTAAGTTTATTGTGCGGTATCGCTCCCTGCATATCTAGTAAAGCCAACCAATGCCCTTGAACAGTTCAAGGAGACCCTTTACCAGTTCTTTATTAGACACAATTTTTTTAGGATCTGGTTATCCCAAATGTTCTGTGTGTTTTACTCTCCAATGCAATGCATTCGAAGATTAGATGCGATGCAGTTTCATCACCGTCATCACAGATCCTACATTTAGGGTCCTCTTCTGTTATTCACAATGTATGTAGGTGTTTTTTGAAATTCCCATGGCCTGTCAGCAATCCAACCATGAGTCTAATCTCTCTCCTCTTCAGGCCCAGGATTGCAGAGCTTCTTTTAAAACATGGCTTTGGTATCATTACCTTGCCATGTTTTTGTTGATAGACTTTGGTGCAGTATTCTACGTGCTGTCTTCTGAGCCAGTTACGTAGCTCCAATTTGATCATTGCCTTGGTGATTGTCAGGACAGGTTCCGGTCCAATAAATGGAGTCTCTGCCCCCAACCAGGCTAATCTGTCGGCATATTCGTTGCCACTGATCCCCGAGTGGCCAGGGACCCACAATAGGTTTACTCTAGCTCCACCAGAACCCTGTGACATTCTGCAACAATTTTAGACCTTGTTGCAGGAGCTGCCAGTGATCTCAGGGCTGCTTGGCTGTCTGAATAGATATAGATGCTACGGTCTTTGTAGCACCTACGCAAATTCTCCTCCACACATGCCCTGATGGCAGTGATTTCGGCCTGGAATACTGAGGCCAGTTTCCCTAGAGAGATGACGCCCTCCAATCTTGGCTGCACCCCGTATACTCCGGCCCACGGGCCGTGAAAGTTTACACTTTACAAATATTATTTTTAAGAGAAACTTCTCTCAGAGCACGTATAATTGTGAATTTCGTCTCGTTTATTATGCATGTGATGTAGCTCTTCTTGGCAGAAAAAAGTGAGGGTAAATCAGATTATTTAATCCTGACATCTCGAGTAGCAAGACAGATTGTTTGTCTGTTAAAACAATTTACACATACCATGTTCTAACATTTGGTTCTACACATCCAACAGAACGAACATAACCAACCACTTTGATAGAAACTTACACAGCGTTCTTACTAATTGTGGAATCCTTTTTTAATATTGCAATTAATTACAACGCTTTATTAGAACTGAATTATTGGTTTGTAATAGAAATTAGATTTAGATCTCATGACGTTTGTCGGTATACATGAATTCTGAGCAAAAACGTACATGCACATATTCAATTTCAAACACAGTCTTATTTATTCATTATATACTTCTCTTTCACGCAAACCCAACTTTCGCGCAACTACACTCAGTGCTACTTCCGAACAACTTCGCAATCTCACTGATATTAATAATTTTTTCTATTGTATTTATTTGTATACACAAATTTCAGGATGTATTTTCTCACAGGATGGCAACATAGTGAAAGAAGTGGAATCTAGCTGCAGCAAAGGTAATGCAGTGAGTGCTCAGCTAAGAACTACTCTCTTCTGCAAGAAGGAAGTAAGTACGAAGATTAAGTTAGCAGTGCACCGCTCTATCTTTCGACCAACATTGTTGTATGGGAGTGAAAGTTGGGTGGATACAGATTATCTTATTCATAAGGTAGAGGTTGCAGATAAGAAAGTAGCAAGAATGATTGCAGGTACTAATAGATTGGAACAATGGCTGGAGGGTGTCCAAATGAGGAAATCAAAGAAAAACTGGGAATCAACACGATAGACGAAGCAGTTAGAGTGAACAGATTGAGATGGTGGGGTCATATTACACGCATGGGAGAAGTAAGCTTACCTAAGAGACTCTCGAGCTCGGCTGCGGAGGGTAAGAGGAGTCGAGGTAGACCAAGAAGAAAGTACTTAGATTCGGTGCAGAATAATTTTGAAGGCAAAACATCAGACCAGGCATCAATGTCAGCATTGGATAAGGGATCATGGATGAATTTTATTAAAGGTACTATGCTCTAGAGGCTGAAAGGCATAATCAGTCTCTAATGATGCTAATGACAAATTTCAGTCTCAGTTCTGCAGTACAGGTGTCAAGGAGCGTAGCGGACAGACAACTGCATTCATAAAAGGCTCTTAAGGGAACCGTCCAGCAAACCATATAAAAATGTACCATATTAAAAATGCAGTTTGCTAAATACATTATTCTACCAACACGGGACACTAGTTCAGTGCGTTATCGTCCTTTCATTAAAATACTCATTTTGTGCAACTGGAAAAGGATACATAATTATTTTAAACGAAAAGTGTATATTCACTTGACGAATTTCACGAAACTCTTTAATGGCAATATAGTGCGGCACTATAAAGTCATTGCTTTGTCCAGCGTGATTTAGATGTAAACAACAGAGTCCAAACTCATATCAGAGGAGCAAAGGATCTTCCACCTCATTTCGTAGATTGCATATCCAGTAGAGGTACAGAAACGTTGCTGGTCGCATTGGATCAGCGCGAGATGCAGTGGCCGCTTTGATGGTCGCTCGCTTATTACAGCGTAATTACTTCTGCAGAAGCGCCAGCCAGCCCAGCAACTTGATTATTGACTGCTCAGGAGCGGCTCGCCGCTCTACGATTCACGTCTCGCAAACGAAGCGTGACATGGCCGTTCCCGTAAAAATTGCTAACTATTTTAAAAGAAGAAAACGAAGTGATAACGTAGATGCATGATTTAAAAAAGGGTAAAAATGGAATACTTTCTGTGATGTTTAAGAAAAAATTTGTAGGGGAGTTATTAATATACAGAAAGGAGTTTCAGCCTCTATACTCAGCTGATGTAATACAAAATGGCTTGCTTCTCATGGTGTGACTCGTACAGGGGCTTCACGTTAGTTGTCTTGTATTTTGGTTTTAGCTTGTCACTTGTAAGCTGTAGATTCGGCTTGACTTTCACAGTTGTAGCTGATGGATGGGTTCAAAATTTTATTTGTCACCTCAGTATAAAATTTAAGTTGATAGACCTGCTACTTCATCGTAATTAATAAAATTTATATTTATGTTGAATTTTTCATACTGTCAATATTGGTTCTGTGTATCATTTAAAATTAAATACTTTTTATAATGCTTGAGCATGAATTTCCGTTTCTCAGGGGTTGATATTTAATAAACTTAAGAAAAAAAAAATAGAATGATTGAGTCCCGTAGTTCAGACAGTTTGAAGCCCGTCACAAAAGATATTATTTGTACCTGATTCCTTTCTATCGAATTATTCTTTAGGAAAAAAATTCATTAGAAGTTTCTTCTAATCAAAACTGTTAGATATTTTCTTTCACATATTAACCGATTGATTACGAATTTCACAGATATATGTTCACTTTTAGAATCTTCTTGGACAATATTAGGGAATTAAATTCTTGAATAATTGCTTAAGACTTCTTTAAGTATCACAGATTCTCTATTTTGAATTTAATATTTACAACAAAATCACTCTCACAGAAAACACTTTATGAGTTCACAATGCGTGATTATTTTCGTCAAAGTCTCATTTATATTAAAGTCTCTGGATCCTGTTACATTGCTTACGAACTTTAACTCTTCCCAGATACGTTTTTTAAAAGTTATTTCATTAATCTTACCAAATTCAAAAATCACGAATATTAATCAGTTTATTACGGAAGGCAGAAGTTTCTAATTCTTCCGTCCTGGCCTATCCCGATCAAAGTCCAAAAATAATGTACGCATACGCGTATGATCACGATATTAAAGTCTATATTATCAAATAAATACTTTTTCTTGGGTTCCTTCCTATCTTGGAAATAAACCGCGTATGATACTTTGAAACTAATCACGGAGAGCCATCATATAATGTTCAAAACACCTCGAGATCTAGTGACATAAAGAGCAAGTAACGTAGAGAGAGAGAGAGAGTAATTCAACTGCGGGTGCTATTTATAACAGCAACCTGACAAATGATCTTTGATATACGAGGTGTTTTGAGCTAAGTATTCCATGGATACTGTTACTCTGAATTACTGTGATCTAATTTGAATTTAATTAAAATTTGGAAAAATGAGAAATTTCTGCCACTAAAAAAAAAATATTAAAATTACGTAATGATGAAAAATGTTGGAATATGGTGATTCTAATGCTGTGCTCGCGATGTGGTGTTACAATGGTAAAAAGATCGGCAAACCCATTTTAGGGCAGGATTCACATTCAGCAAGATATCGAACAATTGTTTCGGTTACAAGGAAGCGGGTCAGACCATAATAATTACAAAAGAACTAAATAACACAAATGAAAGAACAGCTTATAACGAATAATTTGGTAATATCATGGAGAGTTAACATTTCTTGACAAAACATTTGCATGTAATTAACGCCTACTTTAATACGTAAATAAAATCGTGTGTTACTCACAATAATTCACATCTCTATCTTCAATTTACAAACTAATAGGAGCCTTTTTTGCGAATAGCATAGTCTGTGTGTTGCTAGAAGGAACATGTGAAGTAATGTAATTCATTGTTTACCTTTCATGGGTACAACAGTGAAAGTGATGTTCTGTGTCTCCGTCAATCACTGAACTGATAAAAATCTTAATTCTAATCACAATGAAAAGTACATGTAGCTGTAAATCACCTGATGATGAGAGCATGATGCCGAAACGTGCATTTCTAAGAACATGTTAATAAAATGTGGTTGAGCACCAGAAATTATTTCATAAATTGTAATCATTACTGCATAAAACAAAAATAGAGGCCGTAGGTTGTAAACCAAATGTCTGGTGACATCCTTTAAGTTTCAAAACATGATCTGTTAAGAGAACATTCTAATGTTCTTCAGAATCTGAAATCGAAATCTTGCTTGAAGTGGGCAAAGCTCTATCAAGTGGCTATATCCCTGTTTAACAACTTTACTTCCACCAATAGTACCTTTGTCCTATCTCTCGTAGAGGAGTTCTCTATATCGGAAAGGATGCGTGTAGTGTTTAATGTAAGATAAGAAGTGCT
Organism: Locusta migratoria; assembly: GCA_026315105.1. Lineage (NCBI taxonomy): Eukaryota > Metazoa > Arthropoda > Insecta > Orthoptera > Acrididae > Locusta > Locusta migratoria. The sequence continues at coordinate 405,746,385 of CM048744.1, read as the reverse complement.
GGCTGTAGAGATCTGTGAGCACTAATCCAGTTTTGAGGTCTACTTATCTCATTTATCAAGATACCATCGTCGCGTTAGTGATAGTTTTGCTTCCTTTCTTCCCATACAAATTCTAGGAATAAGAAGAGCCTGCGAATCGTGGCGTTGAGATTTCTTCCAAATCTTAATCCCGTTTTCTCCGACTAAAACCTTCAGGTATATAGCGCATGTCACGACGTAGTAAAGAAGTTTGATTGAACGATACTGTAAAGTAGCACAATTAGAGGGCGAAATGACTGGCTGTCGAAAATAATTGCCACCAACCAAACCCTCTCTTCATCCCTCCCTCTCCTCCTCACACTAGCTCTCTCTCTCTCTCTCTCTCTCTCTCTCTCTCTCTCTCTATCTGTAATTTTTCTGCGTGGGAGGTGCCCCACACGTGGAGGAGTGATGTCTTGCAGCAGTTCAGTGCTTTGTCAACTCTTCATACGTAACACATAATCGAGCTGTTTAATGTAAATGAGTAAGCCGTAATTTTGTTAAACGCATCATAAAAAACTCATGCGTGCCGTGAAGCGAAAATACAGGACAGAGCAACGTCACTGTTATGTCACTGCAACCAAAAAGCGTGCTGCCTGTACATTTTCTTTAATAATGGAAAATCGCGTTTATAGGCCAATATCGTTAAATGTAGCTTATCATTCATTTCTGCAATGCTTTCAGATACGTCTGTGCATTTATTTTAATAATTAATCACCACGTAGAAGATACACTACATTCCGTAATAATTTCTCTGATGGGTCTGTAATTACGTTTGCTCCAAACATAACGATTTTTAAATAACAATTTTGAGTGTACACTACTGTAATTCGTTGTTGCTTTTTCGACGGGAAATGAAACAGCGATTATGGACTTTGAGAGAGCTCTTAAAAATAGCTACAGTAACATGGAAAATAAACAGGACATAACAACGAAAAAACGTTTTTCTGTTGTTCGTATTGGCGAACGAATTGTTAATGTGTGATTTACATATGAATACAAGCAGAGCTTTTCAGTGCACGAACTACGTTTTATACAGAGACAGAAAACATGGTTTGTTCTGAACATCAGCTCTATGTGTCAGACAAAAGAGTGCTAATGACTCTGCCGATGGGGATGCATACGACGCCAAGCTTGTTAAATATTGTGACCAAGGTATGAAGAAAAATATCTTCGTTTCAGATGGAAAATCTCGTAGATGAAACGACCAATTGTTCTTTTTAAAAGCAAGAGCCTTTATTTTTAAAGCACAAGAGTGGAAATACTACACTTACTCACACATGACAGCCAAGAGAATATAACAAATAAACTAAGAGATTAAAAAATCTGAATATAATTGTATTTGAAAAGTGATATATAGCCAAGGACTGGAAAGTTGCACGGTGACTCCAATATTCGAAAAGGGGAATGAATAGGAGTGTCCCTCAAAATGACAGGCCCGTATCACCCCTCGAGAGCTGATTGATATTCTCATACTGACGATGCCATGCAGGTGTGCATCTGTACTGGCCGTTCGGGGTGATCACTCACCGTATTAGAGGGCAACGAGACTTACGTTTTCACTATTATGTTAGCCACATGGTGCCTCGCTTTAAGTAAACGCTTGTAAAGAGTATCGTACTGTATCACATACAAATTACAGTTGTAGCCAATATCTGAATGAAACACGTTACCATTTGTATACTGTGTATGATATCTCACCTGACCCCATAGTTGATGCTAGTAGTGTATAACTAGCTATGCGAAGCCGCTAGTTGTGATCGGTACCAGTAGGGAGATTTGTGCCATACCGCACTAATTTGCCGATGTTCGTTGCCAACTATTGCCTGGTGTTGTCTGCTTTGAACTATGACAGTATTTGTATTTTGTTGTGCTATTTCAAACGTGCTCTTCATTATTTTTATGCTTCAGAACAAATTTCAATTTTGATGACACCAGGTATTTATTCACTGCATACTGTCTTTTCTCTCTGGCACTGTTGATAAACATTTTTAGTACAATAGGCATAACTGGAAGGAAGTTCTGTCATCTGTAACTATTATACTATAGAGTACAAGAAGTTATGAACGCGCTTTCTTTATCCAAGTCGTGTTCGACATTAATGACAATTTACATTATGCTACTTCTTGCCTTTCTAACTAAATGTTGTTAGCATTCCTTTCAGTTCCATAGTCCACGAACGAAAAAATCCCGCTTCACTGCATCTCCTCAATTTCAGTATTGTAAATACTGTAGGATTAGATTATTTCTGCAGCTTTTTGACATTTTTACTGTATGACAGCCTATAACTTACAATTAAAAAATTTGTACATATAAAAAAGCAAAAACTCCAGGTTATAACGGGATAGACAGGGACTTGAATGGAGAATGTAAGGCGAACATTGACAAGAGAAAAAAAATTGTCTAACAAAGAGATATTTCTGGTACGTGACGTTCAGGACTTAAATAACAATCAGCTAAAGCAACTTTGAAGTTTTGCAAAATACACGTAAGTATCGAGCACCTTCCGATGTAGTTCAGGTTGTAGCGTCCTGGCCTCCCACTGTGGTAGAATATTTTTAATTTTAGAAATCATTTATGTAAAACGTTTTGGTGTGTCTAATGCCACGTGTTGTGTCAGTTTTTGTTTATGTGTATGTAGACGAGCTAAAAACCTTGTCGTCACGTAAACGATGGTTGGGTAGGTTAACTGCTTGGAAAGCTATTAGTAGCTACGGAGATGACTCATTGTCGTAGCTCTTACAAACTGAACAATCAAAGACTACCGTGGTCAACTAATAGTGAAGCCGATACCGTAATTTTTTTAATTGAAGCCATCATTATTAACAACCTTCTATAAAATATAGAAAATTAAGAATAAACGAAAATACTTGCACTTCTCGTAAAAATTATCATTAGATATGGAAATAATGTGTATTCGAAAACAATGAAAAAATCAAAATCTCCGCCACGGCAGGATTCGAACCACTGACCCTACGGTTGAAATGCCAGAACGCCACCACCTGAGTTACTCCGACATATACTACTATGCATCTAGTGATTGGTACCCACCCTTACTTGCAAAACTTCGGAGTCGATTTTCTCGAGAATTTTAGGGAGTTGCGTTGAATGGCTTTGGCTGATTGTTGCTTGAGTTCTGAACTTAACGTACCATAAATATAAAGAAATTCTAAAATCCGATACCCATGTGGTCTCCTCGTAAGAAACGTGATGCCGAAGGAATTATATTAGGAAACAATGCAATTTAAGATGCTGATGAGTTTTGCTATTTGGGTGGTTAAATAACTTATGATGGCCGAAGCAGAGAATGCAGAATGGCTTTGCGAAGAAAAAATATTTCTGAAGAAGAGAAATTTGTTGACAATGAATATTAATTTATTAGGAAATATTTCCTGAAGGTATTTGTCTGGAGCGTAATATTGTACGGGAGTGAACCGTGGAATATGAGGAGATTAGATATATATGAAATTTGGTGCTGAGGATTAGATGGTTACATCACGTACCTAGTGCAAGGCTACTCAAGAGGACCGGAAGAAAAGAAATTTCTGGCTTATCTTGACTAACAAAAGGGATCGATTAGTGGGACACGCTCTGAGACGACAAGAAATCGTCAATGGAGGGAAGTGAGTGGAGTAAAAGTCACAGACCTGGATCGATAGACGGACACAGCGGGGAGGTTCAAAATGACTAGGTTGCAGTTCTTATTTAGAGATGAAAAGACTTTAACAGTATATGGTAGCATGGAGAGCTGCGTCAAACGATTCTTTGGACTGAGGACCACAAAAACAAGTTGAACGGTAATAATGACCTTAAAACATCCCTTCAATGACGTTACAATCGGTTTGTGGTTAAGTAGGATTCGAACGTTATCACCCAGATGTCTAGTTAGGTGGTCTGTGAAGAGCTGTTGTGATGTAATTGCACGTTCGTGTTGAAGCCAGGAGATCTGTGACAGGCTTTGACAGGTTTAGCATCACCCAGAGGATATGTATATGTGTGCTGCGGACGTGAGAACTTCAAGTACTATGGACGAATACTTTAAAAAGTGTAGTCTAAGACCAAATCCAACGGAAACCGAAGTCAGCTATTTTCACCTTAACTAATGAATGACCAATGCGATCCTGGTCAGGTCTTTTACCACCAAGGCTACAAGAAATATGTAGGAGTAACTCTTGATAGAAACGTCTCCTACAAGAAAAACATAGAAAAAACCCAGAAAACACCACAACAAATCTAGGATCATGTATGTAATGATATCGTACATTGGCTAGGTGTTACCTCATGGTGTGTAAAAGCTACAACACTATTCTGCTGCCGAATACTGTATTCCAGAGTGGCTTAATAGCTCACATGTGAGGAAAAAGTGATTTAGAGCTAAAGGCAGGACACTAACGGGTGGCATCAAATATACTCTGTTCACTGGATACAACTTCAAAGTTACAATGAACCACCAAATCTTCGAAGACAAAATGCCCTTCTGAAGGAATACAAAAAAAAAAAAAAAAAAAAAAAAAAAAAAAAAAAAAAAAAAAAAAACATACTGAAAATCCTTGAGCTTCCCAATCCACCCTGATGTGCCTACTCTCTGAGTGAGTCGATTAAAATGTAGGCAGCCATCTATCATATTGGCAGAATCTCTACAGGTAATTAGACTCAACATTAACAGAAAGTGGACAGAAATGTAGAATAATATTGCCCACAGGGAATATCAGACCCTCCAGAGACCTAACACAAGATCAGCCATAATGAAAAAAAAAAAAAAAAAAAAAATAAGATCCGCACAGGCCATGGCGTTTATGCTGAAAACCTCCAACGTTGCGGCAAAGCTTCATCCTTTCATTATTGCTAAGGAAACGAACACTAGATCATCATATACATTGTTACAAGTTGTAGCAGAAGAGTTTATCATAGAAATCTAAAGTATTTCTTTGGGGTGACAGAGGTAACCCTTGAACGGGTCGAGTACTTGGATATTAATTCGTAGATTACTGGTTTATCTCTCTTAGTTTGTAAAAATATGCAGTTAATGTATTTAATTTTATTTTCGTTTTTTGTTTTGTTTTTTGTTTCTTTTTTTTCAATTTTGTTTAATCTTACAACCCATGACTGTTAGTTTCAGTTCATATGTATTGCTATATGATAAGTAAATAAATACATGAATGTAAGTTGATCCTTGACAAATTACTGTACTATCGCAAGCTTTAAAACAATGAAGTGCAAATAGCTTCAGGTCAAAACTACACAGTGTCTTTCTGATGGAGACCTTTATAAAATCGCATAACACAACGGTAACAATAGACGCATGGGCGTGCTATAAGGAACTTACTACAGCTGTCAGTTATCAACTCACAGCGGTTCAAGTAGAGTAAATACGGGAGAGATGGCGCACATTTTGAAAATTAATCATAAAAGTCCTACAATGCACTTAAGTCAAAATAATTTCTTTTACAAGTAAACAATCCAGTTATAACTTCAAAATTTTCTCGGCGTGTATCTTCTTCCAGTAATTTTCGGGTATGCAGCTGGATCCCATTGGCATTCTGCAACGATATTTCGGGTCAGAGACGTCCGGCCATCTTTAGGTGAGTAGCCAACTCACCGGAAGATGGCCGAACGTCTCTGGGCCGAAATATCGTTGCAGAATGCCAATGGGATCCGACTGCATACCCGAAACTTACTGGAAGAAACCAGTGATAGTTAAAATATAATTTTTTGAGAATGTTACATGGTCTCATTCGTCATAATACTTGACCATTCAGTAAACCTTACAGTGCGGCATCTATACCTTAGGCTAGAGGTTAGATACCGCCCCATTATGGGTAACATGCCACATGATGATAATTGTTGAAATTTATAATTTTTTAATCAAACTATGTTAAAATATTTGTTTATGATTGTAACAATTTGGGAATAAAAATAAACACTGGAGAATTGGCAAACTATCCTTTATTTTTGTTATATTAAAACAAATTAAAGTTTTAATTATTTTTAAATTTTAAACTTAGGCCTATCAGAGTTTTTCGAAAGAAATCCTCGCCATCATCATTAGCTTTTATTCCTAATTTCCCTGCCACAGTTAAAACAATATGTATCAAAGATTGCAAAATGTGTCCTGATCTATCAGGGATAGAAGCTGCACGCTATGACTCTGTGACCAAGTTGGCCGAATTAGAATCAAAAGGCACTAAACAGAAGTTATTGTTCGTGCAGCAACTCAGATATTTAAAAATATGTCACTATTTACCACCATCTAATAACTTACCCTAACACTAAAAAGATTTCTTTGCAAGATACAGAAACTTACTTTCTTTATTAACACTAACTCGGTTAAAACTATCACTATTGAAACAAAGCAGTCTACTGCGTAACTGCAATGCGCCTACACACCCACTGCCACGGCTTTTACCAAAACTAGGGTGATGCGCAGTCTGTACCGCATGCGGCAACTCTCTCGGACTTACTATATAGTTTGAACTCCGTATAGCGGAAAATGTAGACCTGACAGCTGGCAGTTACAATGCCTGCTTTCAGTGGTAAAGGGCAAAATGCTGCTGAAATAAAAAAGCCACGCTGCTAAATAATAAACTCGCACGTTGTCGGTTTTAGCAATGTACAGCGTTATTTCGTTTTAACACTTCAATAAGCGTGCTACCGGGCTGTGACGTAGGCATTTCAACGTCTACAGAGACTGCAGACGTGGAACTAAAAATAAGTGACGCACCTCAATTTTTTGAGATGATAATTAAGACTTAACGGCTGTCGCATGAAGTGTTTTGGCAATCCATACGCCTTTACCATACGGTCTCTATTCTTTGTGGTAGACGGTCTTGCGAAACACAACTTGCCTTTTATTCGCATGAAGTGAAATGTGCCATCGACAAGAGATCTCAAATAGATTCCATATTTCTAGATTTCCGGAAGGCTTTTGGCATAGTACCTCACAAGCGGCATCTAATGAAATAGCGTGCTTATGGAATATCGCCCCAATTGTGCGATTGGATTCACGATTTCGTATCAGATAGTACACAGTATCGATTAGTGAATTCAACAGAGGATCAAAAGAAACTGCAAAGCGATTTAGACATAATTTCTACATGGTGCAAAAATTGACAGTTGACACTAAATAAAAAAAAAATAAAAATAAAATAAAATAAAAAAAAAATGTGAAGTAATACACATGGCCACTAAAAGAAATCCTCTTAACTTCAATTACGCGTTAAATCAGTCAAACCTTAAGGTCGTAAATTCTACCAAATACCCAAGAGTTACAATTACGAATAACTTAGACTGGAGAGAACACACAGAAAATATTGTGGGGAAGGCGAAACAATGGTTACGTTTCATTGGCAGAACGCTTCGAAGATGCACCAGCTCCACCAAAGAGACTGCCTACATCACACTTGTGCGTCCTCTCTTGGAGTACTGTTGCCCCTTGTGGGACCCTCACCAGGTGGGACTGACGGAAGGTATTGAGAAGGTTCAGAGAAGGGCAGCTCGTTTTGTTTTATCACATTACGGGTGGGAAAGCGTCACGGAAATGTTGCACGAATTGGGGTTGGAAATCATTAAAAGAAAGACGTTATTCGTTGCGGCGAGATCTATTTACGAAATTTCAATCACCGACTTTTACTTCTGAATGTGAAAAAATTTTGCTAGCTCCGACCTATATAGGGTGACATGACCTTTCCAATAAAATAAGAGAAATCAGATCGAAAATGGAACGATTTAAGCTTTCTTTTTTCCCGTACGCTATTAGAGAATGGAACGGTAGAGAAAGGTTATGAAATTGGTTAATGAACCTTCTGCCAGGCACTTAAATGTGATTTGCAGACTATCTATGTAGATGTAGATGTGGAAGCAGATACTCCCAGTTTAATAATCGCAACTATTCTTCGTCGTATGAACTTTAGTGAACATGGGACTGAATTCCGTGAGACAATCGGTGCATTACTGTTGTTAGGTGGAGTACGGTGAGAGGCAACACGTGCCAGTCCGGCTGAGGTGTCGCCGCCTCCCGCCGCGCGCCTCCCACCTGCTAGGGTCGATACCACTGCTCCAGTAGCACTATCCCTCCCGCGCCGCTCCTCCTCCACCTTGTACCTCAAGTGTTCATTGTCTCTCGACAAACGGCGTCGTGTTCCCGCTACTCACGCGGGAAAGTGGACTTCCTCTCAGGCAGCAAAGGTAAAGCCGTCGGCACACGGAACGCGATAGCTAACTTGACGTGCCGCTCTCCGAGATTTCTGACGTCACATCCAGCTTTTTCACTATGAGGAGCCATTTTCTTCCTGGAAACGCAGAATAAGTTCTGCGATATTTCGGTAACGTGCCACGTCAAGTCGGACTAATAGGAGGCAAGAACACTGTGTACGTCATGTTCCGACCTTTCCTGCTTCATTTCGGTTTATTATTTACTTCTAGCAACATGATTAATGCGCGGACCAAAGAACAAATGTGTGTTTTAATTCATCCAGCCGCGGTGGAGTAGCCGAGCGGTCTAAGGCGCCTCGCTACGGAGCCCGCAGTTGCTCGCCGTCGGAGGTTCGAGTCCTCCCTGGAGCATGGCTGTGTGTATTGTCCTTACGTTAATTTTCCTTACTTTAAGTAGTTTGTAAGCTACGGACTGATGACCACGCAGTTTGGTCCGATAGATTTACAAAGATTTGAACATTTTTAATTGAAGCCACGAAGAACAGTGCTTATACAGGGTGTTACAAAAAGATACGGCCAAACTTTCAGGAAACATTCCTCACACACAAAGAAAGAAAACGCTCAATTTCCATGTTAGAGCTCATTTTAATACGGATGAGGCTTCATTCCAACGTGATCAAACTGTAAATTTTCACATCAACATGTGTGAGCTAACAATAGTGCAATCACGTTATCAACACAGATTTTCTGTGAACGTTTGAGCAGGAATTGTTGGTGATGTTTGGGCATCATGTTCTTCCACCTACGCTCACTGGATCACGTTATAATGATTTCATACGGGATACTCTACCTGTGCTGCTAGAACATGTGCCTTTACAATTACGACACAACATGTGGTTCATTCACGATGGAGCTCCTCCACATTTCAGTCAACGTGTTCGTACGTTTCTCAACAACAGATTCGGTGACCGATGGATTCGTAGAGGCGGACCAATTCCATGGCCTCCACGCTCTCCTGACCTCAACCCTCTTGACTTTCATTTATGGGGGCATTTGAAAGAGCTCTTGTCTACACAACCCCGGTACCAAATGTAGAGACTCTTCGTGCTCGTATTGTGGCCGGCTGTGATACAATACGCTATTCTCCATGGCTGCATCAGCGCATCAGGGATTCCATGCGACGGAGGGTGGATGCATGTATCCTAGCTAACGGCGGACATTTTGAACATTTATTGTAACAAAGTGGTACGTTCTGTTGCTTTGAGTTTTCATTCCATGATTAATGTGATTTGAAGAGAAGTAATAAAATGAGCTCTAACATGGAAATTAAGCGTTTCCGGACACATGTCCACATAAGATATATATTCTTTGTGTGTGTGTGTGTGTGTGTGTGTGAGGAATGTTTCCTGAAAGTTTGGCCGTACCTTTTTGTAACACCCTATATAATAAACATAAAAACCAATAGAAATAGCAATATTGAAATAAAGATGAAACATAAAAAAACTGCAATGATAACGTTTCGATGTATGTAAATAGCACTTCCGGGCAATGTAGGACACAAAATGACCCTGAAAACGGCTCGTTTATTGAGGTTCTTGAATACGATGTAGCGTCAGGAGAGCTTTATTTCGGAATAATAAAGTACAATTACGAAACCTGCTGAAATACGGCGCCAGATACTAGCGAAATGTAGAAATGAATTTACGTTTTTCGATGTCTTTCTGTTAACCAATGAAGCCGAGTGAACGGAGTCTGTTTAGAGAAAAAAATGCTTGCAAGAAAAGGGCGACGTCAATATTCATGTTTCCATATTGATATTTCTATTTTTTTTTTTTTTTTTTTTTTTTTTTCCTATTTAGAATCGCCCCTCCTAAAACTTCTTAATTTCCGCGATAGTCGCGTTAATTTTTTTTCGCTTATATTTATATTTGTGTAGTCATTTATTTCATGTTGTTATCGACGCCACATTACATTCGCATTGAAATATGATTGTCAGTCATGAAATTGTGCCTGACGTCATGAGTCAAAGCAGTCGCGCAGTATCGGAAGATCAAGTATTGCCTATGAGTCGTTCCCCTGCCATCATTTCGCCGTTGAATCCAATCCGGTACCCATAATCATCTGCTGGATTTCCTTCTCTCATCGCAGACAATAGCTAATAAAGCCAAAACGGCTAATTCAGTAGGATCCATTTTAAACACGTAGTCCTCGACGTGTGTGCTTCGGGTCCAAATAAAGCTGTAGCAGACGACGATTGCGCGCTGAAAATTGTCACTCGAGAGCTCTGAAAGCCCAAATCAGGTTAAGCAGCTTGTCCCGTGTGCCGACGGCTTAAGCATGATCGCTGCCTACTCGGGACGTAATTAAAGTTCAGGAGACACCTGGACTTGGTGGAAGCGTGAAAGAAATACTACTGTAATTTCAGGACGTAGAGATATCGATTTCTTACTTACCGCTGGCTTCTGGAATTTTCGAAACTGTGTGCGCCTCTTCATTTACATACGTACTCCACAATCCACTATACGGTGCGTGGCGGAGGATACCTCGTACCACTACTAGTAAATTCCTATTTCTAATCAATTTATGAATAAAACGAGGGTAAAACCAATGCTTGTATGCGTCTGTACGATCACTAACTTATTTTTCTTTGTGATCTTTACACGGAAGGTAAGTTTTCTTTGTGGTGCATACCTGGATTCTCGTTTGATTAATTATCTTCAAAAGAAAAATGCAATATATAAAATAAAAAAATGGAGGTTAAACGGAAGGTGCAACATTGCACTTAGTCAAAATATAACTTCAAGAATGAAACTTTCACTCTGAAGCGGAGTGTGCGCGAGTTTGCGGAGGAGGCGATGTACTGGCGGAAGTAAAATCGTGGGGCGGCGTCGTGTGTCGTGTCGGGATAGCACAGTCGGTAGTGCGCTTGCCCGCGAAAGGCAAAGGTCCCAGGTTCGAGTCCCGGTTCCGGCACACAGTTTTAATCTGCCAGGAAGTTTCAAAATATAACTTGTGTATTTATATTTCTGTTTAACCTCTACTTCAAAAGAAAAAAAAAATTAATTAATAATACTGCGATCTTCACATTTTTCCTTTTGAAGATAATTAATCAATCCCGCGATGTCAGTTCTCGTTAGAGTTCCGGAAGCATCTCTATAACATTTGTACACTAGTCAAAACTACAAGCTGCGGCGGAATAGCCGTCCGCCTCGAGGGTTCGAGTCCCCCCCCCCCCCCCCTAGGGCATGTGTGTTGTCTTTAGCATAAGTTACATTAAGCTTGCGTAAGTAGTTTGTAAGCCTAGGTTCTAATGCCCACGGAAGTTTAGTCCCCTAGATTTACAATTGAACATTTGAATTCAAACCTACAGAAACCAAACCTAGCAACCCATATTTACATTCCTCTCGTGTCTTTCTTTAAACAGATCTGGCGGGGATCCCAAACACGTGAACAATACTTTATAAAGGCCTCGTAATAGCGTTCTATGTGCAGTGTTTTTTATACGCGGTGACCCACTAGTAACACAATCGACTTGCAATCGGAATGAAGGAGGTTCAAACTATCCCCCCCCCTCTCCGGATGCCCTGATTTAAAATATCCTTGATTTCCCTAAATCACTCCAGGTAAATGCCGGTAGCGTTATTTCCAAAGGACACGGCCGACTTTCTTCCCCATTCCTCACAAAAACTCTCCTAGCCTGTGCTCCGTCTCTAATCACAACGATGTCGACGGGATGTTAAAGTAATTTTCCTTCCTTCTTTCCTTGTTATAAAAACGGAACAGATCTTACAAAATTTCTGCCAATAAGTTGAAGACTAGCATCCGTCTTACCCAACACTGTCCTTAATTGCTCGTTCCATTTCATAACGCATTGCAACGTTACTCCTTGATATTTAAACGACGTGACTGTCAACCAGCTCACTACCAATATCGTACTCGAGAAATATTGTATTGATTATTCCTGCTCGTTTGCATCACCTTAAGTTTTTCTACATTTACAGCTACATGTCAGTCCTCGCACTACTAAAATTTTTGTGTTAATCATCTTGCATTCTCGTGCCATCACTCATTGACGGCAGTTTCGCCTACACTACAACATCATCAGCGAACAAGCCGCAAATTGTTAATTACCCTGTCTCTGGCGAGGGCACAGATATACAGTCAAATCTGCTCTAGATCTACTGGCCATGCACTCAGTGTGCTTTATGTACCGAATGGTCCCGCATAGCCGCGGCGGGTTAGCTGTGCGCCGGCCGCGGTGGTCGAGGGCACTGAGGCGCTCCAGTCACGGTGTGCACGGCCACTACGGTCGGGCGTTCGAATCCCCCCTCGGGCACGGGTGATTGTGTTGACCTTAGTTTAGTTTACCTTAGTTGAAGTACTTTGTTAGCTACGGACTAATAACCACGCAGTTGAGTCCTATCGATTCACAAACATTTGAACATTTTCGTTTTGATCGCACAGAGGTGAAAGGAACGATGAAGAAGGATTAGAATTTAATAACCCGTCGACAGTGTGGTCATTACAGATGGAGCACATGCTTGGAATTTTGGGATAAGGAAGGAAAAGGAAACTGGCCGTGCCCTTCGAAAGCAACCATCCCGGCATTTGCGTGGAGTGATTTGAGCAATTCACAGAAAATTTAACCCTGGTAGGCCTGACGCGGAATTGAAGCGACGTCCTCGCAAGTGCGAGTCCAATGTGCTAACCACTGTATCAGTACAGACGCCACGCATAATACAAGAATTTGTATAAGAGTAATGTTAACAGTTGAAATATTACGTTGCACTGTAGTTTAAAAGAAAGCTAGTGAGTCGCTTTAATTGCTGGAAAGCGAATGGATTCAGAAATGTTGTATGTGTGCATGTATTGAGCTTGTTAGTTTGCTATTTTCATTTGGTGGATATAATGTTACATGACTGATTACGTGAGCGGAATTGGACAAAATCATTACGTAATATAGTTTTCATGTAATCCAACAATTTTAAAGTACCATTACGGTTTAAACTGGTTACTGATTTTCCAACTGATTAATACAAAGAAATTTATCCTGAAATCTGACTAAAATCTCTCTTTAAATAGGCGTAAAATATTGAAAAGGATGGCAGATAACATTATAAAACGGCAAGACTATTGCTAGTTTCATCTAGTTGTGGCTCTCGTTGACAGTTGTTGATTCTGCTTCTAAAAATGGGCTGTAAAATACTCTCAAATCCGACCGTAGTTTCTGTTTGAAATCTGCAATTGCAGCACAGCTTGGTTTGGTGCCCTTGACCAAGTTTGTTTGTTTGTTCGTTTGTATAGCTTATGGGAGTTAACTACGGGGTCATCAGTCCCTAAACTTACAAACTACTTCTGTACTAGCTAATCCTAAGGACGGCACAAATATCCATGCCCGAGGGGGGATTCGAACCCCCAACCGTAGTGGCCGTGCAGACCGTGACTGGAGCGCCTCAGTCCCCTCGGCCACCGCGGCCGGCTTTACCATTTTCACATTAAATTAATAGCATGACCGCGAAGCGTAACATTCTTCAAACGTAAATATTCGGAACAGATAATAAAAGCTCTATGAAAGTAACCCATATAAAAGCTGATTACAAAAGGAATGATTAATTTCAATGATAATGATGTCACAAAACTAAACTCTCAAAATGAATTCCCAATCACATGTACACATTAATGAATACAGAGTTACTAAGGTTCTAAAATAAAAATTGAATTTAAATGAGAAGTCAAGGAAATAGAGAATAATAAGCTGAAGGCCATGCGAAACTCACACTATTAATACAGATCAAATCCGGAGATTAGCCGTATTGCTTCCTCACACTAGAAAAACAAATACGAGAGTGACGAAAAAATGCCGATGCTCTCTTCCTCTCTACTCAGAAAGAGATAATAAATGGGTAATAAATGATAATCGCTTAGTAGAGGGGACCAGAGAAAAGGGGGAGATTTGTGTTTTCTTTACTTGTAGCCGAAGAGAATGTAGTGTTTCATGGAGTATATTCGCTTAGAAGACGAGGGCTCACAACTGGCCGTGCCTACGCCACATCGAGAGGCCGCGAACGCTAGCTGACTGGCCGGCCGCTACGAGGCGGTGGGCGTGCCCCAGCGGCCAGCAAGTCAGCTGGCGGCCGCGGCCTCTTGCTGTGACGTAGGCACGGTCAGTTGGGAGGCCTTGTCTTCTAGGCGGTGTTGGCATATCTCCGGTACAACGAGTAAGGCTTCCACCATCAGTGATTAGCGTTTTAACGTAGAAAAGTATCGTTGCAGTGGTTACTTCACTGTATGATGAATTTTGGCCATTAGACCTCAGCTGGGATGAGTTCGGCCTACATGGCGTAAGTCTTCAGGTGACGCTACATGGGCGAGTTGCGCGTCGATGGTGATGAAGTGACGATGACGGACACTTTACTGTAGAAAGTAATGTGTTCAACTGTTAATGGAAAAATGGATTAGTTCAGGCAAGAGAGAGGCGACTCATTAAACGAGTTTAGTCCACTAGCGACCGTAGTTTAAAGAGCATTTACACTTTATAAGACGGGCAGCTTATAGTAATATTTTCACTCAAATCGCAACTTTTCACCATTTACATCAAAACCAAATTTTTATAATTTCTTCAAACCACATGTCGTACAGCCAATTTGTTTCGGAATAGTTATAGGTACATTTTCCCCCCCAAACGCTAATGTGTGTAATACCTACAGTGAACTAAATCTGTAATGCTAAAACACAGATTATTTTAAAAGTTCGCGTTATTATTTTTTTTATGTAGACGGCGCATTTTGGCGTTCATCGCGTTGTTTTATGCACCAGTTTGGTTTCCTAGCATTGTGTGTTTTAGAGTGAGCTTGAAGTTCATTTGAAATAAGACGGAAGAGGAAGAAGGGCTTAGAGGGGGAGGGGGGGAAGACGATCAGATGGAGAGGTAAGTGAATTTAAAGGAAAACTGGCTACTCAGTAGATACACTTTCTTTAATATTGAACGGTTCACCTGCTTCAGAATTCCTTATCACATTTATCGCGATATATATATATATATATATCTGAAAATGGGATATTTTCCAAGACTAGGAAAAGGATGGAACATTTTAAACTTTAAGGACCTTAACTTTTTGCTGAAGAGGGCACTGAGGACAATAAAAATTAAACAAATAATTGAAAGATACAAAGAAACTGTACAGAAAAGGGCATAGGTTGCTTTTTAGTTTTTATGCTGCTTACATGAGACACCAAAAAGTTGTATAGTTTTGTTAAAATGGATGTAACAACGGATCGTGTGACAAACCAGTACGTCGTCAGTTATACACAATCCATAATAACAGGACTTAGTCAGTCTTGTGAAACTATGATTTTAGTAACAAATACAGTGAAAATGAAAGTTTGCGATTTAATGTTCAACTTATTAAGAGAAATTATTTGTCAGACAACGTAGAAGTTCAAGTTCACGATTGCTTGGAGGAGGAACGTGAGAAACAAATACTTCGAAGTGGACTTAAATTTTTTTTTCGAAAAACACAATTTTGTAGTTAAAGTAGTTCAATTACTTTATTGGTTACATTGTTTAGTGGTTGTTTAAAAGCGCACTGTCCAACTACAATTTTAATGACATCGCAATAACAAATGAAAATTTTTCAGACAAACTGTATGTTACAACTAAACAAAAATTATTCATTTGCTTGTATTGTTCGTACAAATGGGTTTCTTTCTACATTTTATTTATTACTGGCCAAAAAAAAAGTTAAAGAATAGTGTCTTGAAGTTGTCTTACGTAAATTTGTTTCGAAACGCGAAACGTCTCTGTGGTTGTTGCTGAAAGTATGAATGACTGCAGTTCCTGTAAATAAAGGGCGGAATTTTTCTTACTTATCCATTTTACTTAATTCATGTCCTTTAATAACTTCAATGATTCAAATTATCAGCTTTTGTACGATAAAATGAAGTTAGTTTCTTGTCTCCTTATTAAAAAAAAATATGAATTTACATCAATTGCTAATGTTAGGGAAACATGTTAGGTACTAAACGGATAATAAAACGAATTTGTTTTCGTGTGTAACGTTATTATTTGAATGTGACTTTTCAAAAAAATGTTCAAATGTTTGTGTAGTTTATGGGACTTAACTACGGGGTCATCAGTCCCTAAGCTTACAATCTACTTATGAACTAGCTATGACTAAGGACGGCACAAACATCCATGCCCGAGGGGGGATTCGAACCCCCGACCGTAGTGGCCGTGCAGACCGTGACTGGAGCGCCTCAGTCCCCTCGGCCACCGCGGCCGGCCGCTGACTTTTCATAACTAAGAGGTACTGATATATGAAGAGTATTTGAGACAAGTGTTCGTATTAGGCACTTACGAGTCACACTGAAAGTTTACTTATGGTACTGAGTTCTCTAAGTAAATTTTCCAGATTTCAGCCCGACGCACAAAAAAAGGTTGATAAACTACCTACAAATGGTAAATATTCTGATCATAGTATGTAGATAATTTTCGAGCCTCACGAGACCCAAACAATTACAGTTTTAAAATCGGTAATTATTTTCAACTAAGGCAGAATCATTAATGTCAGTACCATTCGATTTCATTATTCTCCTGCTGTTGTTACTGCTGGTCTCAATGACTTTGTTGTTGTAGAATTGTATAATACTAGCTCACTGCTCTACTGCTGGCTAGTAGATTGTAAATATAGATCAGGGATCTCCTGTTACGTTATTTCCAACAAGTACGAGCAACTTTCCCATGAGTGCACAAGTAAATAAAGATGGAGTTAATTAATTCGGTGGACTTGCTGCGGTACCCACGAGAATCAGTGGGCAACGCTAAACAAAGATAAACAATAGTTGCAATTTCCAATACCATCAGAGAGGAAGAATACATACAACCGACTGATTGCATTTCGTACAGGCTGTAACTTGCGCACAAATTGATGTTTCACTTTATTTCCGCAATGTGAGTATTAGGGAAGTGACTGGCTTATGTACAGTTTGTGAAACTGTGACATTTAACTTATCAGAAAGGGTCAAAAGGATATACCGGCTTCATTCAACTATGGTAGTTCGATTTTGCTTTCGGCTATGGTTATTTTTAAATAAAACTAGTCACGGTTGCACAAATGTAATTTATTAGTTACAATAACGCTTTTAGTCCTGGGGCGGCATCATCAGATTACTTAGTGAAAGAAAACTGCAAATATACGTGGTTAACGGAATAAGACATGACCCTAATCTGACCAGTCGTGCATGCAAAATGACTGTATGAGTGCGTTAAGCCATGTTAGAATGTAGTGAGGGCTGAGCTACCTCCATCAACTGTCACTAAAATGCATACAAAATATGTCGTGATATGACATACAGTCGTCGGACGTATAAACGTAAGGTACCTGAACTAATGGTAAAATAAAATATTAAATAATAATGGAAAAACTGTTTTGACGCCATTGTACAACTGTAAAAAATGTTCAAATGTTTGTTAAGCTTATGGGACTCAGCTACAGGGTCATCAGTCCCTGAACTTACAAACTACTTAGCAACTACCTTATACTAAGGACGGCACAAATATCCATGCCCGAGGGGGGATTCGAACCCCCGACCGTAGTGGTCGTGCAGACCGTTACTGGAGCGCCTCAGTCCCCTCGGCCACCGCGGCCGGCGTACAACTGTACAGGAAAATAGAATGTATAATAATACCGGTTGGTATTGGATGGATAAAAGAATTAGATAGACAAAATATGAAACCAGATTGGCAGCCTACATTTATGGAAGTCCGCTTACCTACGGTGTGCACAGCACGGATCCATGCGTACAACCATATAGAACACGGTAAGCTCGTTACGCGGGCCCATGCAACAGAAGGTCGAAACAGAATGAGAAACTTTGACGGAGTTTGCAAGCTAATTTCGAGTGTTTTTACAAATTTCGCAAACTCGCCAGAAGGTATTCGCTGACACAAATTTCCTGTTGTCGCCGATACCAGTTTAAAATTAGTTTCTTTAAATCAATGATACTTCTTATCAGAGAGCCTCCGTTAAGCCATTCGTCGACAGAAAAAGACCTAGTAAACATAAAACAAATTAGGGTTAGTTATGCTTACAAACCATCGATAGTTGGCGTTGTACAAACAAATTTCCAACAAAGAAATTTAAAACGCTAAGAGGCTTTTTGGCCCCAGTGCCTAATTAGTAAAAGTCCGAAGCTGTTTATAAAGCACGACACGGAAGTCGTATTTTCAATATCGGTATATCCACAACGAACAACCACGCAGAGACAAGTACAGAAGCTCCGGTGTCTATAGCATTGTATCTGACGACTGCGATACATTGTATGTGGAACAGACGGGCGGTATTTTGAAACCCAAATTTAATGAGCACCTATGAAAGAAGATAGGCAAATTAAGTATCACTCAGCCTTTGCACAGTACTTGAAATGAAGTAGCTCTCAGCAACATACATTGAGAAAATCGCTCCAAAAGTAAAGAAGATGCTTTTGTAAGGAGATTTAAGTATCATCAAATTACTAAACAAAGCTGCAAAATGATCAGGTGATTAGTGAAAAATGGTGTTTTTGTGATGCAATCGTACCTACAATTATGTCACACCCACAAACTGCCCATTTCTCAAATCAGGTTATCACCATGTAAACATGAAGTAAAAGACACTAAACTCACTTTTGATGAACAAAATAATGTACGTAATGTGGATTATGAATATGTTACTTATGATCTTCGCGTTTTAGTTTCTTATACGTTTGTGTTGCCACTGGGGATAGTCACGCAGTAAATTAAATCGATTTGCCAAATTAAAAGGTTTCGTTCTTTACGACCTACACTGCTGCTTTGCTTTTGTACCAATACTTGCAATACTTGTCGGCGGTCGTTTGAACACCGTTTTCAATGGATCTAGCCTCAAAAGTAGATAGTGTTGGAACTGACGGTGAAAATGGATGTCTAAAACGTATTATATGTTTGGAATCATCGTAATCTAAATTTGAAACTTGGCATCCGAGGTTGTCTCACTTAAATTTGTCTCTGGAACATCTACGCAGGCCAAGAGCTTCTGATAGCAAATACTACCAGGTATCCCAAAACGTAAAAACCCCGTATTATTTTTATGTAATCAATAACATGGAAAATTATAGAAAGAATGGCGTCGGTTGCATAACAATAAGTCATTTAAATCCCAAAAAATTGCGAAGTGAATTTGGCGTTTGAAAGAAACGTAACGCGTAGGTAACAATCATCCCGAAACTCAAATGTAAACATCACGATTTCGGTAATCGTGTGTTAGCTGTGCGCTTCATTTATTTTAAGCGTCAACTTCGTGATTTTTCATGATACGAAAATGTTCAAATGTTTGTATAGCTTATGGGACTTAACTGCGCAGTCACCAGTCCCTAAACTTACAAACTACTTATGAACTAACTAGTACTAAGGACGGCACAAATATCCATGCCCGAGGGGGGATTCGAATCCCGACCGTAGGGGCCGTGTAGACCTTGACTGGAGTGCCTCAGTCCCCTCGGCCACCACGGCCGGCTTCATGATACGGATTGCCTGAAAAACAACATGGAATGTTCATAGAACATTTGTTTTTCCTTTTCCAATGTTCTCCTTTTCTTACATTCACAAGTTCCTGCCGTACGTTCATGCAAGTGAAAGTCATTTTTGAACATCTATTGGAGGTAATTTGAGTGAAAAGTTGAAGCGTCGCCCCCTACATACAGGGTGTATTAGAAAGGTGGCGCAAACTTACGCGGTTGAAAGTACACGATAATAGAAGCGAAAATATCCCCGTAAACATGGGTCCGCAAAAAATCCGTTTGCGACATAATCACGAATGTAGGGTTCCAAGCCTTACTGTAAACATCGTGCTAGTTAATACACATTAATTTGAAATGTAGACTTTACTATTAAGTTTTACATCGCATTTAATTCACATTTCACGTACAGGTTACGTGTTAAAGGAGGTGTTCGAAGTGTTTTTCTTAAACCTGGACGCAATACTGTGCTAGTCTCTGCAATGAATTTCCAATTCTTTCGAAAACCTCTGGATCATTTCGGAATTCTTAACAAGCGTTTACAACTCTCCGCTCTAGTTCTTCAACCGTGTTAACAGGTGTGTTGCACACTTCGATTTTGGTGACCTCAGACACAAAAATCCAAAGGATTTAGATCAGGTGATCTTGGAGGCCAAGGTACAGGTCCGCTTCGATCTACCCATCTTTGGCCGTATCTGCACGTTAGATGCCGTTTCACAGCAGCAGCAAAATATGCCAAAGCTCCATCTGACTAGGGCGTGGTTAGAATTAAGTCAGTGAAATGTGAACTAAATGAGATGTAAAAGCTAATAGTAAAGCCCAAATTTCAAATTAATGTATACTAACTACAATATGTACAATGATGTATGTGACGGTTGGGAACCATACATTCGTAATTATCTTCAAGCGGCTCGTTTCCGGACCCACGTTTACTGGGATATTTTTGTTTCTATTAGCGTGTACTTTCAACCGTGCAAGTTTTCACCATGCTTTTTGATACAGCCTGTATATATACTCATCTCAAGGTGCTTACTACCGACGAGAGTCAAAGTCTGAGAACGTCTTTTTGTGATCGCAGACTAGAATTAAAAATAAACAGATCAATAAAAAATTAAAAAAGAAAAATTGGAGAAAGAAAGAAAAATTTTGCTTTCTACAACACTTTTATTCGAAATTGCGTAAATAACGTTACGCTTCAAGTGATCTTGTTTTATGCAGAAGACGTAAGGAATGGGGTAAATCCTGTGGAAACTCATAATATTGCATAGAAATACAAGCTGAAAACAAGGTGTTGGCCCCGTACTGTTTTGTTTCATTCTTCTGTTGCTTTCCTCCTCCTTCAGTCTGTCCCTCAATCTTTCCTCCTCACTCTTTCCGTCTTCTCCTTTACCCCCCCCCCCTCTCCCCCCACCAGGCCATTCAATTCTCCTTGCTTCTCTACCTCCAGCGCCGTGTTAAATTTCCCTCTTTCTCATTTCCTCCTTTCGAGGCAAGCGATTACACGTTTAATTACCAGTAACATTTTCTGCAATATGTATTTATTCTAATCTTCCACAAATCCATCTCCACCTTTCCCCTCTCTTTGTCCACCACCTACTTCTCCTATTCGATCTCTCTGCCAATTTACTCGTTTCTCGTCTTTTTGTCAATATACTGTTTCCCTTATTTCGTTATATCTCTTACTCTCTGTTATGAAATATTACATACACTTGGCAAATTTCAATCGATCAAACAGTGTCGAAATCTATTGAAAGCTACCATTCGCCGTGCTCCATACGGTGGCTTGCAGAGTATAAAGGCCGGCCGCGTTGGCCGAGGAGACTGAGGCGCTCCAGTCACGGTCTGCACGGCCACTACGGTCGGGGGTTCGAATCCCCCCTCGGGCATGGATATTTGTGCCGTCCCAGTTCGTAAGTAGTACATAAGTAGTTTGTAAGTTTAGGGACTGATGACCCCGTAGTTAAGTCCCATAAGATTTACAAACATTTTTTAAAGTATAAAGACCTGCATGAAAACATACATTCTGCATATGTGGCAATTTCCACGGCTATCTGTCTAGCGGCGTCCAGTACATTAATCACAAACGAGAATTGGGTATACATCCTACACTCCACGCTCTCTTTTCCTGTGTCCGTCTCCCCCTGCCACTCTCCTTCCTACCTTTGTCTATAGTCTCACGCGTCCTCCCTCCCTCTCTCTCTCTCTCTCTCTCTCTCTCTCTCTCTCTCTCTCTCTCTCTCTCTCTCTCTCTCTCTGCCGGCCGCGGTGGCCGAGGAGGCTGAGGCGCTCCAGTCACGGTCTGCACGGCCACTACGGTCGGGGGGTTCGAATCCCTCCTCGGGCATGGATATTTGTGCCGTCCTAATTTGTAAGTAGTTCATAAGTGGTTTGTAAGTTTAGGGACTGATGACCCCGTAGTTAAGTACCATAGACTATACGAACATTTTGAATTCTCTCTCTCTCTCTCTCTCTGTGCATCCCTGCTCCATTATTTGCATCTCTCACTCGCACTCCCCATCTTTCGCCCCCCCCCCCCGCCTCTCTTTATCATTCGATTCTGCTTCGCCCTCCTATCATTCCTCCTCCTCCTCCCTCTCTATCTCAACATCATACTCTCCCTGTGCATCTCCTCCTTCCCCATCTGTACGTCAGTTTCCTCCGACTTCTCTATCTCTTACAACTGTGTTTAACCTATACACTTGTTTATTGTCATGTTGAAGCACATAAAACTACGAAAATTTTTGACCAAATCGTTTGAAATTTAGACAGAACGTTGAATTGTTGTACATCCAAATACTTAGAACCTCATTTATAATAAGTAATATACGAATTTATGGGGAAACTTCGTTCCAAAAATTTGAAGAACTTATATATACCGGGTGTACCATTTAACCTGACAAACCGAAATAACACTTAAAGTACACAAAAATGTTCGATACCCCAAATTAATATCGCCAAGGCCATACCATTCTAAAATTAACCCCTTTTAACCCGTTGAGAGGGAGGTAGGGTGCAACTCTTAAATCTTAAATAAAAACCCCACGTTTATTGCATATTCGGATTTCTCGACGTTTCAAAGCCATTGGTAAAAATCTTTCCGAGATTAACGGCTTTGCTCGAATGTTAATTCAATGCCTCTCGTTCAATATACTTGCTTTAATATATGTCGGCACAAAATATGTTTCTGGACATTCATTTATTATTTGACACTTACAGGGAGGTTAAAATCAGAGGAGATGGCGTTACTATGCAAAGCTTACCTGTCGATTGAAGCCAATCCGCCATCTTGCGGAGCCAAGAAAAGCTCCGTGTGGTTCTTGCCCTGTTAACTCTCATACATTTAAACAACTCATTTCTGAGTACATATTCGGTGTAGAATATTTATGTGGCCAGATACAGAGCTTCCAGATATCTAAACTATTTATTGTTAACGCAAAAGTCATTCGATAAGTATTACTTAGCCTACAAATCGTGATAATACCCAAATGCTTTACAAGAACTGAAATTGCCAGAACAAGAAATGCAGAACAAGATTTTTCCAATAATTACAGAATCAAACTGTACCATTTTCGTAAGTTCAATCATGAAGAGACGATTTTATGTTGAATACATGCGAAAAGTTTTTCTGTAGGTTCCACGTCGTTAAATATTCATAATGAAATTCTGTTCCACCAGGCCTTCGGAATTTCAAGGTAACTTATATCTCGTAAAAATGGAAATTAGAAGTCTTGAGGGAAAATACCGAAACGAACAGGAAGTATTTAGCAACAAAACTTTTCTGTGTAAAATAGCAGATGACTGTTGTTTTGCTTGCACATGCATAAGTAATGCAGGTTACCTTTTTTCACTTTACAAGATGTATCACGTTCAACTAAGGAAGCAATGAGTACACACTTGTCAGTCGTCACCACCAATGTAAAATGACATGTCGAGCAAACAGTAGGTATGTTTGATCGTGTGGCTATTTCCGCAACAGCTGTTAAAACTAACTATAATAGGTATTCCGTCTTGTGCTGATTTCAGGTAAGACATCTATTTAACACCATACGCGTTTCGCTTTTTCTTTTAAAACATCATCTGTGGTTGATATAAAAAAACAAATTACACAAATCTATGTATCATTTATATTCCACAGAAGGTGTTTTAAAATAAAAGCGAAACGCCTCTGATGTAAAATAGATGTCTTAATTGCAGTTAGCACAAGACGAAATACCTCTTATGTTAAATTTAGACCATTGGCATGGAATTCGTAACTGTAATATAAATTTAAGATTTAAGATGTAAATGTTGCCCCTTCGTCCTGCAGGGGCGAGGGTGGGTCAAGTTTTTGTCTGGTAGATCTCTTCTATGGAGATATTGATTTTAATTCTAGGACATGTTTGTGTATGATGCGTAGTTTTAGAGTTATTTTGATTTTTCAGGTTAAACGCGCCACTCACTGTATTGGTTGTACAATTTAAGGGAACATTTTTGGAGAAACAGCGATCGTTAATGAAATCCTATTTTCAAAAACACAGTCTCGATCACAAGAGAAATTTTTTTATTGTTGTTAGGCAACAGGTTTCAGTCAGCTTGTGAGGCCATATTGAAGCTAATGCAATACCATAATATTACAAATATTAAGGGGGATATAGAGAAGATGATGTGATAACCACTCTAACAGTAAAATAATAACAAAGTGACATGGGTATAACATTTCACTTTGTTATTATTTCACTGTTAGAGTTGTTACCATATGATCATATTCTGTATATCACTCTTAATATTTGTAATATTATTGTATTGCGTATGGCCTGAAGATGCTGTCAACACAAGCGGACTGAAACCTGTTTCCTAACAGCAATAATTCTCTTTTGATCGAGACTGTGTTTTTAAAAATACGGTATAGATATAAATTGAGGTGTTTGTGCCTATATTTCACTCTTCAGCCAAAACTACACATCGGAAACGAATAGTGTTTGTTTGTGGTTGTAGGTATCAGTCTCCCATTGTGCACTATGGTGGTAGAGGGTTGATAACGATAAGGGGATGGAAGATATGGGAGTTGAAAGTTACCGTCTTATATAAAATGCTGCGTGTGGGTGTCACTAATTTGCTCTTCAGCAAAAACTACACAATGGAAGACATTGTGGTTGAAAATCGTCAGATTATATAAAAATTGGACTAAAGACCTGCGATGACTTTTTAAAGAGGTTATATACAGTGAAACGTGATGCACATATTTCAGTTGCTTTTCTGCAACAAGCGTACGAGTAACGAAAAATTAGTGCATATTGCAGTTTGAAAAGTAAAACTACCAAGAAAGATACCAAAGCGTAAGAAAACAGCCCTGAAAAGTGAATCTACAGACGATAGAAACCTCAAATTTGTAGACGTTGTAGGCATAAGCGATTTTTCGATATTTCCATCCCGAGAAGGGGGGGGGGGGTGTAAAATTGACGATGTACGGTTTTTTGTAAATACGTTGCAACTGAGGCAATTTTGAAGCAAGACATACAAAACTTCTAATTTAGAGGTGTTGTTGGAATTTTAAACACACACATTAAATTTAACCCACAAACGGGTGAAATAAGGGAAATCTTTTAAGGGTGCTAATAAGACTATTTTGATGCTAGAAACGCGAATATTTGGGTTTGGAACCATGGTTAGAATTAAAGAAAAATGTGTTTCGGAATGTTTTGAGTTCTGACACCAATGGTGCAATAGGGAGTGTCAAGTCGTATCAAAATACTTGATTAGGAAAGCATTTTTAAAGCTGAATCTATGAACATTTATATTCAGAAGTAGAAACAACCAATGAAAACCATTGTTAGTAAGCGCTACACAAAAACTCTCCATTATTAGAATGCAAAGTTATATCAGCATTTAAAAGCCACTGGAGAAGATCGTTTGGAGATATTAACGGTTTTGCACATGCAAACATGTAAATTTTTATTAATATATAGATAGATGTCAGTTGCTGCTGTGCGTGAGGTTTTCTAAACTCATAAAATATGGCTACTGATCTACATTTGCATATAGACTACGCCCGTTATCCACAGTGGCGAAATCAACAGTGAGAAAAAAATCAGATCATTATGAGGATAATCGTAAAACTGAAAGATTCATAATAACGCCCACATGCCTATCCGACTGGCTATAAACACCTCATACCGGTGCCCCATTTGACTCTCCACCAACAGGTAGCCGCACACAAAAAGAAAAAAGAATCCCAGCAGATACAGTAGCACCTTCATGCTGGCTCACATATCCGGGGAGCTTAACGGATCGCAACGCAAGAATGCGCCGCGGAGAAATATGTTGAGCCTTCGCGAACCGCCGGAGCTGGGCAATGAAGTTTCATCGCGGCTGTGATGCTAGTGGACAGAAAATCCGAGGCTTTATCGGTGGGTGGGAATTAATTTATTACGCGGCGCCTAGCGGCCGCCTCCTTGTGTGGTGCGGTGGCAAGGACCGCGCGGTCGCGGAGCGGCAAATTGTCATACAAAATGCATGAGCGCCGGGACCGCGGCTCCATTTATCAGCGGCCGCTAACGGACGCTTTATATACTTTTTACGCACGTGCTCCACGAGATAAAAACTGATAAATTCCGCGGACAGCGGTGCGCCATATATCATCGCGAGGCCTCCGTTCCGTTCTCCACCTTCTGCAGAGCCGACACACGCCACCCGGCTGTTGGCTGGGCCATCATTAATTTGCCTCTGCAGACCGATTTCTGTACTCTCTTTTATCTCCAGGGAAAAAAAAGAAGAAAAAAAATAGAGGAAGAAGCAGCTCGACGTCAGCAGAGAATCTGTTATTCCGCACCTTCTACTCCCGTACCTGATCCTGCACGTATTATATCATGTCATACATACAGTGTGGGGGGATCAATATATTTGCTACCGGAAAACTGGGCAAGTAATCGCCTTGTTCGCTGATCTCCTGTCTGTATACGAGCGATGATCAGCGCCACGGGAGACGTGCAGGAAAGAGTACTCTGCAGTCGGGCTGGTCACTGCGTCCTCGGTGGCGAAGTGGTCAACGCGTCTGCCTAATAAGCAGGAGATCCCGGGTTAGAATCCCGGGGGCACATATTTTTATTCGCCGCCCTTTGGTATTCCATCTATACCTAGTACAGTGCTTTCATAAGCGATCGCAAATTGCGGTTTATGTCATGAATGAACGCTGTAACGTCGTCGCCGGCCGCGGTGGCCGAGGGGACTGAGGCGCTCCAGTCACGCTCTGCACGACCACTACGGTCGGGGGGTTAGAATCCCCCCTCGGGCATGGATATTTGTGCCGTCCTTAGTATTAAATAGTTCGTAAGTAGTTTGTAAGTTTAGGGACTGATGACCCCGTAGTTAAGTCCCATAAGCTATACAAACATTTGAATTTTTTGTAACGTCGTCAAAAATATATAATTGTATACAACCCGAGGCTGGGCTCCTGACGAAAATTGATTGTGTCCCGATGCCTCATGGTCTGTTCTCCCTGGTGCAGGAATACAGTATTGTGGCTGCGAGCATTACAGAACAAATAAGCTGTGGTAATAGGAAAGAGACAGCGTGGCGAATGGAGATTTGGGTGTGGCGGGAGACGTCCTCGATGGCGGAGTGGTCAACGCGTCAGCTTAGTAAGCAGGAGATCCCGGGTTTGAATCCCAGCCGGGCACAAATTTTCGTTCGCCGCCCTTTGGTATTCCATCTGAACCTAGTACAGTGATGCCATAAGTGATCGCAAATTGCGTTTTATTTCATAAATGAACGCTGTTACGTCGTCAAAAATATATAATTGCCACTTTCTTTGTTCATTCGAATAACACCTCCTGTATTGCCCCAACCGTAATAGATACAAAGATGCCGTTTTGACAGTGAATTGCAGGGGCAGCATGTACTTGAATACATGACAATTCAGGTTTGTGCTGTTTTTTATTACAGATATATGAGGCCATCTTTAATTTTTTTTTAACGCGTAACAACACACGGGAGTCAGATTGACTCCGCGTTGGTAGATACTCACGGTCACACATTGTCGTACTATGTTATCCTCAGTCTGCACATCTACATCTACATGGGATACTCTGCAAATCACATTTAAGTGCCTGGCAGAGGGTTCATCGAACCACAATTATACTATTTATCTCCCATTCGATTCTCGAATAGCGCGAGGGAAGAATGAACACCTGAATCTCTCTCTTCGAGTTCTGATTTCTCGTATTTTATTCTGATGATCATTTCTACCTATGTAAGTGGGAGTCAACAATATATTTTCGCATTCGGAGGAGAATGTTGGCGATTGGAGTTTCGTAAGTAGCCCACGCCGCAGCGATAAGCGCCGTTGTTGTAATGATTCCCATCCCAGATCCTGTATCATTTCCGTAACGCTGTCTCCCCCGTATCGTGACTATACGAAACGAGCTGCCCTTCATTGGACTCTTTCGATGTCCTCCGTCAAAGCCTTCTGATAAGGATCCCACACTGGGCAGCAATACTCCAAAAATGGACGGACAAACTTACTGTATGCAGTTTCTTTTGTAGTTCTGTTGCGTGTTTTAAGGGTTCTGCCAATAAAACGCAGTATCTGGTTCGCCTTTCCCACGATAATAACTACGTGTTCTTTCCAATTTAAATCTGAAGTAATAGTAATTCCTAGTTATTTTGTGGAGTTTACGGCCTTCACATTTGATTGATTTATCTTGTAAACAAAGTTTAACGGATTTCTTTTCGTACTCATGTGGACGACTTCACACTTCTCATTATTTAGAGTCAATTGCCAATTTTTACATCTTATTCAGATCGTTCTGCAGTTGCATAAATGAACGCTGTAACGTCGTCAAAAATATATAATTGTTGTATACAAGCCGAGGCTGTGCTCCTGACGACAATTAATAATGTCTCGATACCTCATGGTCTGTTCTCCCTGATGCGTGAATACAATATTGTGGCTGCGAGCATTACAGAAAAAAATAGGCTGTGATAATATGAAGAGACAGCGTGGCGAATGGAGATTTGGGTGTGACGAGAGACGCGCAGGGAAGAGTCCTCTGTAGTCGGGCTGCTCACTGTGTCCTCGGTGGCGGAGTGGTCAACGTGTCTGCCTAATAAGCAGGACATCCCGGGTTCGAATCCCGGCCGGGCACGAATTTTCATTCGCCGCCCTTTGGTATTCCATCTAAATCTAGTACAGTGATACCATAAGTGATCGCAAATTGCCATTTACTTCATAAATGAACGCTGTTACGTCGTCAAAAATATATAAGTGCCACATTCTTTGTTCATTCGAATAACACCTCTTGTATCGCTCCAACCGTAATAGATACAAACATGCCGTTTTGAAAGTGAATTGTAGGGGCAGGGAATACTTGAATACATGGCAATTCAGGTTTGTGCTGTTTTTCATTACAGAGATATGAGGCCATATTTAGATTTTTTTAACCCTTAACAACAGACGGGAGCCAGATTGACTCGGCATTGGTAGATACTCACGGTTACACATTGTCGTACTTCCGTTATCCTCACTGTGCTCTCAATAACTTTAAACGATTTTTTCCTCAATCGGCACGTGCAATGTCTAAACCACACACTCGTTTCTTTGTCAAATATTTGTTTTGGGATTTAGTGAAGCATATTTGATGTCAGCTTCACTCTACATCTGTTTTACTGTGAGACAAAACTGGTAAGCCTCTTTCTCTAAATTATGTATACGGGAAAAGTCTTTATTTACATAAACGCAACTGGAGTTCTTTATACCTTCTAATCTCGCTGTTAACAGGAAGGTTCTTGGCAAATAAGAGAAGCAAACACTATCCGGTGGAGAAAAGCTGGAAACTAGAAAATATTGCTGTGTATGCCCTAAAAACTGAAAAGAATGACCATCACATTACGCAGACGTTATAATCGTCCAGTCTGCACACAGTGATAATCAGTAATGTGAAACAGTGGTATATGAAGTAGCATAACTTTATTCTCTAAAAGAGCCATATTTTACATTATCTTTATCTGAAATTATAATGAAAAACGTTATCTATTTTATTTTCTAAGAAATGAATAAGTCGATTATTTAAGTAACTCTTTGAAAACTGTTTATTTATTTTTATAAGTCACCTAACAGTTTTTATGAATTCTTTGTGTTAAATATAACTCTGATGTATTGAAAATGTTGATTGCCATCCTAAATGGTTCAAAACCTCTTAATTACACATTAAGTCAAAAATAAATAAATAAAAATAAAAAATAAAAGTTGCGATAGAAAGAAGTAAATGACAAAGGAAATTATTTGGAGTCAGTTTGACTCCATGTCTCTGGTTATGTAACACAAATTCATGTTTGTAGTTACGGGTTAATGGAACAATATGTTAAATTTTAGTGTAACATTTTGGGCTTGAAAAGACGGTTTCTAATATGTGTATATCATAATATATAGGCGAATAGTTTTCGATACAAAGATATGTGTTTCCGTATCGTATTCGTCCATCGAAGCGGCGTTGTTTGTGTAAGGACGGATTCGCGACGTTTACGGTGCACTCTACACAACGGGAAATGTCGCATTGGGCAACGTCGCTTCGAAGGCCGAATACGATAGGAGAACATGTCCGTGTCTCAAAAACTATTCACCCAAATATTATGATATAGACATATTTGAAAACGTGTTTCTAAGCCCAAATTTAACATAGGGTTCTATTTAAAGGAAAAAAAAAGATGGCCTCATATCTCTGTAATAAAAAATAGCACAAACATGAAATGTGATGTAATCAAGTAGCTCCTGTTCCTCCAATACACTGTCCAAACGGCATCTTTGTATCTATTACGGTTGGGGAGATACAAGGGTTGTTATGACTTAGATGCCTAACCATATATATATATATATATATATATATATATATATATATATATATATATATATGGATATCTTGTACCTGTGATCCTGCGCTCAAACACTACGAGTAGTTCAGGCACTATTTACACAGAAAACATTTGGACATTTTGATGTATCGTTGTCATTATTGTTGTTTCTGGTTGGTGGCATAAAGAGTCCCTATGTATCTTAAGGGGAAGTTATGAGAAGTACCATAGTATATGTAGGATTTTTTCATTTTTTTTATTCAAGCTATTTTTTGATCATATAGCATTCCAGAGTAAGGTATTACTAATTTTCCTTGAATATGAGACCTACGATGTAAAAGCAAAAAACACAATGTAAATCTTTTGCTCAATACAAGTTGATTTGTATTTTAAATGAATCTGGTTTCAATACACTCATTGTGCGACCACATGTTAATTATTCCTTTTCTAGGATTTATGTTTTTATTTATTTATTTATTTATTTATTTATTTATTTTATTCAAGGGTCCATATAGACCCGCGATTCCGGTTATGTTCGTCAAAATAACGATTACTGTTAAGGGTTAAGAATGTGATGGCAGCTATGTTTCCATTTTATAGTACTGTTTTACTAATATGATTGAAATTACGCTTGTCTAATTCGTTTTAGAATCTCAAGATGGTCGATCGACAGCCGAAACTGCTTAAGGCTCGTATAGACGTATACAATCATTTTTCCTACGCTCTGTTTGCGAAGGAAAAGGAATGTAAGCAAATTACAAACATTGTTTTGATTATTATTGTGGAGGGTGGACTCTCAATGACACAACACTTTCGTGTGATACTTTTGTTTGGGAACTGGTGGTGTTAATCGGCATGCTACCATAAGTGCAGCACAGGTCGTGGTGCCTGACTGACGGCCCGCCGGCGCTGCCGCCTGCGGCAGAGAGGAGGCGCTGGAGGGCACTTGCCGCGTGACGTCAGCGGAGCGCGCCTGTCGGCAGCTAAGTGCCGCCGTCGGAGACCCGCACCTCCCAGCTTCAAGCCTCGCTCCGCACTACTCCACACAGTTTATAATAGCAGCGCAGTTTGTCTCATTCCGTGCCAGCACGTAGTGACCTTTACTCGCCTATGTCAACCCTTCCCCATTAATCCATTGCCGGCCGCGGTGGCCGAGGAGACTGAGGCGCTCCAGTCACGGTCTGCACGGCCACTACGGTCGGAGGTTCGAATCCCCCCATCGGGCCGTCTTTAGGATAAGCTAGTTGATAAGTAGTTTGTAAGTATAGGGACTGACGACCCCGTAGTTAAGTCCCATAAGCTATACAAACATTTGAACATTTAATCCATTAATAAGCAGGTTTCACTTAAACTACTGAAGCGATCGCGTAGCCGGCCGCGGTGGCCGAGGAGACTGAGGCGTTGCAGTCACGGTATGCACGGCCACTACGGTCGGGGGTTCGAAGCACCCCTCGGGCATGGATATTTGTGACGTCCTTATGATTAGCTAGTTCATAAGTAGTTTGTAAGTTTAGGAACTGATGACCCCGTAGTTAAGTCCCATAAGCTTAACAAACATTTGAACATTTTTTGAACGATCGCGTAGACCTTTTCCCTAAGCCAGTAAACGCCCCGAAGAATCCTCTTCTTACCGATTAATCAGCCTAACCCCGATGGTCAGAATGGTACTTGAATCCATCTTCGTCCGCCGTGTTTATAACCTCCGCCAAAAATACCTCCCTCTCAACTAATGTGGCTTTCGTCTCAAATTCTGCATAGATGACCAACTTCCCCATCTCAACCATGTCATCTGTGACTAATCCAACAAGCTCCAACCCTCCCTATACCCCTCAGATGGCCGGCCGCGGTGGCCGAGGGGACTGAGGCGCTCTAGTCACGGTCTACACGGCCACTACGGACGGGGGTTCGAATCCCCCCTCGGGCATGGATATTTGTGCCGTCCTTAGGATTAGCTAGTTCATAAGTAGTTTGTAAGTTTAGGGACTGATGACCCCGTAGTTAAGTCCCATAAGCTATACAAACATTTGAACATTTTTTGAACGTCTCAGATGATGATGAAACACGCTACAACCGTCTCCATTAGTACGCACTTCCCATCAGTTATATCCGACTGATGGCCTCCGTTCTAAGCGAACCGCTGTAGTGGGACAAGATAGCCGCACTACATTTTTCCTATGTCAGCCCTCTTTTGAATATATAAATAAAAAAATGAAAGAAAACGAACCTTTTATTTAGAAAGCATACATAGTTGATGTTTGTGTAAATATTGTTACTTTTTATAGTATGATTCTTAAAATGTTTTGTTTCTGTAGGTTTCATGTACGATCGAGGCGCCGCAATCAACAAGGGCAGCGTCGTCGTCGCCGCCGCAGCCAACATTACAGCAGACGGCCACTACTGAAATTTAACCGACAGCTACGGGGCTACGAATGCTGCTGCGCCTTCTTTATTGCCGCGCTTCAATCTTTTCAAAGAAGAAAAGAATATTAAATTTTTGTTAGTCTTATTTGAGATTCAGTCCAAGCTAGTTGTCCATGTTCACGTTTATTGTAAATGTGACGCTGTATTAACATGAAGAATGTGAAAAATATTTGTTGAAAGATATCTTGCATTTATGCGATTTATTTATGATCAAGAATATTTTACAGCAAGAGAAATTTGATTCTTGTGAAGAATCTCGACTTCTTACAGAAAACTATTTAATTCTGATTGAATCACTACTAATTAACTTCAATGTGAAACATTTGTATTTAGTATGATTGTGGAAAACCAGTGTTTAGAAGGCAGTGGATTATTAATATTTTTCAATACGGCTTAAGGACAGCAAATAGAAGTGCCAGTGTTTAATTTTGATGAAATTTTAGTAACGGCTACAGACTATTTTCCATGCCCCGCTCGTACAAGAACCTTATTTATTTTTGATGAACTATTTAAAGGAATTATTCCTACAAATTTTAATTTATGTTGTGGTGCGGGACACTTTGGGCGAAATATAGAGAGTTTACACGGTTAGCTTAGGACAGTTGGTGTTGCTAGGGAACTGTAAATAACTAATCAACAACGTCCTAGCAACTGATAAATCTTTTCTAGAGTCAGAATAATTTCATGATTAGAGACTAAAGAAGAACACGAATAACAATATTAAACATCGCAGTTATCTTGTCGCCCTTCTACCACACAGCGTTTACCATCTTACCGTTCGAATACCCCAATGCTACGCCCCGTAGCCACTCTTATTTCCACTATACCGATGATGCCCCGATTCCGCGCTCTCTCGTGTATCTTCTTCAGTATGCTGTCAACATCTCCTTCCTCTCCGTCAATCCTACACTCCTACCTCCTAACGTTCTCTCTAACCACACCTCAACAGTTTCAACTCCTAGACCGACCAATTGTACCTCTTCATCAACCTCAGTAAAACTCAGCCAATAGTTGTAAGAAAATTAAATATTCCACACCAAATATCGGTTGAAGAATGTCGGATACTGAAAAACTACTTCCACAGGCTGGAACGTACGGCCGCAGCGGAACAGCCGTGCGCACCAAGGCACCTTGCTGCGGTGCGCACTGCCGTTTGCTGTCGGAGTTTCGACTCCTCCCTCGGGCATGGGTGTTTCTGTTGTTCTTAGAATGAGTTATTTCAAGTAATTTGTAAATTTTAAGGACCGAGACCACTGCAGTTAGATCTCATAACTTTATAAACATTTTGACGTACGGCAGGGCTTATAAAAGTGACCACTACGCATATTCTAAATCGTAAACAAACATTTTCATCACAAACTTAATTTTTTTTTTCAATAACACCGTATATTTTTTCATGCAATCGATATCATGAAAAATCACAAAAAGGATGTGGTTGGTTGCATCCCAATACGTCAGTTAAATCCTGAGAAACTGGGAGGCGAATCTGACGCTTGAAATTCTAAACCTTCGCGCATCGGTTGCCTGCAATATTCGTCAGGCGGTTTTATCGCACACTGTAATTCGTGCAAGGATTGATCTGCTATGTACCGTGAAATGATTGGATCTACAGGTGGAACAAATTTACCGTGACACACGGGTTAGATATCAAAAAGTAGCGCACGTTTCAGTTCAACCGTGCTCAAAAAGATCCGAACAACCACTCCTGTAGGCTAAGTAAAATAATAATAATAATAATAATAATAATAATAATAATTACTACTAAGTAATTACGGGAGTGGTGCACTGACATTGTCTGAGTAAAGAAAAAGATTAACTATTTACTGAGAAATTAAAAACGTATTTATTACATCCCTTTAAGAAAATCAGAAATAAATGCAAGTTATGAAACTATGAAAATTTAAACAATCAAGGAAAAGATAGAGAGAGGGAGGGGGGTGAAGGATAAAATACATTCGTTAATAGTATCGCGCGCTGATACCTGAAATCACAAAGAAAAGAAAATAATAACAAACAAAAACTAGTTTGAGAGTGAGCAGGCGCGCCTACACGCGATCCTATCATTAAATTGAAATACCGGAAGAGAGGCTGTAGCCGTAATGTCAAAAATAACGTTGCACTGGTGTCAGTGTGAACTTAACCTAATGAAGAAATATTTTTAACGTTTCGTTGCGTGCGCACAAATACCCTTCGCTGCGTTGTCTGCCGGTGTCTGCTGCGGCTCTGATTTTTTTTTTTTTTACTTTATTTTTTTTTTTATTTTTTTTATGACAGCTGTACTGAATTAGCCAACACTTTCTATTGCTCTTGGTGAAGCCAAGGTTCGCTACTTTTCTTCCCTAGTCGATGCTATAATTGGCAGGGTACGCTAATTCTGTAAATTAGCGCACCAGAGGTCGCCACTCTAAATCGTCCGCAGATGTTTAACTAATAAAACTGTACACTGGAAGAGTGTCCACCGTTCTGTGATAGTACCTTAATCACTCGTAAAGCATGTAACCCAACATTTAGCACCGCCAAGTAAGCCGTTGAATGCAATTATGCGAAACCACAGCGAGTCGCTTAAGAAAACCACACAATCTTTTCGGCCCCGTGACCTCTACCTGACTATTCACAATCGTCCCATCACCGAGTGTACTACACTAAAAGTCGCGAGGGAGTGACCTTATATTCTATGGCGCCTCGCCGTCGGAAGTTACAGTCTTCCTTGGGGCATTCATGTGTGTGTATGTTGTCCTTAGTTAAACTTAGTTTAAGTAGTTTGTCGTCCTAGGGACTAGTAACCAAAGCCGTGAGTCCCATAGATTTACAAACATTTGAACACATGAAGGAACAAAGATGTTTAATGGTAAACCTAAATCGAAATTAACCTGGAGATCCAATCTACTCTCCATCGTAAAGTAAGTCTACACTCGACAGCCCGAACCTTGGGACTCGACTCCCGCACTGTCCTACCTACAAGACTATCATGACTATCATCTTTCTCACCCTCACCTATGCGAATACCGCTTCGAATTCTGCTCCCCCAACCTCTTACCAGTCCCATGAAATCCTGCACTCCCTTTTGCCTCCCACACCTGCCTCCCCTTTCTCAACCACTACATTCGCCAATTAATCAACTTCCCTCATCCCCTTACCATTACACATCTCCTGCGTCGCCCCTGTTTTTAGTTTGTAAACCTATCGGACCAAACTGCGTGGTCATCAGTCCGTAACTTAAAAACTACTTAAATCTAGGCAAACTAACCTAAGGACAAACACACACACCCATGCCGCAGGGAGGACTCGAACCTCCACGGCGAGCAACCGCGTACTCCGCAGCGAGACGCTTTAGACCGCTCGGCTACTCCACCGCGGCCGTCGCCCCTGTGTCATCCGTAAACTCGATTCCCCAACCTCCCCAATCGTGGATAATTTTGGACCACTGATGCACCTCTATGAATGTCTGCATCCTTCCCACGATCTCCACGCCTTTCATATCTTTTCTCATCTGTGTTTCACCCTTCCCTTCCTGACAGTGAACTAGCACCAGAAATATACTCTTCTTCCATCCCACTCTTACCTGAGTCGCTATTACCACATCTGAGTCCCTCCTGCAACTAACACACCCTGTCATCCTGCATCCCCTTCCCCAACCAACGACATGCCCCCCGGTTCCTCCATACAGTTACCAGAAGTCTCATGACATCAACCTACCCACTTTAATTTTGTGTGACCCAATCACTTTCACCTATCTTCTATCCACAATAAGCCATGTCCTTCAACGTTTTTGTTTCTAGAATATATGTCAACAATTATTAGTAATTCTGTTGGATTAAGAATAGCCGTGAAGCCACTGTCAGCCTGCCTCCACCATAACCTCTGAAGTGCTGAGGGCTGAAATTTGACACCAAATGTTGCATAATTTGCGGGGCCACCACGACGAGCACCACTAGTGCACGTTTGCAGCTGTGCCGGCACGTGTCAGTAGCCTTTAGTAGATGGTAGATGGTTGTCTCTGCAGCATTCTTTCCTCCACAGTAATCATACGAAAATGTCGACGCGCGGAAAACGGAACACGTGTTTGTTGGATCCAGGTAAATGATAAATCTACTAATTTAAATATTTAGTTATTTTTAAAAGTAAATATGCTTCCTATCAATTAAACTACTTAGAATATTTTGCCATAAGAACAAATTTTGTAAGGTTTTGTGTTCAGACGGGAGACAGATGTAAAATGGGTGGTGTTAATTTTAGGACATTGGGTATGGATAACTACTAACACGAAATTAGCTCATGGCTGTTGTATGTTGACTTATATAATAATTTTTCTTTCATATAGTATTTAAAGATTGATTTAAAGAGGTAGAAGAAAGAAGAAAATGAGGACTCTAATTCCTCTGAAGAGAATGACGACAATCAAACTTCAAGATTCATTCCTCAGCCAACCAAAAATGCGAACGACGAAAGCTGGTCACGAGCCTAAATTGCATCACAACACATATGAAAGGTGCAGATTCCAAGAATGTAGGAGCAAAACTAATGTTTCATGCTGTGAATGTAAGATGTTTCTATGCCTAACTCCAAAACGGAATCATTATGCTCAATATCATACAGATTAAAACAGATTTCTCAATGTGTAATGTTCACTATATTTGTATTTTTGAACACGTTAATAAAATGTATATCTTTAATTAGTGTATTCATTGAGTTCCGATGTCAGAAATTTGACTCCACCTTTTGTATCAAAATTATGCAACAAAGAATTTTTTCTTTAATTTTTCATTGTTATTTGTGAGAATCATAACACACTAAATGCCTTTCCAATGATTTTTTAAGAAAAAAAATTCCAAGGACTTAGGAGGTTAAGCGAAAGGAACTTAAATTACTTTTTAAATAAACAAATATCGATGGGACCTTGACGAGTTATTTGTGTGTGGGAGATTTCGAAATCCTAATTTATGTCAAATGTGTTGCTGAAATGAATATCCGAGTTACTCTACCTTAAATGGGCATGTAGTTTGAGTAGCTAGCAACAGCAAGCTCCTCGACAGTGGGACTTCAGTCAATGAGTCCCTAATATCTGCAATTACTTACTGTAGTGTTAATGGTTTACTGCACAAATGAAGACCCCTCGACAATGGGACTTCAGTCAATGAGTCCCTAATATCTGCAATTACTTACTGTAGTGTTAATGGTTTACTGCACAAATGAAGACCCATGGTATGACCTGTATGCTGAAAGCCACTTAAAAGGTTTTCTCTTGAATGTTTATACATCATAAATCACTTTAAGTTGCAATATAGGAACCCACATATATTTGGTGATTGAAATATGTTGTTTTTTGTCAGCAGAATACCATCGATGTTTGGTTATTAATGACACCTAAGGTAACATTGATTTGTGTGTCTGAATGATGATATATTTCTGTGTTAAGACGTTACCTATAATGAAGTTCGAGAAAAGGCTATGTGAAAGTGAAAAACTAATAATTCTTTAAAAAAGTCATCGAGTTGCTTGTACATTCGAGGTCATTAATTACTGGACAATGTATTTTTCCCATATTACAAGCCAGTTAACGGTCTTCTCACTATAAATAATACTGGCTTACTTTTTCTGTGGATTTAATTTAGGACCCCATTTATGCTGTTTTACCCTAAAGTGAATAAAATCGGAAAAGTTCTTTAAGTCAGGGCCGTGGGTAGATATATGAACGTTTCTCTTGTTCAATCCAATCTTGTAGGCTCCGCTTCATATGTAAACCGCCACAACTCCGAACTATACATTATTAACGAGGACAATTTTTAGTGCGTGATGTTTATTACATTACGTCTAAAAGTAGCTTCATCAGCAAATAGTATCAATGGAATTAATTGGAGTCGAATAATGAAGCACTGAAAATGATTTGTGCTCCGCTTTTGTTAACCTCCTATAATGAACAAATGAATACAAGTAATGATCTAATAGTCACAACACTTTTATGTTAAAATAATATACTTGTTAAATAATTGCTGTGATCATTGAGCTATTATTTCTGCTGAATGAAGAACTATTTTATACAAGCTTAGTTTCTGAACTATATGAGTTTTGCGGTGTTATACACTACTGACCATTAAAATAGCTACACCAAGAAGAAATGCAGATGATAAACGGGTATTCATTGGACAAATATATTACACTAGAACTGACATGTGATTATATTTTCACGCAGTTTCGGTGTGGCCTTGGCCTTGTGAGGCCAACTGTGGAGCTTCTTGATGGAGAAGTAGCGGTTCCGGTCACGAAAACTAACCTAAAATGTTCAAATGTTTGTAAATCTATCGGACCAAACTGCGTGGTCATCAGTCCGTAGCTTACAAACTATTTAAACTAAGGTAAACTAATCTAAGGACAAACACACACACCCACAGCGAGGCGCCTTAGACCGCTCGGCTACTCCACCGCGGCAAAACTGACCTAACGGGCGGGAGTACAGGCGTGCTGACCACGTTCCACTCCATACCGCATCCGTTGAAACCCTCAGACTATGGACGACACGGCGGCCTGTTAGTGCACAGTGGGCCTCTCAAGGTCAATCGGACGGAGTTTAGTTTTATCATCCAACAAGAATCAAATTCTAAACCAGCAGAAACAAACAAAAACAAATACCTTAGATACAAAAAACTTTGTAAATCGCGAGTAACTTTGGCAATATTTAAATCAACCGCGTATCGTCGTGGTAACGGCCTCTCCCTGTCGCGGGAGTCACACTAAATGTGTTTGAGTATGCAAAGACATAGACAAATTTTTCGTAGAAATGTTTGTATCTGGCTGGTAAGCGTACCCATATGACCGAAGTTTATTAAGTCAGCCGCTCAAGAAAAGAGGGGAATCAGGGTTCGAGTCCCGGTCTGGCACAAATTGTCATGTCGTAAAATGATTGTCCGACTCGACACGTGCAGCTGAAGTCGCAGTACTTAGCACAGTTTTGGAAAGTTAAATGGAACAAATTTGTCAATTTTTGAGTACACTGGACCCCCATACTTAATTGCATTACACGTTGAAGAAAGAATAGTCGTCGAGAACATCACATCAAAAATATAAAATTTATTTCACTTTCGATTGAGAAATACATACCTTACAAACGGTAATATCAGTTTATACTTAATGAATAATTCGTATCTTTTCTGTAATTTTTAGCGTCATTAGACGCATACCTTAGCAAATAGAGTCAATATTGTTGACGAGGTATTTGAATTGTTTTCATTAATTACACATACTTATAGGTTTGATCCGATTGCAATTTCTACTGCATCTCAAGACGTTGTTTTGTATGAAACTGGAATATAATTCTTTAGATATAGCAGAATAGATTTTCTGAAAAGCAGGAAAAAATGTGGGTATATCAAAGTTGTCACATTTTTGCACGTTTTGTAACATATCATTTTCCTCTTCCAAAATATGGAAACTCCAATGTAGTATGTTCCTGTAAGCATTTTATCCGCCTTATTGTATCTTTGAAAGTAAGTAAATGCGTGGATGCTTAGCCATCCTACTGAAGTTTGACCATCTATGTAGGCAGATACCATAGTATGTAAACATGTTTATAATTTCTCGTCTTTGGTATTTCTTCGTTGACAATCTCGGAGGCATGATATTAGGCCTCTTTATTATCCAAGAAATTGTCTTGCGTAAGATGACATAAAAGTTTTCTTGGTGTTACACCGCGTCATGATGTAAGAAGGCTATTACTTTAATAACTGACGTTTCTTCCAACGTTACAGTGGCCTTCACCCAGATGAAGGCCACTGTAACGTTGGCCGGAACGTCGGTTATTAAAGTAATAGCCTTCTTACATCATGACGCGGTACAACACCCAGAAAACTTTTATGTTATCTGACTCTCACAGCGAAAGCCTACGCAGTTATGTCTTGCGTAAGTTGCACATTTCGTATCATTAATCCTAATTTAAAATATTATTGCATTCAAAGAGAAAGACGTGGGTAGAAAATCCAAGAGATCAGTGTTTGACAGGATCCTGTCGAACTGTTTCAAAATCAGGTGTGAAGTAAAACATTCAAAGGGAGAAGGTCAAATTTCATAATCTCACACAGAAGATATGCAGATGTAATGTGAAATTGAGAGAAAAATCTCTAATGTCGACACCACGTATAAGTTACACTTAATCACCATCCTGCATTTTCATGTTCTACTACTACTGGAAAATCAGAGGCGTAGTTAAGATTTACAAATTGATGGCTTTGTTGTGTATTTTGCACATTGAATTACCAACGATACTCAAGAATGTGACCCTTTCAAAGGGAGAAGGATCGTGGTTCGCTCACGACGGGACACCAATTAGCTTTTTACGTGTCGTGCAACAATCGATCGTCGTGCAATATCATGGGTTATTGGTCTGGTCCAGGGGTTCCAGTAGTATAGCCTTTCCATTCATTGAATCTGAAAAAATTATAGGCCATCGTAGTACTTTTTTTTTCCTATAGTGACATTTAAAGCAAGGATGAAAGCTACTGACGTCACATGGGATGATCGCCAAAGCATGTGACATCAGAATGAAATCGAGAACATTTTAAAATGTGCGTTATTCACGGCGAAGAAGATCTGAATGCTGTACAGTAACTATGTGCGGAATTACTTATGGTATCGACTGTATTGTAATAGATCAACCCTCTGAGAACACATAAATATGATTGGAAATAGGGCAGATTGGCCCATATTTAAACATACGTACACCCTCTGGACATTGATTTGAAATATTTTTTCCTCTTGATTTCATTGATATTACCGCCTAGTGTAACAGGCTAAGCTATTTTGAAACACCCTGTATTTGTACAGGGACTACAACCACGATATTGCTATCACGGAATGCCCTCTGGGTACCCAAGAGTAAGAATGTTTATTCAGATAATGTAGCAAAGGGTTAAGCATCAGGAAGAATAAAATGGTACTTCGTAAACAAAAGAAACAGAAGAAGATATCGAGTTTTGTATTAGCGTCACAGTAAACTGTTTAAAACATTCCAAAAACCTAATTTGTGTTATAATGTAATCTTTTTTTCTTATTTGAACGAGCGTAATTAGAAAGGTTTAATTAAGGAGTATAAACTTAATTCTGCAGTGTTTTTAGAAGGCTGTGATTTTCAGCGGTATGAATACACGACATTTCTCGTCTAGGGTGGCAGTGAGGCGAGAAGGACAGTGGAAGGGAGTGAAAACGGTTAACGAGAACGGCTCTGTTCAAACAATGGGCGCGCAGCCCTGCAGCGAAGGACAAGATGGCGAAGTCACGTCTAAATACAGCGGCTTTCTTTTATTACTCTAGTTCTTTCCCTTCGGTGTTCACTATCCTTAGAAGCGTTAAGGGCAAGAAAAAGAAGTTCTTAAACATGGCACAATCACCTCATAATACAGTAGTGTGCAGAATTTAAGGACGAATGTAATTCAAATGCGATGTGTCGTTGCTAAGCAACACAGCTCATTAAGACTTTAAACACAGACGCACATTACTGTTACAGTGACAGAAAGAAATACGAAATGAGACGAACGGAAATGGCATATTTGTTCAAAGAAAATAATTATCGTCATTTTTGAACGACCCATGAACATTACAAAGTGTCGTAGGAGAAATAAGGCTATAATGACTTACTGGATTAAAATGACTAAGGTTGAAACTAATTGAGTGTCTTTACCGGCACTATGTTGGAACATGGCAACGATGAGCCAGCTTCCGGCTTGTCGATGTGAACGAAAACTTTCTAGGTAAGTCGCTATTTTTTTTTTTTTCATATATATTCATTACTTAGTGCTGTCGGTAATTACGTGTTGAGAAAGGAATATGTTATCCTGTAAAGCCCACTATTCGCTACGATTTGAGATGTAGGAGGCTCTGCCTCAGCACGCAGTAGGTATAGTAGAACATTTCTCGAATGAATCATTAAAGTCGTTTAAGCCTCAAAAGAACGTATAATTTTTTATTATGAGAAAATTACAGTACTTCAATTTACCCGATGTGTATTCTAGTTCAATTTCGTGTTCTCTTATATATTAATTGAGCTGTTTATTTTTGTAGTTGATTAAATTTAACAACAATAATTGCCCCTGCACGATACTTCGCGAAGAGTCATGTTAGAGTGAAGAACGTGCTGAAAGGAAACCAGCAAAGAGGTATCTTAAAAACTTTGCGTTGTCTGTAAGTAGATACAAATGATGAGAAATACTTTTTCAAATAATGAAGTTAGATTTTTGGATTAATGGATCCACATTTGAAATTCTGTTTTAATATCTGTACTTTTTGTGATACTGACTTAGTAATCTTTAACTGATATTGTTGAATAACTGTTCGTAAATAGTTGTTCGTTTGTTCTTAGCCACAAATCTACGGAATATATCAAATATCTAATTTACTGATGTTTTGAAATTCTTAGTTTCACTTACCTCACTGTATACTCATGTCATGACATTTTATGCAAGTTTCACAGCAATGAGAAAAATATATGACTTATATTAATTTAAAAAAAAATGTTACCTACATATCAGACCATACAGCGGAAGGAGACAAATGTGTTATCATGGTTTATGAAGCAATAATCTGTACATACAGGACGACATTTAATGAACAAAATGAAACAAAATGTAAATTAGTTTTAACCTACGGTGTGCACACACTTTATTCAAGATTTAAGAGTCACCTCAGATATTCGGATTTACGTTATGACACCTTCGAAATGCCTGTCTCCCGTGACATCATGTGGCGCAGATGAATAGCGATAATTTGCAGGAGCGGCTTAAGTGCCGAAACATCGACGGTGTCGATGACATTTTGAATGGCTGTTTTCAGCTTAGCAGTGGATTTGGGGTTCTTGCTGTATACGTTGTCTATAATACAGCTCCACAAAGACAAGTAACATGTTCTTAGACCCGGAGACAATGGCGGACAGCCGAGGCCCATGCCAGTGCCCTCTGGATGCCCGAGATGCGGTCGCCAAAGACTCCTCCACGACATCACTCACTCTCCTGCTTCGATGGGGTCGAGTTCTATGTTGCATGAACCACATCTTGTTAACGTCGTGGTCACTTTAGAGAATGGGGATGACATTATCTTCCAAAACCTCACGTAGCGTTCAGTAGTCACCGTTACATCAAGGAATATCGCACAGATTAGTCCGTGACTAGACACTGCACCCCACGGAGTCACCAGTTGAGGATGAAGAGACTTCCTCATCACGAAATGTGGATTCTCCGTCCCATCAAATGTGCTAATGGAAGGAAGGAAGCTTAGGGTTTAACGTCCCGTCGACAGCTTAGTCATTAGAGACGGAGCTAACGCTCGGGGTTTTGGGTAAGGATTGGGGAGGAAATCGGCGGTG
This sequence comes from Locusta migratoria, assembly GCA_026315105.1. NCBI lineage: Eukaryota > Metazoa > Arthropoda > Insecta > Orthoptera > Acrididae > Locusta > Locusta migratoria. The sequence goes on along the minus strand of CM048744.1, from coordinate 405,702,095 downwards.
CCCTTTGAAAGGAACCATTCCGACATTTGCCTGGAGTGGTTTAGGAAAATCACGGAAAACCTAAATCTGGATGGCCGGAGGTGGATTTGAACCACCATCCTCCCGAATACGAGTCCATTGCGTTACCACTGCGCCACCTCGCTCGGTGTGCCAATGCTTATTGATAAACGCTCAGGCCATCTTTACTATTACCTTTTCACGTAACAATGGCCGGCAATAACCAGGAGCGTGCGTATACGCATATTAACTCGCTCAGTGCTCCACGTCCAACCGTGCAGTTTCAATGTACTTACGCAAACCGTTCGGAAGTTGTACCCTTTTAATTTCAAATCTGTACATATAAAGTGGGTTGTGAGTGTGTGTGTGTGTGCGTGTATGTGTGTGTGTTTGTGTATGTGTGTGTTGGTATTGCCAACAAATGTATAGTTTTGTTCTAATCTTGATGAAAGTTTGCACACCATACCTTCAAACAAAGAGGAAGGTCGCTGTGGTGTAAGCAACACGTACAAAACAGAGTTTAGGGTATATTACATCAAAACAATGAAATGCGCAAAAAACAGCTGCACTACACGAGAGTGGAGTCTATATCTTCCGAAATAAGTTGTCCGATTTGAAACAAATTCGGTATATATATTCAATACTGTGAGTCAGTGGCGGATACATAATTTTGTTCTGGGAGAAGGGGCACAAGGCTGATGAGGGTGAACATGTCCTTAAAGGCGTTGTGAGACTAATTTTAAAATACTCTCTCGCTCTCGCTCTCGCTCTCTTTCTTTCACACACACACACACACACACACACACACACACACACACATATATATATATATATATATATATATATATATATATATATATATATATATATATAAAATATGCGGTAGGTCAACACAAGAAATGTTACACTTTCTGCGGAGCTATGAACATAGTTTATTGTATCATTTTCCAAAGAGTTACAGCACAAAGATATAGTTTTTTAAATGGAAAAATAGTTTTTTCTACCGTGCATTGGGTTCGTTGAAACCAGTTGCGTCCAAATCAATTTAAACTACATTCCTATCACTGTTAGTTTGGGAGCTACAACCCTTCAAAGTTTCAGGGGCAGGTACCACACGCTGTACATAATACATGACTGTGTGGTGGGTGATGGATGTTATGGTGGTGGGAAGTTGATTTACATGAGATGTTCAAATGTGTGTCCACGTTCCTCAATGTATAATGCAATGCGCCGTCGAAAGGATCAACTTTCCACCGCCATAACATCCATCACCCACCACACAGCCATATATTATGTACAGCGTGTGGTATCTGACCCTGAAACTTTGAAGGGTTGTGCTGTAACTCTTTGGAAAATGATATAATAAACTATGTTCATAGCTCCGCAGAAAGTGTAACATTTCTTGTATTGACCTACCGCATTAAAATTTCCCCGTCACCTATTAAATTATAAGTTACAGAGGCAAACACACCTAGTGAAACACCCTGTATATATTATAAATAAATTTTATTTGTCATTATCACATATAACTGATACAGGAAACACCCAAAATATGCTCTAAAGTCGCAGTCGTTTCTTACCAAAAACTTTTAATATACTTCCATCCAACTATTCCCCTTTTTAGTACTACTAACACATTGTATGTCTCTGTGTATTCTGGCGTCATTTATCGTTTCTGTGTATTCTGGCGTCATTTATCAATTTCCCAAATTACAAAAACATTGAATGATAAATCATTAAAAAACCATATGCGAATCCCTATACAGAGGAAGCCATGTGAAATTGGCATTGGTTTCTCCACATATGTACGACTTTCAATTAATTGTACTAAAAGATTGAATAAGACTGACCACTCGACTCAAACAATTGCACAATACGGTCGAAAAATAAGTTTTGTACAATGATGCCCACAAAATTATGATATTAAATGTGCCAAATGAATTAATCATGACTGTAAAAAATCCTAGGGCATATGGTTCACAAGTAATTAAAAAAATTCAAATGCTTGTAATCTGTATGTTTAAAGCGAGATTGTTGGACATCAACCTCATTCTGTTGAACGTCAGTAATTTCAGAATGATATTTTCACTCTGTAGCGGAGCGTGCGCTGGTATGAAACTTTCCGGGCGGATTAAAACTGTTTGCAGAGACCGGGTTTCGAACGTGGGACATTGTCTTTCGCAGGCAAGCACTCCACCAATAGAGCTATCCCGGCACGCTTCACTGTCTGTGCTCACAGCTTTCTTTGCTTCCGCTAGTACTTCGTCTCCTACTTTCCAAACTTCACAGAAGTTCTCCTGCGAATCTTGCAGGAATATTACTCCTGGAAAAAAGGATTTGGTGGAGACATCACTTAGCCATAGCTTGAATGGTGTTTCCAGAATGAAACTTTTACTATGCAGTGGAGTGAGCCCTGATACGAAACTTTCGTGGCGTATTAAAACTGTCTGCTGGAACCGGGATTGCCGGCCGCGGTGGCCGAGGAGACTGAGGGGCTCCAGTCACGGTCTGCACGGCCACTACGGTCGGGGGTTCGAATCCCCCCCTCGGGCATGGATATTTGTGCCGTCTTTAGTCTTAGCTAGTTCATAAGTAGTTTGTACGCTTAGGGACTGATGACCCCGTAGTTAGGTCCCATAAGTTGTACAAAAATTTGAACATTTGAACCGGGATTCTAACCTGAAACCTTTGCCTCTCGCAGAACTTCTATGAAGTATGGAAACTAGGAGGCGAATTACTGGCGGAAGTATAGCTTTTTAAACGGACTGTGAAGCGTACCGGGATAGCTCAGTTGGTAGTGCTCTTGCCCGCGAAAGGCAAAGGTACCAGTTTCGAATCCCGGTTCCGACACACAGTTTTAATAAGGCGGGAAAGTGTCAGTCTGAAGTGCGCGCTACGTAACTTTCGCCGCGTGCCGCCATGCGGCGTTCTCAAGACGTCAGCCATGAGCGCCTTCTGCAGCAATGCCGCTCGTGGCTACCACTGAACTGTATCCGAGTACTTGGCAATAGGACAGGCCTCTACCTAGTTAAACTACGTATCAGCATTACACTAGTCTGCAGTCATGAAACTTATAAAAGTTAAGTATTGTAATATTTCTTCTAAATATATATGTTGTACTAATCTAGCTTAGTGTTTCTAGTTTCTGCTGTCCCACTGGCTGGTCATCTCAGACTCTGCACCCGCACACGCGTGCATCCTATTTCCCTGTGTCGGTCTCTCTCTACTCAGCCACTGACACCTAGAACAACCGAGACAAAAAAAAAAAAAAAAAATCAGTAATATGGCTCCTGACCTTCAATTTCGTAGACTTTATTTAAAAAAAAAATCAAGGAAGTATTTCGTTCCGAATATACTGCAGACTCCAGCAGTTACTCTAAACAGCTGCAGGAACTCTTCTGTTCTGGAGGAAAGTTCTTATTACATATTTCAATATTTTTTCGTCACAATAATTTTGTCCTACCACGAACGCCAAGCAGGCTTTGACACGTCTGTCTTCGCGCTCTCTTGCCATTAATCAAGGAATCTTTCCAGGGAGGGGGAGGGGAGACACATTGCTGGCAGTGAAAATGTTCAAATGTTTGTAAATCTATCGGACCAAACTGCGTGGTCATCAGTCCGTAGCTTACAAACTACTTAAACTAAGAACAAACCACACACACCCATGCCCCAGGGAGGACTCAAACCTCCGACGGAGAGCAACCACGAGCTCCGCAGCGAGGCGCCTTAGATCGCTCGGCTACTCAACCGCGGCTGCTGACAGTGACCGCGGTCTAGAAGCGTGAGATCTCGCTTTCACCCGCGCTCACATCAGCACATTAGCCCACCGTAGCCTTAGAAGCATCAAAAATGTCCCTGATGTGTCAGGGCAACAGAACGCACTGGCTATCGAGCAGAACGAGCATTCTCTTCCTATCCCCCTGCCATTGTGCAGCGTGCGATTTCGTAACTTCCGGTCCTGCAAAGTATGTATGCAATTCAATTAATTGTCCAATGTAGGTCTCTTCTTGGCTATTGCATAACGTTGCGCGCATCTGATCCCGTCTTGGACAGGGGTCGAAAAACTGCTGGCTTTCGGGCAGCATTCTCTGTGGTTCTGAACGCTCCCCGTTTATGCTAAACAATGCTGCGAGAAGCACCATATTCCTAGGCCTTACCACGCTCCATCCTTTCCCGTACAGTTGCAGTTCTACAGGTAACAGCACCTCGTCCGAGAAATTAAAAGCAAATATAATATGTACATTTTATAATTTTTTGTCTTGAAATAGAAAAATAGTCTTGAGCCGCCGATACTATTTCTGCGACACATTACTGTAGAAAGTAGTTGCCGGCCGCGGTGGCCGAGGAGGCTGAGGAGCTCCAGTCACGGTCTGCACGGCCACTACGGTCGGTGGTTCGAATCCCCCCTCGGTCATGTATATTTGTGTGCCGTCTTTAGTATAAGGTTGTTGATAAGTAGTTTGTAAATTTAGGGACTGATAACCCCGTAGTTAAGTCCCATAAGCTTAACACACATTTTAACATTTTGAGAAAGTAGTTCGGATGAACATAAAGAGGTACAAAATTTTTTTTGCATAACACTGAGTTCATATACACATTACTGATTCGCCAACGGGGAATTACAATGTGATGAAAATGGACAAATGTTGGGTATCAGAGTCTATTGTCTTTATGGAGAGCCTTTTTCTGTTTGCTCTTCGCGGACATAGTGGCATAATTCGTCGTTGAATTTAACAGTGACCATTAGTGTACCGTGTGTCTATGCCATTCCATTTGAATGTGGATTGTCAAATGTTGAACAGACTATATGAGCGGTTAAAGTAAGATTTGTAATGTGTGCTACACACAGTTAATGTAAGGAAATAAATCGGCTTTCGCCTTTCCTGTGAGACGTCGGTATTATGCTGGAGAAGTCAATAACTGGGATGGTGTAATAAGCGATACACTCGAGAATAGTTTTGGATAGTTAGATCGTGCAATGGAGGCTTCCAGTAAAATTAAGTATTTAATATTTATTTTCCGTTTACTTGGTCGCAGAATCGTTTCCTTTACTCATCTGTTAATATCTGTAGGCTGCGATGCAGTAATATACCAATATCAACATTCCTATCTGGATCGTTATTAAACATATTTGACCACCAGTATCGAGATATGGATACTTTTTTATTTTTATTTTTATTTATTTATTTATTTATTTTTTGTTGTTGTTGTTGAATTTTACCTGTAATTTCTTATGCACCATTTTAAGTAATACTCTGACTTCAATTAGTTAATCTGTGTAATTTTTTGACTTCAAATTTTTTCATATATAAGTTGTCATACACCAAAGAGTACGTATTACCTGTGAAGTTAGCGTTACGCTGCCATTAGTAGTGGGCAGACAGTTTGTATTAACAATCCGCCAGTGAGAGTTCGTAGCAGAGTTTGGTTGGTAACTTTGGCACCCACACTCAACGTTGCATGTCGGTGTGATAAGTTTTGTATGGTCGAAAGCTTTCCCAGTAGCAGAGGCAATTGAATCTTTTGTTCCAAGAATAATTGTATCTGTTAGACTGAAGTGAAAAATAAGGGAAATCGATATGTATTTATTACTTTGTAATAAATTATGTAGGGACTGATGACCCCGTAGTTAAGTCCCTTAAGCTTAACAAACATTTGAACATTTTTTTTTGAATAAATTATAGTATAGTACGATGATTGTTGAAGTAGGTACTAGTCGTTTTCTCATTAATGAAGTTATTTCCTTGAATAGATTCAAATTTTGATTACACCTACAGCCACTGACCAGTTCCCCATCCTTTCATTAATTTTGAAGAACAATTTTGAATGAAGTAAAATTCTCTGTATAATCTGTATATGTAGTATGGTAATGGAAGTTACAAATTTATAGATTGAAAAGAATAGTAATGAACGTGTAATTTTGATGAGATCTATTTGCATCAGTAATGAGCGCCAAGACTCAAGATTCAAGCTTAGGTAGCCAAAGTAAAAATTATTCAGAATAGAGTTCTTGAGCCGGCCGCGGTGGCCGAGGGGACTGCGGCGCGCATGTCACGGTCCTCACGGTCACTACGGTCGGGGGTTCGAATGCCCCCTGGGGGCATAGATATTTGTGCCGTTCTTAGTGTTAGCTAGTTCATGAGTAGTTTGTACGTTTAGGGACTGATGGCCCCGTAGTTATGTCCCATAAGCTATACAAACATTTTTATTGAAAAAAAGAGTTCTTAAGTCAATTAATAAAGGTAATGAGTGCAGGAAGAGGTATTTGTCTTCATCTCCACATAAGAACGGCAACCTACAACTGTCTGAATCTGCTTACTGTATCCATCTCTTGGTCTTCCTCTGCGATTTTTACCCCACACACTTCCCGGTAACGCTAATTTCACAATTCCTTGATGTCTAAGAATGTGTCCTACCAATCTATCCCTTCTTTTAGTCAAGGTATGCCAGAAATTTCTTTTCTCCCTAGTTCTGTTCAGTACCTCCTCATTAGTTACGCGATCTACCCACCTAATCTTCAGCATTCTTCTGTAGCACCATATTTCAAAAGCCTCTATCCTCTTCCTGTCCGCACAGTTTATGTCTCACTCCCATACAAGGCAACACTCCATACAAATGCCTTCAGAAAGGACTTACTTAGGCTTAAATCAATATTCGATGATAAAATATTTCTCTATTTCAAAAACGCTTTTCTACCCATTACCATTCTGCATTTTATATCCTCTGTACTGTGACCATCATTTGGTATTTTACTGCCCAAGTAACAAAACTCATCTACTTCCTTTATTTCTTCGTTTCCCAATCTAATTCCTTCAGCATCACCTGATTTTCTTACACTGCACTCCATTACCCTAGTTTTGCTCTTGTTAATGTCCATCTTATATGCACCTTTCAGCACACTGTCCATTCCGTTCAATTGCTCTTCCAGGTCCTTTGCTGTATCTGACATAATTACTATGTCGTCGGCAAAACGCAATGTTTTTAATTCTTCACCCTGAACTTTAATTCCTTCTCCAAATTTCTCCTTGCTTTCCTTTATGGCTTGCTAAATGTACAAATTGAATAACAATGGAGAAAGACTACAACCCTGTGTTACTCCCTTTACAACCACTGCATCCCTTTCATGCCCCATCAATTCTGATAACCGCTGTCTGGTTTTTGAACAAGTTGTAAATAACCTTGCGCTCCCTATATTTTACTCCTGATTGCTTCAGAACTTGAAAGAGTTTATTCCAATCAACATTGTCAAAAGCCTTCTCCAAATCTACAAAAGCTAGAAAGGTAGGTTTGCCTTTTCTATCTTCTAGGATAAGCCGTAAAGTGAGTATTGCCTCCCGTGTTCCTACATTTCTCCTGAACCCAAACTGATCTTCCCCGAGGTCGGCTTCTACCAGCTTTTCCATCCTTCTGTATATAATTCGTGTTAATATTTTGCAACCATGACTTATTAAACTGATGCTTCTGTAGTTTTCATACCTGTCTGCACCTGCTTTCTTTGGAATGGGGATTATAACATTTTTCTTAAAGTCTGAGGGTACTTCGCCTGTCTCATACATCTTACACACCAGGTGAAACAGGTTTGTCATGGCTGGTTCTCCCAGAGACTTCAGTAGCTCTGAGGGATTATCATCTACTCCAGGGGTCTTGTTTCGACTTAGGTCTTTCAGGGCTCTGTCAAATTCTTCTCTCAGTACAGTATCTCCTATTTCGTCTTCATCTACATCCTCTTCCCTTCCTACAATATTGTCTCGAAGTTCATTTCCTTTGTAGAGGCCCTCTATATACTCTTTCCACCTTTCCCTTCTTTGCTGCGAATTGGTTTTCCATCAGTGTCCTTGATATTAATAGAGCTGTTTTTCTTATCTCCAAATGTTTCTTTTATTTTCCTGTAGGCTGTATCTATTTTTCCTCTATTTATACATTCTTCTACATCCTTGCATTTGCCTTCTAGCCACTCCTGCTTAGCAATTTTGCACTTCTTGTCAATCTCATTTCCTAGTCGTCTGTACTCCATTTTGCCTGTTTCATTTACTGAATTCTTATACTTTCTCCTTTCATCGATTAAATTTAGTATCTCCTGTGATATCCAAGGATTTTTTGTAGGTTTTGCCTTCCTACCTATTTTGTCCTCTGCTACCTTCACTATTTCATCTCTCAATTTTACCCATTCCTCCTCTACTGTTTTATTTTCCCCTGTTTCTGTCAATTGTTGCCTAAAGCTCCCTCTGAAATTCTTAAGTACCTCAGGTTTCTTCAATTTATCCAGGTCCCATCTCCTTATTTTCCAACCTTTTTGTAGTTTCTTCAGTTTCAGCCTACAGTTCATAACCAACAAGTTATGGTCAGAGTCTATATCTGCCCCTGGGTATGTCTTACACTGTAAAACCTGGTTCCGAAATCTATGTCTTACCATTATAAAATCTATCTGGTATCTCCCGGTGTCTCCTGGTCTCTTCCACGTATACAACCTTCTTTTGTGATTCTTGAACCAGGTGTTTGTTATAAATAAATTATATTCCGTGCAAAATTCTACCAGGCGGCTTCCTCTTTCATTCCTTTTGCCCAGACCATATTCACCTACTATCTTCCCTTCCTTGTCCTACTACCGAATTCCAGTCTCCCATTACAAGTAAGTTTTCCTCTCCGTTAATTGTATGAATAATTTCCTTTAGCTCCTCATATATTTCTTCGATTTCCTCATCATCGGCAGAGCTAGTTGGCATATAAACTTGTACTACTGTTGTCGGTGTTGGCTTCGTATCTATCTTGACAATGATAATGCGATCACTGTGCTGGTCATAGTAGTTTACCCGCATTCCTGTTTTCTTATTCATTATCAATCCTACTCCTGTGATACCCCCAATCGATTTTGTATTTATAATCCTGTACTCACCTGTCCAGAAATCCTGTTCATCCTGCCACCGAACTTCACTAATCCCCACTATATCTAACTTCAACCTATCCATTTCCCTTTTTAAATTTTCTAATTTTCCTACTCTATTAAGGGATCTAACATTCCACACTCCGACCCGTACAGTGCCAGTATTGTCTTTCCTGATGATCACATCCTCCTGAGTAGTCCCCGCCCTGAGATCCGAATGGGGGACTATTTTACCTCCGGAATATTTTACCCGAGAGGATGCCATCATCATATGTTCATACAGTAGAGCTGCATGTCCTCGGGAAAGGTAACGGCTGTAGTTTCCCCTTGCTTTCAGCCGTTCGCACTAGCTGTGTGGCAAAGCCACATTAGCTGATGTTACAAGGCCAGCTCAGCCAATCATCCAGACTGTTGCCCCTGTAACTACTGAAAAGGCTGCTGCCTCTCTTCAGGAACCACACGTTTGTCTGGCCTCTCCACAGATACCCCTCCGCTGTGGTTGCACCTACGGTACGGCTATCTGTATCGTTGAGGCACGCAAGCCACCCCACCTCGGCAATATCTGTGGTTCAAGGGAGTGGCACATGTATATATGCAAAGATAAATGTTAAGATTAAAAAGAAAATTAACTGTTTTACCTGGTTAACCCCAAAACTATTCCTTTCCCATACTCTTATTTCATCAGCTAGAACTAGAGCTGATTCTTGAGGCTGTTTCTGGCACTTTGAGCAAAGACCAGTTTGTGTCTCTTCATCACAAACAGCAAAATTCACAGTAGAAAAATATTGGGAAATTGTGCTCTTTTTGCTCATGTCAGACATTTTTGTTGGAAGATAAATGCTACACTTCCTTGGCATTGTACTGTACCATGATTCAACATGAAAGAGTATTAAATTGCATTCTGTTGTGTTCTGTTAAAGACAATCAGATTTAGACAGTGTAGCGATTATTGTGAAATGCACGTTGCCACGTTCAGTGACACTGATGATTAACTTATTTTGAGCATTTTAAGAGAAGTTTTATTTCACGTAAACTGGTAAAAAATTACAGTAATGAGTAGGTACTTTCTTTTCTTGGCTCTCGTAGTTCAATTGTTTGAGAACCTGGTCAGCACTGTAATATATACGTTGTAATTTTTGAAAGAACTTCAGCAGACATTTCGTATCAAATATACAGGATTAATATTGAGTCAGATTACGAGTTTAATAACAGATTTATCATTAACAGCATTGTTTGCAATCACAATGTTATCTGTTGCTCGCGCAATGGTTACACAGACACCCACCCACAGAAGTATACAGGGCTTAATGGCAGATGCGTTTAATTTCTTTGAGAAACAGAAACGCACGAATATTCATTGATTAATAAGTTCATTTCATAAACATACCTTCATATGATTTTATTGAAAAGTTCGATCAGTAACAGTCATTTCACACATGACCAGTGACGCATTCTTATTGAAATACCGACACAATTTTTTTTCCGTTACAACCAAGCACAGGCACTTTTTTTTTTTCATCCATAGTTTCGCCTTGGTTGCACACTGGTAGAGTGCCAGACTACAAATCCAAAGGTCAAGGGTTCGATCCCCGCCGGGTCCTAGGATTTTTATCTGTCAGTTTCCACTTGTTTCACCTCTGGCAGTATTGCTCATGTGAAAAATACCGAGTAGCACCGTGGTTCGGAACCCACGTTAAACTGTAGGTCCCCCTATAACTGGGTGGGTATGTCAGTTCGAAGGTCGGAGGAAGGCAACGGCATACCACCTCCAACAGGACCATGCCTAGTAAAGCACTGTGGTGTTCAAACCAATCTTCGGATTGTTCACTGCTTTACCTTTAATTTCAAATATGTGTCCACTGGATATGAAACTAGACAAATACAATTGACTGAAACTTGCTCGGTTCCACTACACCAGTCACAGACGTGACCTTTGTTGCTAGTCACTGTTACATTTATTATTTACTACTTTTAGTTTTCCTTATAGCTAGTATATTTTGAAAAATGTTACATATCTGTGATTCATTGAGCAAAGGCTTTTGATTATAAGAGTTACGGGACGGATTATACATGTTAATGCAATCGTTAATACAACCTATTGTTCTATGAAAACAAAACGAGGTCGGTCACGTATTCGCTGTATAAATCTCCTACCAAAGACGGGTGAAATGGGTAATTTGCACTCCATTTTAAACAAAAGCACGTCTATTACGCACTTTATTGCGTCATGTTGCTGGACTATGTATTTTACAGTGATATAATTTTGCAGATAAATTCAGTGATATATGTAGAAACTGTCAGCGAAGTATGTTGTGAACAGGGATGAGATTAAAAACGTAATAAATCAAAACGTATTACGCTGAAGATGCTGCCAGCGAAACATTGCCAACCCCTTGATGTTTCCTTCTTTCGACAATATAATATCGGATGCCGTTCTGTGATTTTGCAAGACTACGAAGTGCCAAACCACAAGTGAAGGTACATGGTCGTTATTTAATCTGCACATACGTATAAGCCCATGTTGCAATATGCTTGGCGCAAGCCAGGGTTTGACATTGATATACCCACATCGCATTTCAAAATGTAATTAGTCTGGCTTTTGATTCTGGACTGCATTATTGCTAAAGTTATTTGGAATGTGATAACGTGGCTTTAGTGAGGTGTACACATTGTTCTCACCCACCTTGTTTTAACCACTTCATCTAAGTCCCACATCTGCACTTTGAGGACTAATATAAGCTCTTTCATGTGTGTGGTACTGCTGTATATGTGTGTTTTGCGCTATTGTAAGTACTTTAAGCAAAGAGTGTTTGGTGCTGCTGATTGAATATGTAATGATACACTGACGCTGTTAAATTACATATACTTTCTTTCCTGTGGGACTGATACCTTGTTACTTTGTCTCTCTTTTAAAATGTCACGTTTTTCAAGCGTTCAAGGTCACAGGAGTCCATCGTCAGTAGATGATTTTTTACGTATAGTTAATATTTTTACAAATACATAAATAAATCTATACAGTCCTCAGGATTAAACCGATCCCCAATAAACAAAGAATCACCAAGCTTCAGAAAGTCTACAAGCTAACATGGAAGCATTACAATATGAGTGCATTTCCACATACGCAAAATTAAGACACTATAGAACAGTAATTCTTCCAGAAGCCATCTATGCAGCTGAAAAAATGGTGATTTATGCTCATTCTAAAATTACACAAAGAAGGAAAGGAAAATTCCCAGGAAGATTAACGGTGTAATCAACAAAAACGGCATTCGGATGAAGAGACCACAAAACTGACTCTATAGCAAGATCAACACAGTAGCAGATGATGACAGAAAACGCCGAGCCACGTTTTATCTACATAATGGAAGATATTAATACAACATAATAAAAAAGAGTAAATGCGGCACAGAATGGCTCAAAGAAGTCCAGAGGGATCTACAGCAGATGAATATAAAAAATCTCGTAGAGCGCACTGAGTGCCAAAATAAAATCACAAGGGTGAAGTTTGAAGATGGAACATCGCGCCAGCCTGGTAAAAAATGGACAGAGGAACGAAAAAACAAGCATTCTGAGAGGATTAAGAGTTTGGGAAGGAAAGAAGAAAAACACCGGAAGATGAAATTGTGTATTCAAGTTCAATCGCTCTCCTAAAGGTGAACAATCGTTTACATAAATTAAATAAAAATTTAATAAATACAAAAATATAAATGAATGCCAATGTAAGGACACCTTTTATTACACTGACATGGTCCACGTAATTACGCAATTTCGTATTTACGATCTATGGAACAATCATTAATCTAATCTGATACGACGTGATAATTCCATTTTCAACGCAAACAACAGTGTACTTATTGCTAAATACAAATGAAGTACTTTTATATAAAATCTTAGAAAGAAAAAAGATACGATTCTCAAATGAACAACAAAGTACAATAAAATACGTATGTTGCTAAATTGTTTGCGTTTATAATTTCTCCTAAGTCCAAAAATGTGGTTTCCAGTGTGGAAATTAGAAACTTTGCGCTACTTTGTAGTGCATCTTCTCAAAAACAAAAATTGTTTGTAGAGCTTATGGGACTCAACTACGGGATCATCAGTCCCTAAACCTACAAACTACAAATGAACTAGCTTATTCTAAGGATGGCACAAACATCCATCCCACACACTTCCTCCTAAAGCTAAGTTGACAATTCCTTAATGTCTCAGAATGTGTCCTACCAATCTATCCCTTCTCTTAGAAAGGATATGCCAGAAACTCCTTTTCTCCCCAATTCGGTTAAGAACCTCCTCATTAGTTACGTGATCTACCCATCTAATTTTCATCATTCGTCAGTAGCAGCATATTTCAAAAGTTTCTATAATCTTTTTGTCTGAACTCCTTATCCTCCACGTTTCACTCCCAAACAATGCTACACTCCAGACATATGCTTTCAGAAAGGACTTCCTAACATTTCAATTAATATTGGATGCTAACAAGTTTCGCTTCTTTAGAAACGCCTTTCTTCCCACAGCCATTCTTCATTTTCTATCTTCTTTACTTCGGCCATCAGAAGTTCTCTTGCTACCCTAATAAAAAAATTCATCTACTTCTTCTATCGTCTCATTACCTAATCTAATTCCGTCAGCATCACATAATTTTCTGACATCACATTCCATTACCTTCGTTTTACTCTTGTTAATGTTCATCTTATATCTACCTTTCAAGACACTGTCCAGACCATTCAATTGCTCTTCCAGATCTTTTTCGGCCTCTGACAAAATTATCATGTCATCGTCAAACCGCAAGGTTTTTATTTCTTCTCCTTGAACTTTAATTTCCTCTCCTTGCATTCCGTTACTGATTGCTCAATGTGCAGATTGAACATCATCGGGGAAGGGCTACAACCTTGTCTAACTCCCTTCCCAACCTTTGCGTTCCTTTCTTGCCCTTCGACTCTGATAACTGCTGTCTGGTTTTTATATAGGTTGAATATAACTCTTCGCTGCTCATATTTACCCCGAATACCTTCATAATTTGAAAGAGTGTATTCCAGTCGACAGTGTCAAAAACTTTCTCCAAATCCAGAAACGTTAAAAAACTTTATATTCTGTGCATTATTGAGACCTTTGTAGTGTCTGCGATCAGTACACTGCCAGTTGGCTCGCAAAGCGCTTCATTTATGTTAGTTATCGATTTACATATTGTATATCCTCCTTTCAAAAGTAGGTTCACTTAAATAACTTCGAAAGGTCTTCCAGAAAGTTATGAGGATCTGATTTTCGGGTGGAATCTTTCTCGTGAATTTAAATGCCTGCCCTCTGTTTTATTGTTTTTCGTGCAGGGACAGGCTGCAGGCACCACATCGTCTTCACAATTTGGCTGGAGCAAATGGAAGTGATGGAATCAGCGGTCGATACCTAGTAGTGGTACAGTGTACCCTCTGCCACGCACCTTACGGTGGATTACGAAGTGCGTATGTAGATATAGATGTAGAAGACACGTACAAAAGTTTCAGAAATATCGAGACTGAGAAACTGACATCGCGGTTTCAAACGTAAAACTTTATATCATAATTCTTTCGTGAAAGAATGACGAATGAAGAGTCGCGTTAACGCGAACTTATTGGGACCGAACCTTGTGAGGATGGGCTAATGGGGCTGACGCCCGCGTCAGCACACAAAGATTTTTCAATTTTTTTTATTTTATATTCTTTTTAAAGTGATCGGCACTTTAAGTTTGAAAAAGTACACTTCTAATAAATCAAAACGTAACTTTTATTTTCCAAGCTCAAGTGAACGTGACAGTGGGTCGTCAAAGTGTTGCCGCCACTGAGAAAGTGTGCTGCTGTGACTGTGAGCGGTTTTAATGCCGCCGCGACCAGCTATGATGCTGCCGCTATTGTTACTGCTGTGCTGAAGTTACGAGCCGATTGTTCGTATGCGGCGACCCGCTGCTTAGCAGGTCAGCGGCGCCACCGAGTGGAATCTCGTAAGCAACAATAGTGTTATTTTAGTTCAGTTTCTACACAAAGAGTCTCATATTAATTAGAGTGTAAAGACCTTTCTCTTTCGCTAGTAACATAGAAGCTGCTTAATTATTTTACGAGTTGATTATATGGACTTCATTTCCACCAAGTTGCTCCTGTTTCACTATCAAATTAATGCGAGCCTACTAATTTTATTTCTTGTGTAATTTATTATCGTCGGATGATTGGGTAAATTATAAAAAGTGTAAAAATTCAATAGGCTTCTTTATTTTTTTTAAATGTGCCCCCGGCCAGAACTAAATGCGCACTGGTGACGAGTTTCTAGAATGAAGTATACCAAGCAGGTAAGTAGGTGCACACCATGGTAACAAATGGGAACAAGAGTGGCAGTAATATCTCACTTTCACTCCATGTCCTTGTTGTTGTGCATTGGGGTAACGTAATGGATAAAGTAAACAAAGCGTAAGGCGTGAATTCACATTTCTGTGCAAAGCTGTCGATGTGCAAAGTTGTTGATAAATTGTACAAATGGCAAGCAACAAAAATAAAGAGGTTATCAAAAGAAAATGTGGTCGTAAAATTGTATAAAAAATGCGTCACATAAACAATTGTGATTTAGATACAACATTAAATTGAACTCCACCAACATGCTACACATGTAAAATTCTGAACGTTTTAAGAACCTGAAGACTGGCACAAGCCCGAAACCAATCGTGTCATAAATAAATAATATGATCTTCAATGTGACTGGTAGCGGTTTTTATTCTCAAACCTGGAACTTACTTTTTTGGACGACCCTCGTATAAACATTTACACTTCTATACCTACATAGGATACTCTGCAAATCACATATAAGTCACTGGGAGAGAGATCATCGAACCACCATTATACTATTTATCTCCCATTCCATTCTCGAATAGCGCGCGGGAAGATGTTCAGATGTTTATAGAGCTTATGGGACTTAACTACGGGGTCATCAGTCGCTAAACGTACAAACTACTTATGAACTACCTAATACTAAGGACGGCACAAATATCCATGCCCGAGGGGGGATTCGAACTCCCGACAGTAGTGGCCGTGCTGACCATGACTGGCGCACCGCAGAGTGCTCGGCCACCGCGGCCGGCCGCGCGGGAAGAAAGAACACCTGAATCTCTCCGTTCGAGCTCTGATTTCTCGTATTTTATTCTGATTATCATTTCTACCTATGTAAGTGCGAGTGAACAATATATTTTCGCATTCGGAGGAGAATGTTGGCGATTGGAATTTCGTAAGTAGTCCACGCCGCAGCGATAAGCGCCGTTGTTGTAATGATTCCCATCCCAAATCCTGTATCATTTCCGTAAAGCTGTCTCCACTGTATCGTGACAATACGTAACGAGCTGCCCTTCTTTGGACTCTTTCAATGTTCTTCGTCAAGACCACCTGATAAGGATCCCATACTGGGCAGCAATACTCCAAAAAAAGGATGGACAAGCGTAGTGTACGCAGTTTCTTTTGTAGTTCTGTTGCATCTTTTAAGGGTTCTGATAATAAAACGCAGTCTCTGGTTCGCCTTTCCCACGACATTATCTACGTGTTCGTTCCAATTTAAGTCTGATGTAATAGTAATTCCTAGGTATTTTGTGGAGTTTATGGCCTTCACTTTTGATTGATTTATCGTGTAAACGAAGTGTAACGGATTTCTTTTCGTACTCATGTGGACGACTTCACACTTCTCATTATTTAGAGTCAATTGCCAAATTTTACACCATACTGATATCTTATTCAGATCGTTCTGCAATTGATTTTGATCTTCAGATGATTTTACTAGACGGTAAATGACGGAGTCATCTGCGAGCAACCTAGGAGAGCTACTTAGATTTTCCTCTAAATCGTTTATGTAAATAAGGAACAGCAGAGGACCAATACCCTGTGGAACGCCCGATATCACCTCTGTTTTAGTCGATGCCTTACCATAGATTACTACGAACTGTGCCCTCTCTGACAGGAAATCCCCTATCCAATCGCAAATTAGGGACGATATACCATAACCACGCAATTTCATTAAAAGCCGTTTGTGGGATACGGTGTCCAAAGCCTTCTGGAAAACAAGAAATACGGAATCGATTTGCGAAATCTTGTCCATAGCACCCATCACATCGTGTGAATAGAGAGCTAGTTGTGTTTCGCATGAACGATATATTGACCTTGAGTCAATAGATCGTTCTGTTCGAGATTATTCATAATATTTGAATACATGATATGTTCCAAAACCCTGCTGCAGATTGACGTCAATGAAATAGGCTTGTAGTCAAGTGCGTTACTCCTACTGCCTTTCTTGAATATAGGTGTTCAAAATGTTCAAATGTTTGTATAGCTTATGGGCCTTAATTACGGGATCATCAGGCCCTAAACTTACAAACTACTTATGAACTAACTAATAGTAAGGACGGCACAAATATCCATGCCCGAGGGGGGCTGAATATAGGTGTGACCTGTGTGACTTTCCAATCTTTTGGTACAGATACTTCTGTGAGGGAGCGGTTGTATATGGCTGTTAAGTAAGGAGCTATCGCTTCAGCATAATCAGATAGAAATCTAATGGGTATACAATCCGGACCAGAAGACTTGTTCTTGTTAAGTGATTTTAGTTTCGTCTTCTTTGGTGAATGAGTTTCTAAAAGCTATATTTAGTTACTCTCCTTTAGTAGCGCTGTCATCGGCAGGATCGCCATTACTATCACGTACTGAGGGTATTGTTTGTTTTTTGCCCCTAGTATATTTAACATATGACCATAATATCTTTGGGTTTTCAGCCAAATTTTGAGAAAGAGTTTCGTTGTGATAAGTATTGTAGGCATCTCGCATTGAAATCCTCGCTAAATTTCGAACTTCTGTGTAGGATCGCCAATCCTGGGGATTTTGTGTTGGTTTAAATTTAGTATGCCTTTTCGTTTTGTTTTAAAAGAAGACAGAAGACAAAATGACGAGGACGACGAATTAGAATTGCAGGTATTTTGATGTCAGAGTTAAGGGTATGAACTGCACAGCAAAGTCGGCAAAACTGTGAGAAGGATGAAACAGCACTGCAGCTATCGCAGTGAGAGGTGGAAAAAAAGAGATACGTGGACGCAGGCAACGGCGAATGGTAGCCGGTCGAAACGCCACGGTCGGAGCGGGGCAGCTGTATTTATGTGTTGCCCAGGACGCGGCCCTCTTAACAGGATGTGTCTTTTAGGAGCAATTTATGCGAATAAAAATCATATAAAGCTGCCCGGTGCACGCGCCTGATAGATGTACGGCCGCTTCCCGCCGCGCACTGTTGCCGAACAATTTGCATACTCCGTGTCGCCCTGCGCGCCGCTGTGTGTGTGTGTGTGTGTGTGTGTGTGTGTGTGTGTGTGCATTTCGCCCGCATTCAGAAGGAGATGTCGCCGGCTCAGGGTGGCAAGTGGGACGCTCGGTCGCTGTGTGACGTCAGCGGGCGGTGAAATACAAGCCAGTGACTTTCCGCGCCGTTTTCCCTTTCCCAGCGCCCTGTTATTCACCTGCTTAAAAAGGGGAAAACAGTCTCTGTCTTCAGAGACTTTTGTTACTTTCTACCCTCACAGGCCACATCTCATGCTTGCGGAATACTCCTTTTGTGCATTTCGGAAACTGTATGATTTCAGAATTATTTTATTCAAGCGTGTTGGTTGATGGTGTTCTTTCGGCATTGGTCGCCGTTTAACATGGGGAAGGGAATTTATCAGTTGGAAACAGGGATCAGTTAATAGGTGACCGATGATGGGGCCACATAACAGCAGAGACGGCATTTGTGAGTGAAACCTGTTTTTGAATATAAGCAACGTATTTTGATTTGCCTGCGCTTTTTCTCTCAGTTTCTTAAATTTTTCATGTTCTCACGTATATATTAGATTCAGAATCGCTTTTTAACAACTAATTACTGTAAAACCCCGGGCGAAAGGCAACAGTTGTCTGTTTTACGGCTACAAGCTTTTAGCAAGCAGCGGCATTGTATAAAAACTACGTCTACATCTGTATGTTTATCCTGCAAATCGCATTTTAGGGGCCTGGTAAAGGGTTTATCGAACTGCTCTCGTAATACACCGTTCAATTGTCTAATACAGCGTGGGTTGAAAACACAAAAATCTATTCATTTTAGATCTGATTTCTCTTACGATGATGATGTTGATGATGAAGTATCCCTATGTAGGAGAGTGGTAAGTACCAACGAGGTATTGTGATTTACTTCTGTGCTCTGAATCTTATTCTTCAATTCGTAGCGCATATTATTAGTAATAGGTAAATTCTCGCGTTCCTTCCGAACCATGTACAATACTAACCATGTAGTTTAGTAATCTGTATTTTCACCTCCTCTACCACGGCAATCGTTTTATTTAGTTTCAACTGAGTAATTTCTTAGCCCAGATTCTACAGCTTGTTAGACTCACGTTAAAACATAGTTTCTATGTGTACATTACTTATTTACTATGGGAGGGGGGAGGGGGGGGTCACCGTTTTTATTATGCATATTGTTTATGATTGTTGTCTGTAGATGCGTCCTCTGTTGGTGACACTTTACTCACATCTTCACGAGTTTTTAGCTTCACTGCCACTGCTTTGAGTCTGGTGGCCGTGGTGATCACATTGACGCACTGGCGGACTAAGGCTGACGGAAGACAGGGGCGGCAGCAAAACAAATTAAAATACACGTATCACTATAAAGAAAGTAACTTTGAGGTTTGAAGGCCCCACAAGACGAGAAGCCCGGGGCGCTCCGCCCCCTTGCCCCCCCCCCCCCCCTGCCGTCTGCTTACTCCACCACTGCATGGACGTCCGGTATATCCCAAGTCTGCACCGATTGTCCGGCACCAATGGCTAGCCTAGATACTGCTCGTGTTCATGCTGACACCTCACACTTCGTCGAGTGTGCGATCGACTGAAGACATGTCAGGCAGTTCTACGTCTACATAGATACTCTGCAAATCACATTAGGTGCCTCACAGAGAGTTCATTAACCACTTTCATAACTTTTCCATACCGTTCCATTCTCTAATAGCGCGCGGGAAGAAATAACACCTGAAACCTTCCGTTTTCGATCTGATTTCTCTCATTTTATTGCGATGGTCATGACTTCCTGTATAGGTGGGTGCTAGCAAAATATTTTCACATTCAGTAGTAAAAGTCGGTGATTGAAATTTCGCAAATAGAACTCGCCGCAACGAATAACGTCTTTCTTCTATTGATTTCTACCTCAAATTGTGCAACATTTCCGTGACGCTTTCCCCCTATAAGGCGATAAAACAGAACGAGCTGCCCGTCTCTGAACCTTCTCAATGTCTTCCGTCAGTCCCACATGGTGACGGTCCTACACTGGTCAACAGACTCGAGGAGAGGACGCACAAGTGTGATGTAGGCAGTGTCGTTGGTGGAGCTGTTTGTATCTTCCAAGCGTTCTGCCAATGAAACGTATCCTTTGTTTCACCTTCCCCACAATATTTTCTGTGTTTTCTCTCTACTTGTCCGTAATTGTAGCTTCTAGGTATTTAGTAGAATTTACGACCTTAAGGTTTGACTGATTTATCGCGTAATTGAAGTTCAGCGGATTTCTTTTAGTGATCATGTGTATTTCTTCACACTTTTCATTATTCAGTGTTAATTGCGAATTTTCGCACCATGTAAAAATTTTGTCTAAATCGCTTTGCAGTTGCTTTTGATCCTCTGTTGACTTCACTAACCGATAAACGACAGCATCATACGCAAACAGTCTAAAGGAGCTATCCAGATTGTCTCCTAAATTGTTTATTAACACAAGGAAGGGTAGGGGACCTATAACGCTTCCCTGGAGAACGCCAGATAACACTTCTGTTTTACTCTATGACTTACTGTCAATTACTACGAACTGTGATCTTTCTGATAGGAAATCGTTAATCCAATCACACGATTGTGGCGATATTCCATAAGCATGCAATTTAATTAGAAGCGGCTTGTGAGGTACAGTGTCATAAGCCTTCCGGAAATCCAGAAATATGGAATCGATTTAAGACTTTCCGGTGGACCTATCGTAAGGCTTCCCCGGTTCATCTTACCAACAGCTGTGAGGAGCTGTCTGTGATGAACAATGCTCCAGTATGGCTTGTTCTGAGGTGAGCTCTTAGACTGTAACATGTGGGCAGAAGATGGAACGTATTGTAGTTGGGAGCTCCAATGTTATACGTGCAACTGGTCCCTTAAGGAAACGACTGCTATTTAAGAAAAGCTCATAAAATTCGCTTAACGATTTCCTGATTAAGAGTGTCACTCTTACAATGTAACAATCTCAGTGCAGATCAGGTGTGGCTCAGAATTTCGACATTCACTTTCGCCACAACATCTCTGTGTTCACTCTTCTCTGTGTATATTATCATACTTATTATGAACTCAGGAATATTTGTTATCAAATGACTAAGTGTATTTACACATATACTAGTCTAGTGTGTGCGTGAACTAAATGTTAAATGTGTATTCGGAGAATGCGTTCACCACAAATACGAATGATGATTTACGCGCACTCCATATTTTAACATATATATTTGGCAAAATACCTAGGGTAAATTAAGATCACCACCAATTATAATCATATAATTCGGATACGTGGTATTTAATTCACGTTTTATTCGAACATTTCAACAAATGTGTAGTCCAAGTCAGGAGACCTGTAAAAAGACCCTAATATTAATTATTTTAGGGTATCAGGTTGTGATGCTTATGGCTTTTGTAGTTCCTATTTTGATTTTTGCTTGGCGCGGTTTAGCAGAAGAGTTCTCATAGTTTTCCATGACGTCAGTAGTGTTGCGGGAATGCTGACATTTTGAAAAAAAATATTAATTTTTATAAACTAAAGACCAGGGAGATGAATGAGCGCGGCTCGATAACATTCCTTCCCGCCAATAGCGCGTATACAAGGCACTTGCTTCTGGTGAATTGCTCGCTCCTGTTCCGGCCACTGCGACGGTCAGATCCTGCCAAAGCATGTATGAGGCAAATGCGGTAGGCCGCTTGATTAACTTCAGAGAGGCGTGTCCTAATAACCCATTTTACCTAACCAAAGTATCATTGTATCTCGTGTAACGTTATGAATGATACATCTGTTGTCTACGTCTGCAGTGATTTGTAATTTATCTACTTTACTACGTCAGAATTAAAATAGCTGGTACCTCTAAAATAATCTTCAACTCAACGCATCTACGATCTGAGAGTTATCCATATGTGCTATGACAACACCTGAGAAGACATCAGGTTACTTAAAAACTTCATAAAATAATCAAAATCATGTACATGCAGTAGTCACTTCATGATTTAGTGTATGCCTTCTATTCTGACGCCATGCAAGACAACTACTAGCCTCGCTTGTTCTGCATTGCTACAATAATTAGCGACAGTTTGTGACGTTATCCCACATTTTCCTAAACTTTATTATGGCTTTTCTTAATTTTACATTATTTCTGAATGGGAAGTTGGTGGCCGCCCAACCTACAGTAGACAGCGGTTACAAGTACGGGCTGGATCCTTGGGACAGCGACAGATGTTCAGCCAACCGTAGGACTGAAACTGCTAGCCGAGCATTGCAAGGAGAGTGGGGCTCCTCCGTGTTTCTAAATGGCAGGAACTGCTGCAGTTTATTTGTTAGTGTTTTACTATTTAAAATATCTATCCAATAACTTCAACATTTCCTACGTTTACACTCATGTTTGCAGTTATCATAATTAAGTACATAATCGTGAAAGAGTCCATGTTAATCAAAATTCGGTTGTGTATTTAAAAAGAGATTTTCATTGCACGCTGATGTCCAGCCAATAGTGTGGTTAGTTGTTAAATTGACGCGCCAAGGCGCGAGAGTGTACAAACCACCAGTTTCTAGTGGGCCGTGGGTGTAGACACCACGTAGTGATGTGTCGGCAGTCGCGAGTGTAAAAGAAATTAATATTCAGTGAAAGAAAAGATCGTGCCGACTAATATTGAGGCAACAATTCTCTGTGAAAGTGAAATATTTATATCGACAAAATATTTTGTGAATTGTGTGAGTTAGGGCAGATTAATATTTACAAGATCGCGACTGCAAGGTTTGACAGTAAATTAATATTTTGATTTTATATTTAGAAAGGTGCTCAGAAAAGCTAATAATTCATTACCGCATGATTGATGTATCACATGTGAATCTCGCTTCACACTAATCTGCTATTCTGGAAAAATAAACCGAAACATGTCTTAAAATAAACACCTTTAATTCCGAGTAGACTAAATCATACCTTTATTGACTTGTATTCCAGCAACCGATATTGTGATCTGCACATCGTTAGAGTCCAAACCTTGAGGAGAAGACTTTCCAGTGGGACATGTAAAACTAAGGTAAGCAATACTGTTTAGTGAGAAGCTGAGTCGGGATAGGCACACTACAGTGAGAGGTGGAAAGAACAACAGTACGAAATTGACATTTCGTGTGTGTTTGTGTGTCTGCAATGCAACGAAATCCGGCTAGTATTTAGGTCCTGTACACTGCACGTATAAGTGGCATCCCGTAACTAAATTACATTTGTAGTTAACAGGTCTATATGTGGAACGCATTAACGCATCAAACTCCTCATGAAGTTAATTGCTGGAAGGAGCACACAGGTCGTGCTAACACGACTGATGGAAAGAGGACAGGAAAGAGAAGAAAGTTTTAGGGTGGAAACTGTAAAATTTTTAAAGTGTGACGTCACATAACAACCCTGTAGTACTAGCTGACACGAATTTGTTCCACCAAGCACGCCCACTCCTGATTCCATCACCCAATGACATCTACTTACACTAATTTCTAAGGTGTATCAGCTACAATTTCACTACATGAGCGAGTACTGCTAATAGCAATGAACAGCACTTAGCCCTCTGTAAAAATTTTCGCGAGCTCTGCGAGACAGACTCTATCACTTCAGATAATCGGTCGAAAGAAGAGGAAGAATTCCAGAATGAAACATTCACTCTGCAGCGGAGTGTGCGCTGATATGAAACTTCCTGGCAGATTAAAATTGTGTGCCGGAACCGAGACTCGAACCTGGGACCTTTGCCTTTCGCGGGCAAGCGCACTACCGACTGTGCTATCCCGACACGACTCACGATGCCGCCCCACAACTTTACTTCCGCCAGTACCTCGCCTCCTACTTTCCAAACTTCACAGAAGCTCCCAGGTTCGAGTCCCGGTTCCGGCACACAATTTTAATCTGCCAGGAAGTTTCAAGTGTTTTCAGTGTTTATTCGTCTGCTTAGTGTTTACGCTGATTTCTGTGTGTTTTTCTAACGCCACTGTGGCACAAAGCTCATAAAGAACTGCGTGTATTTTATTCATCTTTCTGTGTTATATTTCTACAAAGAACTTCTTTCTGTCAAAGTTTTATGTGCTTTACTTTTTATCACTTTCCCCTTGTTTTCTAAAAACATCATGAGCATTTTTGAAAGTCACTCGTCTGAAGAGCAGCGCATAAGCTCCTGCCAGTCTACTGAATGTATCATTCGGTAAAAATAACAATGAAGAAAAAAAGTCCTCAAGATAAAACCTGTAAATGTGTACGGTTCATGTAGGAACTAAACATTTGCATACAGAAGCCATAAATTGAAACTGCGTTAAATAAATTGAGATTATTTACTTTCTTAATAGACTTGGTCCGGTTTCGACGGCAGGTCGGTATAAATACTGATCCAAATGTAGAACACGTTCAGTATCAGGAAGCATCTGAAGAAGACTGAGTTACGCTATTGAAATATTGAGTAAGTACGACGCTAATAACCGACAGAAAAGCCGGTTGTTCAAAACGAAAACGCCTCGCCAGGAAAGCATGAAGAATTACAACAATGCACAAGTACAGATCGGATATGTATGAGTAGGGAATATTATGAATATTCCGGAGCTAGTTCTCAAGGGCTCGTAAATATGTGGATAAAGTAATGATTATTGCCAAGTTCTGCGGATTAAATTTCTTTACATGATAACCAGTGTCGATCCAAAGTCCATTATCAGGTTCATAAAGCACTGGCATCATGTAAACGACGAAATAAATGGCTTCATTTAGTAAAGTTCATGACCAATTCGCTGTTATCAAGTAGTGAGATTATTTATATAGTCATGCAAACTATGCAAGGCTATGAAATAATTCATGCTTCATCCAGTTAGCGTTAACGTTATCAACGGAGACAACCGACACGTACGTTGACTGTCGTTATTATTTATATTACTATGTATAAAACAACAACGCAGCTTATGCCAGTGCTTTAACGTTAGAATCAAACATAAAGAAACTGGAGGTAACATTCGAATTTTGAATTTTTACTTCTAAGACAATGATTAATTCAGTTGAGTGAGAACATGGTAACACTTACAAAATAAAACTGAAATCCTCACTACTTTGATCGACACTTCGAAGGCATCTTGCAGAAATACAAGTAACAGAGCCGTACAGTAAAGGGAGGTCAGAACGGAGTCAGTAACAATAGCTTCGTTTTTCTCGGGTATACTTACGGATGATTGTTGGTAATAGTCCTAGGTTTTGTCACAAAGTCTCCTTCGACAAAACGTGGGGGTATTCTCGAAGTTCATCCATAAGTATAGCTGAGGAAAACGAAGATATTGCTTTCGGCTCCGTTATGACAGCCATTTACTGTATGGTGCTTTTAAACGATGAGAGAAGTCAAAATGTTGAAATATTTCGACCGTTTAAGGAGGCTGAAATAAATTCAACTACGACTATCCAGGCACGATTATCTTTCAATCGAAATTATCAACTTCTAAACCCCTGCCCATTGATTCCTCTTGCTCGCAGCCTATACTGGATTCCCGCAAAGTGTCGAGCGTATTAATGCGTCCGCATTGAAACTGTCATTGCGTGTTGTGGGCACATTTACAATTATTGATATAGTGACTCTTCTTTTCGGATAAGTTCGAAAAAGTAGACACCTTATGAATAATTGGTGAGAGTAGGATCTGTTGCCTAAGGTTTTACGTCGCCTCTCCAATGTGGCAGTTACATCTAAAGCATTCATCTCTGATATTTGAACAGAGGCGCCACTGGATTCACTGAACCGTTTAAAGTATTCCTTTGACCGACTGTCATCCGTTCGCCGTTTAATAGAGGCTGAATTCTCAAGATAGCCGTATTACGGCACACTCAAGTTATACCCTGGTGATCATCATCTTTCCTTCCTCTTTCATCCATTCCTTTGTCTCTTCCGAGCGCTATACGGACCTATGTGGCCTCCCGACGAAATTAAAGTAATAACGCGTCCAGAGATTGCGAACGAGCTTTAAGGCAGAGATGATTGAACGTTTGATCCTTCGACCGTAAAGACTTCAATAATAGATATCTTATGAGATGCCATTACAGAGATGCTAGAAATAACGACGGGGGAAAGTTATTAGCGCTTTTCCCTCAATATAACAAAACATTATTTTTGTCAATAAAAATATATAGTATGCAGCTGATATAGCATTATATAATAATATTATCAACGAACCTTGAATAAATTATTGCAGCTTTTTCTTCGTTATAATAAACACTATTTATTTCAATAAAAATATACAGTAAACCATTCCTATAGCATTATGTAACAATGTGATCAACAAACCAGGAAGAAATTTTACGTAAAAGGTATCTCTCATTTATCACTCCACAGGTAGGAACGAAAAATTTGTTATAATTACGCGGCTGTGGAGTTTTACGTCGAGATAATGCACGACTAACTAGATGTAGTGTTTTACAAACGTAACGCGACAATTTTTTTTTTAAAGTATTTCCTTCAGTTTCCGTCAATTGTTACCTAAATCTCCCTCTGAAATTCTCAAGAACTTCACCTTCCTTCAATTTATCCAGGTCGCATCTTCTTACACACCTACTTTTCTTCAGTTTCTTCAATTTCAGCCTACAGTTCATAACCAATAAGATAAGGTCAGATATGCCCCTGGATATGTCTTACAGTTTAAAACCTGGTTCAGAAATCTATGTTTTACCGTTATAAAATCTATCTGGTACCTTCCGGTGTCTCCTGGTCTCTTCCACGTGTTCAATCTTCTTTCATGATTCTTGCACCAAGTGTTTCTTATGAATAAATTACGTTCCGTACAAAATTATACCAGGCGGCCTTCTCTTTCATTCCTTTTGTCCAGCCCATATTCACCTATTATTTTCCTTCCCTTCATTTTCCTACTACCGAATTCCAGTCTCCCATCACAATTAATTTTTCTTCTCCCATATTTGTCTGAATAATTTCCTTTACCTCGTCATACATTTCTTCGACCTTCTCATCAGATCTGCCCCTGGATATGTCTTACAGTTTAAAACCTGGTTCAGTTGGCATATAAACCTGTACTATTGTGATCGGTGTTGGCTTCGTATTTATATTCACTGTGATAATACGATCACTTTCCTGTTCATAGTAATTTAGCTGTGATCCTATTTCCTTATTCATTATTAGACCTACTCCTGTAATACCCCCAACTGATTTTGTATTTACAATTCTGTGCTAGCCTGGCCAGAAATCCTGTTCCTCTTTCCACCGAACTTCACTAATCTCTACCATATGTAACTTCAACCTATTAATTTCCTTCTTAAATTGTCTCTCATTAATCCCTACTATATCTAACTCCAACCAATCAATTTCCCTTTTTAAATTTTCTGACCGCCATACCCGATTAAGGGATCTAACATTCCACGCTCCGATCCCTAGGATGCCAGTGTTGTTTTTCCTGATGACGACATTCTCCTGAGTAGGCCCCGCCCGGAAATCTGAATGGGGAACTATTTTACGTCCGAAATATTTTACCCGATAGGATGCCCTCATCACATAGTCATACAGTAGAGCTTCATGTTCTTGGGAAAAGTAAACGGCTGTAGTTTCCCCTTGCTTTCAGCCGTTCTCAGTAATTATGTGGCAAAGCCACATTAGTTGATGTTACAAGGCCATCTCAGTCAATCATCCAGATTGCATCACATGTTTGTCTGGCCACTCCACAGATACCGCTCCGCTGTGGTTGCACCTACGGTATGGCTATCTTTATCATTTAGGCACGGAAGCCACCCCACCTCGGCATTGTCTGTGGTTCATAAGGGTGCATTATTATTATGTTACGATAAAATTCCAAAAACAATAATAATAATTATTACTATTATCACTAGTAGTAGTAATAGTAGTGGTATTGGAATTTGGCCGCATCATAGGATACTTTATGCTGACTTTATGCAGACAGGAGAAAGTTCGTAAATAAAGCTGAAGGAAACTGTCCAATACTGATTAAGGAAACGTTAAATGACTTAAGCTCTATATTTAAATTCACGAGAGAAATTTCGAAACCGTTTTATATTAAGATCTTTCACAGGAACAGGAAGATGGTCCCTTCTCACCTTCTCATCGTTGTTTAACTCTGTTTTAGGGAAGGTAATTACAGAATGATGTCAAAATACATATCAATCAAGTTAGACAGAGATAATATTAAAGTAGATTGCCTCGTTTTTCCAAATGACGTAACAATTTTAACTAGGGATATTGCGATATCTCAAAAAAAAGTTGTGGGAAAAGTACTACTACTACTACTACTACTACTACTACTACCACCATTCGAAAGTACAGAATATATGACTTGCAATAAACAAGAACCAAAGCATTTTAACAAGAAATAAGGAAAAAATTAAAAGGGTTTCTCAATCTAAAACTTGCGGGAAATCAAACAAGAAAACTGTCACGGAAAAGCTACATACAAAATTTCCTGCAAAAAAATGGCACCTGGAATCGCATTAACTTTCAAAACTAAGCAAAGTTCGACATTACAGCATTGTAATCAAACCTGAATCCTTATTTAACAGAAACTTTACATCCAAATAGAAATAATGAAGAAATTCAAAAGAAACAAATGAAGAATAATTATTATTAGAAAAAATTAGTCACCTAAATTACTCACGGAAAAACTTATAGGCTGTGAAGTAATACGGAAATAGAAGAATACATAGACATACATTGTGACGTGGGAAAACGGAGACATGTATCTTAAAGAAACATTAAACGAATGGCACCCACTATATTGACAACACAAAAAGCATATTTCTACGATAACAGAATTACAGAACTGAGTAAGCAAAATGGATTTTTTGAGTTTGAGGGGATCTTAAAGGAGCCGGTATAAATCAGGCGGAATCTACAGACAGGAAATCGTCCAGATAAAAGATATTTGATTGGAAAGTTGGTCAGAGGGAAATTACACTTCATTCTGAAAGAATAATGCAAATTTGGGCACATCAATGACTTGTTTGTATCTCGAGTGGTCCTATTTGGCCCATACACACGCGCGCGCGCAATCCACGCACACATGAGGCAATCAAAACAAACCGAACTGCTACTGTAACAAACGTAAGTGATTTATTAAGTCATGGTTTATTATCTGAAAACTAAACAAAACAATAGTCCAATATATGAAACTAAAATGAAAAAAAGTAAGTTTCTCGTGTTTCTTAATTACTTTTCTTTCCTTCTTGATAGTGGGCTTTTGTAAAACTCATTGTTAAATAACCTTATTGAGTTTGTATGTAATGAAGCATTTTTACAAGCCATTAATCATTTCATGGAGAATTGCACTTTTCTTCGTTTTATGATCTTTGTGTTGCTAACTCAACAAATCTGATTCACATAAAATAAGCTGGAACCTTTTCCTCACGATCCCATCACTGAGTAAAGCTATGAAGGAAGACATATGTCAATAACGTACCGTAACTAAAATAAGCAGAAACAATTGGTTGGCAGTGCAGTGACAACATTTTTAATTACTCCACTGACAATATTGAAGTAATGGGAGGAATGGTCTTTCATAAACAATGTGTGCATTAAAATTTTGTTTTACTCAATTGTTAATTTAATTACACTCTGAAGATAAGCCTTTGATAATTATACTATTCAAATAAAATATTTTTAAGTTTTAATAAATGACAGTGAGACTAACTTTCACTTTTCCTGACGATGTTAGTTTTATGAAGATGCAAATCAGATCACACGTATCGCCAACAAATGAAATATGTACCTTCCTTTGCGATGAAGAATATCACCACATTTTCCTTTGAAATATAGAACACTGTTTAGTACAACGTTTCCATCTTAAGTTGGGAAATATGAACGTATATCAAGCAATTACAGGTTATTCAAACATAACTAGTTAGTAATAACATGATGCAGGTTACGTCAATTTCCTTTGTGTTTGGAGCTACTTTTTGAAGAAAAAACCGTAAGCCTACAAAAGTCGTTGTATCGTGTACAAGACAGAATGCTGATAATCATTCTGTCTAAGAAGATGTTACATCTAAAATATGATACTGACAAACATGCAAGATTCAGAGTCAGAGAAATGGTGATTCTGTCTGTGATATACACTGAGTTCAACCTCCGGATGACTGTTGTGAGCTCTGGAGTGCCTCGGGTTCAATTACCAGAGAAGGTACTAATTGATGACCCTCAGCTAGCATCGTGCGGTCAGCTAAGCAGCTACCTGAGCCACTAATTGCTTGGTCTATATGCTACGGCCAGATTACAAGGGAGGAGTGCGGAAACGCCAGGCAAATTTAACGCTTCACAAGACCAGCGGTGAAGTAAATAAGAATTTCCATACTTCCAAGTGTCTTGCCATAAACACACTGCTCCCTCGACGACATTTCTGTGTGAGGCAGTGACAAAAGTTCACTTACACGGGGATACTGACGTCCAAAGTAGCTACGGCTGGAGTAATTCGCCTGTTCATGCAGGTCACTGCACAATGAGTTATTGACAAGTGTGAATTCCGAGACCGACATGAAAAAAGTAACAACTTGGCGGGCATCTTTCTAACATGCTGATACTTAAATAAGCAAAAGTTAATCGATCCCCTTTTAATAAAATGGAATATTAACACACTTCATCGTTCTCATTTTTTCTGGCTTTCAACATGCCGCAGAAGCTCCACTGTTTTCACGCTTTGGAAAATAACTTTAGTTTTACTTTAACCTATCAGATGAAAGTCATGTGTAGCCTCCATATGTGAATTATGCTAATTTCATTGTGTTATCCTACTCTATAAGTTCTTGCCGAAATGTGATGTTATTGATTGTTTATTTCTGGGTTTAGGTTTCATTACATTCAATATAATCGATCGACTCTCCCATATTACTGTCTAAAGATGTAACCGTCTGCCAATAGAGGACTCCGAATTGTAATGTGTAACATAGTGGAGTGTAAAGAATGTCGATTGTCGATAGCTGTGCCGGCAGAAAAAGACTTGTCTTTAAACGACAGTGCATGTAAAGTACTATTACCACTAGCTGAAGTTTTATGTAACAAACAAAAACCCAAAAAATACTACACATGCAAAGAGATCCATCTAGTTAGAGAAAATAAAAAATATACCAAATTTTAATATTTACCCACAGTATTTATATAAGTAAAATTTCTAAAAATTTAACAAAGCTATTGAAAACAATAATAAATACAAGGATTTTACAACTATGCTAACTTCTACATCGTATTTGTCAGAAAAAGAACAAAGAAAATGCACTAACGACATTACATGTTGAAGAGGTTGGAAATACTTATTTTGAAAGAACTTGTAATATATATGGATACGATTACGTATTGAAATTAAATAGTTAATGAACACACTGATTTCCAATATAAAATTATTTAAAAAAATTATTGACTTAAGTCATGAAAAAGGTTGACAAGGCTGCGAAGATATATTGTTATTGATATCCCAGAGATACATTAACTATGCCAATAGTATTTCGTCTAGCTTACAACATTTTGTAGAAATTTTAATTCACATTCATAGCTTCTTATCCTGTTTCTTTTAATGATTTCCACCGCAACACGTGCATCATTTCCGTAAAACTGTCTGTCCTGTATCGCGAAATCTAGAAATATTGAATGGATTTGAGACCCCTTGTCGATAGCACTAATCAATTCATGCTAGAAAGGTATTTTATGAATCCCTGATCATTATCGATCAATAGATATTTCCCTTCGTAGTAGTTCACCAAGTTCGGAAAAAAGATTGTGTTCTAAAATCCTTCTTCAAAGCTACATCAACAATACGGGCCTGCAGTTTTGCTGGTCACTCTTGTTATCTTTCCTGCATTAAGCTTATTTAGGCAGCTGATATTTGGCACCAGTAGGTACGTGTGACACAGAGCATAAAATGCCTCTGCATGTCAGTGGCCTTTCATCGAATATGCACAGATAACTGATTATATGCGATGTGTGCAGACAGAACAGGTGCAATACCTCCACAATTAGGCAAGGCTTTTCCGTAGGGATAATCCCGTGTGGTTTGTCCGTACACCACGCAGTGCTTATTAATTTTTTGGCAGGGGAAATTCACCTGCTGGTTTAATTTATGCGCTGTATCAAATTCATCCATTACTATCAAATATCAGCCAATGTTAAACTCATATATCTTTAACTATATAAAATAGAGGTGTTTGTGTCTATATTTCAATCTGCAGGCAAAACTACACAACGCAGACGAATGGTGTTGGCGTGTCCTTAAAGTGCCGAGTGTCCCATTATGCACTGTGTTGATTGACGGTTAATAACGATAAATGGTTGGAAGATATGGGTTGAAAGACAGAAACGTAGAATTATCGATAACTTTAAACGTCCATATCGTCCACCCTTTTGTCTTTATCAAACCTCAACACCTTAGTGCACAATGGGAGATTGATAACTAACACCATATACAACCAATCTTTGTTTGCGATTCGTAGCTTTGGCTAAAGAGTGACATATATGCACAAACATCTATAAAAATTCTACGCGTGTATGTCAATATTTCGCTCTGCAGCAAAAACTGCACAACACAGACGTATGGTCTCAAAGTGTAGTTACAGTCGAAAGTCTCCCGCTGTACACCATAGCAGTTCCATGTCGATAGGTATAAGGAGGTGGGAGATAGGTTCGTTGAAAGTCGTGAAATTATAAAAACTTCGGACTGAAGGCCAGCAATAACTTTTACGACTGTATTAGCTAGGAGGTTATATACAGCAAAATGTGATGATGCCACAGACCACATCTTTGGTCTATGCGTGATACACATTATTCAGTTGTTTCTTGGAAAGGAGAGGTGCACGAAGTAGGAGAAATAATAATAAGTGTATAGTGCAGATTCAAAAAACTCAATAAAGAAGCCAATACGTAAGAAAGAATTGTCGCGTTCTCGATCATTATCGAAATGACAGAAAACAGTCCTGAAAAGGGTTTCCACCGACGAAAGACAAGCACGTCTAGCACTGCTCGGAGAAAACTATCGTCGACAGAGAGGTAATCAGACAGAAGAACAGCTTGAAGATTTTAGCGAAACACGTGTAATCAGGGAGAGAACACGGAGGAAAAGAGAAACAAATACACAGGCGGATGATTGAAGGAAAGAATCTAGAGCGAGGACGAGGACGAGGACGAGTAATTTTCTTGTAAATAAAGGTGGAAGCTCAAGTACTGGAAATAACTGTTCCTGATGTACGTGAAAGGCGTCAAGGAAGTTACAGTCTACTACAGGAAGCGTTTCATTACGATCCCACTGAAGACTATAATAACCATCCAAGCTCAGTGATTGGGAGCATGAATAAAGTATGTAAGAATTGTGTAGAAAGAAAAAATAATGAACGCAGAATCAAGCATGCTGCGTAAGAGGTAAAGTTAAATTACCGAAAAAATAAAAACCCAGCGAAGCGGGTATTTGCAGCGGGTAATATACACTACTGCCCATTAAAATTGCTACACCATGAAGAAAAGCAGGTGATATACGGGTATTCATTGAACAAATGTATTATACTAGAACTAACATGTGATCACATTTTCACGCAATTTGCGTGCATATATCCTGAGAAATCAGTACCCAGAACAAGCACCTATGGCAGTAATAACGGCCTTGATACGCCTGGTCATTGAGTCAAACAGAGCTTGAATAGCGTGTACAGGTACAGATGCCAATGTAGGACCTGCAACATGCGGTCGTGCATTATCCTTCTGAAATGTACGTTTTCGCAGGGATAGAATGAAAGGTAGAGCCACGGGTAGTAACACATCTGATATGTAACGGCCACTGTTCAAAGTACCGTCGATGCGAACAGGAGGTGACCGATACGTGTAACGAATGGCACCCCATACAATCACGCCGGGTGATACGCCAGTATGGCGATGACGAATACATGCTGCCAATGTGCGTTCACTGCGATGTCGCCAAACACGGATGCGACCATCATGATGCTGTAAATAGAACCTGGATTCATCCGAAAACATGACGTTATGCAATTCGTGCACCCAGGTTCGTCGGTGCGTACACCATCGCAGGCGCTCCTGTCTGTGACGCAGCGTAAAGGGTAACTGCAGCCATGGTCTCTGAGCTGATTGTCCATGTTGCTGCAAAAGTCGTCGAACTGTTCGTACAGATGGTTGTTGTCTTGCAAACGTCCCCATCTGAAGACTCAGGGTTCGAAACATGGCTGCATGATCCGTTACAGCCATGCGGATAAAATGCCCGTCATGTCGACTGCTAGCGATACGAGGCCGTTGGGATCCAGCACGTCGTTCCCTGTTGCACCCTGAACCCACCGATTCCATGTTCTGCTAACAGTCACTGGATCGCGACCATCGCGAGCGTCAGAGTCGCGACACAATAAACCGCAATCGCGGTAGGCCACAATCCGATCTTTATCAAAGTCGGAAACGTGATGGTATGCATTTTTCCTCCTTACACGTGACATCACAACAACGTTTCGCCAGGCAACATCACTCAACTGCTGTTTGTGTATGAGAAATCGGTTGGAAACTTTCCTTATGTCAGCACGTTGTAGCTGTCAACACCAGCGCCAACCTTATGTGAATGCTCTGAAAAGCTAATCATTTGCATATCACAGCATCTTCTTCCCGTCGGTTAAATTTCGTGCCTGTAGCGTCATCTTCGTGCTGTAGCAATTCTAATGGCCAGGAGTGTATATGCAGTAATGTGGGTTCTTTAGGACATGTCCCTACATAGTGCACCCCACTGTGCTTTTGCTCTTTTTATGAGTGGAAGGAATGACTGTTGCCGGAGTAGAATACTGAAATAATTCAACGACGACAAGCGGAAGTTTGTTTACGGCTGGGATTCGAATTTGTATTCGTTCCAGGGGTTGTCTTAACCTCTTGCGTACCTGCTCACGCCTTCTGTCTGCCTCAAATTCCCACACGTCCCACGGGTTGAAAGGTCAATCTGGTACGACAGTACGAAATTGAGAGCCTGAGAGGGCATGCAAAGTACTGGCGCCACAGCAGTGTGGGATTTGTGGGAATCTGGTGTAGACTGAAGGTGTGCGCGGGTTCGCAAAAGGTTGAGGCTGCCACTGGACCGAAGACGTTATCGGATCCCAGCCGTACACAAACTTTCTTTTGTCGTCACTGAATTGTTTCACTACTCTAGTACAGCAGTAGACATAATGATTAAATATTTGTAATTCTAAGTCTGGCTCTGTGCCAATTTTCTGCAGAAGCTGTTTAAATTAATTATAAGATGTATTCCGTCTTGTGGTGACTGCAACTAGGACATTTATTTTACACCAGAAACGTTTCGCTTTTTTTATTTTAAAAGCATATGCAGTGGTCTATAAATGATACAAAGGCTTGTACAATTTGTTTTGCATAGATAGAATGAAAACAGCTTTTAAAAACAGTGTGTGCGTTGTTCTTTACAACTCACTGCTGTTTCTCCGTCTTGTTGACTAGAATTGGTTGGTTTCTGACGTGTGTTTTTTGCTTATGTAAGTCACGTTTCGCCTGTTATGTATGGGACCAAACTACTGTAGTGATCTGACACTAGACGTACAAGCTACTCGAACTAATCTAGGGACAACACACAACCCTTTCCCGAGGCAGGATTTGAACCTCCGAGACAAGGCAGCAATAGCCATTCCTTTCCTTCCTCCAATCGCCCTTCCGCTTATTAAAAGAGAATATCTGGATCTACTAAAATAGCTGAAACGGTTCGTTGGGAAATTAAATTTCAGTAGTGCAACGAATGTGGCAATCCCCCACGGATCAGTAGAAGATCAAGATAATCTTTGGATAGAGGCCTACAATTCCAATAGTTAAAAAGAGATAGGGTGTTTCTCGACATGTGTTTGCCTTTCTAAGTTACGAATTAATAGGCGACGCAAATAGTTACACTGTCTGCGGAGCTATGAGCGTAGTTTAATGTGTTATTTTCAAAAGAATTACAGGAAAAGATAGAATTTTTAAATGGAACAATCAGTAATACCAGCAGTGTATACATCAACTTATTTTACAATCCTATCACTTTTAGTAAGGGAACTACAACCCTTCATACTTTCAGGGACAGATACCACACGCTGTACGTAACTCGTAGTTCTGAGGTACTTCTGGTGGTGGGAAGTTGATATGTTCAAATGTATGTTCATGTTCTTGCATGTACAATGTAATGCGCCTTATAAAAGATCTGCGGACGAGATGTAACATTGCCAGTGTAACGGAGCGACATGCGTCCTCGATGCGCCGTTTTAGATCATCTGGGGATGTGGGCTCAAAAATAAAACTAATCGTGTTAAATCGGGCGACCTTGCGGGCCATGAATGAGGACTATGGGGCCAAACCATCTTCCTGCAAACCTGTTGTTTAGTCCTTCCACAAAAGCACGCGCAGAATGGGCTGGGTGACCATCGCTCTGCATCCACATATGTACTCTCGTGTGTAGACACACATGTTCAAGGAATCCACTGAAACTGTCGACTATAAATGCGCGATATAACTCACCTGTCAGTGTACCTGGGAAGTAGGATGGTTTCATTCCCAAGGATTCCACACCACACGTTAATAGACCACCTACGTTGACGGTCGACAGGTCGTACCCACCGAGGATTGTCTGCGACCCAGTAGTGCATGTTATGGCGATTCACTGACCCATAATTTGTGAACGTGGACTCATCAGAGAACATAACACTTTGTAAAGACTCCATCGTGAAATTACACATGGCCCATTGACATAATGTAACTCTCGCACCGAAATCGTTCCCTTGCTTCTCTTGGGTCAGTGACAGGCGGTACGGGTGAAACCTGTGGCCTTGTGCTACACGCCACACAGATATGAGACTGACACCAGCGACTGCAGCAACGGCTCGTAAGCTAACATGAGGATTGTGGTGTAGTGCAGCTAAAACAAACACCTCCGTCTCCTCACTTCTTGCAGGTCTTCGTCTGTTACTGCGGTGCATTATCAAGCTGCCTGTTTGCCGAAGTCGTTGTTCGGCACTTGAGAACGTAATGGCTGCCGGGGATCTTCGCCTAGGATATCTCACGACATACGCCACGGCTGCTTCAATGACATTGCGCCGGCACTCGCCGATCATCATCAACATGCCAATGTACTCAGTGTTCGTGTATGCCATCGTCATCCGATGTCGGTAACTGTGGTATATTGGGCCCCGATTGTTTGTGTGGCTCCAACTGTCGGGTATACGGCCGTGTGCGGCGACAGTCGGCAGTCGGCAGTCTAAAAGGACATCGAGGAAGCTTCTCGCTCCGTGACCCCGGCGACGTTACAACTCGGCCGCACCATATTAGAAGGCGCATTGCGTTATGCGCGGCATGTGTGCTATCTGACGCTCAAACTTTGAAGGGTTGTAGCTCCCAAAATAGATCTGATAGGAATGTAATTTAAATTGATCTATATACAGCTGGTGTTACTGATTCCAGTGCATAATAGAAACAACTATTGTTGCATTAAAATGTTTTTCTCCTGTAATTCTTTGGAAAATAACAGAATAAACTATGTTCATAGTTCCGCAGACAGTGAAACGTTTCTTATGGTGGCCTACCGCAATAAATATTTCCGTCGCCTATTACTTCGTAACTTACACAGTCAAACCCATTTAGAGAAACGTTCTGTATATGGAAGATATGTTTCAGATTGTGCTTCTGTCAGTAACTGCTAGGATAGCAGAATCACCCGGGACAGACAGCGCGGTTAATTATAGCGAGCTCTGCGGTTGGTACGCGTCCCCAATAGAGATACGGACGTAATGCGGACCCGTAGAGCAGCGGTCGCAACAACAACGCCAACGGCAGCGCAAACCGAGAAATCCGTAAAAGCGGCGACCGACCAGCACCGGCGGTTTTGCCTGCACGCGATGCTTTCGCCGTTCCGAACCCGCGGACAACGAAACGGGACAAATCGCTGCCGGCAACACGTGTCTGTCTGTGTGTGTGTGTGTGTGTGTGTGTGTGAGAGAGAGAGAGAGAGAGAGAGAGAGAGAGAGAGAGAGAGAGAGACCATGGAATGGGAGGGGGTGGAGGGCCATGGGGATGGTAGTTGGGGGTGGGGCTAGCACGGGGCTCAGAGTTACGAGCGAGCCGGCGGCCTTCCGGCGATAAACCACGGCCTGCGAGGACGCCGTGCGTCAGACGCTCGTCCGACCGCAGCCGTTATGGGCGGGGCGGGCACCATCACTACTCGCCACAACAACAACAACAACAACAAAAACAACTGCAGCGACAAGCAGCGCGGCTGCTGCGGCAGATCGGCCGACCCGCCGATTGACCGCCCGGTGCCGTCGTCCGACCGCCGCGCCGGGGCAAATGGGCGGGAAGGAGTGGACTCGAGAGGCCGAGAATGTCCCCGTCTGTGTGGCGCTCACAACAGGCGGCCGTGTAGCTGCTGCCACTACTGACGTGAAGCGAGGTGAACTGAACGAGGCTTTGGGCAGTTATCTGAGGAACTGCAGAAATATTCGGCCACGCTGCCATGATAGCCATGATGACTTTGGCCGTGACCCGACTATTAGATTATCTGAAATCACTCCATTCCACATCTGCGGGGCGCTAGCATAGCAACGCTAATAGACATTTTGCTAAAAAAAAATAGTAAATAAACTTCGCGCGGATAACTTAAGTTACGTTTTACCGTTCATTTCACTGCCCCGCCACTCTCAAGCAACAGTTGCCACATATATTTTAGTGTGCTTTTAGTGTGGTTTATTCATGATGGACGTGTTTGAAATCAATAATTTCACAGCTTGCTACCTCAGTATAAGTAAAAGTATTCGTTAAACCATAATCTTCAGTGGTATTTCATTAGTTCAACCTTCACCCCTCTGCCGGCCAAAACGTGAATGTGATCATCTTTTAAACAGGTTTTTAAATCTCCCCCTTCAACGTCTGATGATGTCTATAAGAGGCGAAACGCGTCATGTGTAAATAAGTGAAATATCGCTTTTGTGCAGCCAAGACTGCTTCTCTTCTTTTTAACCCTACTATATTATGTCCATAATGATATTATCACTCTTGAAACTTCCTGGCAGATTAAAATTGTGTGCCGGAACCGGGACTCGAACCTGGGACCTTTGCCTTTCGCGGGCAAGCGCACTACCGACTGTGCTATGCCGACACGACTGACGATGCCGCCTCACAACTTTACTTCCGCCAGATCAGATTTTGCGCTGATAGAAAAACTTCCTGGCAGATTAAAATGCGTCGCCGAACTAGGATTCGAACCTGGGGCCTTTGCTTTTGGAGCCAATCTTTCTGAGCTATACGGCACCATTCACGGCCATTCCTCAAAGTTTTAGTTTTCCCAGTACCTCTCCTCCTACTTTCAAAACTCCACCGAACGTATCCTGCGAATCTTGCAGGTCTATCACTCCTTGAAGAAAGGATTTGGTGTACAAATGGCTTAGCCAGAGCCTAGGGGATATTTCCAGAATGGTATTCTCACTCATCAGCGGAGTGTGCGCTCATGTGAAACTTCCTGGCAGATAAAACCTGTGTGCCGGAACCGGGAGAACGGACCGTGAAGCGTGCAAGGATAAGCTCAGTCGGTAAAGCACTTCCCCGCGAAAGGCAAAGGTCCCAGTTTCGAATCCCAGTTCCGCCACACAGTTTTCATTTGTCAACGCACAGTCCGCTGCAGAGTGAAAAATATCATTCTGTAAATATTCCCTCCGACATATCCTTTCTTCCAGGAGTGATGGTCCTACAAGTTTCGCACAAGATCTTTCATGAAGTTTAGGAAGTAGGAGCCGAGATACTGGCAGAAATAAAGTTGTGATGACGGTCCGTGAAGTGTGAAAGGGTAACTCAGTCAATACAGCACTTCCCCGAGAAAGTCATAGGTCTCAGGTTCGAATCCCGGTTCCGGCACACATTTTTATTATGCCACGAAGTCTTATTAGATTATATTGTATAATATTCTATAGGTTTAATGTTGGACGATTTGGTGACCAAATATTTCGGTAAAACTATCCAGAGTGTTTTATGAACCAACTGTTAACCACTGCACTGCAGAGCATTGACTATTGCCATCCATAAATGTTCCCTCGTTCTTTGGATACTTCTGTTCCATGAATGGCTGCGAAAGGTCTCCATCTAGTATAACATAACGATTTCCAAACGGTGATTGGTCAAGCTGGAGTACGGGAGTTACTCCATTAAATATGCAGAAAGAGTCAATTCAGTTATGGAGACACGACCAATTTGTACAGTGTATTGTTCATACCTTGGATCCAAGGTTTCAGAGGTATTGCGCCACATTCGAAACCCACAATCAGCTCTCACCAGTCGCATAGAGTCCAACCGCTATTGTCACGTTACTAGGAGATTGGCTGCGCCCGATATCAAGCTGTTAGCAAAGATACTCTTATGAAACCTAGGCTTTCCACTGGAGTATTGACCACTGGAAATAAGAGTGTGCAGCCGGTTGTCGCATCCACTTCTGCCGATAATTTTTAGAGAGCAAGGCAAATGAGAACTGAGGTAGCTGGTTTCCTAATTTTGTGTGTTTATTAGTCTCTTAAACAGGAATATATTTACCTGTTTTGTGATCCGAAAGGAGCATTTTCCAACTGGTTCTCTATGTGTCGAAGCTGTAGCGGCATGTCTTGCTTGTAAAAGACAACTTCCATAAGTCTGTAAGGACAGAATAGAATAAACGTTAGAATTTACGTCACGTCAACAACATGAACATTAGGGACGAAGGATAAACTTCGATTCTTCTTATATTTATAGGGTACGGAATCGATGAGTTGTTTGAAAGAACCACACCGGAATTTGCCTGGTAAGATTCAAGGAAATAAGGGAAACCCTAATTCTTGATGGACAGATGTGGATTTTCACCAATGCACAGCAGAATGGACAAAATTTATTTTGATAGTATTACACCACTCCGACTAACGTTTAACTTAATTGTAAGTGTAAGAATCCATAAACTACTCCTTTGCCAATTTTAAAAAGACGCTTGGGATAATACGGTATGCTTTATTTAGTTCACCTTTTTTTCTTTCAGTTCGCTTTACGCTACTTTTCAAAAATGTTCAAATGTTTGTATAGCTTATGGGACTTAACTACGGGGTTATCAGTCCCTACACTTACAAACTACATACGACCTAGCTAACACTAAGGACGGCACAAATATCCATGCCCGAGGGGGGATTCGAACCCCCGACTGTAGTGGCCGTGCAGACCGTGACTGGAGCGCCTCAGTCCCCTCGGCCACCGCGGCCGGCCCTACTTTTCACTATTTCGGTAATTTGGCTTGAAAATTGCTATGTTTTGAGTTACCAATGATTTTCTGTATAGATTTCGGTGGAACTGTGATAATGGGAATGTTTATCTTAAAGTATTCAAATGCATCATGACGTACACAATTGTTTCTTAAAAATTGGTTTGCCATAAGTAGATGTATAGAAGGGCTGTTTGTATTGCATAATCACGATATAGCGGAAAGAGTCTCATGGAAATGGTACACGAGTTGGGGTGGATATCAAAGGCATTATTCGTTGCGGCGAGATTTATTGCGAAATTTTTTCACCAACTTTCTCTTCCGAATGCGAACTTAATTTGTTAGTATCCAACTACCTTAGGAGACATGATCATCACTATAAAATAAGAGAAAAATGTTGCGTGGAATTGTACATGTCGACCCATTCCATACTTCCACTACAATATAAGTTTTGTATCCCTATATGTACTAAAAGTATTAACTATTTTTATACCATGCTTGATGTTCCTAGTGTGATTACGTTCAAATATAGTTATTCATTTTATCTAATAATAGAAAAAACAAAAATACAATTAAGTATCTCGTCTACAGCTTTAAAGGCAGTAGCAAGTAATGTTTTCTTTGTCATCAGCAGAATAGACGTTTAGTTGTAAGCTCATACTTAGCATTAGCACGTGAAACACGTCTGTTTGTCTTTCATACAAAAATAACTAAGTTGGCAGTAGGTTGCTAGTACACGCCAAAGATATATAGGGATATAGTAATAGTTTTTTTTTCTTTTTCTTTACCCAAAAACATGCTTCGGCACTTATTGTGCCATCTTCCGTGGGTTTTGCTTTTATTTTCTAGAATGCGAGTTACAGAATTTGGTTATCCAGTGATTTGGACGATTTATTTGATTTGACAACTTTGCTAGATATATTAGGCCTAATTATTACGATACTTACATTATGTCATTCGCAGTATTTGTACCTGCTTTAGTTGAGGAACGACATGTTTTTACAGCTTGTCATCTGCAAGCAACAAGTTGTTTTTATATACGAAAGTAACTGGTAGTTATGTGGAAAGATTGATCTTTGTGGCTGTTTAGTGGCTACTTACATTCGACCTGTGATGCTGCTGTTTCCTTCTTTACGGCGTGTTCTTAATGTTACGTGATAGTTAGTGATCTTTATGTTGTGCACTGTTTATATCGCCATTTCTCTTGTTGTGGTTGCTGTGACGTATTCACTTGTTTTGTGTGGTGTGTCTGTCACGTGGCGCGCCAATTTTGAATAGTTTTGATCCCGACGATATTTTGTGTGTGTGTGTTTATTGTGTATGTGTATGGAGAGATAATGTTGTAGCGATTTTGGGTAGTGAAAGACTCACTTAACGAGTTCGTATTGTTTGGAGGTATGTTGTATAAGTAATTTTGAATTTAAAATTTAAAAGGGTTTGACAAGGATTGTCCTCTGTGTAGAGTTTTTTATAACAGTGTTCTAATTTCTCGATACTGAATGAAGTAGTAAAATAACCTTCAGTTTTATTACTGTAGTTAGAAAGTATCATCTCACCCC
The DNA here is from genome assembly GCA_026315105.1 of Locusta migratoria. Lineage (NCBI taxonomy): Eukaryota > Metazoa > Arthropoda > Insecta > Orthoptera > Acrididae > Locusta > Locusta migratoria. Next base: position 405,659,153 of record CM048744.1, on the reverse strand, counting down.
ACTTTGTTTTACAAGTGTAAAATCTGTGAAATTGAATGTGTTTCAAAGTTGCATAGCAAGAAGTGCATTTTAGACTGTGCAGATAGCATACTAGAATTTGATTAGTGAGAAAGCATGAAATTAGTTTTCGTAAAGATTTCCATTATTGTCAACAGTCAAAGTGCTGAAAAAGTTATCATTTTTATTTCCTGAATGAGTTTAATTTCAAGTTAATCAGATGGGTTAATAACAATAAAATATATATGTCAGATCCGTTAATACGACAACAAAAAATGGTAATGTTGTAGTTTCCAAAAACAGTGAATTATATCAGTAACATTTGTAAGGTAATCATCGTCATAAATGTGCAGTGATAATATTCACATCAGTATGGTCTTTGAGAGTAAACGATTACCTTGTGTATATCTTTAAATTGAATGGCATCCACTGCCGGTTCTCCGTGACCGGTAGAAAGCTGAATATTATATCGAAGCGCTGACTTCACTAAAGCGCAACCTTAACTTTCACACGCATGAAGGTATTGGGAAAATAAGATAGTTTCGTGACATTTAAACCGTTATAAATAAAATGGAAGATGTTTATGACATTTATTGTTATTGAAATTTGCTCTCAATGCTACACCTGTAATGACTGTAATGTAGAAAAGGCGGGACAAGGCGTGACAAACCTTCAAAAACGCTTCTCAAAGTGGTAGACGATCGAAAATCATCTTTAACTTAATTCTGTAATGGTGGTAAGGTATGATAAAACATATTTAATTAATGCATATAACAGCTGTTACCTTTCTGTTACACGCAGACCAGTTCCAAATTCGAAACAACATTTAGAAAAGTCACACATAATAGAGGTGTACACTGACATCGCAATCAAAAAGTGCGTCGTCTGACGACAATGCCGTTCTTCATATGACGCTAGCAGCTGCTAGGTGTGCAGCGACCTGAAAATTTAGTCTTCGAACCACCGGTTAGTCAGTTATAATACAATACTTTCTCTACAGTCGTTAGGCAAACTTCAATTTTCCATTTTTTAATCAAGATTTAGGGGGAAATACTCCACTCTGCCACGTCTTTCCGAATGCGAGTCAGTTGCACGTCTGTAAAGATTTTATTCCTTATACGCTTTGATGTTTTTATGCACAGGGTATAACGAATAACAAAAATATGTTCTATATTATTTTGAATATCTAAAATAAGCCTATAAGATGTCCAAAATCAAATTTCTTCACAGGATAGTTTCCTTAAAATGGAATGATTAGTATTTCTCAACCTACGCCTAGGCACTTGGATAGATGTAAACAAATCTTGCGGTTTCTTCCGTCGCATGTGAAACCGGTAACTCAAGAACCCAATAAGATATTTCTTTGCTATGAATTTCAAATGAAATTTCTACATTTCCTCCTGATTTCATACGCTGCTATGAATGACCTAAAATCAACCGTACAGACTAAGTAATGTGTTTCTACTTCTGCAAACACTCTCAAATGTGTTTAAATAACTTAGGTAATAGGTTGCTACATGTAACTGTAAAGAATAGTTAAATAAAATAGACCTTTCTTCTGGCAGTAAATCAGAATGTAAAACGTGCAAAATAAAAAATAAAAAATTCACTTAGGAGATATCTTGAAATCGGATGGCAACTTTCGCAGCGGCCCGAACGCGGCCTCTCACTCAGTGCAATTAACATCAAGGTTTTTCGAGTGTATCTTCATAACGGATAAAGATTTTAGGAAACGGGAATATTTCGATTGCAGGTAAATGACCAAAGAGTATGGTGCTAAATTTTTAGCCGTTTTTCTATGGTTAGTTATTTCGATATTTATGTTTAACGGTGCAAAAACAGCTAAAAATTGATTTTTGTAATTTTGATATAAGTACTATAACTTTAAACGTTTTTATTTCGGCAATTGATAAATATATACAAAATGTGTGAGAATATAATCTTAAGGTCATGTGGTACAAATTTCGACGTTTTGTAACGAAAAGAAAACATAAAATGGACAATTGACAAAATTTGTAGGTTATGTTCCCAGAAATATTTTTTTTAGTGTTTCTCTCAGGAAAGACCATTGAAAAATATGTAGCTTTTATAAGCTGTATAGAGACCACCCTAGACTACTTGTATTGTGCTAAAACCCAAACGATTTGCTCAATTTGCCTGTCTAATGTTTATGATTTTAACATTATATTGCAGGATTGCTACAGTTTTTCTAAATAAATGAAGAAAGCGATCTTGGCTGCAAACCTGTTAATAAAAGAAAGTTTTTTTAATATTTTTTACTCAACAATTATAATGTTTATGCATTGTTTTTCATGCACGGCACAAATTTGTATATATACATGTGGCGTCTGTTCGGAAAGAACAGACGTCACATTCTGATCCTGCAGCTGTTATTATTTAATATTCATAGAATATATGACTTCAACTGCTATTGGGCAAAGCTGAAAATGTGTACCCAGCCGGGATTCGAACCCGAGTCTCCTGCTTTCTAGGCAGTTGCGCTGACCCCTACACCACTGGGGACACAGTGGTGTAGGGGTCAGCGCAACTGCCTAGAAAGCAGGAGACTCGGGTTCGAATCCCGGCTGGGTACACATTTTCAGCTTTGCCCAATAGCAGTTGAAGTCATATATTCTATGAATATTAAATAATAACAGCTGCAGGATCAGAATGTGACGTCTGTTCTTTCCGAACAGACGCCACATGTATATATATAATATGCCGGTGACGGGCAATGATCCTATCGTTAGTGGGGAGGGGTGGGCAAGTTTGAAGCCCTTACTCTTACGGGAATTAGTTAAACTACGAGTTTGAGTACTATGGGCAGGGCGAAGCTGGGAATTTGTATCTGACGGGAGGCGTGCATGGGTAGTCCTTGCAGGTGCGGTGATCACTGTGTCCCCAGTGGTGTAGGGGTCAGCGCAACTGCCTAGAAAGCAGGAGACCCGGGTTCGAATCCCGGCTGGGTACACATTTTCAGCTTTGCCCAATAGCAGTTGAAGTCATATATTCTATGAATATTGCACAAATTTGTATCGAGTTATATTACTACTTCAGAAAGTATGTTGCTGATTTTCATTACCGTCTTATTAATAATGCTAGCATAATCTTCACCACAGCACCAAGGACAAGAAAATTCGCTGTTGACATAAAATAACACGAACCATACGCACACTCACACTCGTGGCCGAATACACACTGCAACGTAACACGACTTACAATTCGGAGAGATTAATGCCTCTGAAGTTGATACATGCTGCACCAAGCAGGAAAACGTCGTTTTATAAGCATGTTTTTCCTCAACACCAACGCGACTTTAATGATTGGTACCATAAAACTGTGTAAACCAGGTTTTAATACGGTGTGGTCTAGGAACTACACTGGGAATGAAAGGGTTAAAGTTAAATGAAGGAAGCTTGGAGTTTAACGTCCCGTCGGCAGAGTGGTCATTAGAGACGGAGCTTACGCTCGGAAGGTTTATGTAAGTGTGTGGAAGGAAATCGGCCGTGCCCTTTTCAAAGAAACCATCCCAGCATTTGCATGGAATGATTTAGGGAAATCACGGAAAACCTAAATCTGAATGGCCGGTGGTGGATTTGAACCACCATACTTCCGAATGCGAGTCCAGTGTGTTACTACTGCACCACCTCGCTCGGTAAGGTTAAAGTAGGTATGTCAACAACGTGTGCTATCAGCGACAATAGTAGATTCCATTGCATAGTGTTTCCAGAGCATTTTGGTCACTGTTTATGTTGCAATCGTATATTAGCGGATATGCGTAATTTTTAATAGGCGTAGGGGCGAGGAGTTGAACTGAAAGAGGCGCCGTACGAGAAGGACTGAAGTAAGTGGAGGAGAGGGGCAAAGAAAGCTGAAAAGATGACAGAGATGGGAGAAGAGAGGAACAAACGATTATGGAAGAATATGAGATGGGCAGAGAGCGGGAATAGATGAGCGGAGAGGAGATGAACGGAGACAGGGGAGGGGATCGAAAAGGGAGGGAGAGTGCAAACAATTTCCCGGGTAAGACCTGGTTTTCATGCACGAAAGGAACAAATAAAAAAATTCAAAAAAGAGAGGAACAAAGAGACAAAAATGAACAAAGCAGAGAGAGAGTTCACACCGAGTGACCAGAAATGTAAGTGGAAACAGTATGCGGCAGCCGGGTTGGCGCCGTCAGCCCTCGGCTGCTGCCACAGGGTCACGTCCGGTGCGTGCAGAACGAGATATGTATCCAGGTAATCTTGCGGCGTGCGGGGCCGCGTGTGTGTTTTCCATCAGGCGGCCGTGATCCCCGTGTGAGCCGCCTTATCCGGGGCTCGGCGGCAAAGTGGATCGCGCGCCCACCAGATGCCAGGCCTGATGAAGGCGCCGCGTGCCGCCAAATGGCAACGCCGGCCCTGCGCGTCCCACAGGGTATGAAGCTATTCCGTACTACAGAGAGGCAGACCTCCACACAACATCGTTCCCATCTAAAGTAATAAATACGCTATATTACACTTGTTTCTGTGTACACTATTTACAAGGGAACCACTCCATCACATCAAGTTGGCAGAGTGGATAGGCCGTGAAAAACTTGTGACATTACAGATACAGGAGGAAGCTGATTGTTTCCATGTGAAAGGCGGGATTTGCCAGGCTGTTGGGTTCCCCAGCCAGTCGGCTACCAGTTTGGACGTAATGAATGGGATACTGCAAGTAGTCAGGGTTTCACTAATGTGTTCGGAAACAGGAAGCGATTGTCTTTGATATGCGAGAGCGGCTAATCCAGAATGCCACTGAATTACAATATAGCCGCACACATTATTCTAAAAATCCATATAAAATCAGGGAATGATCATATGGAAAATATAATTATATGATTGGATTCAGGAGACTTGGGAGAATCAAACGCCATAATTACAATTTCAATATCCCTTACAGATAAAAAGCCGACAAATTTCAGTACTATAATAATAATATTATAAGACTTATATTTACAATTATTGATACTTAGTGTTCATCAGCAACAGTTTAAGAAGAAAATGGGCAGCATTGTACCACGCTATCTTAAAAGGCATACCACATTATTTCTGTATTCTTTCAATAAACAATGTTATACTCTCTTGTTCTGCTTTTCATTGAGGTAGTAATATTCCACCACAGAAACACAAAACATGAACCCAGCAAAGCGCATTACATTTGTATATGTATTTTATTATTTCTAATATTATTCCTAATAACGTTCTTTTTTTTGTTGTAGACTGACACTTAAATATTTCATGACCGACTAAAAATAGTAGATATGCAGCACTTAATTTATATATAAACGATTATAAGTATTTGCAGACAAGAACTGAATACATATGTATAAAAAGCCATGATAAATTAAATATTAATTATGTAACTATATTTCGACGATGGCAGTATATTTGAACAGTAAGACGCCACCCTTAATGGCTATCTGAGCAAAGAGCTTCAGACTCAAGCGTTTTTTACTATTGTTAATTATATATTTGTTTGTTGATTGTGAACAACATTTGTAGGAAGGTGGTCAAAGCATTTTATTCTGTGATATTGAAGACTATAACATTTTGGAAGGGAAATTGTATTTTAAAGATGAGGCGTTAGGATGCACAGAAGGAACACAATTTTGGGAGCAGGGAGAGCACGTTTTTCGAACAATTGGGAAGGGACTCGTAACTTGGACGTGGTGGCGAAAGGTTGTGACACTGGTCGGTCTGAAGCCGCGTTACGAACTTGTAAATTGAAGAGAGAGGCATGTGTGGACTTAGAAAATTTACGGGACTGTGACTGCAGGACTTAGTCTCTGCTTAAAAAGTGATAAACTATGCACGGTAGTAGGGCTCTGGAACTGTGATAATTCAGCAATCGTGCATTCGTGTGATTGCAAACTGTGTTTTATAACAAATAATTTCTTCGCGGATTAATTAGGAACTGAAATGTTCGATGGACTGCACCAATTTACGAGAGACAATGTGGAACTTTTACTATGGAGTGCGTGTGATACTTATATTCCCTCTCATGAACAATAACTGGGGAAATATTCAGTTAATTACCGATATGTGAAATAGGACCACCTCCACATTTCATGTCCGATGAGAGTAATAAACTCCATTTACAAATAATTACTTATCTTAGAATCCATTTTGTTGGTCGTTCAGAGTGCGACGTCCCTCTCCCTTCTTGCTCTTCTTTTTCCAACATATATCATTTTGTCCTCTACAGAGACGTAGGATTGGACAATTCAGTATCTGCTGGATGGCTGTTATGGAGAGGAGTCCACTCAGTTAATGTTAAACACACGTCAAATAAAATCTTGTACTTATCTTTTATCTTGGCCGGTTGCGTTGCTTGCTGCGATGTTCTTGTCTTGTGTACCATTAGCTGTCATGTTATCTCACTGTAAAAAGTTTTCAGGAAATATTTGTTGAAATCAAAACGCGTAGTAGAGTTTATACTTTTTTATTAACTATTACTGCACTTCTTCTCTCGCGCAAACTGTCACAAATATAAATAACACAATATCAGATACATGGCCTCAGAGCAAGAGTCAGTGTGTCACTGCCAGTGTCCTGCGAGAGTGAGAGTGCCCCAGCGTCTGCGAGTTCGATGCTTTTATTCCCACTCTGAGGTTCACAAGTATGTCTTTATCCACTTAAAATTTTAAAGAAAGGTAAATGTTATTTACAAATTACGTAAAAGTAGTGAACAATATACATATTTCATTTCTTTAATTTAATGGTGTTTGTGCTTTGCTGGTTATTTGTAAGATAGTTTTAAAATGTACGTCTAACAAAGTAGTTGTCATGACTGAAAAATGGCGTCTGTTTGTTTACTTCGAGTATATTAAATGTTTTGACAGATCTGTTACGAGTTTAATGTTGTTTGTGCGTGTTATTAAATGACTTATTATTTACGTGAATATATTTTGGTGTATCTGTTTCGTTCATCAGTGACCAATGTTTACATGAATTTGGAAAGTCCCGTTATATTAACGGCAATTAACGGAAAGATTCAGTGTTATTGAGTCTATAAACATAATATTCGTTATCAGTGAGCATTAAATTTCATGTGTGCTAATAGGTTTCGCTGTTATAATTTTATTTATACTTTCAAATTATGGCAACATGTGTCACCCAACACTATTTGCTTCTACTTCTATTTATTAACAGAAAAAGGGTGTGTGAATTTTTTTATTATACACCAAAATATATTTTGGTCTAGGCCTACTATTATGTACTTTTTGCTGTATTATAGCTAATCAGTTTTTCGAGTTAGGGTAAAATTATGGATGGTCCACTTACGTGTTGTTATTCTGTCATTTAGGTGTAATTACAATCAATTAGAATGCATTATATAGTTTTTTTAACTAATGCTGTCTCCCGAAGGGATAATTTCATAAAGATATTGGGTCTGACACTAATGGGTAGTGATATAGAGTGTGCATATATATAAATGATACAAGAGGTTAAATTTGTATTTGTTAAAAATATTTTCACGTCATTATATGCATTGATAGACTGGCTAAACTATAATTATTGATCTTGTTTAAACAGATTGGATAGCTGTTTGTGGCATACATAATTCATCCCTATGTACAGAGACAACGAGTCATAAACTTTTTCTACCCGAGTTATGTATTGCCCACTTCTTATTGGTGAATACCGACATGAAAGTCGCAAACTGAACACAGGTCAATCGAGAAAACTGGAAGAAATTGTGTGGAAATACGAAACAATAAGCAAAATATAAAAACTGAACAGTCCCTGCATTAGATATGCAACCTCGAGAGATTGCCAGCGCAGGAGCGCCGTCGTCCAGTGGAGCATTATGTACTTGGTTGAAGCCTTCACTCGAACAAAGAAATTTTTTTTTTAAATTTTATTTTCGCAATATTATGATCTGCCCGCCCGTTCATTGACGTCACTGTCCGCTGTAATCAGTTTAGTGTCTGTGTTTTGCGACCGAATCGCAAAACCGTGTGATTAGCAAACGAAAGGAAGTGCCACTCCAATGAGAACCTAAAAAATTTGATCGCAAGTCGATAGGTCAACCAATTCTTCTAGGAAAACACGTCTGAAGTATTCTACAGGACACTTGTGACGATATGTACGTCCTATGACAGGAATCTCTTGTCGTCGCACCTAACTTGTAAACTTTGTGAACGGGTAAAGAGATTCTACCTTGTCCGATTCAGGTTTTCTTGGCGATGTGATAATCGCTCCCAAAAAGTGATGAAAACATAAGAGTTTGTTACATAAACTGCCAAGAATGAATGCCACTGTTTCATAGTCGCACAATTTTATCTGTGCTTTGTCCAAACATATGTTTTTTACGTTTCCGGATTTTAGAATGTGTTCACTCTCAAATCCTGCATATGTCCAAGCAAATCTGAACATGTCCTAGAATTACGGAGAGCGAAGTTGATTATGTGTTAGAGCCTGAACTTTGATCATACACACACGGTCATGTAAATAATACTGCTCTGTGTACCTGTGCATCTTTACAACAACAACAACAACAAAAAATAATAATAATAATAAATAAAAAATAAATAAAAAAATAAATCTTTTTACAACGTATATAACTTGTTTAGGCGTAGCTTTCCCATACAACGGCGCAGTTACCTCGAATCGGACAGACGGATGGTTGGATAATAATTTTCTAAAAATTAAAACTTTCTCACGAACCGTAACAAAACTCTGTCATCTCAAACAAAACAAATTTAATGTAATTTAGTCTTTTTTTTTCAGAATGGAACACGTTGTCTTATTTTACACAATTTCCGACAGAAAATATATTTTGCTTAATGAGAGTTTCGCATTTCAGCCAAGACTCAGAATCGAATTATACTCGTGAAGAAAGGTCCCGCTGTACAGACGATCTGTAAAGAAGTATTTTTTTTTTTTTTCGAATTTTTCGTATCATGATCTTTTACCTATCGATTGGTTCCTGAAAACAGTTTTCAGGCTTTGTTCGTATTCATCATTAACACACTGTATTATAAAACAATGCATTATCAATTTATAATTAATGTTACACAAAGAACTCCTTAATTTTAAGATTAAACAAATTTCATTTACGCTTACGTTTTTGTATTACTGAACCGCTAGTTATTTTATTCTGCAACTCACAAGAAGAAAATCACTGGGATAGGGCATCACGATGTTGGCCCTAGCTTCTAGAATTAAAGATACCCACGGTAATGGTTCGGGCGCCTAGCAGCTCGTGACAGAGGAATTCATCACTGGCTTCCAAGCAGCACCGATCTCAACAATTGTGATTTTTTTTCCTTTCTTTTTATGGGGGTATTTCACAGATATGGTGTTTGGACCAATTGTACCAGATGACATTGAGTAACTAAAAGGAGGAATGCGTGCATATATGTAAGCTACTACGCCTGAGGTCGTACTGAGAGTGTGAAACGATTTCGAGTACGCCGAGCGGGAGTAGCCGAGCGGTCTGGAGCGCAACGTTACGAATCGCGCAGTCTCCCGCGTAAGAGGTTCGAATCCTTCCTCGGGCATATATGTGTGTGTTGTCCTTAGGTTAGTTTAACTTAGTTTAAGTAGTTTGTAAGTCTAGGGACTGATGAACAATGTAGTTTGGTCCAATGGAATTACAAATATTTGAACAGTTTTGAGTTCGAGTACCGGATTGACGTAATTCGAGTGTCTGGAGGAGGTTATATATTACATCTATCAATTTGTTTTCTACCGAAAACACCTCTGTTAACAACTCTTCTGATTGATTAATTACCCAAAGTTCCATATTGTTTCTTTGTTTAAATATCTTCAAAATTGCAGTATTCTGCATAAGGTTACCTAATCTCATTGACTAAGTTAATTTTTTTTCCACAATTCATTAATTGACCTTTTGTTGAAAGTGATAGGACTGTTGTTTTAAACGAGACATTTATTTCGGTACTTAGGTCCTCTAATTGCAGAAGATATAGCTTTATTCTTAGTTTTGTTGGGTGCCACCTTTCCTTCATCCACCTTGAAAACGGTTCCCAGTCTCTCCTTTTTTTTTTTTTTTTTTTTTTTTTTTTGAACCAAACTTTTTTTGGACCTACTGCAGCGGCTACGCAGCACTTAATTAAAAAAAAAATATGTTTAATAGAAAACTGAAGTATCAATGCTTGGTCAAGCAAATTTTTTTAAATGACAAAGGCAACATTATTAAAGATATGAAACAATAATTGGGAACTAAGCGGGATATGTGACATTGTTTAGTATTGGTGTTAGTGATTATTTTTCCTTCCGGGCAGGGATAAAATAATTTTCCAGGTACAGTTTGCTTCAACACACACACACACACACACACACACACACACACACACACACACACATTATATATGTATATATAAGACCGGCAGGGTTAGTCGTGTGAACCAAAGCACCGCTTTCCGAGACGGGGAGGCGTACCGGCCCCGGTTCGAATCCGCCCGGCGTATTAACGAATGGGGTCGGAGTGCCGGCCAGCCTGGATGTGGTTTTCAGGCGGTTTTCCACTTCCTCATAGGTGAATATCTGGCTGGTACGCAAGTCCCGCCTCAGTTACACGATTCTCAAAAATGTCGTAACATTTTACACTTTCGCAGATATTTGGTGCACACACTTCCTCCTGGGGGGCATGGGGTGGCGACAGGATGGGCATTCCGCAACCCAGTAAATATCAACACGCAAAATCCTAATTAACAAAGCCGACCCAGTGTGTGCGGGAAGTGTGTACTCATACAAATAAGCAGTTGAGTAGTTGACAATCCCATTAATTAATTCAATACTGCATATCCAAGCTCTATATACTCTCCCAATATTGTGTTTCAAATCGATATTACGTTTAAGATTTGAAAGAAAATTTTTCAAAGAATAGTAGCATGATACATCGATTTGGTGGTATTCCTCAGATGCTGACATTTATAGCTTATAAGATCGAAAAAAGGGATATCTTGTGGATAACAAGTCGTCAGAAATTCTTGGAAAGTAACTCCTATAGAAAATATCAGTTTTAAGTTATACTGTAGCATAAGCGAACAACATTCAGTTAGGAAAAAAAAATTATAATAATAAAAAAAACCTTACACTAAAAACATCAACTTGCAGCAATCATCATTTTAAATAAAGATGCGGTGGCATTGTTTCTCTTCTGAACTGGCTGATAAATAATGTCATGATAATAATACTGTACACAAAATATAATTGACCTTTTTACAGTGGAAACGTGTTTTTCTTAGATATTTCAAATTTTTCTGGCGTCACACCGCAGCAGATCCTGTGACGAACCCACTGCTGTGAACCACCATGCACACGATTTTAGTATTTATTTTTATTAATTACAGTAAGTGAAGATTAACACCGCCACAACGAAGTAACTTTTCAGCTTTCTCTTTGCAACAAATACTATTTTAGAAAAATTTCTGAAAACAATTTATACCAAGGACGCTGCTAAAAAAAAAGTTATTTATTTCGATAGGCCTGTTTCGGCGTTATTGCCATCGTCCGAATAACTGTAGATTACAGTAAAACACATGTACAGTTGTACTATTAAATTTCACTGGACAATTTCAACTGATACATACATTATCTACACATATAGTGGTTGGTCCTCACCCTTTTCCTTGTAATATTGGTTTCGCACTCTATCGTTTTCGTTTGGCTGTTACAATAGCAGATATATAAGAACTGTTCTTTTTTTAGTTCTTTGTAACGTTGTTCTCTTATAAAAATATATTTCGTGTGTAGTCAGTATATGAGAACTCATTTAAAAGATTTGTCAGTGATATTACAAGGTTACATATGATAAATGTTAATCTAACAGCCAAACAAAACAGTTAAACAGATTGAGAAATCGATATTATAAGGAGAAGAAGACCAACCAATGTATGTATAAATATAGCATGTATCGGTTGGAATAGTCTAGTTAAATTTAATAATACATCTTGAAACGTGCCTCTAACTCCAATACATAGATTGGTATTTTTTACGAGTGCTCCTGTAAACGATTAGATCGATGAAGACGGCAATGGAGATAATGTGGAGCAATACAAAAAAGTCGAATCTCGAAGATCAAAATTTTAATTACTGTTTGTTGACAGGTCTCGTTGCCTGTAGTTGCATGATTCTTCACAGGATCAAGGTTCATGGTATTTCGAAGTATGCTGTATTGAAGTTTAAATAATATTCGGAAACGCTGCGTAACAAATACTTTATCCGATTATCGCAGTTACAAGTCCACCATGATTGATTTTACTCCAGTCACTTCAGTCAACAAGACTGTCTTTCATGACATACTCTTTGGACATCCCAGAATCAAACAACAACACAGAGTGTACGTCTTCACACAACTGAGGTTTAATGCTGACTCCTAGCGTCACTCGTCAAAATTCGTTATAAACAAGTGATGAAATCTGTCGTCCATCTTGGATTTTCGTAACGAAATGAGTTTAAACAATTACATAACTGACAAGACATTTCCATATTTAGCACATTTAAAGACTAGTGGTATGTCTGATGTTAACAGATACAAATTAACAAATGTATTTACAGTGTTACTGGAAAGTGAATTGTTGCATTTAGAAATGAGGTAAAAAGCGTGTGTTCTGAAATGTGTGGTTGCATCCATGCTATTATGCATAAATTAAAAAAAAAAAGAAAAAAACTACAGGCAATATCGAAATGAGCCAAGTGCAATTAGATCAGTTTGTGACACTGTTAAAATCGGATTCTCAGTGCAAAATAAAGTATCTGTACATGTTAGCAATATTTACTTTTATGAAACCATCGAGATCTGCAGCTAAGAATTTTTACTATTAAAATATTACATAAAGTCTCATTATAACTTAGTACAAATATAATGTGTCATGTTTAAACATCTAAAAGTGTGTGAATCGAAAATAATAGAAGAATATACTCCAAACAAGTTAGCTGATCATGGCGTCTTTGTTAAGCTTATGGGACTTAACTACGGGGTCATCAGTACCTAAACTTACAAACTACTTACAAACTAGCTAATACTAAGGACGGCACAAATATCCATGCCCGAGGGGGGATTCGAACCCCCGACCGTAGTGGCCGTGCAGACCGTGTCTGGAGCGCCTCAGTCCCCTCAGTCCCCTCGGCCACCGCGGCCGGCATGGCGTCTTTCTATGTTACTCAATTTATGAGTAATTACGTTAATTTACCTTTGGTAGCCACTGGTTTAGTGGAGGTTTAGGGTATTACAAACTTCACTTGTATTTTACAGTAGCCTACAGTTATACTGACGATGGCAATCACGCCGAAACAGACCAGTCGAAATAAATAAGTTATTTATAGCATCGTCCTTGCTATAAATCGTCTCTAAACGACATACAGTAGATCATCAATAATCCGAATACCGGTCATCCGGCCGACCGTTGGTTAAAATTTTTTTAATATCTGTAAAAACCATGCGCGAGTTTTCAAAATTTTAAATTTCTCGCATGTTAGGTTTCGATGTATTCAATTCCCGCGCGTGATGATTTAACCTTCGCCGTGTGTAGCGCTCGTTGCAGTTCAGGATTTAGCCGCTGGGAGCGCCCATAATCTCTCATGTCACAACAAAGGATCGCTATTTAGTCAGTCAACGATCTTACGTTCGCTAGCTAACTTGCGATATTTGCGATTGTGTTTTGAGATTATTGTACTCTATTAGCTGATAAATTAACCTGTTGTGTGTGTGATATCGACTAAACGTATACGTCTAGCTTTGTCAGTTGCAGCAAAACTTAAAATATTGGAAGAGATGGATCGTTTGGCTAGTTTAGCGCGGAAATACAATGTTGGCACATCTACGATTTCAGACATTAAAAAGCAGTGTCAAACTATCAAAGACTATGCTTCCAAACTAGACAGTGAAGAAGAGAGTAGAATAATAAAATCAATGACATGATGAAGATATTGTTCAGCAAACCCGCGGCGGAGCGGCCGAACGCATTGAGGCGCTATGCTACGATGCGCGAGGCCGTCCCCGTCGGGGGTTCAAATCCCCGATTCGGGCATGGATGTTTGTGCCGCCTTTAGTATAAGGTAGTTCATAAGTGGTTTGTAAGTTTAGGGACTGATGACCCCGCTCTTTAGTCCCATAAGCTTTACAAACATTTGAATTTGAATTTTGTGCAGCAGATAAAGGACGATATCAGGAAGTAGGAGAGGAAGCGGAGGATGGAGAATATACTGTGAAGCATAAGACGATATTCCAACCCACGATGAAGCGTTTACCTGTTTTCAAAAAGCTATGAAGTGGCTCGAGTGTCGAGCTGAGTGTGACACAATTTAGCTTTTCTCTTTAAAAACGACTAAAAGATTTTACTGAAAAAAAAAAAAGCGTTAGAAGCCTTAGGAAAAAGAAAAATAGAAAGTGATTTCTTTTATCAGCATCTTAAAACTACAGTGCTGTAAATGTCATAAACATCGGGTGATCAAAAGTTCAGTATAATTTTGAAAACCTAATAAATCACGGAATAATGTAGATAGAGAGGAAAAAATTGACACATATGCTTGGAATGACATAGGGTTTTATTAGAAAAAAGTTCAAAAATGTCCAACAGATGGTGCTCAGAAAAGCAATAATTAGCATAATAGTTAAAGACAAAGCAGAGATGATGTTCTTTACAGAAAATGTTCAATATCTTCACCATCATTCCTCAACAATAGCTGTAGTTGAGAAATAATGTTGTGAACATCACTGTGAAGCATGTCCGGAGTTACGGTGAGGCAATGGCGTAGGATATTGTCTTTCAGCATCCCTAGAGATATCTGTCGATCACGATACACTTGCGACTTCAGATAACCCCAAAGCCAATAATCGCACGGACTTAGGTCTGGGGACCTGGGAGGCCAAGCATGACGAAAGTGGTGGCTGAGCACAAGATCACCAGCAAACGACGCGCGCAAGAGATCTTTCACGCGTCTAGCAATACTTTATTTATTTATTTATCTTTTGTTCTAATAAAACCCCATGTCATTGCAAGCATGTATTCAATTTTTACTTATCTACATTATTCCGCGATTTATTAAGTTTTCAAATTTATACTGACGTTCTGATCACCCGGTAAAAAGTGTGCTGTAAATTCTATTTGCTGTTCCTTCTTTTGTTTACGGTATACATATTAATAAAAGAGTTACATTATAGTATTCACATTAAGGTACTAATAAAGGTTAAAATCGAGTACAAATCAGTAATTCCGGATTTTCAATTATCCGGTCACTGCCGTGCATCAGTTACTCCTGATAATCGATGCTCTACTGTATATGGGGCTGCAGTCCGGAAGAAAACAAAGTGTTGACTATATTAGAAGACTAGCTGAAAACCCGGCGTTGCCCGGGTATTTATTTATTCCTGCCATTTTTCAGGTAGATAATGATTTGTATAATGGCTGTATGTCTGTGAAATCTCTTGGGAATACAGATAGTAGGAAAGATGTAATAGATTAAAACTTGATGCGTGATGGGGCGGTTTTCTATGAACGTTACTGTTTAAGTCCTCATATGTCATAAACTACGTATCTTACTGTGATACAATTTAGAAGGTACACTCCACTATATGCATCTATACTGTCTGCAAAATTTTCTGTGGCTATACTTTGTAGTGTAGAAATTATAAATTGTAACGTCATACCGAATGCCGTAGTTTTAGCCCATGAACAGTGGAACGTTACTGTTTATATGCCCATATCTCATGAACTACGTGTCGGAATGTGCTACAGTTTAGAAGCTACATTCAACTTTATATGTGTATACTGTCTGCAAAATTTCCTGTCGCTACAATTTTTAGTGTTCAAATTATAAATTGTAACGTCATACCGAGAGCCGTAGTTTTACTCCATAAACAGCGGAAAAGTAGTAAGCGAAAAACTTTTTTCCTTTCATCATTTTACTACGGTTGTCAGCGAGAAAAAGTTTAATAAAGGTTTGAAATTATGTTTAAAGTTTGTTGCAAGTCGCTAAGTACTGTTATTCTCATACAGTGTATTTCGACAGTCTCGCCGAAATATATGGCATTTTTTTGCGATTTCTCTAGATTATGACGTAATATATTTTGAACCATGTGCCGTATGTGATTATTAACCATGCAGCAATTGTTACCTCACGGTAAGGAATGTGTGTACCAAATTTGGTTGAAATCGGTCCAATGGTTTAGAACAAAAGGAGCAGCATTGTCGCAAAATGCAGCAGTTTTTCGCGCATCTCATTCTTTATGACGTCATATCTCGTGAACTATATATCGTATGTGATTCTTACACTTACGGCGACCGTCCTCATGGATTGAAGCTTACGTGTACAAACTTTCATAAAGATTGAAACAAAACTGTAGATTTGTATGCAACACGTACAAGCAAACGGACACTCTGCTTTATATATTAGACGCTTAAACCCGCGGCTCCACTTGCGTATTTGTTAATTATGATAGATAATGCGCGAAATGTTAAATCGATTTTTTAAAATAGATGTATTAAAAGAAATTTCTTTTTTACTGCTTTATTTATTTATTCTTATATTTCCTTATTCATATGCTTATCCTTACAGAGAAAGAGCGGAAGACATTGTAGCACGCATAGACCAAAGATGCGGTATATGGCATCACGTTTCGCTGTATGTAACCTCCTTGCTATAGAGTCACAAACGTCATCGCTGGCCTTCAGTCCGATTTTTTTTTATAATTTGACGACTTCAACCATCATATCTTCCACCCCCTTATAGCTGTCGGTATGGAACTGCTATGGTGTACAACGGGAGACTACAGACAACAATTACACTACACACACACACACACACACACACACACACACACACACACCATTCGTTTGCGTTCTGCAGTTTTCGCTGCAGAGCGAAATATTAACACATACACGTAGAATTTTATATACACCGATAATTTTCCATCCCAATATACTCCACCCTTTTATCATTATCAACCCTCAAGCAACAATACAACCAATAAAACATTTTTCAAAGAGTAAATATAATTTTCAAAGAGTAATTATTGTTCCGCATTTCGAGTTATATTCTTCAAATTACTAAATATTTATCAGATCGCTATAAAACCGTGCCTAAAACCTTCAAAATGTTCAAATGTCTGTAAATCTATCGGACCAAACTGCGTGGTCATCAGTCCGTAGCTTACAAACTACTTAAACCTAGGTAAACTAACCTACGGACAAACACACACACACACATGCCCCAGGGAGGACTCGAACCTCCACGGCGAGCAACCGCGCGCTCTGCAGCGAGCTGCTTTAGACCGCTCGGCTACTCCACCGCTCTAAAACCTTCCTCAGGTATAAATTAGTAACTGTACAAATATTTAAGTCTCTGCGTCTTGCCGTTCGGACGTGATAAGCGTACACCGAACAGACAATCAGATTAATATGTATAGATAAATAGCTATCCGATCGCCATAAAACCATGCCTAAAGCCTTCCCTGAGTAGGCAATAGTAACTGTTCAAATTTTTAGCTCTTATGTCTTGTGGTTCAGTCGTGATAAACGTACACCGAACAGTCATTCATATTTATAGAGTATTCGAAAATTTAAATTGCAGTCGTAAAATAAAATTATCATAAAGGCTTTAGTTGATGAGGAACTCTGAACCGGATGTGGGATCTGCTGGCTGCAGCAAGCGGCGCACTTCATATTGGTTGGCTTCCGGTGCGAAGATGGCCGGCAGATAAGGGACAGCTTGGGCGGCGCGGCTCCTCGGGAAATCCCCGGGCAGCTGGCGCTGCGGCAGAGACCTCTGGCGGCGGCCGGACTCGTTATCGGCGCGGCGGCGACGGCCGCAGCCGCAGTGGCCGGCGATTTGCATACGGGCCGAACACACGCTGATACGCCGCCCTCGGCAAATACTCGTTAGCCGTATTAGGCGCACCGGCCCACGCGGTACACAGCGCCGCGCTGGCCTAAAAGCCACCACAGCCGCTGGACGCTGGCCGCTCACGTTCCTCTTTATTAGTAGAACCGCGCCCACATAAAAACACCGACCCAGATAAAAAAAAGAATCAGCCATCCGATTGACCAACAAGTCTCTTATTCGGTAAAGGCGCGGCTGTTGATTCAAAATACATCAAATGTTCAAATGTTTGTTAAGCTTATGGGACTTAACTACGGGGTCATCAGTCCCTAAACTTACAAACTACTTATGAACTACTTACGAACTAGGACGGCACAAATATCCATGCCCGAGGGGGGATTCGAACCCCCGACCGTAGTGGCCGTACTGACCGTGACTGGAGCGCCTCAGTCACCTCGGCCACCGCGGCCGGCCTAAATACGTCTGTAAAGCTCTTCGAATACATATACAGAAAGATCCTTCATTATATGACCCGTGGTGGCCGAGGGGACTGAGGCGCTCCAGGCACGGTCTGCACGGCCACTGCGGTCGGGGGTTCGAATCCTCCCTCGGGCATGGATATTTGTGCCGTCCTTAGAATTAGTTAGTTCATAAGTAGTTTGTAAGTTTAGGAACTGATGACCCTGTAGTTACGTCCCATAAGCTTTACAAACATTTGAAACATTTATATGACAAGCAGTACTACCCGGCGTTACTCCGGTGTGTATTCAAAAAAAAAAAAAAAAAAAAAAAAAAAAAAAAAAAAAAAAAAAAAAAAAAAAAATGTTCAAATGTTTGTATAGCTTATGGGACTTAACTACGAGGTCATCAGTCCCTAAACTTACAAACTACTTATGAACAACCTTATCTTAAGGACGACACAAATATCCATGCCCGAGGGGGGATTCGAACCCGCGACCGTAGTGGCCGTGTAGACTGTGACTGGAGCGCCTCAGTCCCCTCGGCCACCGCGGCCGGCCCGGTGTCTATTCATTCCTTTCCGGCACACAGTTTTAATCTGCCAGGAAGGTTCAAAGAAATCTTTATATTGTTTAATTTCTTTTACTCATTACAGTCTGATAAGATGTAGCATTTTTTAGTAATTACATAAAATGATAACATAAATGACAATAAATTCCAATGTGTCATTTAAAAAAAAAAAAAAAAAATATCCTGACAGATGGGGAGTCTTACGTTAAAATTTATATTATAAACAAAATATATTCACTACGTCATACTATAAAAATTAGTCAATTTTGTGTCAATAATAATGTAGATATACTGTGATCTTCTAGATTACTAGGTAACGAAATGTGATAGTACACATATATCCCTAAATAGTACCCGAAAAATTCTGGGACGTTTCCTTTCGAAGACCGTCGATCCGCGGGTGAATAGGAAAGCGGTATGAAGCGTCAGGTAACGGATCGTGCGACCGCTCGCGTCGGAGGTTCGGGTCCTCCAACGGACTTGCGTATGTGTTTTGTCAATATAGTAAGTTAGTTTAAGTTTTTTGTGAGTTTAGGGACCGATGACCTTAGCAGTTTGGTTTCTTCGGATTGCAAACATTTGATCATTTGAATTTGGGCCCATCTATTCCTTCCCCTTCCTTAAGAAAGGGTATATAAGAGAAAAAATCCATGCTTTAGAAAGAAGCACATTCCGCTGTACCAAGGAAAGAAGGGTAGCAACTAAAGAACATTTCTGTAGGTGTACAAGAAAGACAAGTGTTTTTCTCTTTAAAAGATTCTGACCGAGAAGTAGGGAACCAGCTGCCTGATCCTCATTACGCGTTCCTCACCAAAACTTTTGGATGTGAAAGTATTCGCGCTTTTTGGTACTGAAAGAAAATAACAGACAGTGTGAGTTGATGGTTGGAGACCAAAATCGAAAGTGGTACTAAGGCGCGCTCTTTTCGTAAGAGTTTCGCAATTACGTCCTGATTCTTTGGATTTGGAACGTCTATGAAATTCACTTCAAGCCTTGACATTTTGGTTAACATCACGTGTATGGACACGTGGTGAAAATTGGGTTTCTTCCCCTGTTTGGTAACCGTATCCGTCGGGAGCTCCATTACACATCCAACGTTGGAGTGCCCAACAGTAATTCCTACCTCTATGCATGACAGCACCATACGGGTTGACAAGCATCCTATGAAACGGGTCAAGACACATCTTCATCAGTGCCTTTATTAATCACCGATGGTACCTGAAATCAGTTTGTTAGATGAACCGAGGAGACCATTAGATTGCCCCCACCTTCTCTTCCGCTCCATGCCACACGATGGAACGACATTGCTCAAGCAAGGTGTGTCATTAATTCTACATCTACATAAATACTCAGCAATCCACCCAGAGGTGCGTGGCGGAGGGTACTCAGTATTACTACTAGTTACTTCCTTGCCTGTCCCATTCCCAAATAGAACAAGGGAAAATCTAATACTTGTTTGCATCCGTACAATCCCTAGTTTATTTAATCTTATCGTTGTGGTCTTTACGCGAAATGTAGGTTGGCGGCAGAAGAATCGTTCTGCAATTCGCTTCAAATTCCGGTCCTTTAACTTTCTTCAACAGTGCTTCTCGAAAAGAACGTCGCGTCCCCTCCAGCGATTCCCAGTTGAGTCCTCGAAGTATTTCGGTAACACTTGCGCATTGATTGAATCTGCCAGTTATAAACCTCACCGCCCGCCTCTGAACTACCTCTATGCCTTCCTTTAAACCAATCCCAAGCATTTGAGCAGTATTCTAGACTTGGTCGCACAAGCGGTTTCCTTTACGGACGGATCACACATGCCCAAAATTATCCCAATAAAGCGAAGTCGACCATTTGCCTTCCCCACCACTGTCCTTATATGCTCGTTCCATTTCATATCGTTGTGCAGCGCTACGTCTAGTTATTTAATCGACGCGACTCTGCCAAGCAGCACACAACTAATGCTGTATTCGAACATTACACGATTGTTTCTCGTACTCAGCAGCATCGCCTTACATTTCTACATTTTAGCGGTAGTTGTTATTCGTTACACCATCTAGAAATTTTGTCCAAATCATTCTGCATCCTACTACATTTATTCAATGACGACACCCTCTTGTACACCACAGCGTCATCAGCAAAGTGGAAGTGGGTTTTCCATTTGAGGTTGAGATCTATCTGTAGATCTGTAGCTTAACATTTTCTATTTCTTCCACCTCGGTGTTTAATATAATTACCTTTTCACACCTTGTGTAGTTCCGTGAGAAGTAAAAGCTGTATCTACCGCGTCTTGTGAAAATTCAGTGATAACTGTTTTATTTTTGCTGTATTTCCGATTGTTTTATTAATATGTTTTTAATAAAGGGACAATTACTCTTTTTCTTCTTATAATCGTATCATTTGCAAAATTCACACTATTTGCATATTTTGAAACCGCAGGTTGAAAATCATCTATGGGTATGAGAAATAAATAGGCCGCACTGCGTCTCGTTGCTTCGGATTCTGCACCTGTTGTGATGTTATCGGCAGGGAAATGATGCCCACTGATCTATGTGAAAGTAAATGCGGCATTAAGACACCTAAGGAAACAATGAAAGACATTCAAATCTGCATAATGGGCGGAGAAAGAGGTGGCGAAGAGTGGTTTGAAACCATCTTCTCCTGAGTCATGTTGATATGAGACTCACCTTGCGAAGAGTCATGGTATCTGTCAACCGAAAGGCGTGAAGGATGTAGCGAAGGGCACAGTAATCATTTGTTTTGCCACACTGAAAACGTGTTCTGGAGACAACGCGATAGATATTTTATCACGAAACTTACACTGTTATTGTTAGGTCCCCAGTGAAGGAATTCCAGCGTCAACCGTTTGAACTTAATCCCAAACAACTTACTCTTGTATATATAAACCGGCGCGTGGTTACAAATCTTTCCATTGTTAAAGCTTTGTGACAAAATTCTGTACCTCCCTTCTCATAGCTGCCACATTATCAAATATGTTAATTTCAAGCTCGTATCTCTGTAATTTTGTAGTATTTAGAAAGCCCTCGTTTCGAAGAAGACTCTAGAAAGCATAATGAATTGTCATTTTGAATAATATGGCTCACGGACAAATATTAAATACGTCTTCGATACTGAATTGCGTTGCAATATAAGATTTCTGTAGCGATTATATTTTCATCTGAAAATTAATATACTGCGAACGTAGCGGACTAGCCCGCGCCTCAGATACGCCAGAACGCTAAATAAGTTCCACGATTCTCGGAATACGAACTCCGTTTGCAAAGAAGGCAGACTTCAAAGGAATAATAAGGACGCCAGTGCTGTTGCACGACGTGTTCCCTTATACGTCGACATCGATTTATTCATGGGAGGAGCAGCGATATTTCACTCGGCCTCGTGACGACGTTGTCGCATGCAACCTATTTTGGTGCTATAAATAAACCCTCTGCCGGCAAATTACGAGTCTCAGAAAAGGAAAGTAGCTACTCGGATAGACGTCTGACAGAGGTAGTGGTATTAGATAATCTTAAATATGGAAAGCTCGTAAGAATTTATTTTCAGTCTTTGCACAACGCTGTATTAGGAGTAATTACTAGAAGAGTGAGAAGACTTCAATGAAACGAACTGTTTCAATAGTTTAGGGAATTACTTTGGTGGTAAAATAAAAAAGGAGGACCTTAAAATGAACTTGAAACATGTTGCAGATCAACCGTAGAATTGAAATTATTGCTGAGAACTAATGAAATGGACGATATGGAAGTGGAAGTAATAACGACAGATAAAAACCAACTGCAGAACGATCTAAATAAGATATCACTATGGTGTCAATATTGGTAATTGGCTCTAAATAATGAGAAGTGTGAAGTCGTCAACTTGAGTACGAAAAGAAATCCGTTAAACGTTGTTTACAAGATAAATCCATCAAAAGTGAAGGCCGTGAACTCCACAAAATACCTAGGAATTACTATTACTTCAGACATATATTGGAAAGAACACGTAGAAAATCTCGTGGGAAAGGCGAACCAGAGATGCGTTATATTGACAGAACTCTCAAATGATGCAACAGAACTACTGGACAGATTGCATACACTACGCTTGTCCGTCCTCTTTTGTAGTATTTCTGCCCAGTGTGTGATCCTTAGGTTCGTTCCAGCAGCTGCCAGACGCCTACTTTCAAGCGCAAAGAAACAGGTGTTACTGCGCATGCGCAGCTATTATGGCGTAAAAGCCTTGTTTGATACTTGCACTTTTGGAACGCTTTTCTGTTTCTGGATGCAGGCGTAGATGAGTTTAAAGGAATAATTAAAATACTTTCCTTCCTAATAACTAAGAAGTGTAAAGGAGAAATATCTCATCTCAAGTGGGATTGCAGTGACATTTGAAATAATCGAACAATACGCTAAAAACACACACGTATCACGTGATGGCTACTCCCCCCCCCCCTCCCAACACTCTAACTCAGACCTTTCTGCGCAGGCGCAAATTGGCAGCTTGACCGCGACAGAAATATTTTTCCGGATAGCATCTGGCTGCTTGCGGCAACTGCTGGAACAAACAAACAGCCACACTGCAAGTAGCCAGAAGCGGGAGAAGGCGCTGCTGGAACACAATTTCAGCGTTGCGCATGCGCGGCAAGCAATCTGGCAGCTGATGGAACGTAACTCTTATCAGGTGGGTTTGACGGAGGACATCGAAAGAGTCCAAAGAAGGGCAGCTCATTTTGTATTGCCACGATACAGGGGAGGCAGCGTTACGGAAATGATACAGGATCTGGTATGGGAATCATTACAACTACGGCGCTTATCTCTGCGGCGTGGTCTACTTACAAAAATTCAATCGCTAACATTCTCCTCCGAATGCAAAAAAATATAATGTTCACTCTGACTTACATAGGTAGAAATGATCATCAGAATAAAATACGAGAAATCAGAGCTTGAACGGAGAGATTCAGGTGTTCTTTCTTACCGCGCGCAATTCGAGAATGGAATGGGACATAAATAGTATAACGGTGGTTCGATGAATCTTCTGCCAGGCACTAAAATGTGATTTGCAGAGTATCCCATGTAGATGTAGATGAATGAGTCGTTAAGTCGTTATAGGTAAAGTTTTTCATGATAATGTACATCTCGCATCTAACATATCCAACGAAAATTAGGAACAAATTTAGGATATATGGAAAAAATAGGCGGATAAATGAGCATACATTAGGGAATGAAAGATAAGCAGTAAAAAAAGGTAAGGAGGAGCAACTAGACAGAAATTAGTGATAAATTTAACAATAAAATCGTGAACAGTGAAGGTGATGTAATAAAAATATCTGCTACTTTGAAGCAAAATAATACATGCTGGAAGAAAAGGCCGTGGGAAGCATAGAAAAGACACTCTATGAAGCACAGTAGTAGAGGAAATGAGGGAATTTCTAAACATTTCAGGTCACATGATATTTAACTTATAACGTATTTTAAGAATAAATTCTAAAAATTTAAGTTCGTAATACACCGTTGCATGGAAGTACACCCTACATTGACAGGAAAACGAGAAGGTTAAATAAAGGCAATATATGCCACTGTCTACCGGGAAACAATGAAATAATTAAGGGACAATATTGCGCCAAGAGGGACTTCATCTTTTAAAAGTCTTTACCTCTTTATAAAATACACGTCCTTAGTACAGCGAAAGTAATTATCGGACCCCTGTGAAAATCGAAAAAGGTCATCGTAATAAAAGAAGAGGTCTTGGCACAAAATCGATTGTGTTAATAATTATGGTATATCACCCCAACGCATTCAATCATGTGCTCCATTCATAAACGTTTCATGTTTTCTACCAGTGATTGCATGCTTTCGGCTATATAACCAAACTGTTGATCCCATTTCTATACCGAGAAAAAGTACAGGCAATTTTCAAGACCATCTGTAAACCGGCGAATGAGGGAATATGATACTGCATCGTAAGCGTCGTTCCTGTAGGGAAATATTTTCTAATTTTTGAGTTGATAAAAAATGTACAGATTCAGATGGTGATAGTAGCGAGGTACACTGACAGAGCTCTAGTCAGTACTCTGGTGATTCATGCAGAAAGCTTACAACGCATTATGACCGTGCGACAGGAATTAACACTATTTTAACGCGTAATGGTATTTGAAGCTAGACTCGTGGGATATTCCATTCCAAAAATCGTTAGAAAACTCAACGTTCCGAGATCCGCGATGTCAAGAATGTGCAGAGAAAATCGAGTTTCTAGCATTTACTCTCACACGGCACAACTCACTGGCCTGCACTTAACGATCGAGAACAACCGCATTTGCCTAGAGTTGTCAGAGCTAATAGACAGGCATCAGTGCGTGAAATAACGGCAGAAATCACTGACTAATATAAAACGAACGTATCCTGCAGGGCTGTACGGTGCAATGTGGCCGTAACCATTTCACAGGCACAGTTTTCTGGTCTTATAACTGGTGCCAGTTGAGGATTTCATGAAGTGTTGTGATATAAATATACACATTTCTTTATACATCCATTATATATTTTATACATACACAATAACTTTTGAAAATTTGTAAGTTTTCATTTTTTTTTTCATTGAAGGCTTAAGACTACACAATATAGATGTGTTTGTGACTGGTGCATGACCTTTTATTCACAAAATATGAAACAATAATTACTGCAGGTTATGAAACAATCAGGATGATAGTTCAAATGTTTGTAAAGCTGTGGGATACAAATACAAACACAAACACACACAGAAACACAATCTCTCTCTCTCTCTCTCTCTCTCTCTCTCTCTCTCTCTCACACACACACACACACACACACACACACACATAGAGATGCCCGAGGGAGGATTAGAACCTCCAACGGAAAGCAGCCGTGCACACCACCGCAAGGCGAAATAATGGACACAACCATTCCCGCGCGGCAAGAAAGATAGCTCTGCACACAAGGTGACATTGCCATTTCGGCGTATTGTTCCGTTTTACCATGTTTTCTTGTTCTCCATGAACGACAACTTCTATACTTCACAGTTCCTTGATCCGCGTGAGTAAACATGCCCTTATATTTACAACATGTGTTTGATGTGATAGAAAATAAATATTTTATCAATTGTTAACACCAAGAGAGTTGCACTAAATATCAAATAAGTAGAGTGGCCTTAGAAATATATGCCACTGTGTACAGATAAACAAACTAAACTGAGAAACAGCCATAATACGAAATCTGCCTGACATTTATTGAGACTATCAAACATATAAAGCTCCGCCAGTTGTTACCAATTCGAAAAGTGGCAGTGGGAGAATTTCCATATGTTTCTGAGTTTATAAATAGTAGCATCAACAAGACATGGGAATATCGAGTCCCTTGGCACTAGCCGCGGAGGAATGTCCGAGCGTTTGAAGGCGCCTTGGTGGAGCACGCTGTTGCTCGCCGTCGGAGGTTCGAATCCTCCCTCGGGCACTTTGTGTGTGTGTGTGTGTGTGTGTGTGTGTGTGTGTGTGTGTGTGTGTGTGTGTTTTATCCTTAGGTTAGTTTAATTTCGTTTAAGTAGTCTGTAAGCATAGACCATCTCTTATGACCACGCTGTCGATGGAAAGTAAAACCCAAAGTTTTATTTATTTATTTTAAGCTAAGGAACTCATAACCTCAGTAATTAAATTCCATAGATGAAATGACACTTCTGTTTGATCTCTTGATACCAGGAGGACATTAATGCATATGGAAGAATACCGTATCACTCGGCATGAAGGGGTTTATGGGTTATGGTAGCATACGACCTGCTAAAATCACTTAGCAATCAGCATCTCCACTTACGGGCTCGTGACCATACCGGATGGACCCTTGAAGAATAGATACTCGTGGTTTCGGCATATGAGTTCTAATTTCAGTTGTTAAGATTCATACAAATGTCAGTCTAGATCGCAAATTTATTTAATGGTAACCGGTCTCGGCCACTAATTGCCATATTCAGGACACCACAGCTATAGTGTTGACAACCGGTTGTGCTGAGTTGGAGATCTTTGGGTGATAGAATGTCGACTAAGAGCAATGGACATTGAAATATCCAGACGCCTGCAACTCAGCACAACCGGTGACCAGCACTATGGCTGTAGTGGTCTGATGGTGCCAATTTAAGTGGCTGATACCGTTTGCCATAAAATACATTTGCGAGCTAGAATTACTTTTGTGTGACTTGCTGACATTCCACAATGTTTCCAAAAATAATCTGTTGGTAAGAGCTGATGGTAGGGTTCGAGTGTGCCGCATACCTCACGAAGTCATGATCCCACGTTGTCAACAAAGAACTGTGCAAGCTGGTAGTGCTAACCTGAGAACGTTATTTGGATTCCACGTTACTGTGAAACTGGAAGAAAAAATAATAAGATACTATGCAGGCATACATTACAAAAAGCACAATATGTATTAATTCAGCTTTATCTTTCGTCAATGCTTACCAGTACTGCTACAAGTAACTGATAATTTTTAATATACGTTAGTTGAGTGGCCAATTCGACAGAGTAGTAACTGTGTAATTTAGTGTGTGGGACACTATCAATGAACAATAACCTTAAAGTGCTTTACAAATTACGATCGGGTTGTGTCGTGTATACAAAAGTACCGCCAACCTCGGCTGTGTATGTGTGTCTATTTGCGCGTGCGCAGTTGCTACAGCTCCACTACGGGTGTACATTTCTACCCCTGGCTCGCTACGAATTTGCCAATTACAAGTTATTAAAAAAAATAATTAAAAAAATATAAAAAATTTAAAAAAATGCTTTCAGTGTCTCTTAGCAGGGAAAACTTCGACAGTGTATTTCTTTCGTTGTCTTCTTCCCGTGTAAAAAATTTTGGGTTAGGTTTCGACATGTCTTATTGGATCTTTCTCTAGTGAGGCTTACCAATGTAACTGAGAAAATTGGAATTAAATCCATTACATTGTTAATAACTATAATTTATGTATTGCTAAGTGAATGACATAGTTTCTTTTAATTGAGTTACCTAATCAAACATAGAATAGGAAAATGTTTAAGTGTGACCTTAATGAACCGACAGAAGTACAACTCAAATCTAAAACATAAAAAATAATTATTGTAATCATTCATGACCAGTAGGCACCAACGCATTTTTATGACTGTGAGGAACATCTTTCAGACAGTACCATTTAGTCCGTAGTTATAATATTTCCTAAGGAGTAGGCGGAAGTACATATTTGGTGATACAACTTACCTTCAGGACAGAAAGAACCGGACTGCAGGAATGCTACATGACGCGAGCCCCACGTAATTTATTTCGCAGCTAGCGCAGGCTTACCTGAAACAAACGAATTCAGTAATCAGTAATGAGGTCGAAAGCGCAGTCGTGTAACAGATTTGTGACAAAACACACTTTATTCCACTATACAGCCGATACCGAATGCGTTTGTGAGCCTACTCTGAAATCGGATTGCTCACACAGTAGCTTAATGATATACAAGCGTACATTGATCGGGACTTACAGACGTAAATACATCAGATAAAAATTAGTTACTCGATTCATTAAAAAAGGGATGGGGGTTAAATATTACTCCATATACATCAACCGGCAGCGGACGTAATTCATTTCGGGTAAAGCACTTTAGAATGCCTGGCAGGGTTGATACGCTACACGTGTTACTCTATACATGGAGCCCGAAGTAGACTAAAGCAAACCGATGAAGGTTTGGAAAGGTAATTTCAGTTCATAGAGAGGAAGTAAAACATTACAGATTTTCCCAAATTATTTTAATAATGTCAGAGACGACAAAGGAGCGCGAAGAAAATTGGAAAAGAATGGACAGTATATTAACAAGAGATAGTAAGCTGAACTTTAACAATAGTAAGATCCGTGTAGTTAAATGCAGTCGATATAATCAGTTGAAAGTTATGGTATTAGAATGGGCAATGAGACACTAGCTGTAGATTAGGTTTGCTATTTGAGCAGCAAAGGAATTGTAGAAAATCGAAGTGGAGATGATATAAAATGCAGACTTGTGAACTAAATCTTTTATGGTATTTTTAATTTATGATTGGAACTGATATATCTGACTTATTTTTAAGTGTATGTTTTGTAGTCCAAGTCAAATCTGAAAAGATGGTTCGGTTTCGTGTGACAGCGCATATTCTTCAGTTACTGTCACTGATAAAAATGTGTAGGTTCTACAATTAGCGGACACTAGGTGTTTAAAGAAATTTATGGTCAAGTGGTGAAGCTGTCTGACTATATCATGCGCCACAACATGGCTTACTATCAAATACAAAAGAGGGAAGATTCATTTTAAATGTTTACAATTCTTTCCAAAAGTTTATAAACAATCTAAGAGAGTTTTCTGATATCTTTGCTTTCTATAGAATTTATATGAATCGTGTTTGCTTGTGAACTCTTTACAATGTAATGAAAAGAAATTGAAAATAATTAGAAACAACTTGGAAAAAGGTAAACGTGGAAAACTGAGGTACTAGAATAGCTACAGCATGAAAAACTTTCCTGAAAAATAGAAATTTGGTAACAAATAATTTAAATATTTCAGTTATACAAATGGTTGTTGTTTCTTTATCAACGGATAATGTAATTGTTAGGAAGGTTTTTTTAGAAGTAAGTTTTATACAACAATCTCAAATTGACAAATTGACTTTCCATTCCTACATGTTACAAACTAACTCTTCACTCTGGAATAGGTAACTGTAATTTATCGTCTTTCAATGTAAGACATTTAAGAAAACTAGGAAACTACATTCGGTTAATACGATCTTGATTACTTAGTATGTGTCCTGAGTTTTCTTTTTCCGTCTCTCATATCCTTCAAATAAATTGGTCGTATGTTGTCCCTGCAAACAGTGACTTCCGTTCGGGAACAGCTGCTTAACTTGAATACAAGATGAATTTAACATTCAATATACAATTCCAAATAGTAAAACAGCAGTGAACAAGATATATACGTTATATAAAAGATTAGACAAAATATGCAAACTGGGAGATAAGTACGTGCTTACGCAAGGACTTCAAAACATTTGTTGCTAGTGGGGATTCAAATAAATTAGTAGGAAATGCTGAAAATTTGTGCCCAGACAGAATTCTGAACCGTGTCTGCTGTTTACTGTGCAGCCACCTTAGTCATTCCTTGAATTGGATAAGAGAAGAGACTCGGTAGATGAAGTGATTCCAGTGGTCAGATCCCACACCTTAAACGAGATCTTAAGGGTACATTTTTATTTCTTTAAATTGTCATTGCGTAGTCACATTCACACTTTTGTTTTGTGATGTGATGGTTCATATATAGCCCTACATATAGGAACTAGGAATAACCTTTTATGTATGGAATGACGAAATCGCGTCTTACCATAGATCAATTGAAACGTGGTACACGGCAGCCATCCCTGAGCGAAACTAGCCGCTAAAATGTAAAAATTTAATTACTATACACGAATTTTGTGTATCATAAAAGTTCGTTCCCCATTAACTAGAAAAATTAATAAACTGTTATATGTTATAGTATTTAAGCCTTCTCACGGAAGCTTCATATCTGAATTACTATGCCGCTTAGTACTATAGCGTTCGTATTTCCGTGTGTGAGGAAAATTCTAGTTTACGAACGTCTTCCTGAGGTTTATTACTTTTATAATATCCATATGCTGTCTTTTTCATAATAAACAAATTACCGTGGAATTCCATTGTCTCATTTAATAAAACTCTAGCAATGTCATTGTTAGATTACAATGAAATTCAGTGTTTGTGTCCCCCGTTCTACAGTTGTAACAGCATAATCGGTAGCGTTCTTGCATCTTAAACGCTGGTAATGCCGTGCATGGGTTCTATCTATATCTACATGCATACTCCGCAAGCCATCCGATAGGTGTGTGGCGGAGGGTATCTTAAGTACCACTAACGGTACTTCGAACAATTAGTCCATGAGCCAACTAGAATTGTAAATGGATGTGAAAACACACTTGATCTCTTAGCAACAAATCATCCTGAGCTCATAACGAGCATCAAAACGGATACAGGTATTAGTGAACACAGAGCTGTCGTAGCGAAATTGAATATCGAAAATCCCAAAGTTACCAAAAATAAACGCAAAGTATATTTGTTCAGGAAAGCAGATAGAAACAAAATACATTGCTTCTTGAAAGACAGCTTCCACTCGTTTCTAACACTAAACGTAGGTGTAGACCAGATGTGGCTCAAATTCAGAGAAGTGGTATCGACAGCAATTGAAAGTTTTATACCTAATAAATTAATAAAAGAAGGAGGCGATCACCCTTGGTACACAAAACAGGTTAGGACACTGTTGCAAAAGCAAAGGAAAAGGCATACTAAATTTAAACGAACACGAAATCCCCAGGATTTGCGATCGTACTCAGAAACTCGAAATTTAGCGAGGATTTCAATGCGAGATGCCTACAATATTTATCACAACGAAACTCTTTCTCGTAATTTGACTGAAAACCCAAAGAGATTTTGGTCATATGTTAAATATACTCGGGGCAAGTCACAAACAATACCTTTACTACGTGATAGTGATGGCGATCCTACCGATAACAGCGCTACTAAAGCAGAGTTACTAAACTTAGGTTTTAGAAACTCATTCACCAAAGAAGACGAAACCAATATTCCAGATTTCGAATTACGAACAGTTGCCGTAATGAGTAACATAGAAGTAGATATAATCGGAGTAGTGCAGCAACTAAAATCACTTAACAAGAACAAGTCTTCTGGCCCGGATTGTATACCCATTAGATTTCTATCTGATTATGCTGAAGCGATAGCTCCTTACTTAACAGTCATATACAACCGCTCTCTCATAGAAGGATCTGTACCAAAAGATTGGAAAGTTGCACAGGTCACACCTGTATTCAAGAAAGGCAGTAGGAGTAATCCATTAAACTACACGCCTATTTCATTGACGTCAATTTGCAACAGGGTTTTGGAACATATCCTGTATTCAAATATTATGAATTATCTCGAACAGAACGATCTATTGAACCAAGGTCAACACGGATTTAGAAAATATCGTTCATGCGAAACACAACTAGCTCTTTATTAACATGAAGTGATGGGTGCTATCGACAAAGATTCGCAAATCGATTCCGTATTTCTTGATTTCCAGAAAGCTTTTGACACCGTACCTCACAAACGGCTTTTAATCAAATTGCGTGGTTATGGTATATCGCCCCAAATTTGCGATTGGATAGGGGATTTCTTGTCAGAGAGGACACAGTTCGTAGTAATCGATGGTAAGGCATCGACTAAAACAGAGGTGATATCGGGCGTTCCACAGGGTAGTGTTATTGGTCCTCTGCTATTCCTTATTTACATAAACGATTTAGGGGAAAATCTAAATAGCTCTCTTAGGTTGTTTGCAGATGACGCCGTCATTTACCGTCTAGTAAAATCATCTGAAGATCAAAACCAACTGCAGAACGATCTGAATAAGATATCAGTATGGTGTAAAAATTGGCAATTGACTCTAAATAATGAGAAATGAGAAGTCGTCCACATGAGTACGAAAAGAAATCCGTTAAACTTTGTTTACAACATAAATCAATCAAATGTGAAGGCCGTAAACTCCACAAAATACCTAGGAATTACTATTACTTCAGACTTAAACTGGAAAGAACACGTAGACAATATCGTGGGAAAGGCGAACCAGAGACTGCGTTTTATTGGCAGAACCCTTAAAAGATGCAACAGAACTACTAAAGAAACTGCATACACTGCGCTTGTCCGTCCATTTTTGGAGTATTGCAGCCCAGTGTGGGATCCTTATCAGGTGGGTTTGACGGAGGACATCGAAAGAGTCCAAAGAAGGGCAGCTCGTTTCGTATTGTCACGGTACAGGGGAGACAGCGTTACGGAAATGATACAGGATCTGGGATGGGAATCATTACAACAACGGCGCTTATCGCTGCGGCGTGGGCTACTTGCGAAACTCCAATCGCCAACATTCTCCTCCGAATGCGAAAATATATTGTTGGCTCCCACTTACATAGGTAGAAATTATCATCAGAATAAAATAAGAGAAATCAGAGCTCGAAGAGAGAGATTCAGGTGTTCTTTCTTCCCGCGCGCTATTCGAGAATGGAATGGGAGATAAATAGTATAATTGTGGTTCGATGAACCCTCTGCCAGGCACTTAAATGTGATTTGCAGAGTATCCCATGTAGATGTAGATGTAGAACGGTTCTTCCTCCTATTCCAGTCACATATTGTTTGCGGAAAGAAAGATTGTCGGTATGCCTCTGTATGGGCTCTAATCTTTCTGATTTTATCTTCATGTTCTCTTCGCGAGATATATGTAGAAGGGAGCAATATACTGCTAGACTCCTCGGTAAAGGTATGTTCTCGAAACTCCGACAATAGCCCGTACCGAGCGACAGAGCTTCTCTCCTGCAGTCTTCCACTGGAGTTTATCGATCATCTCCGTAACGCTTTCTCGATTACCAAATGATGCTGTAACGAAGCGCGCTGCTCTCCGTTGGATCTTTTCTATCAACCCCACTTGGTATGGATCCCACACCGGTGAACAGTATTCAAGCTGTGGGCGAACAAATTGTACTGTAACCTACTTCCTTTGTTTTCGGACTGTATTTCCTTAGGATTCTTCCAACGAATGTAAGTCTGGCATTCTGCATTACCAACGAATGGATCCACTTTTTATTTTTACTTGTCAGATACATGGCACTGGAAACGAAGTAACACCTAATGACCAATAGGAAATTTCATTTAATCCGATTGCTTAGAGACAATTTAGAACAATTTAGTTTGAGAGATAGCTAATACACCTACAGGTACGGTAATGCTACCTTTTCTCATATTTATTTTTCTTTCAGGGAAAATATGTCAGTGTCATGCTGTTAGTAGAACCTCTACTGCAGATTGTGTATACAAACTGAAAAGGATTGAGTCTGTATTTGATTCTATAGGATTTCATGCTACATGATTTTATGCTCCCCATCTCATGTTTAATTATCTATTCATTTAGTTGCTAACATTAATTTTGTGTTTGTTAAGACATTGCCTGCTCCCTTAAGGAGTCAGCAGTTAGATAAATTTCCGTTGCGCAAGTACTGTGGTCACTCATTAAATAATTTAGAGGAGCAGTGAGCGTTTTAACTTACTTTTGCAGATCTCAATTGGCCGAGATCTTGCTTAGAAAACATAACAAGCTACTTTCAAGAGGCAGCAGAAGTTCTTGTAGGGGTTAGTGACGCAAATATGAGTGTGACTGAAGTACTTTCATATGACAGTGATAATAATATAGAGAAAGGAAAGGCATTCAACATGGAAAACCAGGAGTTTCTGGCATTCGTGTTTATATGCGCTTATGAGCATTTTTCAACAAACAGCACAAGGAGGCGATGCAGACAACACAACAAAAGAGAAATGGCCAAGTTTCATACATATCTACTGCAATGTGCCATTATATATTCAGCAATATTTTGAAAATTTTCACAAAATTGTTAAGCTCTCAACATATACATATACATACATACACACACACACACACACACACACACACACACACACACACACACACATATTAATGGTACTAACATTTTTAATTGTACAAATTCTAAACCCTACCTGAAAAATATTGGTACCCAAAATTTGCTCCTCGTCGTGTCCAGTGGGAAATACATGTCAAACGTAAAATAGTTGTAACACTATAAATAAGAACCGGAATTCAGTACTTGGCCTGACTCACTACCCATTCCAAAAACTGGAAACCTGTTGCTGCAGTACTATGCGAAATTGTAATGAATTTGGTCACGAAAGGGTTAAGACGTAGTAATTTTGAACCAGTTAAACAAACACTAACGTTCGAATGTCACTCACGATTTTTCCTATTAAATATTATTCAGGTCATAATAAATATTATTTACTTGCAATATATAACATTACGCTCCGTACGGGTTCCCAGTTTTCGCAAAGACAGTTAAGATTCCTTTTTTTTTTTTTTTTTTTTTTTTTCCCGAGGGTGCTCTACGTTGAAGGTTCGAGACATCTCTAGAGCATGGGTGTGTGTGTTGTCTTTAGCATAAGTTAGTTCAAGTAGTTCGTAAGTCTAGGGACTGACGACCATAGCAGTTTGGTCCAGTGGGTTTAGAAATATTTGATCATTTTCTTCTCTCCGATTATTTTGTGAAACCAACTATTCTAAATACACTTTTAGAATGATTATAACAGTTTATGGCAGGACAACCAACCTTAATTTCGTGCTAAAGTGCCGTGTCGCAAATTCTATTGATCCGCAGCATGTTTAACACTAGTTGTACCAGACTTTTCCGTATCCCTAGCAGTACCATGTGGAGCATTTTTGAGGAAACAACCGTTGATTGGGATTTGGTTAGTGTTTTGGATTTCTACTTGTTGATATTACATTCAAGAGGACTCTAACTTAAAAGAAAAATAAATTCTTTTCTCTAAAATGAATATTACGCCGTCAAAAGAAGATAATCAGAAACATTTTTATTTTTACCTTACGTTTTACAGGAGAAATTCCACAGTTTTGTATCAAACATAATTCAAACAAGTAAGTCAAACAATTTTGCAACGTTTATGGTTATAGAAAGATGGAAACAGAGTCATAACATACAATTTATGCGACTAGTAATTGTATTTTTATTTTTTCTGGCATTAAAGGCATGTTCCTAGTATTTGTAAACGAGTAAGAAATGCAAAATATTTTTGGGTTATTGCAATCAAGGGAGAAAAACACAAGAAAAAACAATTTCAGTCTATAATTGTGTTTGGAAATATTTAGGAACATTAGTTGACAGTATTGTCTAAGGTGGGATGGACTCACAGTTGAGACACTGGCTTTGGCACCCACACTTATTGGACTTGAAACATAAATTTGACGTATTCCATATTGTCCTGCAGCGGTGCCGGGTACTTACAAGGGTAAATTGTCACCTCTCTGTAGTTCCCAGTGGGCAGCAAGCTCATCTGCTGCTCTGAGAATAAATTCTCGCCGTGAAATATCATTACACGTCCATAACTTAAAAATTGTGTGAGAGTTATGGTAGCAAGGTCAAAAATCTTCTAAATCACATGAACAGGACGTCGATGTAATGTCCTGCCATTTGGTCAATTATACCGACGCAAACCTTGATTTCATTATAAAACTACACAGTTCCTGAAAGTTTTTCTCCTTATGATCATTGACCTGACATCGATCATGCATTTTACTCAGAATAAGGATACCCATATATACAACCCCTATAGAGTAGAACAAAGACAGTCATACTGCAGATTTAGGGGTTACTGATTCAAAATACTAGGTAAAATCGTGTGTGCACGAGAGGGTTTGGTCATTTAATGAGTATGTTAAGAGGTCACACCTACTAGGGTAAAAAATGGCCCACTTGGTACTCCTAGTGTTAAGACTTAGTACTTTCGAAGAGCTGAACAAACACTTACGTTCGAATAGCACACAAGATTTGTACTGCTATATATTGCTTCAAGTGATAATAAATATTATTAAGTTACAATATAATAACCGTGAACTCCTTCAGGTTACCAGTTTTCACGACGACAGATAGCATTCCATTTTTTCTTCTCCTTAGGGTTGCTCCCTGTCGGAGATTCGATTCCGCCCTAGAGAATGGGCGTGTGTGTTGTCTTTAGCATAAGTTAGTTCAAGTAGATTGTAAGTCTAGGGGATGATGGCCATAGCAGTTTCGTCCAATAGCGTTACAAACATTCGATCAGTTTCTTTCTTTCGCTTTGTCCATGTTCCCGCACATACAGGGTCGGTCTCGTTAAATTCGGATGTGGAGTGTGTTGATATTTACGGACTCCGACACCCTTCGTTAATCCGCCTGGCGGATTCGAACCGGGACCGGTATGTCTTCCCGGCAAATGGAGCTGGTAAACATTTAATAATTTTCTTCTCCCCTAATCTTTTGGGACATGAACCATTCTAGATAATATCGTGGGAAAGGCGAACCAGAGAGAGCGTTTTATTGGCAGCACCCTTAAAAGATGCAACAGCACTACAAAAGAAACTGCATACACTTCGCTTGTCCGTCCATTTTTGGAGCATTGCTGCCCAGTGTGGGATCCTTATCAGGTGGGTTTGACGGAGGACATCTAAAAAGTCCAAAGAAGGGTAGCTCGTTTCGTATTGTCACAATACAGGAGACAGCGTTACGGAAATGATACAGGATCGGGGATGGGAATCATTACAACAACGGCGCTTATCGCTGCGGCGTGGGCTACTTACGAAACTCCAATCGCCAACATACTCCTCTGAATGCGAAAATATATTGTTGACTCCCACTTACATAGGTAGAAATGATCATCAGAATAAAATACGAGAAATCAGAGCTCGAACGGAGAGATTCAGGTGTTCTTTCTTCCCACTCGCTATTATTCGAGAATGGAATGGGAGATAAAAAGTATAACGGTGGTTCGACGAACCCTCTGCCAGGCACTTAAATGTGATTTGCAGGGTACTCCATGTAAATGTAGATGTATAGGTGTGAAAGTGTAAAGTGTTACAAAATGTTTGTGAATCGTGTAACTGAGGCGGGACTTGGGTAGGCCTACCAGCCCGGTATTCACCTATCGGGGTATGGAAAACTGCCTAAAAACCACATCTAGGGTGGCCGGCACTTAGACACCCTTCGTTAATCCGCCTGGCGGATTCGAACTGGGGCCGGTACGCCTCCCCTGCTAACCGAGCTGGTAAACATTTGATAATTTTCTTCCCCCTAATCTTTTCGGACATGAACCATTCTATATACTCTATTAGAATGACTAGAACAGTTTATGACAACACAACCACCGATAATCTCGTGCTAAAGTGCCGTTTCGCAAATCCTATGGCTCTGAAGCATATTTAAGAGTATGGGCAACAAAATGGCGGATGCGCCAGCTCGCACTTACAGGAGCCTTACACGAACAGCGATGTGTGGTGGTGGTTTGCGCGAGGTCAGAGGTGGGGTTCGCAGCGGCGCTCGCAGGTGATGTAGTGTGCACGTGTTCAGGGCTCGAGCGGCCGTGTGCCGAGGCGATGAAACGGGCGGCGTAATGAATTCGGCGGTGGCCTGCGCAGTGAATCATGGCGCGCCGAGATGGACGGCGGCTGCGCTGCTGCCGGCTACTCTTTTGGAATGATTCGAACAGTTTATGACAGCACAACCACTCATAATCTCATGCTAAATTGCCGTGTTGCGAATCATATGGTTCTGAAGCATGTTTAAGAGATATGGGCAACAAAATGGTGGATGCACCAGCTCGCTCTTACAGGAGCCTTACACGAAGGGCGATGTGTAGTGGTGATTTGCGCAAGGTCAGAGGTGGGGTTCGCAGCGCCTCTTGCAGGTTACGTAGTGTGCACGTGTTTAGGGCATGTGCAGCTGTGTGCTGAGGCAATGAAATGCACGGCATAATGAATTCGGCGGTGGCCTGCTCAGTGAATCATGGTGCGCCGCGATGGACGGCAGCTGTGCTGGCTGCCAGCTAGTATTTTAGAATGGTTAGAACAGTTTATGACAGCACAACCACTCATAATCTCGTGCTAAATTGTCGCATTGCAAATCATATGGCTCTGAAGCATGTTTAAGAGATATGGGCAACAAAATCGCGGCTGCGCCAGCTCGCACTTACAGGAACCTAACACGAACGGCGATGTGTAGAGGTGGTTTGCGCGAGGTCAGAGGTGGGGTTCGCAGCGGCGCTCGCAGGTGATGTAGTGTGCACGTGTTTAGGGCACGCGCGGCCGTTTGCCGAGGCGATGAAACGCGCGGCGTAATGAATTCGGCGGTGGCCTGCGCAGTGAATCATGGCGCGCGGCGATGGACGGCGGCTGCGCTGCTGCCGCCTGCCGGCTGCTGCCTGCGATTACACCGCAGCGTCCGCCGACCCACACGCGGCCGCTTTGTCTCCTGTCCCTTCCCCCCCACCCACCACCATGACAACGCGCGCGCCTCGCCGAATATATGGTCCCGCCCTCTCTGCTGCTCGCACTGCGGCCGACTTGCCAGGGCACCGAATCTGCTTTAGATTGCTCAGGGCTCTCTCTGCCGGGGTAAAATGCACCGTTTCTAACCCAACTCACATGGTCACCACTTTTAACCTTCGAGTACACCACAAACTGTCGCAAGGACTTTAATGAGCGTTTGCACAATAAGATGTTGCGCGGTTACCTATTGAAAACATTTGAAGACACCAGAGGAAAAGGGCAAATACCCCTAAAAATAATCCTTCTGGTCCACTTTAGGTTACGCTAGTAACACTAAAAGTGGGCCTTTGCGATCGTCTTTTGACAGTTCGAAATTTAAATGAAAACAACGGCTTCACCATTCATTTGGCATGAAAAATTGAAGAATAGAATTTGTAGAGAAGAAAATTCTTTACAACTTTGCTCTCTTATATTCTTTTTTTTCCATATCTTGTATCGTTTCAGAGATATTTGCAAAAATAACGGCGATTTGACGATGTCTGTCTGGCTGTAACGTGTTCCCACTTTTTAGGGCGAACCGTTCAACCGATCGGCACCAAATTTTACAGACATAATTGTTGGCTACCAGAGACCAGAACCTCGCTTTTTCACATATTTCGGACAAGAAATATGTTAGTAATACAAAAAAAAAAAAAAAAAAAAAAAAAAAAAAAAACGTTTGTAATGCAATTTTAATTGCAAATAAACCGTTCATCTGACGCGAAAATTGAATAAACGAATTTATAGAGGATAAAATTCTCTGCAACTAGTCAAGCTTTCTATACATTTCATTCCATTCCATGATGTTGGTGGTGGTGGTGGCGGCTGGTGCAGCAACAGTGTTGAATAATTAAAAAATATTCAGTCTCTGTTGCAATAATTTATTATCCAATAACGCGTTTCGCGCTGTTGGGCGGAGATGGAGTCACAGAGCTATCTATAGCTGTGTAGGAGGAATCTTAACAATTGTTGTCATTGGGCGCCATAGCAGCATAGAAGTCGCTGTCGCGGCAGGTCTACAACTAACATTTTTTTTTTTTTTTAAAGAAAAAAAGGTAGGCCTACTGTTAATGGTTCAATTTAATGTCTTAATATGTAGGGCTTTTATATATTTCTGTTGTTGTGCGATGTGATTTCAACTTTTCATCCAGATATAGACTCTACATTCAGGTGTTTAATTTATCAGTTACTAGCTTAAACCCGCAGCTCCGCTCGCGTAGTGGTTGATTATGACAGATAATGCGCGAAACGTCATTTTTAAAGAGATGTATTAAAAGAAATTCATTTTACTGCTTTATTTATTTATTCTTATATTTCCTTATTCTTAAGTTTATCCTTACAGAGAAAGAGCTGAAGACATTGTAGCACACATAGACCAAAGATATGGTCTGTGGCATCATGTTTCGTTGTATGTAACCTTCTTGCTGTAGAGTCGCAAACGTCATCGCTGGCATTCAGTCCGATTTTTTAAAAATAATTTGACGACTTTCAACCACCATATCTTCCACCCCCTTATAGCTATCGGCATAGAACTGGTATGGTGTACAACGGAAGACTTCAGACAACAATTACACACAGACCATTCGTTTGCGTTCTGTAGTTTTCGCTGTAGATCGAAATATTAACACACACACAGAATTTTATATACTACACCCATAACTTTCCATACCAATATATATTCAACCCTTTTATCATTATCAACTCTGAAGCAACAATGCAACCAATAAAACCATTCCCGAAGAGTAATTATTGTTCCGCATTTCGCATTATATTCTTCAAATTACTAAATATCTTATCAGTTCGCTACAAAATCGTGCCTAAAACCTTCCTCGGGTATAAATTATTATCTGTACAAATATTTAAGTCTCTGCGTCTTGTGGTTCGGACGTGATAAGCGTACACCGAACAGACATTCACATTAAAATATATATAGATAAATAGCTATCCGTTCGCCATAAAACCGTGCCTAAAGCCTTCCCCGTATAGACATTAGTAACTGTACAATTTTTTCGTTCTTTATGTCTTGTGGTTCAGACGTGATAAACGTACACCGAACAGACATTCACATTTATATATATATAGATTCTTTACATCAGGATATCGCAAATATTTATTGTTAGAATAAATGTAAAAACGAACAATGGTTCAATGGTTAGATTCCGTCTATTATTAATTTTCAACAACATTTCATTAAATACGTATTTTTTTAGTTTAAAACCTAATAGTTTAGTTTTGAGAGTGAATATATTGTAAACTATTTTGAAGGAGATGTCTTTTCATGTTTTGTGAAGGTAGTTATGCTTAAAGCAGCTCCTATTAAAGACAATCAATCAAGAAATTTCATATTATTTGATGAAAGAGATCCAGACGTGAATTGGCTCCAGTTTTTACAGTATACGTATTGTTGATAGCATCAATAGCTTCCGTTAGTCAGGCGCGGTCTCACAGACTGACTGGAGCAACAGTGTTGATTATTTATTTTTAAGAAAGAGTTCTGTGCGCTCTTGTTCCGTGTAACTTTCTCTTTCGCGATGCCTTACACGTCGCAATTCAGTTATTTTCGTTTTGATTGTTCAAAAATGTTCAAATGTTTGTTAAGCTTAAAGGACTTAACTAGGGGTCATCAGTCCCTAAACTTACAAACTACTTACGAACCACCTACAACTAAGGACGGCACAAATATCCATGCCCGAGGGGGGATTCGAACCCCCGATCGTAGTGGCCGTGCAGACCGTGACTGATGCGCCTCAGTCCCCTCGGGCACCGCGGCCGGCTTTTGATTGTTGATACAGTGAGGACGGACTTGTTCTGTCCGACCGCACTAACGTCATAGTGCTAAAAATTTGCCGACAGTCAGTTATAAGATGTGCGTATCTCCTTATCTATGCATTTATTTAATGTGTGTTTTATACTGTCATAAGATTACGATATTTGTTATTAATTACT
Source organism: Locusta migratoria (assembly GCA_026315105.1). NCBI lineage: Eukaryota > Metazoa > Arthropoda > Insecta > Orthoptera > Acrididae > Locusta > Locusta migratoria. Next base: position 405,617,427 of record CM048744.1, on the reverse strand, counting down.
GAGCTGTATAAAGGACAGATTAATAATGGACTTCGAGAAGGAACGTGAATGTATCATCAAGATAAACCAGAATTCAGTGCAGACGATGCTTTCGAGGAAACGGTATGAGACACGAAGTGACAAAATACACGTGTCTTCAACATACTGAATCTTTGTGCAAAGACTGTGAGTGTGAATTCTAATAATATTAGTAACCGTATTGTTATTTCTCTGGCTTGTTTAAAAAATTTGAAATTTGTTGTATAGTCTGGGTTTAAACTTAGGCTTTTTGAACAACGGAATGTCATTTATATCTTTGCAAAGAGATACATTTTAATTATCTGACAATTGCATACTAATTGTATATGTTTTATTTAGTGCAAAACGTACTTATAAACAGTCACTAACACAAAGAAAATTAATTAGTAACAACTGTATCCTTGTTTATAAACGAAATATTAATAAATACTACGACAATTCAGTTGTTTTATTCTAATAGTCGGAGAAACCGATCTCACTAAACTTGGTACTTAAAAACACCTCACTGACGGAGGAATAGGTAACAGCTATTTTTAGTCACAACTGAAGTCATTTTCATTGGTACTGCGTTTTACATCGCTGTTGATAATTATGATTTTGGTGATAGCTTATCGAACAAAGAGGGCACGTTTGCATTTCCAGCTGAGCAGATACAAATCTTCTCATTAGTTGGAAATAATTAGTGGATTTGTGTAGCAATCTCTTGTTTGTCAATTCTTGTATTTCGTGATTAATGTTTCCTTACAGCAGTTTCGTGTATTTGTATCCATTCCGTTGTGCAGGGCAAACTTCCGAAACGTTTCAAAACAGGGAATACAACAAGAATTTATCTGTAGTTTCATGACAAGGGACATCTTAATTACTTTCGTGAGGAAGATTTTATTGTCAATTAAATAACACTCTTTTCTTTTAAAGTGCAATTTTATATAAGGATGTTTTTTGCGTGTTGAATGCCACACTATCAAAAAATTGCCTTTTTTAATTAGTGAGTGCCCTTTCGCTTTTATATGGAGATTAAGAAAACAGATTGCTTAATTTCATATGCAAGAGAATTTATGGAGACTTGCAGACAAAAATAAATAGTAAAATGCAAATCTGTAATGCTAACTATTTGTTACAAGTTCATGCCTGATTCGACAGTTTTACGGCATCTACAGCGATACTGTTATGAGCGGTAGACTTCTTTTCGTTTCATCATTTTATGGTCAGCTACAAAATGCTTCATAAACGTCTGAAATTACATGCAAACTTCGTTGCAGGTGACTAACTACTCCCATTTTCCAATAATTGACTCCTAAAACTGTGTATTCTCACGCGGTGGCCTCTCATTATTTATGACGTCATATCTCCTGAGCTATGTGTTGTGCTCTTTTGTTTATGGGTCAGGAACCTTCGCGGGCGTACGGTAAACAGTTCAACAAAGTTTCATTGGAATCGAATGAATTGTTTATGAACACATAGAGGACATACAGAAAACATTTATTTTTGTATATATAGATTGCTCTCTCATACTTACTGAAGAATTCACGTTTATTACAAGACAGACATCTTCTCGTATAAAACTCTAGATTCTTCCACAAAATAACCAAATCGTTGCAACCGCTACTTATTTATTCTCGTTACCGCTACACACAAACCTTATGTTCAAATGTTTAAATGTTTGTGAAGGTTAAGGGACTTAACTGCGGGGTCATCAGTGCCAAAACTTACAAACTACTTATGAACTACATTATACTAAAGCGACACAAACATCCTGCCCGAGGAGGAATTCGAACCCCCGACCGCAGCGGCCGTGCAGACTTTGAATGGCGCACCTCAGACCACTCGGCCACCGCGGCCGACCAAACCTTCTGACTGACTACTTATTCTGACGACATGTTCGTGTTGTGAGCAACTACTACAGTTTGTGATCATTCTTTCATGAAATACAGCTAAATATATACGTAAGTTTCATATCGAAAATTATATCTTATTTGCAACATCCATGTAGTGTTGAAATACACATTTTAGATATGGTAAAGTAGATACAATTTACAATGAACATAAAAAAATGTTTGTGTAAAATAGGCATCATCAGGCGCTTGCCGGCCGCGGTGGCCGAGGAGACTAAGGCGCTCCAGTCACGGTCTGCACGGCCACTACGGTCGGGGGTTCGAATCCCCCCTCGGGCATGGATATTTGTGCCGTCGTTAGTGTTAAGTAGTTTGTAAGTTTAGGGACTGATGACCCCGTAGTTAAGTCCCATAAGCTATACAAACATTTGAACACTTTTTGATTTGATAAGGCGCTTAGGCTCATTAATGGGCACTAAGATGCTTCACTGCCAGATTGTGTTTGTGATTGACGTCTTTGCAGGTTTATTTATAATAAGTTCAATGGATCGATATGGTCAATATGTTTCAATACGATTTTGTGTGATTACACTTCACTAGTGAGGTGCTGCGGAAATTCTAATGAACAGTTGTCACTTTACAACTTCTCTAGCGATATTGTGTGTACGAAATGCAAGTTTAACCTTTGTATAAACAAAAGTACGAATTATTTCAGGCAAAATCATGATCATGTTAACCTTAATGACATGTACTACGTTTAGAAATAAACAAAAATGAAATTCAAAACCTATGTGGTCTTTTTTTTATGTAAGGCAGTGTAATAAGCAATTTACATCGATGTAGAGTTGAAAGCCTTTTATTTCTCAAATGTCTGTTGTCGCAAACTTCACACAAACTTAATTACACCAACTACATATAACGTTCCCTACAACTGATACTATAAATCGTCCAACAAATCAATACTGGGCTCAAAATACGTCTTTTGTGTCTTTTTTTCAGTAAAAATTCATTTAGGCACTGAGGGTTTAAGGATATAATCTCAAAACCACTATAGAGGATAAGAAACAGTTAGTGTATAATGGGTCGAAGTCCCTAATTATTAAACTTTTACTTCTGTTTATGTCCCCGATATTAGACTTTTTATTTTTTATTTATTTATTTATTTTTGCTAATAAACTGATGTTACGAACAAAACAAATTTAAATGGTCAAACAAGTTTGGTAATAGTGTAATGATTCCCAGGGCAATGAACTGCACCTTTGCTTTCAAATAATTCGTTTGTAAATACCTTTTCAGACCCAAGGTTGAAGGTTGTGTGACATTAGGATAGGAAGGGACGTTTAAGATACAAAAGTACATACAGTAATTCATAACAAAAAATAAAATAAATTAATTTTCAAAAAAATTGTACCCGCACAATTGTCTGTTTTGGGCCTTCACTACAAATTTTTATATGAAGGAAGTGGGATACCAACAGCCGTATGTATAATAAAATATTTATTGTATCACAACCAGTTTCGGCATTCCACTATGCCATCTTCAGGTCCCTACATCGGAGCATAATATCCATTAAGTAGGGATATCAAAAGTGGTTTTGTGGACTTCTTAGTGGGAACCAACAACAACAACTGTGACAACAAGGACCATGTAGGCAGTCTGTTTATTGGAGCTGGTGCATCTTCGAAGCGTTCTGCCAATGAAACGTAATCTTTGGTTCGCCTTCCCCACAATATTTTCTGTGTGTTCTATCCAGTCAAAGTTGTTCGTAATTGTAACTCCTAGGTATTTGGTAGAATTTACGACCTTAAGGTTTGACTGATTTATCGCGTAATTGAAGTTCAGCGGATTTCTTTCAGTGGTCATGTGTATCACTTCACACTTTTCTTTATTTGATGTTAATAGCCAATTTTAGAACCATGTAGAAATTTTGTCTAACTCGCTTTGCAGTTGCTTTTGATCCTATGTTGACTTCACTAACCGATAAACTACAGCGTCATCCGCGAACAATCTAAGAGAGCTATTCAGATTTTCTACTAAATCTATATCTGTAAATGCGAATGTCTGTTCGCTGTACGTTTATCACGTCTGAACCACAAGACATAAAGAGCTAAAAATTTGTACAGTTACTAATGTCTACTCGGCAAAGGCTTTAGGCATGGATTTATGGCTATCGGATAGCTATTTATCTATATACATTAATGTGAATGTCTGTTCGGTGTACGCTTATCACGTCCGAACGACAAGACGCAGAGACTTAAATATTTGTAAAGTCACTAATTTATACCTGATGAAGATTTTAGGCACTGTTTTACAGCGATCTGACAGATATTTAGCAATTTGAAGTATATAACGCGAAATGCGGAACAGTAATTGCTCTGTTAAAATTATATTTAATCTTTGAAAATGGTTTATTGTTGCTTGGGGGTTGATTACGATAAAAGGGTGGAGTAGATAGGGATGGAAAGTTATCGGTGTATATTAAAATTCTACGTGTGTGTGTGTGTTAATATTTCGCTCGCGAAACCTACAGAATGCAAACGAATGGTTTATGTGTAATTGTTGTCCGAAGTCTCTCGTTGTACACCGTAGCAGTTCCATGTCGATAGCTATAAGGGGGTGGAAGATACGGTGGTTGAAAGTCGTCAAATTATAAAAAAAATTCGGACTGAAGGCCAGCGACGACTCTATAGCAAGGAGGTTACATACAGCGAAACGTGATGCCACAGACCATTTCTTGGGTTTATGCGTGCTACAATGTCTTCAGATCTTTCTCTGTAAGGATAATCATACGAATAATTTTATTTTTTATTTGAAAGTTAATTAAAATGTTTGTATCTAAAGAAGGAATTGTACTTCATTTCATGCTTCAAAACCAGTCTCATAGCACACAACTGAAAGATAGCTTATCTATCATAATCAACCAACACGCAGGCAGAGCCGCGGGTTTAAGCTAGTCTTCAATAAACACAAGGAAGAGTAGGGGACCTATAACGCTTTCCTGGGGAACGCCAGATAACACTTCTGTTTTAGTCGATGACTTGTTGTCAATTACCACGAAATGTGCCCTTTCTGATAGGAAATCGCGAATCCAATTCCATAAGCACACAATTTCATTAGTTTCGGTGGGAATATTACGTGATAACAATTGCACTCGCCTGCGTTATTGACCTTACCGTCTCATTCATGGAGACGAAAATACAGTAGAATAATTTTTCAATTTTTTCAAAGGAACTTCAATCGACTCGGCGATCCGTGTAGAGCGGCAATAGATTCTATCGCGCGCAAACTTATCAGTAATCTCGAAATGTCGATGGGCGGCAATTTTGAGGCGGCAACGTCTCTGTACAAACAGCTGAAAACTTCCGCCTCGCCTCGCGTGGAGTCATTAAGAGCAGTGTATTGCACCTGTGGTCTGAGGGAAGGTAAGGCGTCGTGAGGAGAGGTGGGGGTTGCTCGCGTCATTACGGGGGCTGCGCGCCCCGGGCAATTGAGGGCTGCCAGCCGCAGCTCCGTGCGGGGGCGTCGCGTGCCTCCGGCCATTCCGGCGCCGCCCCCGCCGCCCCCGCCGCCCACACTGCCGTAACGCAGGGCTGCCGTCATTACAGGGCGCGGCGGTTGCGGCGTAGATCACACCGCCGTTCGGCGGGCTCACGACACCCGTGTGTTGCGACCCACTGAAAGAGATCCTTGTCTGCCGGCGATCGCTATCTTTTTGTAACACCGTGACGAGCTATTGTTGTTCCTAACCGTATATTTGTTTTACGTCTACATCAATGTTAAGCGCGCTCGGCCTCGTGCGTGGGAAAGGTCCAATTTATTTGTCGCTGTACGCCACTGTGCGTGACGTAATTTCGCGAAAGTTGCCGTCAGTGCACGGAGTAACGCGTAGTGACGAGTGACGAATACAGGTAGCATGAAGAAAACGTAATTTTACCAGGTCGATGTCTTCATGCGCCTTCTGATAAAGACTTAAACTCGAAAGAACACGTAGATAATGTCGTGGGAAAGGCGAAGCAGAGACTGCGTTTTATTGGAAGAAGCCTTAAAAGATGCAACAGAAGTACTAAAGGAACTGCAAACACTACGCTCATCCGTCCTTTTGTGGCGTTTTGTTGCGCAGTTTGGGATGTTTATTAGGTGTGTTTGTCGGAGTCCAAAGAAGGGCAGCTCGTTTTGTATTATCACGATGCAGGGGGAGACAACGCCACGGAAATGATACAGGATATGGGATTCGAATCATTACAACAACGGCGTGTATCGCTGTGGCGTGGGCTACTTACGAAACTACAATCGCCAACATTCTCCTCCGAATGCAAGAATACATTTTTGACTCCCACTTACATAGGTAGAAATGATCATAAGTCAGAGTAATACGAAAAATCAGAGCTGGAAAGGAGAGATTCAGATGTTCTATCTTCCCGCGCGCTGTTCGAGAATGGAATGGGAGATAAATAGTATTAAGGTTTGCAGAATGAAACTTTCACACTGCAGCGGAGTGTGCGCTGATATGAAACTTACTGGCAGATTAAAATTGTCCCAGGTTCAAGTCCCGGTTCCGGCACACAATTTTAATCTGCCAGGAAGTTTCATATCAGCGCACACTCCGCTGCTGAGTGAACTCCAGACCATTACATCCGATTGTCTTGTTTGCGGTTTGTGTCCCACCTCTGTTCAGGGCATATCCACACACATCTCTGCTGGTCATGATGGTCCAGTTCAAAGGCTGGACTGTTTACCGAGTATAGAGCATGTCATTGGGAAAAGCAGTAGTTTTATACATTTTGTCTGTCAGTTCGTCATTCGTCATTGTCCACTTCTTCCTCCTCATCCTTTTCTATGTGGTTCCTCCTACTCCTACTCCAGCCTTTATCTATTCCCTGTCTGCTATTCTGCTAGAATAAATAATGATACCAATAAAAACGTTATTTATAGACTTCGTTTCAGTGTTTTGATTTCCGCTGCCGACAATTTCATCCAACAAGCAGATCAGACTCTGCAGTTGTCCACTGTGTGTTACTAAAAATAAATCGTTTAACGATGAACGTTTCTATACGTGAATTAACGATCGATTTGGGTTTGTGTGGAATAGCTCCGATCATTACGCAGGGCAGAGGTTGATAGCGCTTGAATTTTCGATGTTCAGTGATTACAATGGTGGGAGATTTTATCATATAATACGAAAGGTCACTTCCTTTTACCACTCTTATCGGATATGTGCAGAGAAAATGTGTGTTTTGTGTACATCTATGGTAAAGCACCTTTCGATTTAAGTTTCATTGGCGTCCTTGTACAATTAGAAGTATAATCTGTACTTAAATTTTCTGTTTCTTACGAATACAATAATCGGAGGTAACGACCATAGCCTGGAAACGGCAGTAGACAGCTCCATTCTCACCATCAACAGAACAGGCTCTGCTAACGGTATAATACGCCTTCCACATCGCTGGCAACGGATTCTACACAACGATGGTGACTACTTTGAAGGACAGTAACAGGTGCAAACTTGTAACGCTTTTGTATCGGCTGTGAATAAATAGTTGCCACTATTTAAATTCCAACCCTCGTATAATATCAGTTGTTTTGTGTGTGTTGATAATTATACGTACGTATTTTGATGAATAACTATGCTATTTTCTTACATGTTAATGTAAAGGGAAAATACAAATACGACTATTTTTATGTAATAAGACTATTGTTGTGTAATGAGACAATACTTCCATTTGGTTTTGTAAAAATTAGTTCTTTAAAGACGGCCGCGATGGCCGAGGGGACTGAGGCACGTCAGTCACGATCTACACAGCCACTACGGTCGGGGCCTCGAATCTCCCCTCGGACATGGATATGTGTGCCGTCCTTAGAATTAGGTAGTTCACAAGTAGTTTGTAAGTTCAGGGACTGATGACCCCGTAGTTGTCCCATAAGCTCTACAAACATTGGAACATTTTGAGTCCTTTAAAAATAGGCTGAATTCTGGAATGAAAAAAAAAAAAAAAAAAAAAAAAAAGTCGGTAGAGCGCTTGCCCATGATAGATGTAGGTCCCAGGTTCGAATCGCGGTTCCGGGACACTTTTTAATTCGCCAGCAAGTTCCACGCTACAACTGTTCAGATAAAGGTTGGGGTGCCGTGCATTTTGCCCAACCACCCTTCCGAATATGTCATACAACAGAAACCGTATGTCTTTGATTTCTTCTACCCGATCGAATTTCCTTCTCGGGGCTTTTCTTCAAAGTCTGATTTTTTTCACTATCAGCTAAACGCTGGAAGTATCCCTCCAAAGGGGTAGCAATGTCGATCCTGTAGACTAAGTTAAAGAGGAATGCCATGACAATCTAGATATTTTACCTCTAATGAATTGGCCACTAAGGTGCGATCGGAAGACGACGCGACAGATTCCCATCTGTAGTATCCGATTTAACTTTGCGACTAACCGCGATCTCTTAAAAATGAGCACGACCTCCTTCTTTCGCCAGCCGCGGCAAAGTGGTTTGATACGGCTCCGCAGATGACGCCACGGCGCGGCGACTAGAGCTTACCGTCCAATCTCTATGGCGGCCTCTCCTTACACCGCTGCTACGCTCGACGGCGGGACGGCGGCGAGCAGTGCTCTGGCTGACTAGGTCGGCTTTAAATTTTGCATTACGGCGCCGCCTGCAGCTGCAGCTGCAGTGGGTGCAGCGGCCTGCAGCTGTACAGCTGTGCAGCTGCGTTACTCGCGTGCTGATCGCCCTCTTGCGGGGGCTACTCGCATCCAATCACGCCACTACTGGGTTCTCTGTCTTACAGCTGGATAGTCCGTAACAGCATTTTAGCATGCACTAAGTGATGAGTGCAGTCGACAAGAGTTCCCAGATCGATTCCTATGTTTTACATATCCAGAATGGTTGTGTAGCTGACAATCGAATTGCGTGCTTATGGGACACTAGCTGAAAACCCGGCTTTTCCAAGGTATTTATTTATATATACCTGCCATTTTTGAGGTATATATTCATTTGTATAAGGGCTATATGTCTGTAAAATCTCTTGGGAATACTATTAGTAGTAAATAAGTAATAGATTAAAACTTGGTGCGTGATGAAGCGGTTTTCCATGAACGTTACTGTTTATGTGCTCATATCTAAATGTTCAAATGTTTGCAAATCTATCGGACCAAACTGCGTGGTCATCAGTCCGTAGCTTACAAACTACTTAAAGCTAGGTAAACTAACCTACGGACAAACACACACACCCATGCCCCAGGGAGGACTCGAACCTTCAGCCGGCCGCGGTGGCCGAGGGGAATGAGGCGCTTCAGTCACGGTCTGCACGGCCACTACGGTCGGGGGTTCGAATATTTGTGCCGTCCTAGTTCGTAAGTAGTTCATAAGTAGTTTGTAAATTTAGGGACTGATGACCCCGTAGTTGAGTCCCATAGGCTTTACAAACATTTGAACATTTTCGAACCTCCACGGCGAGCAACCGCGCGCTTCGCAGGGATGTGCTTTAGACCGCTCGGCTACTCCACCGCGGCTGCTCATATCACATGAACTACATGTCATACTGTGTAACGGTTTAGAAGGTACATTCAACTATATGCGTGTACACCGTAAAATTTCCTGCGGGTCCAATTTGTAGTATAGAAATTATAAATTGTAACGTCTTACTGAATGCCGTAGTTTTAGTCCATGAACAGCGGAACGTTACTGTTTATGTGCTCATATCTCATGAACGACGTGTCGTACTGTGATACAATTTAGAGGGTACATTTAACTATATGTGTGTATACTGTCTGTAAAATTTCCTGCGCCTACAATTTGTAGTGTACAAATTATAAATTGTAACGTCATACCGAATGCCGTAGTTTTACTCCATAAACAGCGGAAAAATAGTAAGCGAGAAACTATTTTCCCTTTCATCATTTTACTATGGTTGCCAGCGAGAAAAAGTTTAATAAAGGTTTGAAATTATGTTTAAAAGTTTGTTGCAAGTCGCTAAGTACTGTCATTGCCATACAGTGTATTTCGAAAGTCTCGCCGCATTATATGGCATTTTTTGAGATTTCTATTGGTTATGGCGTAATATCTTTTGAACCATGTGCCTTATGTGATTGTTAACCATGCAGCAATTGTTACCTCACGGTTAGGAATGTGTGTACCAAATCTGGTTGAAATGGCTACAATTGTTTAGGAGAAAATGAGCAGCATTGTTTTTAGCGCATCTCATGACGTCATATCTCGTGAACTATATATCTTATGTGATTCTTACACTGACGGCGACCGTCCTCGTGGATTGAACTTACGTGTACAAAATGTCATACAGATTGGAACAAAACTGTAGATTTGTATGCAACACGTACAAACAAACGGACACTCTGCTTTATTTATTAGATGGCACATTAGTGCAATTACATTTGTGGTTTCCCGTCAGGAAAGACACAGAACGTGGTAAATGAAAGTAAGTAATCAAGTATAAGGGAAGTGTTATGTTTCCCAGTCAAGTGTTTTATGGGTCCTACTGTTCCTTGTGTTTCTGAACGATTCAGTATTCAATCTGAGCATATGGCCTAGGTTGTTCGCGAAGGATGTCGTCGTTTATCAGTCAGTCAAATCACCAGAAGACCAAAAGCAACTGAAAAACGATTTCGATAAGGTATCTTCTGGGTGAGAGAAATAACGGTTGATACTAAATAAAGACAAGTGTGAATGAAGTATGAGTGTATAATGACATTTTACTATAGAAAGATTCAATTTTGGTTTTTGTTTTATTTCGTCACTACAGATTGTTTCGGCGCAGTCAAATCTAAATGCCGTAAATTCAAATAAATGGGCCTACCCACGAACTAGAATTTAAATTGGAAAGAACACAGAAAATGTTCTGGGAAAGGCAATCAAAAGCTGCGATCCCTTGGCAGAAGACTTAAAATCTTCAACAGTTCTACTGAAAAAACTGCGTACACTACATTTGCACCACCTATTTTGCAGTATTGTTGCGCAGTGATCGATCCTCACAAGTTGGCACTAACAGAGGGTTTAGAAAAAGTTCAGAGAAGGGAAGGACTTTTGTATTATCACAATATTGGGGAGAGAGTTTCACGAAATGGTGTAAGAATTTGGATAGACATAATTAAAAATGGTTTTTCTCGGTGTAATCATTTTGCGACTTTTTTTTCGTAGAGTTTATGGGACTTAACTAAGGAGTCATCAGTCCCTAAACTTACAAACAGGAACTAGCTAATACTAAGGACGGCACAAATATCCATGTCCGAGGGGGGATTCGAACGACCGACCGTAGTGGCCGTGCAGACCGTGACTGGCGCGCCGCAGCCCCTCGGCCACCGCGGCCGGCGACATTTCTTTCATCAAATTCCTCTTTCGATTGGGAACATATTTTGTTAGCACCTACCTACATAGAGAGAAATGGTCATTATCATAAGGTAAGAGAAGATCGAACGAAAAGATTTCCGCCTTTCTTTTTCCCTCGCGCTGTTAGAGAATAGACCGATTGAGAAACATAAACCCTCTACCATGGCTTACATGTCTTTTGCAGAGTAAGTATTTAGAAATATCGGCAACCTTTTATAATAGATCGTTGTGAAAGTTCGCTCTTGGCTATGCATAATTATAGACCATGTATGCACTTATATTGTCACAGATTAATTTTACTCTTCTCTTCATAATTTAAGTGCCTAGCTTAATGGTTTTGGGATGCTTCAGAGCGCGCGCCCGTACGCGCGCGCGTTTGTGTGGATGTGTTTGAGTGGGTGATTCGTCCTCGTCCCCTTTTTACAAATGTGTAATTTGGTGCTACGACTTTAAATGTATAGTCTTCTGTGGTGATATCTTCTGCGACATTTATTTTTTGTAAACTAAACGATTTTTACCTTTCGGACTATATACCTAGAGAAAAGTACTGATTGATTGGTTTCATACAGTTCTTGAGTTCTACACTCATCTTGACAAAATTTTTACACTTTAACTACAACACAAGTTGAAGATCACTGATTAAATAACGTTTCGTATGGTGCATAGCTAAGGCTAACTTACAATATATTGCAACACCGTATGATGGATCGCCATGGAAGTTGGAACTTGTACGGAAGTTCTTATGAATGAGGCTTTTATTCTTCCGTGTATGGCGTGGGGTACTTCGCAATAGTAATACGACATGGATGCAAAAAATTCAGAAGGTGGACAAAACAGTATGAACACCAGCACAAGCACAATATTTATTTACTTATTTATTAGTAAGAATGTGGCATCCATTGGATTTGAGACTGAAACTCTTTAAAGTGCCTTAACAGTTTTCAAGAGGACGTTATCCATGTTTGTACTAAAACATTCGCAACTTTTTCAACAATGTAGAAGTTGTAAATATGGTGCTAACTCTCTACTTTAAACTTCCCATGGTCGTTTAATTATGCTGACACTCTGCGATTTTGCTACACAGGGGACATATTTCATAATTTTGTTATGCTAAGCAGTTTCGGCTATTTCTGCGTGTGGCAGGCGAAGGGCACATTATCATTTAGGGAATTACAGTGTTCGTTGGCAGTATGTTAGTCGTAAGTCATAGTATGCTGGTTGTTGTCGAAGATAGTGAGACCAGTGTGGGTAATGACTGAATTATTAAATAACTCGATATATATGCACAAACCATGTCCTAAACGTCCCCACGTAGGAAAGGGGCAATCCGTATCGTAAGAATATTTTGGACTTCCAGGTATATAAACCCAATTGTCCGTAGGAAGCAAACTGAACTATGATTCATCGTATCATACCAAGTACTTTCAAGTGTCCAGGTTTCATGATCGTTACACTAATTCTTCCGCACTTTTGGGTTTAAGAACTGTAGCCCTTCCATAACTGTTAAACAATAGCCTCACTGTTTGAACAGTAGAACTCTAGTGAGTGGTGAGTTTTATAGTTGCTTTAGCAATGGTAGCTTTATGCAGTATGGCCAGAATGGTTCTCAATGCTCACCAGCCGTCAGTTAACTTCAGGTTTCACCCAGTATCCCTCGTCGCCAATGACTTTCCACCTATTGTATTGTACGCTGACATTACAGAAGGTACTGTCGTTAGTGCATCGTTAAAGAGTGCACCCGTTTCCGTCACGGGTTCTCACACGAACTGCAAATCATGGAGTTGGCCACTTTGCGAGGCATTTCGATTTCGGAAAGGTTCGAATATCAAGAAGGCTATTAACACCTACAGTGAGATTTTACATTATTCATTAGATAAAAAATTACAAGCAGCAGGTATTTTCTGTGATTTGCAAAGGGATTTGGCTCTGTGGACTACAACATCCTATTAAGTAAATTAGAATTCTATGGTGTCACGGGAATTGCTACAAAACGCTTCAATTCTTACCTCGCTAACAGGAAACAAAGTGTGTTAGTGCAAGAGACTAGTGGATTAAGCCACCAGTCATCAGCGGATTCGGAAGACATTACCTGTGGTGTTCTACAAGGATCCATCTTAGGGCCAGTGCTGTTTCTTGTGCACATTAATGACCTCGCATAAGTTACGCTGCCAGAAGCAGAGTCCGTTTTGTTTGCAGATGATACAATTATTGCAATAAATAGCATGTGAAGCATAGTTCTAGAAAGGTCTGACATTTCCAAGAACATTAATAATTGGTTTAAAGTCAATTCATTGACATTAAACTTTAAAAAAACTCACTACACGAAGTTCAGTACATGTAAGACCTTCCATCCAGTATATGCATAAAGTATGAATAAGAGCGGATATAAGAGGTGAATTATATTAAAATCCCGGGATTACAGCTTGTTAATAAATTCAGTTTGGATAAGCACACCACAGAACTGCAGAAACTACTTTGCAAATCTGTACTTCCAGTACGAGAGTTATCAGACATAGGAAACATAAAAATAAAAAGGCATGCATACTTTGCTTAGTTTCATTCCATAATGTAATATGGTCTAATATTTTGGGGTAACTTTTCAAGTAAAGAAAATGTTTTCAGAGTCCAAAAGCGTGTAATACGTATTATTTGCGGAGTAAATTCACAGACACCCTGTAGACGCCTCTTAAAAGAACTAGGTTTACCAACTACTGACTCTCAGTATATTTATTCCTTAATAAAATTTCTCATAAACAATATATCCCTTTTCCCAAAAAACAGCTCAGTGCATACATGCAACGCTAGGAAAAAAAACGATCTACAGGAAGACGTAAAAGCAGTTACTTTACTTCGAAAGATAGTTCACTACGCAGGAACACACATTTTCAATAGGTTACCCGAAACCATAAAATATCTACAAATAAAGATCAGTTTAAGAGGAGCCTGAATGACTTCCCAGTGGCAAACTCATTCTACTCCTCTGACGATTTTTTAAAATATAACCAAGTGATGTATTCATACTATTAGTATTATTAAACTATCAGATTGTAAGAAAAAAGAATTTGACATGTTCCCCGTTCACGAGGATGCCCTCAACATAGATCTGCGGAAAGAAAAACTAATCTAACGTAATCTAATCTTGTCTACATCTACATGGGATACTCTGCAAATCATGCTTAAGTGTCTGGCAGAGGGTTCATCGAACCACCATTACACTATTTATCTCCCATTCCATTCTCGAATAGCGCGCGGGAAGAAAGAACACCTGAATCTCTCCGTTCGAGCTCTGATTTCTCGTATTTTATTCTGATGGTCATTTCTACCCATGTAAGTGGGAGTCAACAATATATTTTTGCATTCGGAGGCGAATGTTGGCGATTGGAGTTTCTTAAGTAGCCCACGCCACAGCGATAAGCGCCGTTGTTGTAATGATTCCCATCCCAGATCCTGTATCATTTCCGTAACGCTGTTTCCCCTGTATCGTGACAATACGAAACGAGCTGCCCTTCCTTGGACTCTGTCGATGTCCTCCATCAAACCTAACTGATGAGGATCCCACACTGGGCAGCAATACTCCAAAAATGGACGAACAAGCGTAGTGTATGCAGTTTCTTTTGTAGTTCTATTGCATCTTGTAATGGTTCTGCCAATAAAACGCAGTCTCTGGTTCGCCTTTCCCACGTAATAAGATGTTGTACACTGCACAGTGTTCCTTCTCTTTTGTCCATCCGTTGATGCTCCTATAGCGATCCAATAAATGTTCTATGTCATTTATGTATGGCGATGTCGGTGTTATATGATGCGCTGGCACTGTCGAAGGTGTTTTTCAAACCAGTCGTGAACAAATGTTTCACAGTGACATGGTGCACTATCAACCGTAAAACTTCTACCCTTGTTTGAGAAACAGAAGTCCACGACATGCTGCAGATGTTCCCCATTTCCTACCCGTAATTGGTTCAACAGCACTAAAGGACAAGTAAAGACCACCAACACAATTATGACGTCATCACCAGCCTGCTCACTTCCATGTTGACAATTTGGGTTTGTGGTTTCCAACCATTAGCTCTTACCAACTCATTTCATCAAAGAAGAGGCGCTGTTGGTGGTATAGTGATGTTCACCAAGGCACTCGAATCGGTCGTCTGTTGCCATTTCACATCAACGCCAAATTGCGCCACACTCATCTGGCGGATACGTTCCTCGTACCTCCCACAGAAACCTTTCTTTCGGTTATTTTCTTTCGTTGTTTCTTGTTTTAACAAAGGCCGCTGCTCTCGGTCATTGTTTGAGGTGATAGATGATATCGGAAATTTGATATTCTCGGCCAGCTATTGACTCTGTACATTTCGAAATACTGAATTCCACAAGGATTTAAGATATGGAATGCTCCATTGATTTAGTTAAGTGTTCAGATGTTTGTAAATCTATGAGACTTAACTACTGAGGTTATCAGTCCCTAGGCTTACAAACTATTTAAACTAAGTGAAAACATTTTGGTAGAGACTTTACCGTGACTGTTGTTTGAAATTAATTGATACACAAGTTATTACTATTACCAGTCACTTTTTTTATTATCCACAACGCGTTTCGAGGGTTTAAACCCCCATCATCAGGTGGAGTGACATTAAGCCGAGTACATATAGGTTAGGTTGACCTGTTGCACTGTATTCAGTGGCCACAGGTCCCTTGTATTGTCATAACCTCATTTGAATATAACAAATCACAACCATTATTTTTGTTTATTACTCAGTTTTGTAGCTATAGTAGGGTCGAAACACGATAATCCCTGGCTCCGCCTACTGGGCTGGGAGACGGCCCCACTCGGAGATACGGAATGCAACCATGTTGCCAAGTAGTTGGTTCGCTGCCGGGCAGTATAGCTAACGGTCGCTTTGTCTGACAGAACTGACAAAAGTACACAGCGGAGCCGCACGCGCGCATGCGCAGAGCAACTTTAGCGATTGACTTACTCCAATGGTGTGCCACCGTAGCACGCGCTCCACGCCGATTGGCTCAAGCACGAGGGATCATTGTATTTCGGCTCGACCTTAGTTTCCTCTTTCCTTTTTTTTTTTTTTTTTATTTGTGGTTATTCTTTGACTTCATTATTACTTATCAGTAATTCTTGAATATTTATATGCTGTTATCGAAAAAAGTCATGAGCCTGCATTCTGCGAGCTGTTTGTTGTTTCATGTTTCCAGTTTTGAAATAACAATATACGAGGTAACTAAAACCTTTTTTGTGTGTCGCAGCCATATTGCGCCCCCTTTCATTATTCAAGTTAATCAGTTTCGTTGTATCCTTCGGGAGTACTTCCAACAGGGCCATAATTTTCAGTATATTTGCTTCCCCTTACCCCGGGCGATTCCCTTGGCACATATTGATTAATGTTATTAGGCTTACTTCAGACGTCGGAGTCACCGCAGTGTTTGGTTGTAGAAGCTCACTGTTGCACTTACTCAGTATTCAGGATTAGTCAGTGAGATATTCAGGATATCTTGCACTCAACATATTCGGGATATCTTGCAGTGGTATTGAGTGCCCTCCGCCACGCAACTTCGTGTGAGAGAGGAGTATACAGGGTGTCTACATCTTCATCTAGATACATACTCCGCAATTCACCGTAAGGTGCGTGGCGGAGGGTACACTAGGCATTTCCTTTCCTATTCCACTCCCAAATTGAACGAGGAAAAAAAGAATGCCTATATGCCTCCGTACGAGCCCTAATTTCTCTTATCTTGTCTTTGTGATCTTTACGCGAAATGTAAGTAGGCGGCAGCAAGATCGTACTACACTCAGCTTCAAATTCCGGCCCTCTAAATTTACTTAACAGAAATTGACGAAAAGAACGTCGTCTTTCTTCCAGCGATCCCCAATTGAGTTGTCGGAGCATTTCCGTGACACTCGCGTATTGGTCGAACCTACCGATAACAAATCTAGCTGCTCGTCTCTGAACCGCCTCTATGTCTTCCTTTAAACTGATCTGCTGCGGGTCCCAAACACTTGAGCAATACGTGGTCGTACAAGCGTTTTATACGCGTTCTCCTTTACAGATGAAGTACATCTTCCCAAAATTCTCCCAATAAACCGAAGTCGGCTGTCTGCCTTACTCACAACTGTTCTTACATGCACGTTCCATTTCATATCGCTCTGCAATGTTACGCCTAGATATTTGAACGACGCGACAGCATCAAGAAGCTCACTACTAATGCTGTATTCGAACATTATGGGATTGTTTTTTCTACTCATGCACATCACCTTACATTTTTCTGCATTGAGAGCTAGCTGCCATTCTTCGCACCAACTAGAAATTTTGTCTAAGTCATCCTGTATGCTATTACAGTCAGTTACAGACGACACCCTCCCATACAGCACAGCATCATCAGCAAACAGCCGCAAATTACAACTTACTCTGTCCATCAGATCATTTATTTAGATAGAAAATAAGAGCGGTCCTATCACACTCCCCTGGGGCACGCCTGACGATACACTCGTCTCTGATGAACACTCGCCGTCGAGAACAACGTACTGCGTTTTATTACTTAGGAAGTCTTCCAGCCAGTCACAACTTTATATATTTCAAAAACTGATACGTTTTTATATGGACACTCTACATTACGAGATGTTGCGAAGCGATGTTGACGCTTGAATACGCGAAACGCACGGCTAGAGCACGTTCTGAGACTCATGCGAAAACCCCATGCTGCTAAAGCAGCGTTCCAAAGTGAGCGAACTGTTGCGAACGCAGCGCGGTGAACGCGCGAAAATGTCAAACACAAGGCTAACAGTTAACTTGTCCCACGTGAGGGCGCCCGCGCAGGTCGCGTGCAACTCGCAATTCTGAGAAGCGGATGCGATCAACCGGTTTGATATTTTTGGCCGTGGTGGATTAGCCGCGCGTACTGGAGAGCCGTGTTGCGGTGCGCGCTGCCGTCCGCTGTCGGGGGTTCGATTCCTCCCTGGGGCATGGGTTTTAGTGTTATCCTTAGTTTAGTTTACCTTATATGAAGCAGTTTGTAAGCTACAGTCTAATAACCAAGCGCCGGCCGCGGTGACCGAGGAGACTAAGGCGCTACAGTCACGGTCTGCACGGCCACTACGGTCGGGGGTTCGAATCCCCCCTCGGGCATGGATATTTGTGCCGTCTAGTTCGTAATTATTTCATAAGTAGTTTGTAAGCTTAGGGACTGATGACCCCGTAGTTAAGTCCCATAGACTTTACAAACATTTGAATAACCAAGCTGTTGAGTCCCATAGATTAACAAACATTTGAACATTTTTTTTATATTTCCGCGTGAAGCGGGCCCGGTTAGCGGCTGGCATTTGAAGATACGTCTAAAAATTTGATCGATGCCGTTTAAGAACATTCTGTGTTGTGGGTCAATAAAAAATTGTAAAACCGTTTATTCTCGTACCGCAAATAATTGGAAGTTGTCAGAATAATTGGTACTACCAGTAAGTTCATATAACACAGATGGGTTAAACCTTGGTTGTTGTTGTTGTGAGGAGTTAGGAGGGACTAAACAGCTCGGTCATCAGTCTCTAAGTCTTGGTAAGTTCGTGGCATTCCTTATTTCGTGATACTTTGTGGATTCTTCTTCACGGATTTACCAACCAAGCTAGAAGGACAGTTGTTGATCTTCTGATAGCAGCACATGTCTCCTACCTGCATCGACATTTCACGCCGCGCTACTAGCGGAGTTGGCAGCAAATTCAAATGTTCAAATGTTTGTAGAGCTTATGGGACTTAACTATGGGGTCACCAGTCATTAAACTTACTAATTACTTACGAACTAGCTAATAATAAAGACGGCACAAATATCGATGCCCAAGGGGGGATTCAAACCCCCAACCGTAGTGGCCGTGAAGAACATGACTGGCGCGCCGCAGACCGCTCAGTCACGGCGGCCGGCACTTGGCAGCACAGTCAGTTGTTTTGTTCCGTTGGGGTTAGTTGTCTTTTTTCATTTTGCACAATTGTTTATTTGATATAAATAAATTTTTCTTATTAAGGTTTGTGTTTTACCGTTCGTTAGTTTAGAGGTAATAATAGCCTAAGCTTCGCTAGTAACAATTTTAACGTTTTAACTGTCATCTTGCGCCACCCCAGACAGTCTTCTCAACTGGCACTATGGCTTCAGAGTAGTTTTTGTATAATGTGGTACCATTCTAAGTGTCAATATTCTTTCGAAAAGAGTGAGGATGTTTTTATGTGCAACAAGTGTCAAAACCTTTCTGATGAAGACTAAACTGAGGCTTTAATTTAAACAGTAAATTCACTTCGGTGTTTTTGCTCACTACTTCGTCTGTTCTTTATCATTATTATTATAAGTAAGTCTCAATGTCGTAAAATTCCACAGTTAAATCTTTTACAGAAATACACCTGCTTTATTACTTAATTAAAGCATATCACGAAATTACCAAAGTAATGTCACGAACTTACCAAGGGTATCACGAAATAATCTACAAAATTCTTACTTGATGAAATCGTAAGGAAGAGAATGTAGAAACAACTAATCACAACGTTGTGCATATTGAGTAATGAATTTAAGGACATGCTAACATATGTAATTCAGCAGGATTTCGAAATATTTTATGTACTTTAACTTAATACCGCAATGCTCACGAAATTACTAAGGTTTACCCTATATTTAACTGGTGTTGTTCACGAGTTTTGTGCAAGATTTTATTCAAAATACATTTTTTTCTCTATCGTTAAAACGGGTGCTAAAAGTACGTCCTTTTTACAAGTTTATTACTAAACAGAATTTGAATTACTCGTTTACGATTTCATCACTTTTCAAAATAACTACTACTACAATTAAGAAAAGATAACACATTTATGAACAGCAAAGTTTACATGTAGCTTCGTTTCATACACATGCAGTATTTTCTACAGCAATAAAATCGAAAAAGCAATTTTCGTCATGTATTGGGATCGTCCGCCTCGCGGTTTGTCTGCGTACGTAGGATAGGGCTGGTCCACCACACCGCTTCGCGTCGCATCGCCCGCTGATTCGCTCGGTCCCACACTGTGCCGCGTTTGCGTCTCACCCCTCACGTAGAACGAGGGGTAACACGTGCGCTAGGTGAACGCCTTCGGAGTCGTTGCCTTCTCATGTTTAGTTCTAGAAATGTCGCTCGTCACGTGCACTAGAGGTCAATACACTAGGTTATTGCCTTCTGGACACATTGCTTCCAGAAGGTCAGGTTTTACAGTCTTTCATTCACGGAGTCGATGGCCTTATCGCAGAAGTAACGACTTCCGCTTGTGAAGAGAGCGATGGCCTCATTGCCACACGTGAATACTCGTCGGAACAATGTCGCGCTGAATCCACTGCGTTTACCGGTCGACGCACGGTCAGAATGCGGTGCAGGTCTGCTGTTTTACTCGGCTGTGCCTGACTGAACTGAACTGTTGTTATGGTCTTCAGTCCAGGGACTGGTCTGATGCAGCTCTCAACCCTACTCTATCCTGAGCAAGCCTTTTCTTCGCCTCATAAGAACGGCCAACCACATCCCTTTGAATCTGATTACTATATGCGTCTCTAGGTCTCCCTCTGCGATTTCTACCCCAAACACTTCCCTCCAAGTCTACATTTACGATTCCCCGATGTCTAAAAATGTGTTCTACCAAGTGATCCCTTTTTTTAGTCACTGTATGCCAAAAATTCCTTTCCTCACCAATTCTGTCCAGTACCTCTTCATTAGTTATGCGATCTA
Source organism: Locusta migratoria (assembly GCA_026315105.1). NCBI lineage: Eukaryota > Metazoa > Arthropoda > Insecta > Orthoptera > Acrididae > Locusta > Locusta migratoria. Next base: position 405,596,514 of record CM048744.1, on the reverse strand, counting down.
CCCACCTAATCTACACCATTTTTCTGTAGCACCACATTTCAAAAGCCTCTATTCTCTTCCTGTCCGCAATGTTTATCGTCCATTTTTAACTCCCGTACAAGGCAACACTCAAAACAAATGTCTTCAGAAAAGACTTCCTTACACTTAAATTAATACTGGATGTTAACAAATTTCTCTTTTTCAAAAATGCTTTTCTTCCCAATGCCATTCTGCATTTTATATCCTGTGTACTGCGACCGTCATATGTTATTTTACTACCTTAGTAACAAAACTTATCCATAACCTTGATTGTTTCGTTACCTAATCTAATTCCTTCAGCGTCGCCTGATTTTCTAAGACTGCATTCCATTATCATTGTTTTCCTCTCGTTAATGTTCATTTTATGCGCTCTCTTCAACACACTGTCCATTCCATTCAACTGCTCTTCCATGTCCCTTGCTGTCTCTGAGAGAATTACAATGGCATCAGCGAAACGCAATGTTTTAATTTCTTCACTCTGAACTTTAATCCCTATTCCAAATTTTTCCTTGCTTTCCTTCACCGCCTGCTCGATGTACAAATTGAAATACATCGGAGAAAGGCTACAACCATGTCTTACTCCGTGCCCAACTAATGCTTCCCTTTCCTGTCCTTCGAGTCTAATAACTGCGGTCTGGCTTTTGTACAAGTTGTAACTATCCTTTCGCTGTATTTTACCCCTGCTGACTTCAGAATTTTCAGAATTTTAAAGTCAAATTTTGAACTGAACTAAGTTTTCATTTTTACTTCACGTATTATTCACTTTCATTTATTACTGCATTTCATTTAACTAATTTTTACACACTTTACTGCACTCGACACCAGAGATATTTCGGATGGTCAAGATAAATATGGCACCCTATACACAGGGTGTTATAAAAAGGTACGGCCAAACTTCCAGGAAACATTCCTCACACACAAAGAAAGAAAATTGTTATGTTGACATATATCCGGAAACGCTTGATTTCCATGTTAGAGCTCATTTGGTACCGAGGTTGCGTAGACAAAAGCTTTCAAATGCCCCCATAAATGAAAGTCAAGAGGGTTGAGGTCAGGAGAGCGTGGAGGCCTCTACCAATCCATCGCCGCGGTGGAGTACCTGAGCGGTCTAAGGCACCTCGCTGCGGAGTGCGCGGTTGCTCGCCGTCGGAGGTTCGAGTCCTCCCTGGGACATGGGTGTGTGTGTTTGTCCTTAGGTTAGTTTACCTAGGTTTGTAAGCTACGGACTGATGACCACGCAGTTTGGTCCGATAGATTTACAAACATTTCTACCAATCCATCGGTCACCGAATCTGTTGTTGAGAAGCGTACGAACACATCGACTGAAATGTGCAGGAGCTCTACCGTGCATGAACCACATGTTGTGTCGTACTTGTAAAGAGACATATTCGTAGCAGCACAGGTAGAGTATCCCGTATGAAATCATGATAACGTGCTCCAGTGAGAGTAGTGGGAAGAACATAAGGCCCAATCAAGACATCATCAACAATTCCTGCCCAAACGTTCACAGAAAATCTGTGTTGATGACGTGATTGCACAACTGCCTGCGGATTCTCGTCAGCCCACACGAAACAATTGGGTATTTTGACAACTGTCTGCAAGAATTATTTCAATTTACCTTTAGAAGAGAAATACTAAAATGAGCTCTAACATGGAAATTAAGCGTTTCCGGACACATGTCCACATAACATATTTTCTTTCTTTGTGTGTGAGGAATGTTTCCTGAAAGTTTGGCCGTACCTTTCTGTAACACTCTGTACAGTTAGAAAATAGTAGCGGTCCTATCACACTTAAGAACTCCTGACGATATCCTAGGCTCTGATTAACATTCACTCTTCAGAGCAACGTACTGGGTTCCATTACTTAAGTAAGACTTCGAGTCACTCACATATTTCGGTACATATTCCATATCCTTGTACCTTCGTTAGCAGTCTATAATGCAGTACCGTGTCAAATACTTTATGAAAATCGAGAAATGTGCAGTCTGCCTGTTGCCTTTCATCCATAGCTTGCAAGATGTCATGAAAGGAAATGGCAAGCTGATTTTCGCACGACCGATGCATCATAAAGTCGTGCTGGTGCATGGAGAGATGGGACAACTACGGGGTCATCAGTCCCTAAACTTACAAACTACTTATGAACTACCTTACACTAAGGACGGCACAAATATCCATGACCGAGGGGGGATTCGAACCCCCGACCGTAGTGGCCGTGCAGACCGACACTGGAGCGCCTCAGTCCCCTCGGCCACCGCGGCCGGCTACTATATTAGAACTGAGAATATTCAAGGATTTTAGAGACATCTGATGGTAATAATATCGATTTCTAATTGTGTTTCTCCGCTCTTTAGCGTTTCTTATTCACGGGAATTATCTGCACCTTTCTCGAGTCGCTTGCAGCTTTACGTTGGATCGAAGAATTGCAATGTTTTTGCGCCATTTCAGAGGGAGACCGTTGGCATCTGTGAGCCAGATAGGAGAAAATTCCGGCCGCGGTGGCCGAGGAGACTGAGGCGCTCCAGTCACGGTCTGCACGGCCACTACGGTCGGGGGTTCGAATCCCCCCTCGGGCATGGATATTTGTGCCGTCCTTAGTGTTAGGTAGTTCATAAGTAGTTTGTAAGTTTAGGGACTGATGACCCCGTAGTTAAGTCCCCGAACTAGCTAATCGTAAGGACGGCAAAAATATCCATGCCCGAGGGGGGATTCGAACCCCCGACCGTAGTGGCCGTGCAGACCGTGACTGGAGCGCCTCAGTCCCCTTTTTTTTTTTTTTTTTTTTTTTTTTTTTGTGCTCTATGGGAAGTTCTGTCCGTTGCGGACGCTGATCATGTTTGTTCGTTCATGTTCGATGAGTTGTTGGCTCAGCTTTTTTATTACAGAGGTCGTTGAGCCCTCTGACCGGGCGCGCTGAGCCACGGCGCCCGGCTCCCCTCGGCCACCGCGGCCGGTCGTTCTTTAGCCTTTCTTATTCACGGGAATTATCTTCGCCATTCTCGAGTCGCTTGATACTTTACGTTGGATCGAAGAATTGCAATGTTTTTGCGCCATTTCAGAGGGAGATCGTTGGCATCTGTGAGCCAGACAGGAGAAAATTCTGGTGTTTCTCTAAATTGTGTACCTTTTTGTAACGCCCTGTATGTAGATCTAGTAGATGTACTATTGTATACTTGAGGAAGCGCGCAGAAAACGTAGGCGTGCAGGAGGCAGAACAAGTGTCTGGGCAGTGTCGGCGGTGTGCTACGTGGTGCCTGCTGTGCTCCTAACAAGCAGGTCGGGGCGCGCGGTGGGCCGCCTTTAATAATTCCGCAGGCGTCGCGCCGCCCCTCCCTCCCCCGCCTGCGCCCACCCCCGCCGCTGGCTGCAGTCCTCACTGCGCTATTCATTTCCCGTGGCCACCTGAGACGCCCGGCAAGATACCGGCCCGCTGCGGTGCCCGTAATCCGGCAGCCGGCAGATATCTTTAACCGGATTTAATGAAGTCCTAGCGCGCGGCCTCATAACGCGACGCGCATTGTGTCCGTCTACTATGCATACATCAGCAGTTAAGGCACGCAACACGAGAAAGCGGAAAATTAAAACGGCCCCTCCTGTAGGCGATAGCGCCGTGCTTCTCACTCCCCTACTACGAGAGGGCCACGGTTGGCTCGCACACTGCCGAGAAGCCATCTTTCCCGGTCCCGCAGCCGTCAAACTAAACATCCCGAGCCGAGCAGAGCCGGGAGAGTAATTTATGTTGAAGAAACATCCGCAGACTTTGCTCGCGGACTCTGAAAAGGGTTTTTGCTGGACCGGGCGGAGTAAAGTTTTTCCCGCTCGCCGGTCTGAAGAGAGAGAGAACGCGCGCGGCCACGTATAAGTAGGCTCAAGGCACTCTCCTGGAGCTGTGTGGTATCACCGCAAGTACAGCATTCTTTAATTATTCAGGCTGGGCTGAATATAACTGCTTTACGGAGATACGGACTTCGGTGGCGGTTGAAAGCGCGAGGAAATTATGAGGTACTGAAGAGTACTACAACGATGCAAAGAACTCGGAGTATTTCAAGAATTAATGGTATGCATACAACCTTCCACATTAAAGTTCGGTGAATAGTCCTGTAACATTAATGTAGATCACTTATAAACTACAGTTTGCTTTCTGTCTTTCGAAATATCACCTCAAGTAACTATGCACCGCTGAGCTCTGCAATACATCTCTTGAAAACTTTGAACTAAGTATAATTGGTTTACAACATAAAAAAAGAACGTTACTAACAAGGAAGTACATGGGCTCGAACAGGCATATCTGTATGGACGTTTGGTTACAGGATATCTACGTACACCTCAATGTGCTGGTGGGTGTCGTTTTTCTGCAAAGCTCTGCAACCATACTATAGATAGCACTAGATGTAATTGTAGACGCCATACATAATTCAGATATCTTAACTATAACTTATGTAATAATCATCGTACATGTTCTCTAGCGAATTGTTATCAAAGCCGTGATGACAGTTGCAACTTTAACCTTCTTCGCGAAAGACTGTTGGTATTCACTGCCACTGCTTCCATCGCCTCTTCCCGCACTTACCGTAGCACTACCGCTTGCAATGAGTTATTCGTCATTATCTTCCCTATTATCATTATTATGAGTTTGTAACAACAGTATCTAACTTATTCTCATTTCTATACCATAACAGATACGAGAAAGCATGCAAATGATTCATCTTCTACACTAATACCATCTTCACGAAGAAGGGTTCTTCGTAACTTCATCTCAACTAATCGCAATACATTAGAAGTTTTTCCCGCTGGCCGGTCTGAAGAGAGAGAGCGCGCGCGGCTATGTATAAGTAGGCTCAAGGCACTCTCCTGGACCTGTGTGGTATCACCGCGAGTAGAGCATTCTTTAATTATTCCGGCTTGGCTGAATATAACTGCTTTACGGAGATACGGACGTTGGTGGCGAGGAAATTATGAGGCGCTGAAGAGTACTACAACGATGCAAAGAACTCATATTATTTCAAAAATTAATGGTATGCATACAATCTTTCACATTAAAGTTTGGTGAATAGTCCTGTAACATTAATGTAGATGACCTATAAACAACGGTTAGCTTACTGTCTTTCGAAATATCATCTCAAATAACTATGCTCTGCAGAGCTCTGCGATATATCTCTTGAAAACTTTGCACGAAGTATAATTGGATTACAACATAAAAAAAGAACGTTACTAACAAGGAAAGTACATGGGCTCGAACAAACATATCTGTATGAACGTTTGGTTACAGGATCTCTTCGTACACCTCAATTAGCTGGTGGGTGTCGTTTTTCTGTAAAGCTCTGCAACCATGCTCTAGATACCACTAGATATAATTGTAGACGCCATACGTAATGCAGATATCTTAACTATAACTTAAGTTAATAATCATCGTACATGTTCTCTAGCGAATTGTCATCAAAAGCCGTGATGACAGTTGCAACTTTAAGCTTCTTCCCGAAAGACTGTTGGTATTCACTGCCACTGCTTCCATCGCCTCTTCCCGCACTTACCGTAGCACTACCGCTTGCAATGAGTTGTTTGTGATTGTCATCCCTATTATCATTATTATGAGTTTGTAACAACAGTATCTAACTTATGCTCATATTTCTGTACCATGACAGATACGAGAAAGCATGCAAATGATTCATCTTCTACACTAATACCATCTCATCTCAACCAATCGCAATACATTAGCAGGATTGATTAGCAATCGACGTCCCATCTGACGCTTCACCACACAAATAACATCACAAAACGCAACTTCGGAGGCACACTTCATCGTCCCTACTGGCGAACCGAGAGGTCAAAGTGCAATGAGGAATGGCACACGCAGAGGCCTCTAACGGACGGCTGCAGAGTTTTGCAGATGCGGGAGTATCACTAGTGCAATAAGGGATCTTTACATTATCTCTCATACAATTTTGGTGTATGTGTGTTTGTTCGAGCCCAAGTACTTTCCTTGTAAGAATAATATTACATTTAATAAAATACACACACAAATGTAATGCGCGTTGCTGGGTTCCTGTTTTGTGTTTCTTTGGTGGAATCTATGTTCTGACATAAGAATATTATTACCTCAACGAAAAGTACAACAAGACAGTAAAGTTTATTGAAAGAATACAGAAGTAGCGTGGCACGTCTTTTAAGATAGGTAGCATGGTACAGAGCTGCCCATTTGCTTCTTAAATTGTTACTGATAAACACTATGTGTCAATAATTGTAAATATAAGTCTTATAATGTTATTATTACAGTACTGAGATTTATCGGCTTTTTATCTGTAAGGGATATTTAAATTTTAATTACGGCGTCTGATTCTCACAAGTCTCCTGAATCCATTTATATGATTATATTTGCCGTATAATCATTCCGTGATTCCCGGCTTTCACATGGAAACAATCAGCTTCCCCCTCTATCTGTAATATCACAAGGTCGTAAAACATTTTCAGAAATCACTCTTTAATGACGCATGTCGGAGATTCCATCATCAGATTCGTATTTACAAAAAAGAGATCATTTTGTAAACATTACATTATTATAGGTGTTACATACATCATGAAATTAACAAACATTGGAAATTTTTACTGTATGTTGTACCTGTTGGTGATTTCAGCCATTCTCAAACGAGATACCTTTGCATGGATGTTACAAGCTATTTGTGTCATAAATACGTGCAGACTACAAGTGGGTGAACTATTAGAGCCAGTTTTGAAGACATTTCTCGCCGCCAGGTGGCACTACAATGCATACAGTGACGCCCTACCATTTCGAAGTGCCCCTATTGACTATATTCCAGGCATGCTAGGTTTCCCTTAAATTGTTATAAAACATTACAAAATACATATTTTTTATAATCCTAAGTAATTACACGAAGTCTTCCTTTGGGATGGTATTCCAAAGCTTCGTCACGTTTCGTTGGTCATTACAGCGTAGATAAAAGGAGGATTGAGAGTGACTGAAATGTTTTTGTAAGTTATCTGTTTCTCTAACACTTTCTCCAACACTTTCCGTCGGTGGGGCAACCACACACGCGTGTCAATGTCGCAAGATTTTATAACGTAGCACTGCACGTGACGGCCGTAGAACTATATGCATCGTCAGTGCGTGCAGTTAAAGTTTCAGTTCAGTAACTTAGCTGCTTCTTTTCCATTGTTGTCCCCACTCAGAAGCAGCGTGCAGGTCGTCTATCCTCCTGTCTTGAAATGAAGTGCTGTGCAACATTTAGAGCTGGTCGCTAGGTTCGTACGTATTTTTCAAATAAGAAGGGATGCCAGTTGTCTCATAATGTTAAATTATATGTCGTGAAACAACAAGCGACATAAGTAACATTGTCCAAGATTTTCGTTACCTTGATTCGTAATTACAGTAGTTAATAATATGAAGTTTGAACTGCCTGACAGGCTATGTTCAGAGTGCGACTGTCATGGCTCTTAACGCGAGAGCGGTCTGTGATGCACACCCTGCAACTGGGTAGTGCTGGCCCCGCGCACCCTCAGTTTGGGCACGAAGCTCACTTTATAGAACACCTACATTCAATTATTTCTTAAAACTAGAGCATAATTACTTAAACGAAACATACCATAATAAAGTTTCATTTAAACACATTAATTACACAAAATATCGTTAATTTCTATAAAACAGTTTATGTAATATTTGTAATTAAAAACTAATAGAGGGGACCTTATACAGAGGTGGGGGAACCACCAAAATATGTCTGATGCAATTTCCCACGGAATGCGATATGTTAACCATATGTCATTTTTTCCCACCCATTCCACTTATGACATTATCTACTAACTACGAAATATCTTAGGAACACCTTAGCAATAGAAGAGAACTATCACATAAAAAACGCAGTAGCACAAGGAAAAACTGTACTAAATGAATACATTTCACTCTGCAGCAAAACACTATTTACCACAATAGAGGAGATGTACAAATAGTCTTCATACTGGTATCCTAATCACTCACTCCTATCCCTAACTCTCTTTCTCTCTGTCAGACACACACACACACACACACACACACACACACTCACAGAGACAGAATGTCCACATAAATCCTCCACTAACACACATCACAACCACCTCAGAAACATAAGAAAAACCTAAATACCAACAAAAACCTAATATTTTCGCAACATACACACACAGAAAAACACAACACACACACACACACACACACACACACACACACACACAAAAGACACAGGCAGATGCATATGCATATACGAAATGTAAACAAGACCAAACGCATTCACAACACTGGTTCGACCCAACACTCCCCATCAACAGACAAATATATCATCACACTAGTAAACACTCGTATTTCGCGCGCAACTCTTCAAAACAAAACACCCAGAGAACAAATGAACAGCTTTCAGCCGTATTCATACGCCGAATATTACCACTGGCGTAATGCATACCACGAACAAAACGTGTAAAACAAGTAATATCCACATTACAAAGTTAACAGCAACAACTAGATTTTAAAGAGAAGGAAAATAATTGTAAGTACTAAATGACGCGTTTTTCTCGAACCGAAAATTAGAAAGTAAGAAACTGAAAACTGTTTGTTACGTTTGCAGATGACAAGTTTGTAAATATATTACCAGAACAACAAATAAGTAGGCTACTTAATGACTTTTACGTAGCTTAATGTAAAACGTATGTAAAAAAACATGTGATACTCGTATATCTAGGCCTAATTTCACTAAACTGAAATAGTTATATAGTCTGATAACCTAAGCAAAATTCAAAACGAATGAACCTACAAAAACATTTTAGATGTACCTGAAAAGACTATTGTACAGTAACTATAATTTTTCAGAACAAAAATAAACCACCCTACTGATGATAGCACAAAATGTGCTGAAACATGTTTGGGAAAAATAATTAAAATCAGGTGTCTTGCATACGGCGGAAAATTCTCACCACTTAGCATTACCTATCCTCAAGAGCCAACTATCATACAGTGTCAACAATAACGTCAAATACCTTTCCTTTCAAAACGAGTCTGTGTCAAGGCAATAGGACGATGTCTGCAAGATTGGGATATTCAAATTACACCACCCCTTTTCCTGCCAGGAACCGTTTCACGGTACTGGCTGTGTGTGGACGAGCGTTGTCTTGAACAAAAAAAATCCGCGAACCATGTTGTGTGTACTGTGGGTCGTGGCCTGCGTAGATATTGCAGGAAACGGGTCAAAATTTCAATATACCTTGCAGCGTTCAACGTCGTTCCCTCAGGTATAAATTCCTTGTGTATAATGTATTAAACGTAGAAAATGGTGATGAGTGATTTGTCGGCTCGGACTTTTTCCGGCGAGGTGATATCGGAGAACGCCTTTACATGCTCTGTCGTTTCGTTTCAGACCCGCACCGGAGACAGCAGGTTTCATCCTTAGTAACAAAACGATTCAAGTAATAGGGTGACACATATGCCGTTTCGACAAAATCTTGTGAAGCCTGCTTCTGACCATCAGTCAAGTGATGCGGCACAAGACAACAACTCATTTTCCTCTTCCCTAACTCGTCGCAGGGATTCACGGTTAATCTGCAGCTCGCCCGCTGTCATGCGCACAGTTAATCTACGAGCGTTCGTGATTAATGACCCCACTTTTTCAGCGTTTACTTCACTGACGATGGTCGCCGGTTGTCCGGTACGGGGATTGTCAGAAACACTTTCGCTGGCGTCTGCAAACTCGTGAACTAACTTCACGGACGGTGCTGGATCTCCATAAACAAGTTTAAAACATGTAGCATGTACTAGGAAGATCTTTTTAAGTATTTTATGGACCTTACTGTTAAATGTTTTATGCGGAGTACATGAGTCATTCTGCACTGATGATGTTCAATCATGGGGACGAAATCGATATGGAAAGATTTTTTAAATCTATACCTCATATCGCCCTGCAAGCTGAAAATTTCTTGCTTTTAAAGCTGCGTAGTCAATCGTATACATTAAATTTAAAACAGGCCAAGAGGAAACTAATTTTCCATCGGAGAAAACACACTGTTGAACTTGGTTTCTCCAAATATTAGATCTGTCGATATGATAATCTGCTACTTCTCTAGCATATGGAATTCTCTTGTTGCAATTCTTAGAAAAGAAATGAACCAAACTTTCATCGACTCCACAGCGATTCAGATATTACAATTTTGTACAATTCTTTCATGAGCACTTGAGCGCTTTAGTAATACTTTATACAAATAGAGAATTAGTCAATTCTATGGAAACATTCACACAGTAGGGGGATTTTGTTTCCCATTCGAGAGCGGAAGTATCTGATAAGCCCATTATAATTTCGAGGGCGACAGCTCGTCTTTCCAATAACTGAATACTCCGCCTGGTTTCGCGATGCCTCCTCTTTTGTGAAAATCGAGAGTTCGTTTATTATTCATTATCTTTTTAGGAACGCTTGTTCAAATTAACTTATGAAAGCAAACATCCTAACAATAATCTTGAGCTTACAGCTGTCAATATTTGCTTCAGTTAAACCATAAAAAATTAAGTTTCCTTGTGTACAAGCATTTTATAAGATATTCGTCTCCTGGAAAATATATCAAACCACCAATATGTTTGACGTGATTTATGGTTTCCGTAGCTCTGTAGGGTGGTAACTACGTCTAACACAGAACCCAGTTTACTGCCGTCCATACGAAAATAATGTAGTTTTTTCTCCAGAGACTAATTTGATAATCGTGATGACGCAGGCAGAATATGGATTCCTTGGTAATAACAGTGTCGTTCCATACTATTATCTGACCATCGTGGTGGTGCAGACAGATTCGACACTATTAGGTAGCCGGCCGCGGTGACCGCGGGGACTGAGGCGCTTCAGTCACGGTCTGCACGGCCACTACGGTCGGGGGTTCGAATCCCCCCTCGGGCATGGATATTTGTGCCGTCCTAGTTCGTAAGTAGTTCATATCTAGTTTGTAAGTTTAGGGACTGATGACCCCGTAGTTAAGTCCCATAAGCTTAACAAACATTTGAACATTTTTTGAACTATTGGGTAACAACAATGTGGTTCCATTTGGTTGTCCAAGTCCGTCTTTCAACGCACCATCATCGGCGCTAATGCCTGGGACGTTAGCTCAGTGGTAAACTCAGCAATGTACTTTATGTTGTCGATTTTACTGCAAACGACGTCGAATGGTGCGTGCGGGAACTAGTTATTGCGCAAAACTCCGAATTTGTTGTTCAATAGCTCATGACTAGGCAGAGCGAACCATCGCAGCAATGCCCACAACAATCGAACAAAAGAAAAATTCGAGTACGGCTACAAAGCCGTCCGTACCCCGTTATATAGCGCTTGTAGGTGCCGCTAGTGGCAAAAGTGACATACACCTGTGATGAAATGTTATCATGTGCCTATCTTTTCGACGTAAAAGAATGTTGCAAATTTCTATTAATTTAGATGCTTCCTTCAGGGTGTTACATTATACATTACATTGTAGCGTCAAAAATTGAGCAAATAAATTACGCGTTGGTCCACCATAATCCTGCATGCAAACAGGTACTTACTTGGCATTTATTGCTGGGTTCTCTCTTGCAGAATATGGTGTTAAATGCTTTGTAAGCGGCGTGTTGATTGATAAAATTCTGAGCTAGTTGTAGAGCTCTATTCGTAATAGTAACAATGTTTTTCAGCAAACATTTTTTTTCCAATAAATGGTTTCGATAGAAACTAGATGTTTTCTTCAAACCTCGAGGGATTAATTTTGTGAAATGTAAGTTTCGGACTCACAATGAGAGCGCATTGTACTGCTAAAACAACATCGTCCTATAAGCTTCACATTAACATAAATATAAGCAAGTCCATAACATAACCTGTGGCCGAGTGTGGAGGCGGGTTTGTCACAGGATGTGCTGTACGCACGTCACATCAAGTACTTGATGGCCGTTTACTTTATCTGATATAATGTCTATCAAATATAAAAGCTAAAGGACACTCATTAACTCAGCCACTAAACACGAAATCTCGGAAACTAATTCACCTATGAAGCTACGATTTGGCAGGAATGTAGTTTATAGGTAGAAGACGTCAACTAAGAAAGGATTTTGCGATAGAGCCGACAATTCAGGAGGTATGACGTCATAAACAATGAAATCTTCCCCGTCTTGGGGCACGTGATAGTGTGAATCGATCAGTTCACTATTTGAGAAGGAGTGCACTTGGCGACTTGCAACAAACTTTAAACGTAATTTCAAACCCTTAACAAACCTTTTCTAGCTGAAAACCCGAGTAAACTGATGAAAGGAAAAAAGTTTCTCGCTTACTACTTTTTACGGCGTCCATGCAGTAAAATTACGGCATTTGGCATGACGTTACAATTTGTTACTCGTACACTAGTAATTGTATTGGCGAGAAATCTTACAGACAGTATACCCACATGCCACTTAAAGTACGTTCCAAATTTTATCATAGTACAACACACATTCATGAGATATGACGTCATAAACAATGACATGCTAGGAAAACTGCTACATCACAAGACAATATTGTACATTTCCTCCTAAACCACTGGACCGATTTCAACCAAATTTGATACAAACATTCCTTACCGTGAGGTAATAGTTCTTGCAGCGTTAAGAACCACATACGACACTTGGTTCAGGAGATACGATTTCATAAACAATGAAAATCGCAACAACAAAAAAAACTGCCACATAATGCGACGAGACTTTATAAATACACAGTATGAGAATGAGAGTATAATTTCAAACCTATATTATATTTTTTATCGCTGCCAACGACAGTAAAATGATGAAAGGAAAAAAGTTTCTAGTTTCCTTCTTTACCGCTTCTCATGGAATAAAACTAAGGAGTTCGGTATGGCGTTTCAATTTATAATTTCTGCACTACAAATTGTAACCGCAGGAAATTTTACAAACAGTATACAGACATACTGTATAGTTGAATGTATCTTTAAAATATCATCACAGTAGGATACGTATTTCATGAAATATGAGCACATAAACAGTAACGTTCATGGAAAACCGCCCCTCACCCACCAAGTTTTAATCTATTACTTCCTTACCACTTATTCTATTCCCAACACATTACACTGACATATAGCATATATACAAATTAATATATACCTGAAAAATTATACAATAGTACAACATATAACTCAATAAATATGAGATCGTACGAATTTTATATGTCATTTGTATTTTGAGTACTATCTTTCTTAATTTGGATACTGTGCTTATAATTTTGTGCGTTATGCAAGACAGACTTATTGCTTAAAATATTCTCCCATAAATATAACATGCCTTTAGAAGAAAAAAAGAGATTTACAGCCGCATTGAGTGGCCGAGCGCATTGAGGCGCTTTGCTACGATGCGCGAGGCCGTTACCCGTCGGGGGTTCAAATCTCCCCTCAGGCATGTATTTTTGTGCCGTCTTTAGTATAAACTAGTTCATAAGTAGTTTGTATGTTTAGGGACTGATGACCCTGCAGTTAAGCCCCATAAGCTTTACAAACATTTGATCATTTTTGAAAGATTGACAGAGAGGAGAGAGAGGGAGAAGTACTAACTCAAGACTGGGATAAATAAATAAATACCCGGGCAACGACGGGTGTTCAGCTAGTATTACATATAACATGTTTTCTAACGAACCTGTATCTCCCTGTCGACTTTATTTTCACTTGTAAAAGTGTCCTACCGTTGTTAATAATTAAACTTACATAATTTAATGGTCAAATGAATGTTATAAAATGGTAATATTTGTGTTTACGTTTTCTATACTCCATTTCTCTTCCTCTTTTTTTTTCCTTAGTTTTTTTTTTCTTTTCGTTTTTCTTTTATTTTCCAGTTTTCTTATTTGGGTTATTAATGGGACGTTATTGTGCCTTACTATTAAACAACTCTTTAACAGTAAATTAAATGAAGAATGTAGTCGATTTTTTTTTGGAACTTAATAGTACATTTTCAGTTATATCGATGCAAACGCCATGTTCTTTAGTACCAATATCAAAATTTATGAGATATTGTCCAATGTTTTAAATGTACGTAGACTGGAACTTCTAATAGGCGTAGTGTAATTCCACCCCCCCCCCCCCTCCAGGGGGCTCACGATTCATTCGTGAATACGTGTGTGGCGAGCATGGGGTCCAAGCTAATGCAGTCTTCATACCTTCTTTACTCCCTGTATTGCATTTTCCCATTCTCTCCTTTCCTGAGATTCTTATAATCTCAGCAGTTTAGTCCCCCTATCAGAACCAACCAACCCAACCCATAATGTAAATACATGTTTCTATATAGTCAACGCAAGTAACTTGTTTAAAGTGTGCCGTCAAAGCAATGTACGCCAAAACCTTAGTGCAGCATGTAACCATCCATTACCTTTTGTCGACAGTTACACATTAAATGATTATAGCGCCAGACGTAAGCGTTGTTACACGCTAGCGATTGCCTAGTGCTTGTGGTGCCGTGTCACGTCGTCTCTCAGGTAGTTACCTCCTGTCTCCTCTCTCTGGTGGATCGTAGCTGTCGAAGCTGTTCTGGGTCCTTCCGCCGGGAGCGGTGGGATTTTACTTTCTTATGACTTCACTCAGTCTTCATTCAGTCATTGTTCGTTCCTCTGTTTTCTGATCTGCTAGTCATGAGTATATTACTAGTGCTACTGGGGTTACTATGTTTGTTAATTATCTATCCTAGAAATAGGTCATTGTTTAATTAAGACACCTCTAGCCTGTTGCATATTCACTGGATGGTTCATGGGGGTACTTGTAATAAGAATGTTAGTACCAATTCTAATTATTTGTTTACTAACGAACCCGGCAATATTTTGCAGCTGCTGTTTAGCTATCCTTCCCTTATGCTCTCTGCCCTCATCTTTATGCCCATTTCTTACTTTCTTCACTCTCCTCTTAGGCTTCTCTCTCTATTGGCTAACTGTAAATCCAGTGTAGGTCGGCTATTTATTTATTCAAAATTTCAATTATCAAATGTTCAAATGACTGTAAATCTATGGGACTCAACTTCTGTGGTCATCAGTCCCTAGGCTTACAAACTACTTGAACTAACGTAAGGACAATACACACATACACACACACACACACACACACACATACACACACACACACACACACATACACACACACACACACACACACACACACACGCCTCAGGGAGGGCCCGAACCTCCCAAGGGACTCCGCACCAAAGATTCGGTTAGTTCACGCACTCTTCCTTCCTCACTGTGTTTACGTTCCTCTACCTCCTCCTCCTCCACTTCGTTTTTCACTTCCTCCTACTCCTCCTCCCGGCCCTCTATACTCCCATACATTCCCTGGTCTCAGTCATTATCATTCACGCTTTGTGCCAATTACCTCTGTCCTCTTTCTGTACACCTCCCCTCACCCCTGTATATGAAAAATTACGCATATCCGACAAGCGTGAAGGTGAAATAAATCGCACTTTGCGATCACTTATGGCATCATTGTACTAGGTTTAGATGGAATACCGAAGTGTGGCGAACGAGAATTAGTGCCCGGCTGGGATTCGAACCCGGGATGTCCTGCTTACTAGGCAGACGCGTTGACCACACCGCCGCCGAGGACACATTGACCAACCCGACTGCAGAGGACTCTTCCCTGCACGTCTCCCGCCACATCCAAATCTCCATTGTGGCTGCGAGCACTACAGAACAAATGGACTGTGGTATAGGAAAAAGGCAGCCCGGAGAAAGGAGATTTGAGTGTGGCGGGGGACGTGCAGGGAAGAGTCCTCTGCAGTCGAGCTGATCAGTGAGTTCTTGGTGGCGGAGTGGTCAACGCGTCTGCCTAGTAATCGCCGGGCGCGCCGTGGCTCAGCGCGCCCGGTTAGAGGGCTGAACGCCCTCTGCAAAAAAAAAAAAAAAAAAAAAAAAAAAAAAAAAAAAAGGTAAGTAGGAGATCCCGGGTTCGAATCCCGGCCGGGCACAAATTTTCATTCGCCACACTTTGGTATTCCATCTAAACCCAGTACAGTGATGCCATAAGTGATCGCAAATTGCGATTTATTTCATTAAAATGAATGCTGTTACGTCGTCAAAATATATAATTGTAAACTTTATGGTAATCGGTGAGACGATCAAAGACTGGAGGAAAGTACCCTCTACCATGCACCGTACGAAATCATATGTAGACAGTGGATTTTAAAGTCAAGTGTGCCTAATTCTTTGAAGCTCGTAAAAATGTATATTGTTGTTTCTTGTAATGTACCCTCCGCCATGAACCGTCCTGTTTATTGTTAAATAGTGCTGTTTCTCTTGCTTTGAAAGTCCAGTGCGAAAATGTTTTTCGCTGTCGGCTAAATGGTACGACAGTTCATAAAATACGAATCTTACGCGAAGTTTCTATGCCCGTAAAAAATGACCAATTCCATTTTTCACCTGTTCCTTAGAGTTTTCTGGATTTCTTTCACAAACCATCATGACATTAAAACGAACAAAATATTTGCATCCTGTATGCCTATTTCGATTTTAGCGAGCGTATCGAACAACTATTATTTTTATTAAAATTTAAATTTTAGTTTTAATATGCCAACAAGTCACTATTAATGCTACAATGTTTTCAAAAATTTGTATTTTTATCTGTATGTACATTACAAACACGTCGAAGCAAAAGCCGATTACCCAAAAGTAGAGCGGTATCATATATTATCTATATTGTTAATCTTATACGTTTTTAAGTTTTATCATAATCTGATAACGTAAGAATTGTCAACTTCTTAAGGATTCTACGGTCGGGGGTTCGAATCCCCCCTCGGATATGGATATTTGTGCCGTCCTTAGTATTAGCTAGTTCATAAGCAGTTTGTAAGTTTAGGGACTGATGACCCCGTAGTTAAGTCCCATAAGCTATAAAAACATTTGAACATTTTTTCTTAAGGATTTGCTTTTAGAACGAACTATTTTACATGGAGAACTACGGTATAACTGATGTATAGTTTCACATGTAAAGGATTATATGGTGACACCATCTCATTAATGCACAAAATTCCATCCGATTCCAGTCATATATGTTCAGATGCAGCACCTGATTAATACACGAAATTACAGCCCATTCCAATGTTAATTGGGAAAAAAATCGATAGAAAATAGTATGTGTAAGGGACGAAAAAAATAAATATTTAAATTTCAGAATGAGATCAGCGTTACCAAAGCTATCCAACAAGGTATTATTAACCGGGAATATCATAAAGGCAAAGAAGCAACTCCCTTTCACAAAGCGGTCCTTTCGAGTTTGGCGGCGACGGTGACTTTAGTTCTGAGTTTGCCCAGCGCCGTTCTTGAAAGTGGCTTATAATAGCTTTAGAAGTTTGCAATTTGCGTGTGACAAACATGAAAAGGCTTTAGAAGTTAATGCTACTTTAATACTAAATTTCTTTACAGCAAAAGAGAGAATCCAGTAGCTAGGCTGAGTTCGGGGAGAGCTCGCGAACCACCTTGTTGAGTATCAGAACCAATTACCTACCTTTATTGTCCTGAGTAGCAAATACGTTCATTATGTATTATGAAAAGTGAAGAGAATTTACTCTGCGTACCCATTAAAACTTAATTTTGAAAGGCACCTAGTTTTCCCTGTTAGAGAAATTCATTAGTATTGTTCAAAATAATATGCGAACACTTTTGCTTTCACTCATGTGTAAATATTTGGAAACAAACAGCACATTATTAACTGTAACAAATTTCGTAGCATACCTGTAAACCAATTTGCATTACACACTATATTTTATCCAGACAGTAATGTTAACTATATTTTATGTTTAAATAAAAAAAATTAAAATAAAACAGCTCAAACAAAATTATGATGGAAACTATGGGGTGGATATGTGAGTGTCCTACAGTTTGTATGTAGGTAAAACAACGTTTAACACGAATGTAATACCGAGTATAAATGTAAACATAGGTATAATGACAGACAATCTTTAACACTAACTGATAACAACAGAATAGCTTGTACATGTAGAGCCGCGGTGGAGTAGCCGAGCGGTCTGAAGAGTCTCGTTGCGGAGCGCGCGGTTGCGCGCCGTGGAGGTTCGAGTCATCCCTGGGGCATGGGTGTGTGTGTTTGTCCTTAGTTTAACTTAGTTTAAGTAGTTTGTAAGCTACGGACTAATGACCACGCAGTTTGGTCCGATAGATTTACAAACATTTGAACATTTGTACATGTAGAGCCAAGAGTGGAAGCACATAAGCTGACAATTATAAAATTCATTAACTATTTAAAGTAAAGATCAAAGTTTAGTTTATAAATGCAAAACGAACTCAGTATGGGTTCTGTTGGGACGTTAGCAGTAACTGATGTAAGTGACGACACATGCTGAGAACAAGACTTGCTTTCATTTAAAAAAAGTGGTGTAATTAGTATTAGCATATGAAACACTTTCCTCGATTGAAAAGAAATACTGGTAGCTCCCTGACTAACTATGATTTCTGTAACGGAACCTACGAACATAATAAACGGGATACTAAGAGCGTACAAAATGTTTAATCGACACACAACACTCTGCCTCCATACTCGAAATACCAATCATGAATAAAATTTAATTTCCCTTTTGACAACAGCCACTCTTCATGTAGTGCATTGACAAATTCGAACTTGTATCTTACCACTAGTTATATGCCTAGAGCAGCAAAAACTGTATCTGTCCCACCGCTACTGTTAAAGGTCGCAGCATAATATTGCTCTTAACTAATGCTGGGAAAATTAATTATGCAGTTTATGAATGTCTATAAATCCTATGAAAATGCTTAATATGTAACAATTTTTTTTTCTAACACTGTCATTTATCAGAGTGCAACAATTATAAAAACTACTGGCTTTCAGTTTCAAATACTGAAGCAAACGTCTGAAACAGTGATTAAGAAATAAATGATCTTACCTGGTATAAATGAAAAAACAAAAATTGTAAATTTACTTTGCTTATTATTTAAATGGGTCCTAACACAATCACTATTACAATGAAAAATAAGACCGAAGTTACCAACTACTTAGTACCAACTGTCACACTTGCTTATCACCCGCCGCGTCGGAATAGCCTAGCGCACTGAGGCACCGTGCTGCGGTGCACGCGGCCGTTCGCCGTCGGCGGTTCGAGACCCCCCTCGGGCATGGGTGATTGTGTTGTCCCTAGGTTAGTTTACCTTAGTTTAAGTAGTTTATAAGCCACGAACTAATAACCTAGCAGTTGAGTCCGATAGATTTACAAACATTTGAAGCAAACATTTTTTTGCTTATCACCCGCAGAATATGCCTACTGCCGTCCACCGCCGTCTCACAGTCGGCGGCAATAGACCTACCTGAACAACCAGTGATAATAATGTCGTGCTGCCACCTTTTACGCCATCTTTTGCATTTGTGATATTTATAATTTTAATAAAAAAGTAAAGCCGCGGTTGATTAGCCGAGCGGTCGAAGGCGCCTCGCTGCGGAGTGTGCGGTTGTTCGCCGTCGGAGGTTCGAGTCCTCCATGGGGCATGTGTGTGTGTGTGTGTGTGTGTGTGTGTGTGTGTGTGTGTGTGTGTTGTCCTTAGGTTATTTTACCTTAGTTTAAGTACTTTGTAAGCTACGAACTGATGACCACGCAGTTTGGTCCTATAGTATTACAAACATTTGAACATTTGATTTGAACAAAGTGAAGTATGTAGAATTTCGGTGACTCATATACCGCAAGCTAAAACAAAGACCATATTGAATACGAAACGTAACTGCTATTTGAAAATATTTGCTTCAGATGAATGCATTCCGTCTAAGGCGCCTCGCTGCGGAACTCGCGGTTGCCCGCCGTCGGGGGTTCGAGTCCTTCCTTGGGCATGGGTGTCTGTGTGTGTCGTCACTAGATTACTTTACCTTAGTTTAAGTAGTTTGTAAGCTACGGACTGATGACCACGCAGTGTTGTCCGATAGATTGACAAACATTTGAACATTTTTGAATGAATGCGTTCCCATTATACATAAATATCTGCTAAGTTCCTTCTAAAAACTAACAGAGAAGCGTAATTCTTATGGCTTAACGTACACATAATGCGCAATGTAAAGTCTTTATGATGTGAGGTCATGTGATTAATTATTTCTGTGAATTAATGTAGTGAATAAGAACTACTCTGAAGCAATCCCCGTGTTTTTTTATTTAAATTCACTTCACTTTTTGTGGTGCTGGCACTGAAACCGTATTAAACATATATATATATTTTTAAAGCAGTCTTGGTTGCACAAAAGAGATGTTTCATTTATTTATACATGACGCATTTCGCCTCTCCTGGGCATCATCAGGCGTTGAAAACGGGGGGAGGGGGAGGGGGGACTTGTAAGCTTGTTTAAAAATACGTAAAATCTTTCCTAAGCAATAAATATGACAAATAGAGAAGGTGTAGACTGATAATACTGCAAGCCACATGACGACATTCACGTTTTGGCGTGGGGAAAATGAAGATTGAACTAATAAATACTGCTAAAGAGCATTGTTTAACAAATAAAATTACTTATCGCTGAGGTAGCAGAGCGTCAAATTATGAAATTCATTAAAATAGAACCTTTAGAATAGATGTGGTAACTGTTGCTCAAGAATGGGGGGGGGGGGGGCTACGAAGTCTACTGTAAAACCTAACTAAAAACTGACGTAAAAGCCGCTGCTTGCCACAACAGCGGACTGCTTCCGCGCTCTTGTCTTGCTAGGAACTGCTCAACCCTGCGCGTCGAAAGGTGCGCAAAAGACCCATAGATGGTGCGCTTGTGTGCGACAACAGCTGCAGATTTACATGTGTGATGTAAACAATTTTACCATGGGTGGCAGCCGTTACCGTAATATGCACATCATTATGTCGAAAAAGTTTTGATGTTTCGAAATAAGTTGGTCGTTTAAAAGGTTAGGTGATTTAAAAATATGTGTTTGGATATTTGAAATTCCTGCAAAAGATATAAATTGCGGCCATTACTAGCCACGTGAAGAATTTTTAAGTTTTCCAGGCTTGGGGGCTGACGGTCTGAAGATTTAAGATGATGGGCAAAGTGGGAGAATACCTTTAACTGAGCTTTTTTAGTTAGTAGCTTGCTCGCTAAAACTAATGACAAAGGAACTTCCTGTTTGACCGACATATTCAGCTGAACATTCGGTACACCTAATACTGTACACCTCTGATTTAGGGAACAACTTCTTTTTGGGCTGCTCATTATGAGTAAGTGAATATTGTATTTAGGAGCCTTTTCAAACAACCAGGTGAACGTTAGTGTGCCTAAAAGTTTTGCGATGTTGTACGAAAACGGTCCAAGAACTGAGATGGCAATCCGAGTGTGTGGATCTTCAGTGGGACCAACTGATGGACCAATTGCGGGCATCATAGCATTCTTCGATTCTTTATGATGGACTGTAAGCATTCTGGTATGCTACAATCCGTGAATTGTCCAATTCTTTGTCGAGAGCACTATGAGAAAGAGGGAGCTCACACATACGTGTTATAACAGCCGGAAAATAGCTACGTTTATAGGTTTTCGCATGATTAGAAGTGGAAGGATGAAGGAAGCTAAGGGTTTAACGTCGTGTCGACAGTATGGTCATTAGAGACGGAGCGCGCCATATACCAGCCTTTTGCGCACCTTCGACACGCAAGTTACTAGCAAGATACGAGCGCGGAAGCAGTCTGCGGTTGGGGCAAGCAGCGGCTCTTACGTGAGTAAACAAAGCTTCGCGAGGTTAAATTATGTATTAACATTGACGTATTCCCCCACCCCACCCCCCTCCTTGAGCAACAGTTACCACATCTGTTGTGAATGTTATATTTCATTGAATTTAATTATTTGACGCTCTTCAAACTCATCGATAAGTAATTTTACTTGTTGAACAATGCTCTTTAGCGGTATTTATTAATTCAATCTTCATTCCTCCTCCACGCCGAAACGTGAATGTCGCTTGTAGTTTCATGAGTCTGCACCTTCCCTATTTCTAATATTTCTTGCTGAGGAAAGATTTTCCATATTTTTAGTTAGCTCATGTATTTTAAACAAGTTTGAAAGTCCTCTCCCCCCTCCCCCCTTTCAACGTCTGCTGATGCCCAGAAGAGGCGAACCACGTTATGTATAAATAAATGAGACAACGCTTTTGTGCAACCAAGACTGTTTTATTACCAAAATATGTTTTTTATTTTATTATTTCTGCGTGATTAGTTTGCAATAGCTGAAAAATCGCATTGACCGATGACTGGTCGTATGTTTTCGTGTTCGCACAAATTGTAACCCTGTGTGTGTTTTGTATTTATCTAGAACTTTTGCTATTCGTTCATATCACTCTGTATCAAATGGTTACTTAAGTATGCATCCTTTAGTTATCCCATTATTTTTCGATCAAATGTTTCATTTTTTTTATTTTTCGTGAGACATTGTTTTTTACATTCTTTTTTGACAAATGAATGCAGTAATAAATAGATTTTAAGCATATTTATCAAATGTTTTACTAAAGGCACATCAAGTAATAGCTGTATGCACCACCTGGATTAGTTAACATTCTTTAGGAGAAAGTAACTAATGAAGGCAAACACCGGACTTACCATCGTTGATGCTATATCTCTGATTCATACGATTTTGTCTAACCTATAATCCGTATCTTCATCGATCTTACTTTTAAAATCGTTTATCATCCTGACATATAACACATTTTCGATTCGTCCCGTTCTCGCGAAGGATTTTTTCCTCCTTTTTTCTTAGTCCTATTTCGTTTTCTTTGCGCGAACCGTGCCCAATTCTCTGCACTAGATACTTCTATAATCCTTGTACTCGCCTGTACAAAACTGAATCCAGTATCCATACGGAAGTGAGACAATTGAGGCCCAAGGCATTAAGTCACGTACACTTGAACCGACGTAACTTACTGTCTCACGTGTCTACTGGTTAAAATTTTCGACATTCAACCATACGTCCATCACTCTGTGCCGCTTTATCTATTATTTAAGATCTTTAAAATGTCGTTTCCTACAATTCTGTACTGCAGAATTGTGAAATTGGTAAAGAAGATAGGAAAGGAGCTTAGGGTTTAACGTCCCGTCGACAGCGTGGTTATTGGAGGCAAAGCTCCCGCTCGCATTGTTGATTTAGGTTAGGGAAGGAAATGGCTCGTGCCACTTCAAAGCAAACATCCCGTCATTGTGTAATTGGCCATCATACTTAATGATAGGTGGTACTAACGTCGAACTAGCGGCAGTTACGTTTGTTGACTGTGGTATGTTTCTTTTATAAATTATGAAAGCATATTTATTCACTGTGCTGTATATTTTCTTTCACAACCTTTTTGGGCCGGAGTTACAGGCAAATGGGTGAAGACATTTTACTGGATATTTCAGTACGTAACGATGGCCTCTAACGGGAAGTAGAAGTAGCTATCGATCCTTACTCAAGTGGGAAGTTAAAAGCTAGAGCGACGTTTTTCTTTCACAGTGGTTATGTTGATGAAAATGATCCATTCGCTTGCATCAGGGACTTATATCCATAATCGTCTGTTTTGTTTCCTACGAAATTAAATTTTATCATTATAATTAAACATCTTAGCGTCGTCAGAACTACTTTATACGTGCAGATTTGAAAATACTATAGTATACACGTTGTTTGCAATATACTGTAGTCATTAGTTAATTGTACACATAAATCCGAAAATTAATGTACCCATTTAGAAACTTTCGTTTTACTAGTTTATAATTTTTCGTAAATACATCTTTATGAAAGTTCGAACTCGCGGATACATTTACCGTGTACTATGTCTGGTCGTTTAAAGCATGAAATAATCACTTTTTCATGTATAAGCTTCCTGGAATATAACCGTAACTAGATGGTTCCGATAACCTTAGACGCGTCGAGAACCTTGTAACTATAAATAGTTTATTTCTGAGAAGGCTTCTGATAGGTTGTAATGCAAAAATATATCGTTAACCATTCTTTTTGTGTCTTTGGCAGAGGAGTTATACTTTTGTTGCCATTTTGGAAGTTCCCCAGCATCAATGAAAGTTATTGAATAAACGTTATATTTAGTTGATACCGAACACAAGGTTGAGGTGTAAGTGTATTAATTTTATCTGATTAATTAGCACAAGTAATGCCCTAACTAAACGAAGCACAAAAATACATCCAATTATTTAGTGAGGTTTAATAATTTGTTAAAATATAACTTGCCATTTTTAAAATCCGAGGATAATTTAAGCATTCTCGGTCGTGTTGAAAGGCACAATGGCTATGAAGAAATGCACTAGGACGTCACTGTACACGTGAACAAAAAACATAAGAGACGGAACATTAAATAGAGAAACAGCGGCAATATTGAGATTCCTCGAGAATCCTGGTAAACCTTCAAACTTCTCCTTTTTCATCAGATACGAAATATAACACTGCATACTCTCGATTCTCGTTATATTAACGTGCTAACAGTAGAAAAACGTTGTTACTGTTTTGGCAAATGAGACAGTGGGTCAGATTGCTGGTAACTGTCCTCCATTGACTGGAGTACTGAGCATTTCTGTACGCAGCCCTAAGTGCCGCTGTTAAACTACGAGCAAACATATTTTCCATTTGCAGGGTATATCACAATTAATGGCATAAATGCCTACAGTTAGTAAATGATACAAGAAGCAAAAATCTCTGAGTAAATGTGGGCTCTAAGAAGTTATCAGCTGGTTCAGTAGAGAATTTGTCTCTGTGGGTAACGAAGAATAACAAGTGTTCTTAGCTTTTAAAATATTCCATTTAGAGACTGAAATAGTCATTGAGTAGTCACAATCATTAGTTATAGAAAAGTAAAACTGTCATAGTGCATTACAAACACTGACGATCTCGAATTTTGCATGTGCAAAACAACATTCGTGAAAATATTAGCAATGGTGAAGAACTTACGTTACCTATACTACTGCATGTGTAACAGGAATACCATAAGTCGCTTGATTGCAGCTGTAAGTGAGAAAAACGAATTCTTGTAATGACCAAAACTCAGTCACAAATGTTAAAATTCCAATTTTTTGTAAATCTATCGGACCAAACTACGTTGTTATCAGTCCGTATCTTACAAACTACTTAAACTAAGGTAAACTAACCTAAGGACAACACACACACACACACACACACACACACACACACATGACCCACGGAGGACTCGAACCTTCGACGGCGAGCAACCGCGCGCTCCGCAGCGTGGCGCCTTAGACCACTCGGCTACTCCACCGCGGCAAAATTAAGTCACATAACGTGAGGCACAAACATTAGATGTTAGCTTAAACCACAACACAGCAGAGATAGAAACATGAGCAAAGTTATATATGGTCTTTGGAGAAAGTGGCCTGTCGTAAGATAATATCTGTTTTTCGCGCGAGAATATGTACGGTTATGTTTTATTAGAACTTTTTGCTGTCCTCCACAAGGGCGGAAATGTCCCAGCCAGGGGCAACTCCGCATGGAGTGGAGGCAGTCTCCTTCTAGAATAACAGGAATGTAATTAACTAACTTATCTTAAAAAGAATGAAAAAGTGGGGGAAAGATAGCAGTTTCTCAAAACTGTATATGCGTCAAGATAGTTGTCTGAGTGGAGTTTTAATTTTTTATTTTTATTTTTTTTTTTTTTTTTTTTTTTTAGAATGGGAATTTCAACATTTTTGCAGACATAATTGCACTGGTCACCGTTTGCTGGAACCTCCTGATTTACGATGTTGCATTTATTCCAACTTGGCGGGGAGCAAAGAGTGATAGAAAACTGTAGACCAGTTCAAGTTGGTCATCTCTGCTGATTGAATTACAGAATATACTTGACATAACTACTTCTCACTGCAGATCTCCAAATGAGACTAAAAACTTTTGCGGGAACTTCAAATTCTGGTTGGCAGATATGGTGCAAGATAGACGAGATATCACACTGACATGAGAACTACGCAGTATTAGACTTGCCAACTCACGACTGAAACACGTCCACATAATGTGAACCTGTCCCATATTATTTAATTAAGAAATTATATTTGTTGTGTTGCTAGGCGACTCTGTAAACTCGCTTATGAAACTATTTTATGACGCCCCAACATTGCGTCTTATTCTTTTAATTATCTCGTAATATTTTATGTGTTATGTTGTATATTGCCCTGATTACATCGCCACTGAATGATTGTGTATGTGTGTGTGGAATGTGTCGCTATCTTGCGTGTTGCAATATCAATGTGGAGTGCTGCCTCCGCGCTCTGCAGAAGAGCTGGTTACATCTCTGTAGTCATGTAATCGTCTACTACAGTCCAGTGCCCTCTCTGAAGCAACGCTTTCTTTGACACCAAAGTATCTCTTATCCGGTGAGCTGCAGAGATGCTATGATACCGAGACTAATCCTCTGGTTCCGGCCGTTGCTGAAGGGCTCGCTAGCTGGTCACAACCCCCACCCCTCCCGCAAAAGACTCGCAAACGGTGAATCGCTCAGGACACGCGGCGGCCAAGGCACTCTTCCGTCGGACGCGCTCGAGGTAAGCGGCTTTTACTGGACTGGTGCTCTGAAGAGTATTGCTGAATAATTTCATGGTCTTAGGTTCTGAGTCGAAATTCTCGCAGCAGTCTTAACCCTTTATGGCCTGAATTTTTTTCACTTTGTTATTTCGAAATTTTTCTGTGGTATTTTGCTTGTTGAGAAATATGTTTAGTATAAAGAAAAACCAAATCAAAAGATATTAAGTAGGCCTGACGAAACTTACAAGTAACAAATTATATTTACAAATTTATTCTGAGGATTTATAATATATTCTGCTCCTAGCTAATCATTATCACAAATTGACTTACCGAGTAACATGGAAAAAAATCTATGAAGATCGCTTTCCCACAGGAAAAGCACAGAATTCAAACTGAACAATCACCTGTATACAACTAAGGTTCGTTCCAGCAGCTGCCAGATTGCTTGACGCGCAAGCGCAACGCTGAATTTGTGTTCCAGCAGCGCCTTCTCCCTCTTCTGACTACTTGGAGTGTGGCTGTTTGGTGTTCCAGCAGTTGCCGCAAGCAGCCAGATGCTACCCGGAAAAATATTTCTGGCGCGGTTAAGCTGCGAATTTGCGTATGCGCAGAAAGGTCTGAGTTAGAGTGGGGGTAACCATAACGTGATATGCGTGTGTTTTTCAATTATTTCGAAGTCATTGCAATCCCACTTGAGATAAGATATTTCTCGTTTACACTTCTTCGTTATTAGGAAGGAAAGTATTTTAATTATTCCTTTAAACTCACCTTCGCCTGCATCCAGAAACAGTGCTAAAAGCGTTCCAGCAGTGCAAGTATCAAACAAGGGTTTTTACGTCATAATAGCTGCGCATGCGCAGTAACACCTGCTTCTTAGCGTTTGAAAGTAGTCGTCTGGCAGCTGCTGGAACGAACCTCTAAAAAGCCCAAAGTCTGCCTGCTGAAATTCAAATTGCTTTGACGTCGCAGATATCTCATCAATGACTGAACTGCGATGCATTAACAATGTACCAAATCAAGAATACTTGGCGCGCTACATTTTCGTGGCAATTCAAATGATGAATGTTTTACACACATTTTCATGAAGTGGGACTTTGAAGTCCCGTCTGATCATAAATGGTTAAACTGCTTCACGATTTCGTTCGTAATACGCGGTCTGCCATCGACGTACAAAGTTATGAAAAATATATAAAACATATTCTTCCATTACGTGACGAATGGTCACTAATGGGATTACCTCCCAAGCGGAAGTGATTTTCTCTCAGTTACTGTTTTTTTCATATATTTACAATAGTTTTACATACAACTATTTTCCTATATAATAAATAACATCGATTATTACTTGTTCACAATTTTCTGAAATATCTTCTATGTAAATTTGAACGCGAAGTATCTCATGAAAAATAAAAATTGCTAACGTTACAAAATAGATCAGAATATGAAATATACCGTTCAAAATATAAATTCAAACATAAGAAAAAAAAATCCGTTATAGATAGAGGTTCGTTGCTGGTTGTTGGTTATGGGGGTTTGCCCACCATAAATACACTATCTATCCTCATGGCTTGCACACGTCAAAATTATACCGATATCTTGGTATCAATTTTTTTTCTTGGAATATATAGTATTGTTGGCCACGTAGGGTTTAATTTTCGTCGCAATTCAGGCCCAAGTGAAATCACCAGTCAATCGTCCCCAACGTGGTAACGTACTACAGCAACACAGTATAGAGAAAAGGCCTGGCGCAGTCATTTTACGTTACAGCTAGTAGGCCGCGATCGCGTGGCTGAAAGGCTGGCCGCTGGGGCACAGCCCACTGCCTCATCGAAAGTACAATAGTAGGAATAATTTATAATTCAGGAGCTGCGGCATGTTTTTCTATTTCGTTAACCTTGGAACACAACGCATAATAAAGCTGTCAATAGATTACCAGTTTTCTTGATGACGTCTGAAATCAGGTTTCTTTAAATGGTGTTTTAATAAGCTGCCTTCGTGAAGGGCTTGAAAGGGACACAGTGGTTGGGAAAGGACTAAGACTAGGTTGTAGCCTTTCTGCAATGTTATTCAATTTTTACATCGAGCAAGCTACACAAGAAAGCAAGGAGAAACTTAAAGAAGTAATTAAAGTTGAGGGTGAAGAAATAAAAACATTACGTTTTGTCGATAACATTATAATTCTGTCAGAGACGGCAAAGGACCTGGAAGGACGTGATCGCGGCCTACTCGGTTTGACGTGACACGATTTTGTTAGGGCCTTGTCTCTAAACGGTGTTAGCAAGCGGCAGTTGTCGGCTGCATCAGATTTTGGAATCGCTGTGTTTACGAAATGGACAAAGAAAATTCCTGCTTTAACTCAGTTAAAACGCACTTTTACGCTCTTGTGGATGCGCTTGTCATGTTGGTCTGTGGCAGACATAAGTACCAACTTCAATATCATAAGGCTAAAATGGAAGTAGCATATTGCTCCATTAAGAGCAGTGACTTATAACGTTTCATGACAAATAGAGCTTTACAGGAACTAGGCATTCACGTAAGACTAAGATGATTGCAGAAATCTCACGTTAAAAAAAAAAAAAAAAAATAAAAAAAAAATGTTTGTAAACCTATCGGACCAAACTGCGTGGTCATCAGTCTGTAGCTTACTAACTACTTAAACTAAGTTAAACTAACCCCAAGTAAAGTGCAAAGTGTCTGTACGTAAATGAAATCGAACAAATTTACTCCTCAGAGAAAGCGCTCTCGTGTTTAAATAGCATCGAATATTATAGAGCATACTTCTATCAAATTAATAAGTGTCATTGAAACTATCCTAAAAAACAAAAATCAGAACAATATATTTACACGTAACGTGATGAGAAACATTACCACTTAACATTGCCAGTTGTGTGTTTCGCGACTCTCCTTTCTGCGCCGCAGCAGTGAACATTAAATCAATTCGCCACCTCACATCTCACTGTTTTCTGATGTGTAATATCAACAATAATACCTTGTGATAGATCTTCATTACGCCGTTGCCTTAAACGGCAAGTTTTCATAATGTGAAAATTCAACAGAAAATATTTCCAGAGTATTATTACAACAAATAGCATCTATGAAGACTGATTTTCGATATATATTCAGTTCACTCAGTTACTTTGGCTTGCTTTGAAATGGCAAATATTCATAAGATCTAAGTTACATACATAAAACTCACCAAATATGCTGACTGCCACTATGGCGTCTCCACTCTTTATCTCTGCACCGAGAAGCGCCGGAGACCAAGGATAGCCTGCTTCTGACTTCCGTTCTTATTGGTGAACTTTCAGAAGCACGTTCAGAATTTCTGATACTCTTAATATTGCCCTGCGCGCGCAGTAAGCCTCGCCAAGGTGCAGTTTGTGCGATATGGTTCACCTTACATGTTCAGATACACTTTCCGTGTTGACGATGGCTTTAACATGCTCCTCAGGGCACGCGAACTTGCCGTGTGTGTGGACTTGAGTTCCACTAATGTATGAAGGCACCCCAATTCTTTTTCTGCGTCATCTGTATATTCCATGACACGGGCTCAACGTCTACCATACTGACCCCCATCTCCTCCCCCATGGAAAAATCCATCAGTGTGTGCTGATCTGCTGCACAAGTAGAATGTCATAGTGGAAGTTGTAAATAAAGTCATTTGCCATTTGCAGGAGATGGACATCCAATTTTACTGTGCAAATTACGAAAATCGGCGTGTAATTTGAAAAATGTTCAAATGTTTGTAGATCTATGGGACTTAACTACTTCGGTTATCAGTCTCTAGGCTTGCAAACTACTTCAGCTACCTTAGACCAGCACACACACACACACACACACACACACACACACGGGAGGTCTCGAACCTCCGATGGGGAGCAACCGCGCAGTACACAGCAAGGGCCCTTGAGTGTTCGCATATTCAACCCCGACTGTATTTCGAAAACCAATGCGCAATCTCACGTTAATGCGCAAAATGTAACAACTTTGTTTGAATTACCAACTTTATGAAATGTATGGATAAAATCGGAATTTCGTCAACTTCGTTTGCATTAATGACATCCAGAAAAAACAATTTTATCTGTAGAACAAGCGTGCATTACTCATACACTTGTGATATACTGAGGTATGACTCATACGGTGATAGGGAAAAAATCCAATTACACTACAGAACATGGCCTGTCTGCAGCAGAAACTGTTTTTAACGTAATGTTCTGTGTGAGAATCCAGCCCCTCCAGTTGCTTTAAAATAATTGAACTTCTATCCAGATTTCGACTACCAGACTTCACCAGTAATAAAACTAAAACTCACATGACATGTTTACACAAAGAGCTCAATGCGCTCTTGTTTTACAAAGTTCGTAATAAAGCATTTGCTAGTTACGACTAGCAATCTGAACAATAAAATACGTAATAAAACCATACATTTATTCTCGTATACTTTATTATTTTCGACTACCGCCGATAAACCTCCGTGCACATATTTCGGCCCACACAGAAACAATATGGTCACTGTGTGGAAGCGATACCTCACGAGGGACGAGACTGCAGCCATCGGGCAGCACCGCTGGCAGCGGCTACAAGTCCATCCAGTGGCTTGCCTAGGCCGCTTACGGCTTAAGGTAATCCGCCTTTTGAGAGCAAAACAACGGGCGGATTGACTTAGATCCCTGCTGAATGCATGTTGCATGTGGTGACTCCTTTGTCGGATGAGGTTTCCTCTGAAAGCAGCGTGGCCTTGCCGCCATGAGTTGACTTCACCTGATGGTAAACCAACTGTCCAGTTTCCACACCCGAAATGCATTCATAAACGTCAAGTTATTTTTCTAAAATTTTCATACTTCACACCTTACTCTCCCAACTCTACCTACGACCTCCTCTACTCTTCCCTCACTCTCTCCCTTCGTCGATCTATGAGATTATTTTAGGTGCTGTGTTTTTCGGCTCATCTGATGGTAGGTGCTGTAATCAGAAGGAGGAAAATGCACATTCAGTCTCTCCCCAGTACGCCACTGGGTGTTGACCTACTCATGGTCGGCAGTAACACACCAGTCTATGTGCCCTTTCGTCCCGTGTATCTGCGGTGGCTCCGATTACATGCTCACCTGTGTCTAAGTTAATAAGGAAACTGAAGAACTACAATAGTAACTGCGTATAAGTCTGTTTCCTGTGGGCACGAAGATCAGCTCCTCCTGTCTGTATAACACTTTGTGATAGGTATGGTTCACGTAGATTTTCGGGAAAAATGATGTAGTTTAAGTCGTTAATATTTCCCGACCAATTTTCAAAATACCCTGCAATATTTCTACATACACAACAATGAAAATGACCAGTTTCCCTCTCATACAATAATAACTGAAATTACTTATATTTCCATTACTACAACTGTACTGTCTGTGCCGTCAACCATAGGGAACTCCTGTAAAGCTGACAGCACCACCAACACGAAGCCTCAGCGGGACAACATACACTCTCGTCTGTAGGTGATCCAACGTTCACAAACAAAGAGCAGGTAAAGAAATAGAACGTTCGCGATCCTAATAGGCGTCATTTCTTGCAGAGGTCGCTGTGTCAACCATACTAGCTGCAAGTCTTTCCGCCTACCTGTGATTTGTCTACGAACACTTGACCTGGCCAGACGGCTATCCCGCCAGTACTTGCTTCGTTAAGAAGACAGCTATCAATGACTACGAAGAAGCAGCCTCCACTGTCTGAAGACTGAAGACCGAAGACCATCCGGCGACGACCGAGTGGAGACCACACTCAACATGTGAGTATAGTTGAAGAAATCAAACAAATAAACAAGGACCAAGCTATAATTTATAACATTGGCTACGAGTCTGGACTATTACCCTGACGAAGATGACAGGACAAACAACATCTATTAGTTCATCAGTTACTGAGCAAACTTTATCGACAATTTGCTCAACTGCAGCAACAGCTCATCGCTGAAGTTCAGAAGCTCCGCTGTCCACCAGCGCCGACGCCGCACCCAGCGTTTGATGAAGACTCCAAAGATTAGGAAGCCTGTGAGAGGAGGATTCGCCAGCACTTCAAGATTCATCAGGTTAGTCAAGAATAAGACGAGTCAGCCTTTTTCCTTTCATGGAACATTTCATAGATGTACGTCCTCCTCACTAAACTTCAGCCATGTGATCCACTTCATCTGCTACATCCAGTCAACTTAACATAATCATCATGGTAAGAAAAGTCATCGCGGAATCTGCTAGTTTCTTTGTGTAATATTGTGCTCAGGTGTTGCTTTCATTCCAAATTACTACTGACACTAAACTTTAAAGTCAGGTTCCGCCTCATTTTTTGAGTCTTCTATTTATAAAGTTCCCTATATGTGTTAGATCCACCAAATTTTTTTCCTGTAATATTGTAGCGTTAGTGAACTTTAATAGCGGCTACGGACAGTAACTACTTCTCCATCACCTGATCGAAAGAAAGAAAGCGCAATATTACAAACATGTGTGAATGTCTCAATGCCTATTACCGTCGCAGGTACCACATACTGGCGGAAAGAGTGAAGTTTTGCCAATGTAGGAAGAAGCCCGACCAGACCTGTAATGGGCAGAGGGACTCCAAGGTCTCAGCCGGAAGTGCAATTTCGTCAACCTCACTCCAAAAGAATCCAACATGATGACATAGTCTGGGATCTCATGATATGAGCAGCTCCGGACGCGACCTTCCACCGCAATACCTTGTAACTAGACGGCCCGTCACTCGAACAAATCGAAGACTCCACAGCCGCCGACCTCTGGTTGGCAGTCATAACTGTGACCCGTGATGTCAACCCTGCCGACGAGGACGACGTCGCCGCCATGTAGGCACCCACACATCGCTATAACTGCCGCAAAACTCATCTTGCACAGTTCCCCAAGGACCAGGAAATGGGCCGTTCGCCGCGCGGATCACAACAGCGACAAACACCGCTCACATCGATGCACTGCTGTGGACCTCTTCGTCTTCCTTCATTTCCAGGATGTTAGTCCTGGCACGAACGGGAAGATTACCGCTAGGCGATGTGCCACCGTTACGGCTGCGAGGAACACCTGGCGAGCGTCTGCAACTTTCACGCCTCGCCGCACGCCGCTCGCCCTGGCGCTTCCCCTGTGGCATCCATGGATATCAATCGATTCTTCGACCACCTCCAAGTGTTTATCAAAGTCTCCATTCTCGGAAAACCGCTTCGGACGCAGTGGATACCAAAACTGCAGTCTCACTAGTCAACTACATCTCCTAGGGTGCACTGCCACTGCAACCGGCTCCACGATGGCTCCTCACGTATAACAAGCAAAAAATTACACTCTTGGGCCAGTTCACCACAAAGGTCACCTACACATCCGTCAGCAGAACTGTTTCCTTCCTGGTGGTCAACAGCCCGGACACGGCGGATCTGTTTGGGCTGGACGCCTTCAGGCTGTTCCGTTTGACGATCGATGATCATGTGCATCTTGTATCATCTCAGTTTTCCGGACATGGACGCCCAATTTACTGAATTCCAGGATCTTTTCTCGCCAAGTACCGGGTGCGCCAAAGATTTCAAGGCATCCCTCCACCTACGCCCGTCTCCTAAGCCACAAAACTACAGGGTGCGGCAGGTCCGAGTAGTTCTTCATCAGCCGCTACAAGAAGAATTGGACCGCCTCCAACAAGGTGTGCTTTGTCTCATACAGTTCAGCCCTTGTAATAGTTCAGAAGCCTGACAGTCGTCTATGTCTCTGTGAGGTCATCGAGATCATCGATTACCGCCGAATAGCTTCCCGCCCTCTAGAGGGGAGTAGAGGGGAGGTGTGTACTGGCAGCCATAGGGGACTCCTGTCAAGTTGGCAGCACCACTAACACGCTGCCTCCGATTAACAACATATAATTTCGTCTATAGGCAATCCAACGTCCAAAACTAGAGAGCAGGTAAATAAACAGAATGTTCGCGATCTTGTAGTCACCATTTCTTGAAGAGGTCGCTGTGCCTACCATACTAGCTGCAGATACTTCTACATGCCTGGGATTGGTCTACTCCCACTATATAGGCCCGGCCAGACGGCTACCCCGGCAGTTCTCGCTTTGGTACGACGTCAGCAGTCAGTGACTCCTACCTGTAAAGTGAAGACCTAAGACAATCCGACGCCGACCTAGTGGTGACCATACTCGGTCAAACTTTGACGGACCTTCGAACTATCTTGAAACAGAAATATTTGAGTACAGTTTAACAAGTCATACCAATGCATCTGTGTTGAAGAATCAAGCTATAATTTATAACAACAATTCCTAATCGCTCATCAACTCAGCGTAGCTCGTCGATTTTTTTTAAAGAGGACAGCTAAAATTTGAATTTGCAGACAATGGGGACAGTGTGAAAGGTGGAGGGTTTGACTCCCTCTTACTGTATTCTTAAATGGGAGGTAGACATGGATCTGCGCGTCCGTGTGTGAAATTGCGGTACGTGGCTGGTGTATTTTCTTCTGGCGTACAGAACTGACACAGAGGGAGGATTAAGCCGTAAAGTGTAGCCATCGCGATGGCTGTGATCCTGCAGCCCATGCAACCACAGGAAGGCAGTTGTCGACCCTAGCAGTGCTTGTGGCCGTGTGAGTGTATAAACACATCGAAAATTGCTTGAGACACGGATCGACAACTGGCAGTTTCTTTGCGAGTATTCGATGTCTGAAGCGATGTTTTTTCTGCGGCAGCAACAAATAAAAACTTTGCCACAGTTAATGTATGGTTCTATTACGCTTTCTGCTGCATAATTTGACGATTTTTCCTCTCTTAGTGCCAGTCCTCTTCGCCGATTTTACAAATGTATGCCAATTTTTTCTAAATACCGCGTTTTGTATGTAAATGTAGCTTTTCCATCTAACTGTCCTCACATTGCATATTTTCCAGGAGGAGGAATAAATAAAATACTACATAGGCTATTTAGATGTTACACTTTCAAGGAAATGATACGTTTTGTAGGTGGCGTTCTATTTGCCATACTCTAATGTTTATGCAGTACTGCAATTTTCTATGGAAGGCTCATGCTGAGGAGCAATATTCCAGTATCGCTTGAACAAGTGTTTCGTGAGCTATATTTGTTATTCGACTACACTACCTGAGGATTCTTCTCATCAGCCTAAGCCTGAAATATGTCTTAGATATAATTAAATGTGTGTAGTTGTTCCACTTTAAATCGCTCCTCATTCCTATTCAAGGATATTTAATGGAGGTAACTGATTCATTTGATTGTTCTCCAATTGCGTGGTTATGCAATAAAGAATCTTGTTTTCTAATGTATTCTCAGTACGTTACAATCGTTTATGTTTAAAGTCAATTGCCACCACCCGCACGAAACGTGGAAACGCTGCAGATCATCATGCTTTACATTATAATTTTCCAGCATTGAAAGCACCCAATCTGTTACAGCATCGTCCGAGATAATCAGTTCAAATGTTGAGGTCATTTGTTTGGTTGTGAATAGCAATGCTTCTATAACTTTGGCTTGCGGCATACCAGAAATCACTTCCACGACAGAATATTCTTTCCGTTGAGAATGACATGTTTCGTTCTGTAACCTAGAAATTCTTCAGTCCAGTCTCACATTTAGTCTGGCACTCCCTACGCTCGAATTGTTTTCATTATTTGACAGTGCGGAACTATATCGACGTCTTCCGTAAGTCAAGAAAGACGGAATTTACCTTGGAACCTGAATGTACCAGCCTCTGGGTCTCGTGGATGAATACTGCGAACTGGGTTTCAAACGAACATTGCTTTCTGAAGCAATGTTGATACTTACGAAGGAGATTTTAAGTCACAAAATGTTATAATATTCGAAAATAAAGCATGTTCAAAATTCTATAACAAATCCTCGTATAGTTTTGCGCATGTGTTACACGATCTTTCTTGAAAATCGAAATTACCAGCGCTTCTTTTCTTATCATTACGAACGCTTAGGACCTGTAGATATCTAATGTGTTCTGCTGCTAGAAGGTGGCAAGTTCCTTCATTAAGTCTGTTTGAAATCCAATTGGTACCTCATCGCCACAGTTTTATATTCTGCCACATGATGTTTCATCTTCGACACGGTGAAACAAATATTTTCCACTCAACAGCAATTATCGTTTTAATTTAGACATATGATTTGAGCACAAGGCATTCACTAATCACAGGTGCATCAGACCGCCATTCTTTATATATCAGATGCTAGTCAACCCAAAAACTGTGGACAGATTAGATGCTAGATGATGTTTGTGGAAACCTTACTTGAAACATGCATATCTTCATATACCCTACATACAGTAGATTTTTGGGGTTAGCACAAACGTCTTCTTGTTTAAGTATATGAAGTTACCTTTGACACGTTGCTTCAGTTCCTGTCACATTCTAGTAATCTTAGGGAAACTTACATACTGTAATTGGATCATCCTAACTTCTTTCCAAAACGCTGTACTGTGGTGTGGCCCAAAACGTGTGCAGTAGTTTCAGGCGATTAAAGGATTCTTTATTGTCAATAGGCTGACACATTTTCACCGATTCATGCCAGGAGTTTTGGCACTTGATGTCACGTCATATGGTATTGGAGCAGTTTACTGTCACAGAATCAAGGGTGCAGATAGGCCAATTGCATCCACATGGAAGTTGCTAAATAGATCACAGTGGAACAAATGACAGTGACTCTTACAATAATTTATGCTGTCAGCAAGTTTCATCAGTAATTGTATGAACGGAATTTTTTATCCTGTTGTACAACACAAGCCATAACTTCGCTTTTCAACCCCTGCCGTTCTGTCTCACTGTGTACAACTAAGGAGCTACATCACTTGTCCCACATTCGAAGCACCAATTGGTTGCTTACCCATGGGGACAAGGCTGAAGTAACGTATCATACATGATGGCACAGCTAAGAAATGTCAGTATTGGTGTCTCATAGTGTCTTATTACAAGATTGAGACTGTTTACTGCCTCAAGTGTAAGTAGTCCAATGCTTACCCATTGGGACAGGTAAGAGGAAACGAATTTACGTGGAAGCACAGTTATAAATTACAGCACTGGTCTCTCACACGATATGATTACCAGTCTACTGTCTGCTGTTGCTGGTAAACCTCCCGGATAGTATGGGCGTGGTCTATTAAACTCATCTGTTCCTGTCGTTTAGTCCAAGACTGCGTTGGACATCTTCAGAGTCGCTCCTCTTCCGCTGAGTCTTGCCGACAGACGGTCGGATGTCTAAGAGCGACATATATAGCGACAGTCGATGGTGAAGTTTTAATCTCTGACAAGGGTTACCTCTGCTCATCACATGTGACAACGACCACACCCCATTTCTACGTTATAATTATCGCTCTCAGACGTCCGCTCAGTCAGTCGGCAAGACTCAGCGGAAGAGGAGCATCTCTGATGATGTCCAACGCAGTCTTGGACGAAACGTCAAAAATAGAAGAGTTTCATAGACCACGGCCAGACTACCCAAAGGTTTACCAGCAACATTGTCAACCGGTCGAGAAAGCCTTCATTCTATTACTGTCTACTGTCCCAAGTCTAAAAGTTCCGATGCTTATCCATTGGGACTAATAAGAGGTCACTTGTTTTTTTATGTGAAGGCTCGGCTAAGAAGTAATTTCTTAGCTGTTGCAATGGTCCCTCATCCTGTCTGATTACCAGTTTGAGACTGTTTTACTGTCACAATTCTAAGTACTCCAATACATCCCCATTGGGGCAAGTCACAGGACACAAGTTTATATGTAGACACACAGGATCTAGAGGCACTTCAGACACGCGCAAAGCTCAATATTTGAAGCAGTCCGGAGAGTTCCTAAAGCTAGACAACTTTATTACAACAAGACGAACAAGAGGCAGAGAGGGATGGTGTGAACTATCAGGAGGGCGGCAGCGACTGCGAGCGCGCCCTGGTGTAGGCGCCGGCCGCGGCGGTCTGGCTGGTGGCGGCGGCCAGGCGCAGCGCCGCCTCCGCCTCGCGCCTGGCGTGCACGGCCAGCTCCCCCGGCAGTAGCAGCTGCACCGCGGCGCGCACGTCCGCCGTCTTCAGCGTCCGCCGACCCGCCAGCCGGCACAGTCGCCGCGCCTCCTCGCTCAGCCGCACCTGCCCAACACCGCCAGCACGTCAACCCCAGTCACAGCTCGATCATCTCTCATTTTCCGTCACGTCACGCGATCAGAGTAGTACCACAGTCTAGTCGTGACACTCACTGCTGTGAAATTTGTTACCAAGTGACAGTTGAAACCAGTGGCGTAGCAACTCTTTCTTTACAGGAGGGAGGGCAAGAAAACCAGTATACTGACTGTCTTTCACAGTAGCGAATTCAGGACTTGGGTTTTCGAGAGGGGGCAAGGTCATGGGGATAAAAAAATGAGGGAGAGACGACTCGTCTTGAGACCGCTCGAACTACTAAAGTAAAACATCATTATATGATACTATTTTAGTGATTAACGACATACAGGGTATTTCACTAAGTGTGTTTGCCTCTGTAACTTATAAAATAATAGGTGACGGGAAATTTTAATGCGGTAGTTCAACACAAGAAATGTTACACTTTCTGCGGAGCTATGAAAATAGTTTATTGTATCATTTTACAAAGAGTTACACCACAAAGATATAATTTTTTAAATGGAACAATAGTTTTTTTCTATCATGTATTGGATTCGTCTAAACCAGCTGCGTCCAAATCAATTTAAACTACATTCCTATCACTGTTAGTTTGGGAGCTACAACTCTTCAAAGTTCCGGGGGCGGAGGCTGCGATAGCGTAGCTGACTGGCCGAGTGGCTATCCCCAGGGGCACGGCCCGCTGTCTCATGACCACCAGCCAGTCAGCTACGCTGTCGTAGTCTCCGCCCCCAAACTTTGAAGGGTTGTAGCTCCCAAACTAACAGTGATAGGGATGTAGGTTAAATTGATTTGGACGCAGCTGGTTTCAACGATAGAAAAAACTATTGTCCCATTTAAAAGATTATATCTTTGTGCTGTAACTCTTTGGAAAATGATACAATAAACTATGTTCATAGCTCCGCAGAAAGTGTAACAATTCTTAAGTTGACCTACCGCATTAAAATTTCCCGTCACCTATTATTTTATAAGTTACAGAGGCACACACACTTAGTGAAACACCCTGCATATAAAAACGACACTTCCAGCCTTGAGTGCCCTATAGGTCTTAACAACTACGATCTAAAGTGCTTTGTTGAATTTGTTACACATGCGCACAGATATTGCCCCCAGTCACAGGCTGATATTGAAATTTGGACGATAGGATAGGGCAGAATGTAATAGGTGTTACAAGATCCTTCAGTCAAAGGCAAAAATGATGCCATCAAAAATACGATAGTCACTCCAAAAAAATTCACACAATTTTTTGTTCTACATGTTTGAAAGTTTTACAGTGTGTAGTTATATCCTTTAGGAAAAATATTTTCATTTCTTCACATAATCTCCATCTTTCTCAACTGCCTTACGTCATCTTGTATGGACTGAGTGCAGTACAAGGCCTGCCGTTGCGAGAACTATCCTCAATATCGCCGTGCCCGCATTCATCGAGTAACCTGCTTGCCCACCGACTTAATGTACTGCGATCGACAGCAGCATCTCGATACACCTTTTTCAACCTGTTGTGTGTTTCCCACTCTCTCGTTTTTACAGCACAGGAATTCAGTGACAGCACGTTGCTTCTGACGATCGTCAAGTGTAGCAGCCATCTTGAAGACATGCTGTGACGGCGCAACTCACGGGAACAGGTTGAACTAAGTTTGGAAACAAGCGGGTAAGATGTATCTACACACTGTAAAACATTCAAACATGCAGAATGAAAACTGTATTTTTTAAAATATAGTGTGCATTTCTTTTCGAGTGACCCTCGTAATATCCCAAAATTACTCACGGCAGTTTATTCACTGGTTCTCTCTAAACATCAATTAAACATTGATGTGGGCAAGCCGCCGAACGAGTAATGTTTGTTTAAAATTACTTTTGCACTTAACTAAATAAATAGTTACTTCTATTTTTAAGTTACAAACGTTAGTAAAATATCAAAACACAACATTGGATAGTTAATGTAAAAACAATAGCATTTCATTGATTCAGTGGTATAAAAAACGAAGTCGTCTTGAACAAGTACTTTCGAATCTGTGTATACTTGCAGCTTATTCCGCTGAAAGTAAGTAGAATATAAATATGATAGAAACTTAAATATATATAGCCGTCTGTTTTCGCTATGACAAGCAAGTTTTCCACGCATATCAATTCCTTTATTTACAGAAGAATGGGAAAGCTGGTAGAAGCCGATCTCGGGGAAGATCAGTTTGGGTTCAGGAGAAATGTAGGAACACGAAGGGCAATACTTACTTTACTGCTTATCTTATAAGATAAAAGAAAGGTAAAACTACATTTCTAGCTTTTGTAGATGTTGATTGGAATACACTCTTTCAGATTCTTAAATCAGCAGGAGTAAAACATAGACAACGAATAGTTATTTACAACTTGTACAAAAACCAGACAGCAGTATCAGAGATCAAGGGCTTGAAAGGGACGCTGTGGTTGGAAAGGGAGTAAGACAGGTTTGTAGCCTT
This sequence comes from Locusta migratoria, assembly GCA_026315105.1. Lineage (NCBI taxonomy): Eukaryota > Metazoa > Arthropoda > Insecta > Orthoptera > Acrididae > Locusta > Locusta migratoria. Next base: position 405,555,472 of record CM048744.1, on the reverse strand, counting down.
TCTGAAATGTTATTCGAAAGAATTACAGTTCAGGTTGAAAAAATAAAATCATTGTGTTTTGCCGATGACATTGTAATTCTGTCAGAGACAGCAAAGGACGTACATTAGCAGTTAAACGGAATGGACAGTATGTTGAAAAGTTAGTATAAGATGAACATTAACAAGGCCAAAACAATGGTAATGGAATGCAGTCTAAAAAATCAGGCGATGCAGAAGGAATTAGATTAGGTAACAAAAGAACAAAAGTGGTAGATGAGTTTTGTTACTTGGGCAGCAAAATGGCATATGACGGTCGCAATACAGGGGATATAAAATGCAGAATGGCAATGAGAAGAAAAGCGTTTTTGAAAAAGAGAAATTTGTTAACATCGAATATTAATTGAAGCGCAAGGAAGTCCTGTCTGAAGGCATTTGTGTGGAGTGTTGCCTTACATGGGAGTGAAACATGGACGATAAACAGTGTGGAAGAAAGAGGATATAAACTTTTGAAATGTGGTGCTACAGAATTCTTAAAATTATATGGGTGGATTGCGTGACTAATGGGGAGGTCCAGAATAGAATTGGAGACAAAAGTAATTATTGCCATACCTTGACTAAAAGAAGGGATCGTTTGGTAGGACACATTCTCAGAGATCAAAGATTCGTAAATTTAGTATCGGAGGGAGGTGTGTAAGGTAGAAACCGCAAGTGAGACCGCGAGATGAATACGGTAAACAGATTCAAATCGTTGTTGATTGCTGTTCTTGTGAGGAGATGAAGAGGCTTCCTCAGTATTGAGTAGGATGGTGCTGCATAAAACCAGTCTTCGGACTGAAGACCACAACAACAACAACAACATCAATTCCTTATGAAGTCTAATAATTCGCACATATTTACACTTTCTTATCCGCGCATATACTTGTAAGTGTAATCACTTTAGCTTAAAAACAGATGATTGGAAGATTATTGCTGTTTGTGGTTGACCTGTAGCAACTATTGTGGAATTGGTTTCTTCTTTGTTGGGAAACAGTTTGCTACCTTCTCCAGTTTTTTTGCCATGTCTGTCACGTTTTTCCTCAGCTACAGCTGTGGTGGTTGATTTGGTACGTGATACGCAGTGGTTAGGACACAGTGGTTAGGAAAGGAGTCAGACGGAGGGCCTTTCTCCATTGTTACTAATTTTTACATTGAGCAAGCTGTCAAGGAAAGCAAAGAGAAATTTGGAGAAGGAATCAGAAATCAGTGTAAAGAAATAAACAAATTGCGTTTTTATGATTTTAACCTGGAAGAGCAGTTGAACGGAATGGGCAGTCTGTTGAAAGGAGCCTGTAAGTTGAACATTAACAAGAGCAAAACATGAGTAATGGAATGCAGTGTAAGAAAATCAAGTGGTGCCGAAGGAATTAAATGACGTAACGAAACCATAAAGGCGGTAGATGAGTTTTGTTACTTGGGCAGTAAAATAACATATAAAGGTTGCAGTACAGACGATATATAATACAGAATGGCAATAGGAAGAGAAGTGTTATTGAAAAAGAGAAATTTGCTAACATCCAATATTAATTTAAGTGTAAGGAAGTCTTTTCTGAAGGCGTTTGTGTGGAATGTTGCCTTGTGCAGGAGTGAAACTTGGACGATAAATAGTTTAAACAGGAAGAGGATAGAGGCTTTAGAAATGTGGTGCTACAGAAGAATTCCGAGGATTATGTGGGTAGATCGTATAACTAATTAAGAGATACTGAACCGAACTGGGGAGCAAAGGAAATTTTGGCATACCTTGACTAAAAAAAGGGATCGATTGGTAGGACACATTCTTGACATCCACGAATTGTAAATTTAACATTTGAGGGAAGTGTGTGGGGAAAAATCGCAAAGGGAGACCAAGAGGCGCATATAGCAAGCCGAATGAGATGGATCTAGGTTGCCGTTCTTATGAGGAGATAAAGAGGGTTGCTCAAGATAGAGTGGAGAGCTGCATCAAACCAGTCTACGGACTGAAGATCAGAACAACAACAATTCACATGTGGTACGCATCGCTACGTGCTGGATCTGATTCTGCAATCATAAGGTGACTTTCATCTGTGAAATATTATTTAAAGATTGGAACGAATATCCTGACATTTTTATTCTTATTTAATATCCTGCAGCACCAGTTGATGGTTGAGGCTTATCTTACCACAGTCTCACATAATTTGCTGGAGCTTTACAAGGGTGAAACGCTGAATTGCTATAACAAAAGAAATCAGTTTTGCAACTGATACTATATTAATCCAAAATGTTCGTAATGTGTTGCTGCATCATTCCACGAAAATGAAGTGTGACGAATATCACTACGAACATTTTAATAAAGCATGGTGTAACTGCGTGTGGGAATAGTTTTGCTACTTCTTAACAGGACCGGCACAATACATGCACATATATCATAAAATTGTTGCATCAACTGTGTATGCCAAGAACACTTCCCTTCTAGACCTACGCTCGAAATACGTGACATAATTCGTAAACAAACTTGCGTGTGATCCCATCTATAGAAAACGTATTGTTTTTTTGGAATGAAAGTGAGGCACTGACATTTGTACTGTTGTATGACGACTCCAAAATGGGTTTTGTGCCCAATCATCACAATATAATAATAACAATATGAAACTTACAGCTTGGTGGTATGATATGAATTTTTTTATTTTTTATTTTTTTATTTATTTATTTATTTATTTTTTTAATATCGCATATCGATTTCGTTCAGTGGCTGAACACCATTAGTACAGTTTCGAGTCCTGAGGACTCATATACACCGTATAGAAACTTTGGTACAGTCAAAATACATGACAAAATAAATAAGCTTTTCAGGTGTGTGTTTTACACACACAGTCCTTTCCATTTTTTTGTGTATTGTGACTGTAGAAAATCAATAAATAAGTACGCAAAAACAACCTTCAACTTAGTTTTATATTTATTCAGAAACAGAAGCAATTTTATTTTTTATGTATTTTGACTGTAGTAAAGGGAATTTAAACAGCACTGCTGGTTTGCAATCACTAAACGAAATTCATATGCTGTGGGGATACAAAATAACTACATTCTCCTTCATGATCGACTTGAGTTTATGAAGGCTTTAATTTGCATACGAGTGGCCTAGCATTGTAGTAGTAGCAAACTACTGTCACTCACTGTGATAATTATGATTTATTATAATGACATAGTGCACCTATGCACTGTAAATTATGTTATATAACAACTGATTGACATTACAAGATTATGGCCTTGTAAAATGATTTTATTGGACCAGATGATGCTGACATAGTTCAGCGAAACCGGTCGTCTTAAATAAAAATTGATGATCAGCGATCTTGGCTTTTTTATATCTTTCTACAATCTCGACCAGGTTTCAACGATTCGAACACTTTTTCTAGGTGTGTATACGTAACTAGCTGAACCCCCGCTGCTTCGCATGCGTTGGCTGGTTGGTCTGCACCAGTTGTTTCTGTTTAATCCTGATGAAGAATCCATATCTTAAGTTTCGTAGTTACAGCCTGAAATTTGAGTTAACAGCACCATATTTTTGAAAATCAATTTTTGCATCTCGTATTTCGCCCCCTTATTGGTTGAATTTCCAAAAATACCGAAACACGTGTCTTTTAAATTTGAACCCCGAATCCAAATCCGAAAATTTGTAGTTCTAACTTCAAAATTGCATAAATAGCAACATATTTCCGAAAAACATCCCCTCTCCAATTTAACCCCCTTGATGGTTGAATTTCCAAAAACAAACACGTATTTTTTAAATCATAACGAACAATACAAATACCAATTTTTGCAGCTATAGCTTCAAAATTGTCTTGACAACAAAGTGTTTTCGAAAAGAATTTTTGATCGCCTCTTTTATCCCCTTAGTTTTTGAATTTCCAAAAATATCGAAACTCGTGTCTTTTTAATCCTGGTCAAGAGTCCATATCCTAATTTTCGTAGTTATAGCTTGAACAGCAACATATTTTTGAAAATCAATTTTTTGCGTATTTTACCCCCTTAGTGGTTGAATTTGAAAAAAATGCCGAAACACATGTCATTTAAATTCGAACCCCGAATCCAAATCCGAAAATTTGTTGTTCTAACTTCAAAATTGCCTAAATAACAACATATTTTCGAAAAACGCCCCCTATCCAATTTAACCCCGTTGATGGTTGAATTTGCAAAAATACCGAAACACGTATTTTTTAACGTCTAACCAATTATACAAATATCAATTTTTGCAGCTCTAGCTTCAAAATTGTATCAATAGCAACGGGTTTTCAAAAAGAATATTTGATCCTCTATTTAACCCTCTTACTTGTTGAATTTCCAAAAATACTAAAAATCATGGATTTTTAATCCAGACCAATATTCCATATCCGAAGTTTCGTAGTTGTAGCTTAAAATTTGAGTTAAGAACAACATATTTTTGAAAATCGATTTTTTGCGTCACCTATTTTATCCCATTATTTGTTGAATTTCAAAAAATGCCGAAACATATGTCTTTTAAATTCGTATCCTGAATTAAAATCCGAAATTTTGTAGTTCTAGCTTCAAAATTGCGTAAATAGCAACATTTTTCTAAAAACGTTTCATCCCCTATTTCACCCCCTTACGGACGGAATATCGAAAAATCGCTTCTTAAATGACGCCTACAGAGTAAGATCAACACCCTCCACAAATTTCAAGTTTCTATCTTCAGTAGTTTGGGCTGGGCGATGATGAGTCAGTCAGTCAGTCAATCAGTCAGTCAATCGGGACACTTCCTTTTATATATAGAGACTAGCTTATATGCCCGTGCTTCGCAACGGTTGTTAAAGAAGGTCCTGTGTATATCATGGTTCTTTGGGTTCCGGACGTAGGTCAGCAAAAACACAATCCTTGTTGGATCTCTCTGTCAATAAACTCAGTTCTCCTAGCCAAGATGTCAAATTTAAGTAGAAGTCATTGCCGAAAACGATGAATGTTCATAAAGTTTTTCATACTAAGAGTGAAATTGATTTGAGTCCGTGCTTCAGAACAAAGTAAATTCAATGTTAGGTTGTGTTCATAAAGTAACACTTTGCAACAGCAGCGCCGAAAGCGGCTGGCAAATTACATTTCTGAAAACGATATTGGATAAGTGCGAATATTGATTTGTAACAGTTTTCACAAATATCTTCTTGAATAGGAATTTGGAATGAATTGTAAGACTGTGTGAATCATGAGATTCTATACAAAAGAGTTTTGCGTGAAAGTGCTGGTAATAATGAGATGTGACAACAACGGATGTATCTGATTTGGTAAAATTTTACTTTCTATCCTGGCGGCCTCGTTTTTTTATGTTGGCAACATCAGTAACACGATATAAAGTCGTTGCAAAGATGACCGAACCACACAGAGTGTAGATAAATACTGCTGTTCCTGCTGTATGCTTGATTTCACGACAAAATATTTGCGTGTAACGCGATTGGCTTATGAGAATGTCACATGATTCTCGTTATTCAACATCTGTTGTCAATATTATCACAGGAGGCCGCCGGGATATGAGTAGGACTACGTCGCATAGATTTTCTTGACCCAGCTGTCAAACGATAACACCTTTCACAGCAGTGAGTGTCACGGCTATATTATTAATGTATGTCTGTGTTTCCACCACGCTTCCACGACAGTGATCAATGTTCCACGAGTATTTTTATCTTTGAGTCTATCTGGATTTTTATCTTTGTTTTGTGTCTCTGTTCATAGTCGGTAATGTGTGGTTGACGGAAACATGTGATCTATTTAAAAAATGTGTATTTGATATTCCTCTTCGTTATTAAAGTCTGAAAGGACCGCATTGTCTGACGATTGAAAGAATAAACAGATTTCGACTCGTACCGTAAAGTTCGTAAGTCACAGAGTATATAGCTTTTCCTAAGAGTATTTATTGCATATTTTGCGAATGTTTGCTCGTCACACTCACCCACTGCCACACACCACGACCAAACTCCCTTACTAACATCGTTAGACCAAGGGCTATCTACCATCACAACCACGAGTGGGTGGCAGTATGTGGTCATGGAGAAAAGTCTGTCAGCACGTACACACACAAGCCTTTTATATATAGATATAGATTAGAATACTACCCCGTTACGGATTCGGTGTTATAGATGGACGCATGTTCAGTCAGAGGAGGAGACATATTACGTTTAAGGCAGTGCCGAGTATAAGGTGAGAGACGTGCCTGCATGTCGGAGAGGAAGGAGTCCATGACGTCGATGGCGGCCTTGGAGATGCGCCTGCTGGGGTGGATGGTGCGCATGAGCGCGCGCACGTATCTGGCGTAGGACTTGAGCTGTCGCTGGCGCTGGCGGGCCGGCTTGCGGCCGAGCAGGCGGCTCTTCCGGCGGCGCTGCAGCGGGCCGCCGCCGTCGCCCGCGCCGGGGTGCGCCTTGGTCCCGCCGCCCACCGCCAGCCGCTCCGGCGTGCCGCTGCTGTCGCCCACGTCGCTGCTGCTCGCGTCAGTAGAAGTGTTCGGAGTGCCACCCGATCGCACTGCGCGCCAACACACTTGTCACACAACAACCTTCCGTACAATTACTTCTCAATCTAATACATTTTATACTGTTTTCAGTTCTTTGGTTATTAGTCCCTACACTTACAAACTACTTTAAAGTAACCTAAGGACACACACACACACACACACACACACACAGGCAGAGGGAGAACTCGAACCTCCGACGGCGAGCAACCGCACGCTACGTAGCAAGGCGCATTAGAACGATCGGCCATTATTTCACGGTAATGGAACACACAAAGAGTTAAAATTATGAAGGTGTTAAATCGTAATAAAACTTATACAATGATACTTCTATATGAACAGAATTGCCGATGCTCCGCAGCTATAAATGTTAATTAACGGTAAAGCAGTCAACAATCCGAAGATTGGTTTGAACACTACAGTGCTTTACTAGGCATGGTCCTGTTTGGAGGTGCTATGCCGTTGCCTTCCTCCGACTTCGAACTGCCTCACCCAGGCAGTTGTAGGGGGACCTACAGTTTTAACGTGGGTTCCGAACCACGGTGCTACTCGGTATTTTTCACATGAGCAGTACTGCTAGAGGTGAAAGAAGTGGAAATTGACAGATAAAAATCCTAGGACCTTGCAGGGATCGAACCCGCTAACTTTCGATTTGTAGTCTGGTACTCTACCACTGTGCAACCGAGGCGCACTTAATTATACAAATATTAATTCGCAATTTGCGAGAATTTCCGACTTTAGCTGTTATTCCTTAGCCTATGTTCTTGCAACACATGAAAATTTGTGCCGGAGCGGGACTCGAACCCGGGTCTCCCGCTTATCACGAGCGGTCACCTTAACCACTTAGCCACCCGAATTTGTATAATTAACATTTATAGCTGCGGAGCAACGGCACTTCTGTTCATATAGAACAGAAGTATCATTATATATATGAGAGCTTAGACTGGCTGAAGATGGTGTAAGTTGTCTCTCCTCGTCGCGGGAATCACGCTAAATGCGTGCGAGCACCAGGGGAGGTAAGCAAGTGCAACATATGGAAGTTTGGATCTGACCGGGAAGCGTGTTCGGATGGACAAGTGGTTAAGGCGACCGCTCGTGATAAGCGGGAGACCCGGGTTCGAGTCCCGGTCAGGCACAAATTTTCATGTGTTGCGAAAGTATAGACCAACTAAAGAATAACAGCTAAAGTCGGAAATTCTCGCAAATTGCGAATTAATATTTGTATAAGTAATAAAACTTATTCAGCGTCCGATATTCCGCTGTAGCCGACCGCATTGGCCGAGTGGTCTGCGGCACGCCAGTCAGTCTGCACGGCCGATACGGTCGGGGGTTCGAAACCCTCCAACGGGCATTAATATTTGTGTCGCCTTTAGTATAAGGTATTTCATAAGTAGTTTGTAAGTTTAGGAACTGATGATCCCGCAGTTAATTCCTTTAAGCTTAACAAACATTTGAACATATTGATTCCGCTGTTAATTACCTTGTTGGATTACACATCTTCAGGTGTATAACCAGATAAAATAGTGATACAATAACGTATCAAAAGCTATTTTTAAGAACAGTATAAGAATTTTAAAAAAATTAGATTTCTTTTTTTAGAAATTTGTAGAATGTGACAGATAAGAATGTGGGTATATCTGAAAATCACAAAGTCACTGCCATGTCAGTATAAAGGAATTCCAGGATGTAAGGTGCAACGAAGAGCACTAAATGCCGTTGACACCCACGGTAGTCCATTTATAAGAATGTCATAGTTCCTATCTGTAACATGCCATCAGTTTCTTAAAAAGCATTTTTAAACATTTTAAAACATCGTATACTGTTATCCAATACATTTCGGGCGTGCAGCCCTGCAAATTCCACATCTTCCACTGATATTTCGATCGAGTCTTGGACTTACTCTGAAAATGACCTGATGATACGCGACCGAGATATCAGTGGAGGATGTGTTATTTCAACGGTCGCACACTCGAAATTTATTGAATTACTCCCTACGCCGTGGGAAGTTGAAAATGAACATCATATAATGTTCTTTAAATCTTTTAATTAAATACTATATTTGGAAGAGATTAACTTTCTTGCATTACATGAACCGGTATTGTAACGATCAAGGATAATAAATAGTTACAGCGGAATATCGGATTCTCATCCAGTTTTATTACGTTTTAACACCTTCACAATTTTAACTGTTTGTGTGTTCCTTTTAAAAAGTATAATAATTTTAGCTGTGTATCTCCTAGACGGAAGATAGTGTGTATTACATTTTAGTGTAGTAAATACTACCGAACTTCGTAATTCTATTAAGCAACAGTCAGATTCAATTGGGCATCTGCGTATGTATCTTCTTCAGATGCATCGAAAAACGAAATTTCTTGTAGTCAATACTCGCGTCAGACAAGCATACAAGAGACTTGTCAAACCGACTTTGTCTCAGCATGTATAATGTTCAAGCACCTGTATGGAATGAAGCCAAGTGAAGTCATCGACAGTTGACTACATTTCACAAGGTTCACATTTCGACATGGACAAGGCACACATAAAGCAACAAAGCACTTGATCTGCGCAGTATTTACTCACACACACACACACACACACACACACACACACACACACAAACACTGCGAGCACAAGCGGCTTTTTCTGCTCTCCCATCCAAACTTCACAAATCAATGGCAATACACGTAGTCAGTTACTGTCTAAAGCATAAAACGGGAAGCGCACACTATCAGTTCGACTACGTGTGTGCTTCAGGCACTTGTGTCATCACTTCATTCATAATGTATGGCAAGGATGAGTTCCTGTTAATATTACGAATATATTTCTATAAGAATATGCGTGTGTATGTCTGAATGTATATATGTTTCTATGGATTCGAAGACGGCTGGAGAGATTTTGATAACATCTTTGGCCAATCTTCATATTATCTCAGTGGGTGATCATTTGAATTTTGTTAGCCATCAAATCAGAATATTTATTAACGTAAATTTTTACGTATAGCACTTGAGAAAAACAGTAATAACCCTAGAAGAGAAAGAGCCAACCGTTTGCATCATGTCATGTTTCTGTAACTGCCAGTGGTGCGCTTGGAGTACTTGCGTCGCTTCCGTGACTGTTTGTGTTAGCCCCAAGTGTGCACAATATTCACACGAAATTACTCGAGTCATCACTCCGTAGGCTTATAAACTACTTAAGTTAAACAAAACGCGCACACACCCATGGCCGAGGGGGGGGGACAAACATTGTGCACAGAATGTCTGGGTATGAAAGAATTTATGATGGTTAATAAGGAGATAGCGATGCACGTCTCCAAGTTGCCCATGTAATCATGGGCGATGAAACGTGCAGTCAAGTATGTTTGCTTCTTTATAACTGAAAAGACCCATTACTCACTGTGAGATATGAAGATATGCACTTCAAAAGTTTTGCGACAAATGTTGGCAAGAGTGTCAATATGCACCACATCTCTGTTATTCGTCACTTCCTGTAATGTCAGCCATTACTTGTAGAAAGCTCACAGGATACACAAGTGTGTTTGTATGTAAAGATAAAAACAACAATTTTGAACGGAGTCAGTTAGTAATATTCCAACACGAAAAATGGAAAAACATGACGAGAAACAGCTGTGTTACTGAATATGAAGAAAAGTACTGTAAGAAACATCGTCCGTCAATATAAATAAGAAGACAGGATAGAAAATCATCCACAGATAGGCTGTCCAAGAATATTTGTAAGGAGAGAAGAGAGGGCAATAGTTAGAAAAGTCCAGAAAGATCCACGAATCAAAGCTGCACGAATTGCCGTTGCTGCTGAGGAAGAGTTTAGGAAGAAGGCCAGTCCTAGCACAGACAGACGAGTACTGTACAAAGAAAATTACCATGGGCGAACTCAGTGGCGACGCGGCCTATGTCTTCACAGGTTCAGTAAAGCCCCGGAAAAAAGCTCGTCGTGAAAAAAAGTAAATAAATAAATTACATAAAAAGTGTTTTCAAAGTGTTATTCTTCGTTTCATTCTTCTATCAGATCATTTTATATGCAAATTCAAAGTAATTTTATCGCATGAGAAAAGTTTTGCATCGCGGAGACAGCACGAATACGAGTCGTAGGGCGGCCGATAAACATGGGCTGCAGAGGCCGCAGCGTTGCAATGCGCGTATGCAACTGAGGTTTCAAAGTCTCGTTTGAACTACCTGGAGGCAGCATATGGGCGATCCCACGGCAGGGAGGGGCGAGGGGAAACACCGCTTTTAACATTGGCCTTGGAGCTGGTAGAGATGCCAGCTCCTGGCTACTCGAGCTCTGGTGGTTACGCACGAATGGTCCCGAAGCAAAGACAATAGAGATACTACGCACCTCACCTTGCGCATCGGCTAATCCTCCATTAAGGAAACATACGCCATTCAAATTTGATCATATTTGGTAAAATATCATAACTATAAATTAAAGACGCATAAAGTGTAAAAGCCTTCAAAAGATTCGATCATGAATAATAATGAAGTCACTCAAAATGTTCAAATGTTTGTATAGCTTATGGGACTCGACTACGGAGCCATCAGTCCCTAAACTTAAAAACTACCTATGAACTACTTAATATTAAGGACGTCACAAATATCCATGCCCGAGGGGGGATTCGAACCCCCGACCGTAGTGGCCGTGCAGACCGTGACTGAAGCGCCTCAGTCCCTTCGGCCATCGCGGCCGGCAATGAAGTCACTATTCTCCACCTAGCAAGAATAGCAGTATGGTTAGCGGCATCTCGTTGCGCCGTCAAAGTTAGTGGGTGCCTGACCGACTACAAGCGTTTTTTAAACCCAATCCTCTTTTTAACAGATACGAGAACAACAACAAAAATGTTGAAATGTCTGTAAATCTATCGGACCAAACTGCGTGGTCATCAGTCCGTAGCTTACAAACTACTTAACACCTAAGGACAACACACACACACCCATGCCCCAGGGAGGACTCGAACCTCCACGGCGAGCAACCGCGCGCTCCGCAGCGAGGCGCTTTAGACCGCTCGGCTAATCCACCGCGGCGGGGAAACATCAATGACTTTTGTTTTTTTACTTGCCATATATCTTTGGACATTTTAGAAAATGTGTCGCGATTTTGAGCGTAAAAGACAGTTTCACTCTTCTTTGTAATAAATATTTAACTGTTTGAAAAGATGCGGGGGACAGCAGCCTTTGTGCATGCGTATGATTAATAGGAGGTGCTGCTTACAGTGTCACGTGACCCGAAGGTAGCTTATTTCTTCATCGTAACAAATTCATTTTGTTACAGTCGCTTAACAGTGTAATCAGTTACTTACTGTTTCAGTGATCATGTGCATACTCGTATGTTTTTGGTGTTTGTTATCAAAGAAAAATGAACTATGTTCAGTATCTTTTAGAAACAAATTATGCAGCTTTAAGCTTGGAAGAAATGTGAGAAATATAGAAGCTTGGTAGGCCAACGCCTCAGCTCGAGTTGAAGCAAGCGTAAACAAGCCGAGGTAAGACATTCTGCAGCTCTTTTAACGAAAAAAAATATATATGTAAAAAGGGGGGAGGAAGAGGGCAAGCCGGGGCCCTTTCCGCCGGCGCCATTCGGAGAGATGCGCCAAATTGCCAAATTGTCTCTTTGGACGCAGAGCGTGTGTGTGTGTGTGGGGGGGGGGGGAGGGGCGCCGAAACATTGACGACGGATAGAGGGGGGGGGGGGGGCGGGAGGAGGCCGCACCACTATCAAAATCTGACACTCAAAGACGCCTTACATCTGTCCTGCCAATAGGAAGAAGAGGCTGATATTCGCAAGGGAACACATAAACAATAACATGGAGTGGTTGAATCAAAGTAATTTTTTTTTCTCGGATGAATCAAAATGTAACATATCAAGACCGGATGGACGAATAAAGGTATGGCGGCAGCCCAACAAAGAGCTAGAAGAAAAAATTATGCAAGCTATATTGTAGCATGGCAGAGGCCATGTTTTGCTTTGGAGTTGTACGTCGCCTCAAGGAGTGCGTGAGCTAGTCTTCATTGACGAAACAATGGATAAAAATGTATTCCTGCAGATTCTACGAAACAATTTGCAGAAGAGGGCAGATAATATGGGGACAGGAGACTGTTTCAGATTTTATCAGGGCAGCTACCCCAAATATACCACCTATATTGTACGGTTGTGGCTCCTGCACAACTGTCCAAAACTTGTCAGTCCCCCTCTACGAAGTCTGGACATCAACCCCCACAGAGAATTTAAGGGATGCGATAGAACAAAAATATCCGAAAAGTCCCCATACAGTACAAACAAGACGTTATGAGACGACTGCAAGAAGAATGGGCAAATATAAGTATCTATTACCTACACAAGCTTCTACAAAGTTTGCCAAAACGGTTGACACAACTGTTACAAAGTCGCGGTAGAAGGACAAATTACTAATTCCCCATATTTACTAGGTTTTCATTTATTTCTGCACTTTGACCCAAAACTTTTGGAAAACCTAATTTATGTTATTTCACATAAATATTATTTTTGTGAGTCATTAATAGAAGTAAAATATTAATTTTTTTTTCTTTTTGAATATCATTCTGCCTGTTGCAATAAGAAACAAAATATGTTTCACTGTTTATTTGTTATTCGTCAAAGTAAATACAAACCTGTTTTGTTTGTCCAAACTTATGAAAGGCACTGTATAACCGCTCGGCTAATCGCATGCGGCAGTTCAATACAAAACTGGAGAAAGTAATTCACCAAGACAAGCCGTGACGCCAAACGTCACAGCCTCTACGTTGTGTTGAGGCAAGCTGTCAAATCGTTATCCTTAACAGGAAAAATATATTACTGTTTACTGGTACTATGTGACGTTGTCTGCAATTAGTTACTTAACCCGCGAAGACTCGCGCGTGAGCATTTTGCTCACAGTAAGTTTAAAACAATCGCCATTTAACCAATTTTAAATAGTTAAATATGTGAGTTTTCTTATAAATGCAACTAGAAATATTTATACATATTACGTACATTACAAATGTTCTTTGACTGTCAGAAAAATGTTGTACACGCGATCGATCGCACAATCTTTAAAGGCACGAGTTCTCGCAGGTTAATGAAAGAGCCGCAAGTCTCAAGCGCAGGACATATTGGTAGCCTGGAGAGTCAGTGCTACTTCAGCGATCTCATCAAGTGAAGCTTCGTAGCTGGCATCTGCTCAAAAATGCCCCTCGTCGGAGTGGATCGAGACGTTTAGATACAGCCAGTGTACAAGATCGCAGAAACACCCGGAAAATATACAGATGATGAATAATAATCAGTGACCTTGTACGCACTTCCGATTTTATAGGAGCAGATTATAAATTCCACCTGTGAGAAAATCGGGCGAGTCGCTAGTTATTCATAATATAGTTTTCATTTTTTTACTTATAAATTTTTATTTAAGCTAATTGTCATACATTTCACACACACACACACACACACACACACACACACTATAATCCTTAGAGCCACCACAAAATCGAATATGAAAGACGTCCGTATTTTTTGGTACTAGGTATTAACCTTGCGTTATACGGACTGCAAGTACATAGTATTATTATTTTGTCTAAATTTAGTTAGGAATTCGAGATTTCTGGACATTTCATGGCCTCCCATCCTACATTAACAAATCACTGGTAACAAAAATGGAGACAGTTATTGTCTCAAGCATGAAACAGGGGAAATGCAGTGTGTCATTCCGAGAGCGTGTATGCTGGAGATGCAGTTCTATCATCGGTTCATTTATAATGTATTTAAGGAAAGACAGCGTTTTTTCTGGTACTGTTTCAAGTTATTGATAACAATGATAAGAAACATGTTTATTTATAAATGTTATTCATCCTAATTTTCATGCAATTATGAACATTTCCATTTACTAACATTGCTTCGAGAAAGATCTTTGATTATTTTTTAAGTTACTTTCTGAAGAATTCGGTATGATGATCAGCTGTTGAAGTGGTCAGATGAGGAACTTGTTAATGAACTTGTAGCAATTTAAAGTCAAAGTTCGAACGTGATCACAATTTTGAATGTGAGAACCTCTTGAACGTGATACTATCCACAAAATGACTTGCTTGGTGGAAAACATGATATTCAGTAAACTCATCGACCTCTACAACAAAACAGAAAAAGCCCACATAATACTCTGGGAATGACAGGGGAAGAGAAAGAGGCCAAGAGTTGAATTACGACACATAACCATTACGCATTTGTGATGTTTCGATTCAAATATGTTAATATTATACTACTAAGAATGTTAAAATTATTATAATAATTGGTATAAAACGTAACTCGAAGTCACGGCCCGCAGGCGTTTAAAGGAGGTAAAATGGTCGCGATTGTAGAGACGAACAAGAACCTGCTTCCGACGTCGACCACACGAAAGTCGACATATTATTAACTAGTGGCTGAAGTAGGATTACCTAGTGGCCGCCCACAACAGTTTCGCTGTAGATGGAGTAAAACTGTCGCATCAAGCATGACCTTGTACCAAATAATTTGTTTTCTAACAGTGAACTTCACCAACATGCTACAAATATAAAATTCGGAATGTTTTAAGCACCTGAAAATGGGCACAAGCCCGAAACCGGTCGTGTCATAAGTAGTACAATATTTAATGTGACTGGTAGCGATTTTTATTTTCAACCCTGCATTAGGTTCAGTCACGGAATTCACACACATCATGGATAAAACACACTATATAAATATGAGATGACCGTGATACGATCCCGGACCTCCATGCTCAATAGGCAGACGTGTTACCGCTAGTACAGAGCGACTACGAAAATAAATCAAAGAAATGAACTGTACTTTTGTCTCGATCTTTCAAACCGAGTACCATCCAGAACAAGTGTTACGTACTAAAAAAAAAAAAAAAAAAAAAAAAAAAAAAAGATATATTCGTAAGAAGTTAAAGTTTGCCTAAATTGTAATCACTATTTACTCTTGTTTCTACTGCGACGGAAGCTAATTTTTAATCTATACTAGCTGTAAACTCGGCGTTGCCCGGGCGTTTATTTATCCTACACTCTCGTAGTCCAGGTCCCCTTCCCTCCTCTCTCTGCTTCCATCTCGTTCGCACCCATCTCTCTGTTCGTTTCCATCCGCATCTCGGCAAAGTTTTCTTCAAAGTACCATACAAACATATATGTACCCACAGATTTTCCTCTTGGTTTAAGGTCATGTGTGCAAAAATTCATTAATATTGGAGAATAACTATGCATTTTGTAAGATTCCGTAAGTTAAGTACCCTCCACCATGCACCGAACGAAATTTTATACAGACAGTGACATTCCTCTTGTTTTTAAGGTAGAGTGTGCAAAATTTCATCAATATCGGAACACAACTATAGACACGCAGGATTTAAAAAAAAAAAAAAAAAAAAAAAAAAAAGGATCTGTGAAATAGGTCCAGCCTTTCTCAAGTTATGACACGACCAAGTTATTTAGGGATCCATTCTTACGTTGCAAAGTACTGTCCCCCATGAACCGTATGAAACTTACGATAGACGGTCACCTTTCTCTTGTTTTTAAAGTCAAGCGTGCGAAATTTCGCGAATATCGGAATGAACTGTAGATTTCGTGAGTCTGTAGAAGTAGTGTGCTTCGCCATGCACCAATCAAAAACTACTTTCTTAGCAGAAGTTTTCTACCTATAAACTACATTCCTTCCAAATTTCAGTTTCATAGGTGAAGTAGTTTCCGAGATTTCGTGTTTACACAGTGAGTGAATGTCCTTTCGTTTTTATATATAGAGAGAGATTAAGAAACCACATCGCTTAATTTTGGGTACAAGAGAATTAAGGAAGACTTGCAAACAAAAATAAATACTAAGGTGGAAATCTGTAATGCGAACTTTATTTGATTCCTGATGCGACAGTTTTACGGCCCCTCCAGTGAAACTGTTGTGAGCGGTAGACTTATTTTCGTTTCATCATTTTGTGTGTGTGTGTGGGGGGGGGGGGGTGTAAGTTACAGAACGCTTCGTAATCGTCCGAAATTACATGAAAATTTTGTTGCAGATTCCTAACTACTCCCATTTTCGTATAATTGACGCATAAATCTGGGTATTCTCACGTAGTGGCCTCTCATTATTTATGACATCAAATCTCCTGAGCTAAGTGTCATGTTCTTTTGTTTTTGGATCAGTTTTGGGTCAGGAACCTTCGTGGGCGTACGGTGAACAGTTCACCAATGTTTCATTGGAATCGAATGAATTGTTATGAACATACAGACTAACATTCATTTATATATATATATATGTTCAAAATAATGACAGGCTTGCCTCTATATGTTCTGCTCAACTTAATAACAAGCCCATATCATTACAATACACAACGCCCTCTACAAACCCAATGACAGCTTCAAACAGAGCATTAAGACCCATTCAACGGTAGCCAGCCCAATTCTGCGAATGACGCCACCCAGAACTACTACACAGCGTCATGAGTTAAACACCTCTTAATTTCATTCCATAAAATTCAAAATGGTCCCTTGAAATTAGCTTGAAAAAGGTACTACTTCTGCAAGGTGGACATGAACAACAATTAGTGGTGTTGACGGGGATCCGTTTATTATGTACCTATGATCGTCTGTTGGCTTTATACGCTGCAATAGCATTAAGAGTCATTTCTGGGTAATTTCTAAGAATGTTTACATATCGAAGTCGCGGGCCACGTCTTGTTCGATACATCCCGTCAGCTGTGACCAAGTACAACATATATTACATCATTCTATCCATCAACGTTTATATTTATCTTTATTACAAGTCACCGATCATACTGTAACTGTTGCACAGATATTATTTATATGAGTACGTACGTCTGTGTCCGCATCTCATGATGTTTTTTAGAAGACAACACGCGATTTTTTAAATTTAGAATTTCTCACAGAGTATTAATCGTATGCAAGGTTTTAAATACATAATTGTGTCATTTAAAAACATTCCTGCCCGAGGGATGATTCGAACCCCAGACGGGGAAGGGCCTCGCGCATCGTAGCATAGCGCCTCAATGCGCTCGGCCGCTCCGACGCGGCGTATCATTTGATGGAAATGGCAGATGTAGAAGATTATAATGCGATTTCTTTTCATTACTCATTGACAAAATAGATAGGGCTACCATTATTATTACAATTTTACAATTTTTTGGTTCAATCGGTGAAATGTGTATGAGTTGAGCATGTGGCGTCAACATGTCGTTGGCGAAAGTACCAAAATCACGCACTACCGATGAATATAAGTGCAAGTGTGGGAAAGATAATGTATATAAATCAACCAGATGCGGCGATAAAATGTTACCTACCATCCCGTCGGCTTGCGTGATTAAATTGGCAAACTTTATAACACGGTATAATATTTTTCCTAGGATGTTAATGTTCTTACAAATATAAATGGAATGACTTGGTTATTTTTTCGTACAGACGATGAATTCTTGTACGTACCGTTGTCTGTTCAGGAAAAGTAGTTACCGTAGTGCAACGATGATTTCACGTCAAAACATATGTGTTGTCACGCGATTGGTTAATGCCAACATTATAACGTGAAGCAGCGAGAAGGTAAGTAAAATTTAACCGTTCTGAGAATATTTGTGAGCGTCATAAAACATGGATCTGTTTGCATCCCACGATTTTTTTAACTACACATTGATCTGAGATCGTTGTGAATAGCATAAAACATGCACCTGTTCGCATCAGATTAGATTTTTTTTAAACAACACACATAAGTGAAACAAAAATGTTAAGACTTGGTATCGGTATAGAACTGACCTATATAGTTCAAGTCTAGATACCGATAACCACGAACTATATTTGAAACAAAAATTGTAACAGCTGGTATCGGAAACTAGGCTTCAGCTATATAGGTCAAGTCCAGAAGCGATACCCAATGCACATATGTGAACTAAAAATACGAAGGGCTCGTATCGGTAACTAGATCCATATAGGTCTATATACTGGTTCCCAACAATATATGCGAACTAAAAATACGACGGGCTGGCATCGTTAATTAGACCTGACCTATTAGGTCAAGCCTAGATAGCGATACGCACTCACTATATATGAAATATGTTTCAGCGATTTCTTATGTTTCAACTTAGAATGTCCCCGGCCCAAACCCCCAATTTACCGTGGTATTCATGTTAAGTTCTATGAATATTAATTATAACGCTTGATAATTACTGTTGTTTATGTTTTCAACAGATTTATATGTTTAAGTTAAGTGTCCCCTCCCCAAAACCCACAATTTTCAGCGGTAGTCCCGTGGAGTTCTATAAATGTTTGAATATCGCTGAGATCTTTATTCCCATACGCCATTTCCTTATTTAGCACTTTATTTTACTCATTATCTAATATCTTCTGTTGTTCTTATGCTTCCGTAATGTCACGTAATTTGAATATAGAGCATCAATATAGAAATAAAACTAGCTTTAGTTGTTTTTGGCCATCTATTATGCTAATGTTCTTTGCAAGGTTTAAATATTGGCATTGCTGTATATGCAGAAGTCGTAGAATACAAACGCTTGTATTGTGTAAAAAGTCTGATCTTATGGATATAGAACATTTTTAGTTCCTATAAAAGCATAACATAACTTTAACACATATTGTTGCGGGAACGTAAGAAAACTGACGCTATTTGTAAAACCGATTTTTCGTCTTCTACTCAAATGGCGGTTGCACAGTAAAACACTCGCAGAGCAACAAAAAGAACTATTAATAAGTGAAAGTCATTAATACGCTTCACCTAATCACAAGTAAAAACTAAAACCATCGCATTAACATTAGGAATTGCGGAGAAATAACGTTAACTGTACTACTAAAAGCGTTATAAGGATATGATTAGATGTTTTATTGTTAAAATCAACGCCTCATTTCAGTTATAAATGGGAGAAACTACATCTGTCAGCTCCACTTCATATTTATCGTAATATCGAAAACGGCTTCTTGCCCCGAGTCACTTGACTTAGATGCCGCGGCCGAGCGCATTGAGGCGCTATGCTACGATGCGCGAAGCTGTTTCCCGTCGGGGGTTCGAATCCCCCCTCGGGCATGGATGTTAGTGCCGTCTTTAGTATAAGATAGTTCATAAGCAGTTTGCAGGTTTATGGATTGATGATCCTGTAGTTAAGTCCCATAAGCTCTACAAACATTTGAACATTTTGAATATAGATGTTAGTTTCAGTGTAATGACGTCACGCGCAGTCTATATTATCTATGGTCTGCGACTGAAAGTATCACAAATGTATCGTCTCTGGATATGACGTCATTGTTCAAAGCCGACGGGTGGTATCGGACACTAGGCATTGTCCGCAATCATCGGGCCTCGCATGATACTTATAGAACGTAAATCCATCACGCGGTTATTGCAGCGCAAGTAATGAAATGTGTTGACAGTAATCAGTAGAGATAAATGAAGATTAAATTTTACTTACGGCAGCGTTGCATAGTGTACTGATGTTGGCAACGAAATATTCTCCTTACGAGGATAATTATTTTACCAGACGGACACTGCACATAAGAACTTTTAAATAAACAAGCAGGAATAGTATTACGTAATTGCTTAATGGTCAACAGAAAAGTTTATTCCCTCATTCTATGTGATCGGGTTTTCAAAGCGCATTCAACGACCGTTGCTAACATCAACACACCACACCGCTGCTGCCGTTAAGTAACGGGTTACCGAAATAAACTGACATTAAATGCTCTTCCTGCTCAATGGTGACAGATTTTTGTATCTACCCTTATTCTCCTGAAGCGAACATACGTTGCCAACATTAACACACTATACTATAACTAACATTTTTACCGTCATTTCTAAGTAATGAGTGATTCAAAAGCACATGTACGATGTATATTTTTTGGGGCCCGGCAACTTCGATATTCAAACATTCTTGGACATGACCAAATTCTGATAAAAGGTGTGCTTTAGACGTTAATGTTCCCTAGTATTAGCCCTATGTTGATTCCATAATTGGTTAAAAAAATCTAAATTGCGCCAGAATTCACAGCAACCTACTGTAGTTGCTTTTCAGCTTAGACATGTATTATTTCACTGACTGTGGAGTGAATCAATTAATGAATTAAAAGTGAAGGAAAAATGCATAAAATATATATCGGTGACATCCTATCATTCAACAAGGAAAGCTAGATTCCAAACCCAGATTGTGTTATCGTTCAGTATAAAACTGTAAATCGATAAATTTTACTTTTACTGAGCGGGTAAGGGTAGATTCAAGAACCTGTCAATCACAGAGCAAGAACAGCATTATTTACTTACTTCACAGTCTGTACGGAAGGCTAACCAAGTCATTCTGTTTGGAGTTCTAAGAATCTTGGCAAAGATTTTCTACCGTTTTGTTGATGTTGTCAACATAATAACGCGAAACCGCGGAATGGTAGATAAGACTTTACCCTTTGCATCGTATTTGCTTTTCTTCTCATTCCAGTATTTTAAAAAGTGAAAAACGCATCTGGATTCAATTTTAGTTACAGCGTCGGCGGTGTAGTGTGCTAATTTTGGCAACGAAATTATCGCATAACGAGAATAATTAATTTACTGACTGGATAAGTGTAACTACAAGAATTTGTCGTCCATAATGCAGAAACAGCATAATTATTTCATTCTCAACAAAAAAATTATTCTTCTCATTCTGTGTTATTGGGTATTCGAAGAGCATTGAAGGGTAATTACCAACATCAGCATACTACTTCACCGACGGGCTAAGTAAAACTTTATCCACATCCGTAAGTCACTTGTTTATGAATTTACGCCAAAGAAAATTAAACGACATACAAATTTGTTCAGTTAATGTACTTGCGTGGATGACTGTAGTAAAGTAAAAGACACTACCGTATTCAAAATACAAAATTACAGACAAAACATTGTTAGTAGTATATGTCATCAACAAAAGACTCGAGTTTTTATAATAAAGTCTCTGAAATAAGTGTTCGTATTCTTTAACTGAACAAAAACCTTGTCTTTTACAAGGTGAAGTATTTTAACAGAGTTTTGATTGTAGGAATAATTCCGGTACAAGTTTCAACGTACAGATTTCACCATCGTTAAAAGTTCAAATGTTTGTAAATCTATGGAACTTAACTGCTACGATAATCAGTCCCTAGGCTTACAAACTACTTAAACTGACTTGAACTAAGAACAATTCTCTCTCTCTCTCTCTCTCTCTCTCTCTCTCTCACACACACACACACACACACACACACACACACATCTACGCCCCACGGAGGACTCGAACCATCTACGGCGAGAAACCGAGCGCTTTGCAACAAGGCGGCTTAGACCGTTCGGCCATTCTACCTCTGTTCCATCGTTTACAAACTACGGTATCTAGGACTGTTAAATTATTTCCTTGTATTAACTTGTCATACCTACCATTAATACAGACATCACAATCTGCCGCTATATTTTTGGAATGGAACCTACATTCGTTAAAATGCCAAGAATGTCGAAGAGAAATCACATCGACGTGTGAAATAACAAAAGCGGTAAGTGATTTTCAAGCATTTACATTCTTCAGATACATTCCTGTTAAAATACTATTTTTACAGGAATGTATCTGAAGGATGTAAATGCTTGAAAATCAACCCGTGTAGCCTACATCGAAGTCGCGGCGCCATTGCAGCCGCTGCGGTCGATACCTATCGAACGAATCACTCTCGATATTCTGTTGGCACAAATGACAAAACATTAGTTATATGGGACGGTAAGTAAGATTTTACATACAAGAGGAATTACTTTTACTGAGCGAACAAGGGTACATACAAGAATCTGTCAATCACAGAGCAGGAACTGATTTTTTTGTCTCATGTCTTTATTAGTGCTTCGTACAGACCATCATGTAAATAATGCTGTTCCTGCTCTATGGTTGACAAGTTGTTGTATGTAGCCTTGTCCGGTTGGTAAATTAATTGTCCGCATAATTTCATTGCCAACATTTGCACACTTTGTATTACATTGTGTTCTCTTTACTTCTTACTACATGATTACATCTCAGTAATGTTTTGTCATTTATGCTGACAGAATCTCGAGAGTGAACCGTTCGATAGCAGTGGTGCCAGCGACTTCGATATACACGGATTCTTCCAAATTACCAAATAGTATAGTAACTTACATTCAGGAAATTAAAAAATGTGTTACATTGGGGAGAATACACGTGTCTGTATACCAAGCTGATTACAGTATGTTACTAAACAGTAACGAATTACTGGAATGAAGTGAGCTACGGATGGATATGTGATTTTTAAACTAAGCTCGCGCTGACAACCCTCTCAATTGTTACAACAATTTTTCCACTCTTGCTGCTAGTAAATATGCAAAATGGCTGAGATAATTTATGAAACAGCATAGAAAATTTCATAGCTACCAGATTCCTAAAATCCTCGTGTAATGTACCTCTCAGAAAAAATCCTAAAAATTTGTGCCTAAAAACATTACACTCTCTCTAACACACAAAAAACAATTAACCCACGAACCAAAATATGATATAGGGAAACTTTTTAGAAACCCTTAAAGCGATGTAACTAAGTACTACATCTCCACATAGATTTTGACTCAAAGATCACGTTTGTTAAGCGGCTCCTACACGGTCAATAATATTGACAATATTCCCGGCTGCACAATAATATTGACGGTCTAGGGGTGCGTTTGAGAAGAGGCGCAATAATATTGAGAACATCAAAAACTTCTGAAATATCGTGCCGTCTGTGGGCAGTATTGACAATATCTTTGACAGATAATCGCGCTATGTTGTTATGTTTCCTTTTTGTTTACTTGTACCACGTGTGTAATTTTCGTGTACTTGCAACAAAGTAAAACAATAATAACAGCAGCAGCATCTTTATCGTCTAACACTTCACACTACAATATTATTACACAATATTATTGCTCAATATTATTGATCAACCTAGGAGAGAACGATAATAATATTGCACAATATTATTGACAGTATTATTGACCGTGTAGGGGCCGCTTTACAAAACATAAACAAACAATAAGCTGTCAATGCACGAAGCTTTATTCGTAGAACATTTTCGAATTCTACAGCGGATGTCGCCTCAGTGTATTGTGTAATTCCGTCTAATACCAGATATTTGTAGAAAATGGGAAAGTAATTTTGACAAACTAGACTGTACATGTCTATTCCGACTGACATAAGCACTTTACTATTTTTTACGAATGTCATGCGTTTAGGGGATGTAGTTAGGCAGGATCCAAAGACTACAGCTTAAATTGTAACGAGTGAACAAGCAGCGATGACATCTACAGTCAAGTTTGTCAAAAGTACTTTGCCATTTTCTACGAATAACTGATATTCGGCCATATTGCAAGATACACCTGAGGCGAAAGACGCAATATCACTCGAAAGCGAGTCTACGAATAAAGGCACGTGTCAAAAGAATATAAGTTAAACAACCACAATTACACGGTGACTCCTGAAATGTGACAAGTTTTGACATGTCGGAACAAATTGTATTTCTTATTACAGCAACAACATTTCTATTTCAATCGTCGAAATATCTCTTTGAGAAAAACCAAGAATTAATTCCGTAACTATAAACACTGCGCACTCTCCGACACAGCGAGGTATTTACACAACAAAGTAAAAGACGAAATGACAAAAGGTTATGACATAAACATACCAATGCTTCTTATACCATCTGCGGTTCTCCAAATTAGTGAGCTACACTTCTTACGTATTGACTTCATGTTAGATCTGTCAGAAAAGTTTTCTTCTTGCTGAAATTTTTAGAAAAAAATTAAAGAAATATAACTAAGCACTAAATCAACACATAGCTTTTGTCTGATGCAGAGATTACGTTTATCGAGCATCGTCATCAAACAATAAGCAGCCATGCACGTAAAGAATAAACACGTACAAATCTGCGTAACTAGTTTAATGTCTTCGCTAGCAACTGTTTCAGTAAGTGTATAGTCAACGACGACTAAAGGAATATCTTTGATACCTTCCAGTTACATGGTACACTACAAAGCATTTAAAAACATGATGAAAATACAAGTGTCATTTGTGGTAAAAGATGGTTACAGTATAATCATTATATCAGGTAGGAGCAGATTGTCATCTGTTGTATCGGTTTAAGTCATCGTTTGATGTTTTGCAAATATTTCTAGGAAAAAAAAATTCGGAAAAGTTGTCTCGTTCATAAATCGATTTTCATTGGTAATTAAATGATTCTGTTATACATTTTAAGTAGTTATCCAACAGTGGCAGTTATCAGTGCGTTAAATAGTTATCCAAAAGTTGGAGTTATCAGTGCGTGAATGTTAAAACATCGAAACAATGTTTTTAAACTCTAAATTAATTTATTTAAAACGAGTTTAGGTGTCACAAACAACTGCTTTCGAAAATGGATTTTCGTTACCAGAAAGAGGATTTATATCTATTTTTAGAAATATTCTGGTTGTATTAGTGATGCTTACACTAGAAACGGTGGAATTTTTCCAGGTGTTGAATGAGGGCAGAATAGTATATGACATTGAGAAAAATTGGCGCTGTACGTTCATTCCCGATTCGCTTAATGCTCGATCGAACAAATTAGTTCCATTAAAATATGAAAACTTTATTAGTCCCATGGTATTGAATAACCAACAAGTTGAGTCTCGCCCGCCAAACACTTCTGATTCTTTTACACACATTCTACGGAGTATGTAGGCGTACGACGCAAAGACGCAAATGAAGTGCATACTTCCTTGCAAATTATGTATTGCGTAAAATGGAAACTACAGATAATTAAAAAAAAAAAAAAAGTACAGTTCAAATGTTTGTAAATCTATCGGACCAAACTGCGTGGTCATCAGTCCGTAGCTCACAAACTACTTAAATCTAGGTAAACTAACCTAAGGACAAACACACACACACACACCCATGCCCCAGGGAGGACTCGAACCTCCACGGCGAGCAACCACGCGCTCCGCAGCGACACGCATTAGACCGTTCGGAGATAATTTGAAAAGTGATACATTTTTACTGCTTTCATTCCAGAGGACCTCTATGGGTACTTTGCATAATCGTCGCAATCATATTACTATTAGGAAGGGAAACCTCCTGCATGTTTGATTGCAGCATCTACCCGCCACATTGTACATCCGAATAGGAGACATTTTACAGAAAAAACTCATCAGTATACTGTTTGATAAAATTCATTTATGAAAATACTAAATATGAGTACTCAGTTATGTTGGTGTTGTTTCATAGTTCGCCTGTTACTGACAGCGAGTAAAACTGAATAATAAGTGGATAAACAATATGAGCACCCATCGCCAGTTTACCGAACCGAGTGTTGGCGTAAAGAGCGTCCATATGACATTTTCTAGGTGGGGGTGTGTTACCATAACAATGGTAATACATATCCATTTGTAACAGCTTACTGTATTTGTCTCTTGGTCTCCCTCAGCGAATTTTACCCCATACCCTTCTCTCAAATACTAAACTGACGATTGATTCCTTGACGTCTAAGAGTTTGTCCTAGCAATAAGTCCCTTCTCTTTATCAAAGTATACAAGAAAATTGTTTACTTCCTATGCCTTCTCATTAGTAATGTTTCAAATGTTTGTATAGTCTATGGGACTTAACTACGGGGTCATCAGTCCCTAAACTGACAAACTACTTATGAACTAACTAAGACTAAGGACGGCACAAATATCCATGCCCGAAGGGGGATTCGAACTCCCGACCGTAGTGGCCGTGCAGACCGTGACTGAAGCGCCTCAGTCCCCTCGGCCACATCGGCCGGCCATTAGTAATGCATCCACCGAATCTTCAGCATTCGTCTGTGGCATCACATTTCAAAAGCAACTATCCACTTCTTGTCTGAATTTATCGTCTATGTTTCGCTCCCATACAACGCAAGACCAGCGCGGGAGTAGCCGAGCGGTCTGGAGCGCCGCGTTACGGATCGTACGGCCTCTCGCGTCGGGGCATCGAATCCCAGCTCGGGCATGGATATGTATGTTGCCCTTAGGTTAGTTTAATTTAGTTTCAGTAGTTTTCAAATCTTGGCACTTACGACCAAAGTAAACACTTGAACATTTTGAGCCTTTTTTTGAACAACGCAATAATCCACACAAATACCTTCACAGTAGACCTTAATCTAAATGACCAAACTACTGTTATCATCGGTCCTTAGACTTGAAAACTACTTAAACTAATATATGCTAAGGCAACACACACACACACACACGCTCGAGGGAGGATTAGAACCTCCAGCGGGAGCGGGCTGCGAAATCTCTGACATGACGCCCAGAACAGCACCGTTATTCTCGTCCGGCATTTGAATTAATATTCGATGTTAATGGATTTCTCTTTTTCAGAAAACCTATCTTCCCATTACCATTCTGCAATTTATATCATATGTATTGCAACCACCATCAGTTATATTACTGACCATGTTGCAGAGCCCATCTACAATCTTTATTGTCACTTTATCTAATCAAATTCCTTCAGCTTCGCCTGATTTTCCTACTCTACATTCCATTACACTTGTTTTGCTCTGGCTAAGGTTAATCTTATTTGCTCCTCTCAAAACAATCCGTTCAATTGCTCTTAAACATGCTGTGCTGTCTCTTACAGAATTACAATGGCATCGGCAAACTCCAAAGTTTTTACTCCTTCACCCTGAACTTTTATTCCTTCTTTTTCTTCATAGCTTGCTTACTGAACGGATTGAATAACATTGGGGAAAGGCTACAACCCTGTCTTACTTCCTTCCCAACCACTGCTTCCCTTCCATGTCCTTTGACTCTTGTAACTGCTGTCTGGTTTCTGTATAATTTGTAAATAACCTTCAGTTCCCTATTTTTTTTTACCGCTGCTGACTTCATAATTTGAAATGGAGTATTCCAGTGAACACCGTGAAAAACTCATTGCCGGCCGCGGTGGCCGAGGGGACTGAGGCGCTTCAGTCACGGCCTGCACGGCGACTACGGTCGGGGGTTCGAATCCCCCCTCGGGCATGGATATTTGTGCCGTCCTAGTTCGTAAGTAGTTCATAAGTAGTTTGTAAGTTTAGGGACTGATGACCCCGTAGTTAAGTCCCATAAGCTTTACAAACTTTTGAACATTTGAAAAACTCTTTCGAAATCTATAAAAGCTCGATATATAGGTTTCCCTTTCGTTAATGTATCATTGAAGATAAGTCGTAAGGTGAGTAGTGCCGCATTTATGATTAGCCTCCGATTATAACCACCCTTAGTTGAAGTCGCCAAGTAGTGTATACCAGTAACCTCATGTCCGAGTAGCGACTTGGTGAGGGAAGCGGCCTTTGGCGGCAGGACCCGGCGAAAGCCCTAAAGGGGCATAAAAACATCTACTTTCCGTTACCTGTCTAGCGGTGTAGTGAATCATGCGGGTTTTAACTGTTTTCGGTGCGTTTGACTTTGGTTTTCAGCGTTAGATCAGTTTGCATAGTATGTTCAAGAGAGGTTCAGGAGAGACGGGAAAGCGTATTACATCATAAGATAATGTACACAATAGGAGGAGAATATACATCTCGATTAAAGAGCCGTTGGTTGTTTCTAATATCATAGGTGTCTGCGTGAACGAGATGCCGCACAAATAATTGTTGACTAATATCAGCCGGCCGCGGTGGCCGAGGGGACTGAGACGCTTCAGTCATGGTCTGTACAGCCACTACGGTCGGGGGGTCGAATCCCCCCTCGGACATGGATATTTGTGCCGTCCTTAGGATAAGCTAGTTGTTAAGTAGTTTGTAAGTTTAGGGACTGATAACCCCGTAGTTGAGTCCCATAAGCTTAACAAACATTTGAACATTGACTAATATCACCAGTCCCTATCAAAGGGCTGCAGTTAATGGAAACGACAGCCTTTCCACAACAGGATACGTAGAAATGAACATGACTATAAATGACATGGTTTACTATAATTGCCAAGAAAGAACACTAAGTATTGGGGTAGGAACTGAATAGTTGCAAACCGTTTTACTTAACTGATTATTAGACAGACGATGGAAGAGTTCTACAGAAAACAAAATTAGAACCAACATTACCTAAATTTATTCCTGAATTTTCGTGACACAAAGATGTTTTATATGGGATTTATTTGGAAACGTTATGTTAGTGAAAGAAAATCTGATTGAACTGATTTGACAAACGAAGAAAATTTTATCGACAACAACGTTCCTTACCGAAAATGTTGGCAAGGCCCTGGCGTTGGTGAGTTCAAAGAAGAAAGAACTAACAAGGAAAGTACTTGGGTTCGAACAAACACATATACACCAAAATCGTGTGAGAGATAATGTAAAAGTCCCTTGTTGTACTAGTGATACTCCCGCATCTGTAAAACTCTTCAGTCGTCCGTTAGAGGCCTCTGCGTGCGCCTTGCCACATTGCACTTTGACCTGTCGGTTCGCCAGTAGGGACGGTGCAATGTGCCTCCGAAGTTGCGTTTTGTGTCGTTATTTCTGTGGTGAAGCGTCAGATGGGGCGCCGATTGGTAATCAATCCTGCTAATGTATTGCGATTGGTTGAGATGCAGTTACGAAGAACCCTTCTTCGTGAAGATGGTATTAGTGTAGAAGATGAATCATTCGCATACTTTCTCGTATCTGTTATGGTACAGAAATATTGAGCATAAGTTAGATACTGTTGTAACACTAACACATAATGATGATAATAGGGATGGTAATGACGAACAACTCAATGCAAGCGGTAGTGCTACGGTAAGTGCGGGAAGAGGCGACGGAAGCAGTGGCAGTGAATACCGACAGTCTTCCGAGAAGTAGGTTAAAATCATCACGGCATTTGATGACAATACGCTAGAGAACATGTACGATGATTATTGCATAAGTCATATTTAAGATATCTGCATTACGTATGGCGTCTACAATTACTTCTACAGTGCTATCTAGAGCATCATTGCAGTGTTTTGCATAAAAACTACAACCACCAGCACATTGAGGTGTACGTAGAGATCCTCTAATCAAACGTTCATACAGATATGTTTGTTCGAGCCCATGTACTTTCCTTGTAAGTCTGAATTTCCTTACTTTATGTATCACATCTTTCTCTAATATGAGTGTCTGGTTTTAAAACAGATACCTGTTATAGAGAGGTGGTTGCAGTGTTTTCTCAGCAATGCGTACGACCGGTAACGAGGGAAAGCCATGCTGTTCCTCCCCGTAAAAACCTTATGGCAGCATCGCCGTCGAGTAGTCTATTTCTCAACTTGAGACTTCACCAAAAAACAGATGTCAGCAGATCTCCTGAAAGTTACTCCATTTGGGCGCTTTCATTCAGATGAAAGCCCGAGAAGAAGACTCTCGCGAGTTCGACTCACTGACGCGTCTGCAACGAAAAGAGGGAGGGCGCCGGAGGCTCGGGGTGGCAGGGGTGTTCTCGCCAACTGAGAGCCGAGGGCGAAGAAGACAGATGGGAAAGAAAGGTGAGGGGTCCAGGGAGGGCCTTCTTCAAAAGCTGCATTCATTCCACGCTGGAACTTCCTCACCCGTGCATTGCAGATGACGCCCCGGAACGAACATTAACGCACTTACTGAAAGCTGCAGAATGAAACGGAAAACCATAAGCAACATTTACGTTGTGCCGTAAGATTGCAGTGAATAGAAAGTAATAAGGCACTGCTTACTTAACGTGTGGGTTATGCTTTCGCACTTTTCTTTATTTGTTCAATAGCTTTGTAATAACCGCTTGCTATTTTTGCACAGGTGTTGTCCCGAATGCTTACTCAATTTTGCTTTTTTATTTATACAAAACATACTCTTTCTTCTGCAGGCCTTCTCATTTCTAAATAATTACTGCAAATGCACTTTACTTTGAACGTTCTTACAGCACTCACCTCTTGATCTCTCTCTAACCGCCCTCCAGACCAAGACTTTGCACCAATATTAAACCAAAGATTCCTTAATCTACTACAATGCGTCTTATCAATCGACCACTTGTTTTAGCCAAGATATCTCGCAATTTTATTTTCTCACCAATTCTAATCATAAACTATCCATTAACTATGCCATCTGCTTACCTAATCTTTACCACCAGATTTCAATACATTAGTTTTGCCCACTTAAGTTACGGTAGTAACAATAAAAGTGGGCCCTTGCGATCGTCTTTTGACAGCTCGAAATTTAAATGAAAATAACGACTTAACTATTCATCTGACACGAAAATTGAATAACCTAATTGTTAGAGGAGAAAATTCTCTAAAACTTTGCTCCCTTATGTTTTTTCATATCTCGTATCGTTTGAGACATATTTGCAAAAATAACGGAGATTTGACACCCTCCTTTGAATTAACGAAAATCAGCCGTTCGGAAATGTCACGTGACTTTCCTCGCCCAGAACTCTCTTCGGCATACGCCATCTTGCGTTGCGTATTTGATGATTTTCTTATTGTAACTTACACGTTCTCATTGAAGAATTAACAAAAACACACCGTTCTTCGTACGATAAATGATAATCTAGTGTCTACAAATGCCATATTAGCATCAGTTAAGATAGGCCATCAATAGTATGAGATTAAAGGAGTCATCTTTTGATTGATAGTCGTAGCGTAGTGGGCAAGGCGTTGGATTATGACGCTAAAGGTCGGTGGTTCGGAACCCGCTACTACGTATTTTTTTTCCTAAAAGGGTTTCAGACACTCTTATTAATTAATATTTTATTATTTAGATTATTATTTTGCTCCAAAATGTTTGCGAAAACTTATAAAACTACAAATCTAAAGTGGGCCGTAAAAATGTCAGTGCGATTTTTTTCTTGTCTTAATCCATGTCCGTCCTCCATTCAAGGCGACAGTCAGTATACCTCCAGAGAATACTTCACGACTGTTAAATCTATATTTGAATCAATAAATTCCTCTTCTTAAGAAATTATTTTCTTACCATTTCTAGTCTATGTTTTATATTCTCTCTACATCGGTAATAGAATTTATTTTCCTATCTAAATAGCGAAAGTAATTTATCACCTTTATTGCCTCGTATTCTAATTTATCAGACTCGTCTGATTTAATTCGACTGCGTTCAATTACCATTGTTTTTCTTTAGTTTCGTTTACTCTCCATTCAAAATAATGTGTATTCCGTATAGCTGCACTTTGAAGTCCCTGGCTGTCTCCGACAATTACAATGGCATCGGCGAACATAAAAGTGGTTCTTTATTCTCAGAATTTTTTGTTTCCTTTACAGCTTGCTATTCACAAATATTCAATTGCATTCGGGTAAGGTACAACTTTGCTCTATTCCCATTACAATCACAGCTCTTCTTCCATGTCTGTCTCGTTACTACACAACATGTTGACAGCCTTCAGTTCTCTAAATTTTACTGCTATTACCTTCAAAATACTATAGAGTTTATTGCACTCAAAACTGTCGAAAGATCGATGCAAGTCTAAAAAAAATCTATACACGCACGTTTGTCTTTCCTTAACTTGTCTTCTAAGATAAGTCGTAGGGTCAGAATGCCTCACGTTTTCGTATATTTCTCTTACATTTATCAGATCTTCTCCTAGGTCTGCTTTTGTCAGTTTTTTATATGGCACCAGTAATGATACGTTGAACTGTTTGCTTGCCAAACAATATATTACACACAAGTAAGTACAAGTCCGTAGGGTGAATAATCTCGATTCAGCTGTAGATTACATACACACATGCTAAAAGATATTTCAGACAACAGAATCGAGTTTTCTAGCATTTTCAGTAGTTTACAGGAATATGGCGAAATGTTAATCGGTAAAAAGTGACACAAATGACATTACGGAAGATGAGAGCATTTTGTGCTAAACTTTGGTAAGTAGAAACATCGTCTACGTCGATTAGGTGGAATGAAATACCTTCTATTTTGTGGCTCGGAAACTCGGTAGAGTGTGAGGTACATAGATCCATAAAACCAAAACAAACTTCTTGTTTGCTACTATTTTTTCTTAGTCGCAAACATTCGCACGTTCCAAGACTCATATGATGTGTGAAGAGAAAAATTTCGAGAGAAGAATCTCAACTGACTGCTTTTTTATGGCCGCAACGAAACCGATATAATTAAGTAATTGATATTTGTGAACACACAAATTGAAAATGAGAAAAAATATCTCTCGGGAAAATACCATGTTCTAAATAAATTAAATATGTAACAAATAAATAACATTCATAAGAACAGTGCAGAATCTTTAACATACCATTCTGTATTAGGTGTTAATTTCTGGTCAACCTTGGTTCTTATTTATGGTAAGATGTCCAGTAAGATACCACCAAATCAAAAACGGCAATTAAACTTTTATCAGTGCTGTAACTGCGATTTATAGGAACTAAACGTAGTGTGAACAGTAGAAGATGAATTTTTCAATGTGAGTTACACTGGAGTGCAAAATGTAATGTGAAACTAGATTCCACGTGATATGTCACTACGGATTACGGTTCAGTTTCCATCGAGCTACGTTATTAGGAGATGGCATATTACTCTCATTACATTAGAACTTACGTCGGCTTACCGACAGGGAAGGTAGATATTGAAAAATGTTAGGCAGCTATACGGGATTCCGAGTTTTTGGCACGGTGATCTGTGCATGGAAGTGAAAAGAGTTCGTGTGTTCCGAGAAGACGACAGCAGATAAGAAAATATTCCTTGTTGTCCCGATGTACATCCGATGAGAATAGCCCAGGTGGGCATCGTAAGTGCAATGAAAGAGTAGAAGGATTTTCCAGTATGTTTCAGGTGCAGTATACGTGGAATAAATTCGCGAAGACCAGAGTAGAGCGCTATTCGGCGATGGCAATCCGTGAACGTTTCACATTACTGTTAAAACTGGTTGTATGAGGGTAATGGCCAGTCTCAAAAGAAAGAAACATTCATCAGTTGAAAGCTTAAGATAGAAATGTTTCGCAGGTGTACTTCCGTGAAAAATACGTAAGTGAGAAAGATACACGAGGTAATAAATACCCTAATACCCTGTCGGACCTCGTTTTTACAGGCGAAATGCTGCAACTTGGCATTCACTCAATAAATTGATAGAAGTTCTCTGCTAGAAAATTAAGCTATAGTGCCTCTAGGTGCGTTCATAAATGTGAAAAGTTTTGCCAGTGCACTGTTTAGTGCACGAACTGACCTAGATCTACAGCTACATACATACTCCGCAATCCAACCAAATTTGCGTGGTGGAGGTTGCTCAGTACCACTACTAGTTACTTGCTCCGCTATTCCACTCCCATATAGAACGAGGAAAAACGAATAATTGTATACATCCGTACGAGCCATAATGTCTCTGATCTTATCTTTGGGGTCTTTACGCCAAATATAAATTAGCAGTACAATCGTTCTGCAGTCCGCCTCAAATTCCGGCTCTCTAAATTTCTTCAACAGTGCTTCGGGAAAATAACGTCGCTTTGCCTCCAGCGACTCACAGCTGAGTTCCTGAAGCATTTTAGTAACACAAAAATGTTTAAATGTTTGTATAGTTTACAGGACTTAACTACGGGGTCATCAGTCCCTAAACCTACAAACTACTTATGAACTACTTACAACTAAGGACGGCACAAATATCCATGCCCGAGGGGGGATTAGAACCCCGACCGTAGTGGCCGTGCAGACCGTGACTGGAGCGCCTTAGTCTCCTCGGCCACCGCGGCCGGCTTTAGTAACACCCCCGCATTGATCGAATCTACCAGTTACAAACATAGCCGCCCGACTGTGACTGACTATCCTTTAAACCAATATGGCGGGGCTCCCAAACACTTGAGCAATATTCAAAACGGGATCGGTACAAATGTTTTATATGCGCTCTCCTTTACGGACTTACCACACCTTTACAAAATTTGCCGAATTAAGCAAAGTAGACCACTTGCCTTCCTCCGACTGTCCTTATATGTTCGTTCTATTTCATATCGCTGTGCAGCGTTACGCCTAGGTGTTTAATTGACGTGGCTCCGTCAAGCTGCACACTACTAACGCTGTATTCGAACATTACGGGATTGTTTCTCTTACTCATCTGCATCACTTTATACTTACCATTCCTCACGCCGTCCTACAATCTACTATACAGTCATATAATGATGAAACCCTCTTGTACACCACAGAATCATCAGCAAACAGCCGCAGATTGCAACTCACTTTGTCCGTCGGATCATTTATATAGATCCCATAAAGGTTAGAAGGAATTTAAGGAATTTTTGTTGGACAGTGTCGGTCGGAAAATCATTGACTGGAACTTTCTAGATATTATTCAAACCAGTCGTGAATAATTGTGGCTCGGTAAATGGCACAGTGTCAACCGTAAATATCGCATCATTGCTTGGGAAGCTGAAGTAAATTAATGGCTGCAAATCTTCTCCAAGTAGCTGAAAATAACAATGTTCAGACATTGGTGGGTTCAGTTGGATCAGAGGCCACAATCCAGTCCAAGGACATACATTCTACATCTTTATCAAATGTTAACCATCCTGCAAAGTGCCTTGTTGATCAGTTGGATCCATGGATTCGTGGAGTCTGCGCCAAACGACTGAAAGGCGCGGTTTTGCAGTCATACAGGATCCAAAAGATATTTTCATGAGCCCAGTTGAGCCCAGCAGAGGCGTTGTGGCCATTTCGTGCTGTTGCGAAGTCACTTGAGTCAATCGTCTGCCTCCATAAGCCATTAACTCGAATTTGCATGACACTGATTTCAGCTGTTATTTCACGTACTATTTCTTGTATTGTCAGCACAGACAACGTAAACGCCGCAAATCTCTGTTAATGAAGTATAGGCCGTCGTCACCGCGTTGTCCGTGGTGAGGGGTAATGCTTGAAATATGACACGTGTATCTCGGAATATAGGATTCGTGTGGCCCTTATCACGTCGTAGCCTGTTGGCCCACATTAGGTTACGGTAGTAAACTAAAAATATTCCTTTGCAATCGCCTTTTGACAGCTCGAAATTTAAATGAACATAATGGCCTAATTTTGCATCTGACACGAAAAAAAATAAAAAAACAATAAATAAATAAAAATAAAATAAAAATAAAAATAAAAAAAGAATTTATAGAAAAGACAGTTCTCTACAACTCTGCTTTATTATGTATTTTTCGTATCTCCAATAGTTTCAAAGATATTTGCAAAAATAACTCCGCCCCCGTAGTCCTGTGGTCAGCGAGGTAAATTGCCACGAGGGGCCCCGGTTCGATTCCCGGTCGTGTTGATTTTCTCCACTCGGAGATTGGGTGTTGTGTCGTCATCATCATCGGCGTGCAAGTCGCCCGTGAGGCATCATCAAAAGACTTGCACCAGGCGGGCCAAATACGATCCCGGCTGTCTGACGGCCAAAAATGTCACACGTAATCATCAAATCATCATCCAGAAATAACGTCAATTTGACACTTTCTGCCTGTTTTCTCACTTTTTAGGTTGCATCGTTCAACTAATCGGCATAAAATTTTAAAGGCGTAATTGTTAGTCGCCAGCGGCTAGACCATTTTTTTAAGGTTTCGGACAAAAAGGAAATTAGTAACGGCCTCTTGACAGCAGGAAAATTCATTAAAAATAACGCCTTAACCGTTCATCTGAGACGAAAACTGAATGAACTTATTTATAGAGGGGAAAATTCTCTACAACTGTGCTCTATTATATTATTTCTATAATTCGCACCGTTTGAAAGATACTTACAATATTAACGGATATTTCACACTCTGACTTTATTTTACGTTAACCAATACAGGCAAAGAAAATAAACTTGTAAAAGAAGACAAACTGCCACGGCAAGGCAGGTGATAATTTTTTTAACGGAATAAGCTAATAAAAATGTGGGAGATATATTATATTAATAGTTCAAAGCGGTAAAAGTTCAAAAGGAGGGAATGTTTGTCAAAGCTAAGTTCAAATATCAAATAATTTTTGCTGTTTGAAACAATACGGTCAGAGAGAATATTACATACTATTATCATAATAGTATAGTCGTAATCGCGTCGTCTATAATTTTTTATCTATGTATATAAAAATGAATGTTTGTCTATATGTCCTCTATGTGTTCATAAACCACTCATCCGATTGCAATGAAACTTTGGTGAACTTTTTACCTTACGCCCACGAAGGTTCCTGACACAAAAAGAAAATAGCTCAAAAATATCCAAATGTTTTCGTATTACCAATCGTTTCAGAGATATTTGCAAAACTTAAATCACCCCCGTAGTCCTGTGGACTGTTACAAACTACTTATGAACTACCTTATACTAAAGACGGCACAAACATCCACGTCCGAAGGGGGATTCGAACCCCCGACGGGGAGAAACCAAATAGCACGAAACACAGCTCAGGAGATATGACGTCATAAATAATGAGAGGCCACCGCGTCAATTATTGGAAAAAGAGAGTAGTTAGGGACCTGCAACAAAGTTTGCATATAATTTCGGAAGTTTAAGAAGCGTTTTGTAACTGACTCCCCCCACCCACCACACAAAATGATGTAACGAAAAGACGTCTACCGCTCACAACAGTTTCGCTGTAGATGACGTAAAACTGTCGCATCGGGCATTACCTTGTATCAAATAAAGTTAGCACTACTGATTTGCATGTTACTATTTATTTTTGTCTGCAAGTCTCCCTTCATTCTCTTGCATCCAAAATTAAGAAATCTGTTTTCTTAATCTCTATCTGTATAAAAGCGAAAGAACACTCACTCACTGACTAAACACGAAACCTCGAAAACTACACCTATGAAGCTGAAATTTGGCAGGAATGTATATAGGTAGAAAACGTCAGCTAAGAAAGTATTTTGTGATAGGTGCATGGCGGAGTATACTTCTCCTACAGACTCTAAAAATCTATAGTTTCATTCCGACCTTCACGAAATTTCCCACGCTTGATCTTCAAAACAAGAGGAAGGTCACCTTCTACCTTAAGTTTCATACGGTGCATGGGGGGAGGGTACTTTACAACATAAAAATGTATCCCTAAATACCTTGGTCGTGCCATACCTTGAGAACAACTCGACCTTCAGAGATTTTTTTTTTTTTTTCGTTAGTCTCAGAACAAGGGTTGTATGAAATAAAACTGGAATACTTATGAACAACAAATGTGACCCTCCGATTCTATTACATAGAAATCTCTACTTTCGTTCCGACATTGATGAAATTTGGCGTACTCTGCCTTAAAAACAAGAGGAATGTCACTCTCCGTATAAAATTTCGTTCAGTGCATGGTGGATGGTACTTAACTTACGGAATTTTACAAAATTCGTAGTTTTGCTCAATCTTTATGAATTTTTGCGGACATGACCTTTAAGAAAGATCCTTGGGTACATGACAGAAGGTACCTTGCAGAAAACTTTGCCCAGAGAGGGAAAGGTGGAAACGGACACAGAGAAGGGAGAAAAAGAGATGGATGCAGAGAGAGGGGGAAAGGGGATGTGGACTATGAAAGTGTAGGATAAATAAACACCTGGGCAATGCCGGGTTTACAGCTAGTTATTTATATTTTTATTATGTTTTTTTCCGAGAAGTTTGAAAAAGAAAATTCACAAAACCACAAGAAAACCTTAAATGGGCCGTAAAACACGCCAGTGGGAGTTTTTTCACTCAATCTCCAGAATACAGAAGAAAGGGCTGCCACCGCTCCACACTTTTTTATAGTGTACGCACGATACTATCCGCCACCTGTATCTGTGCATGTCGCTATCGCACCTCATTGAAAGCTGAGTTGTATGACGTTATGTTTTCATGGAGAGAAAAGTAATAGTGGGTGCAGTGAGCTTCATTGAAGACAACTAAGGAGCCGCAGGAAGACAAGGAGGGTCTTGTAACTGTTTCGCACAGTATAGTAATGTACTACAGTATGACTACCATTCTGGCAGTACTGACCAGGTTATTTATCTGGGAGCTTTCACTTCACAATCCGATTCACTAACACATGACAGAAAATGGCGTCGCAGTGGCTGCCCACAGAAATCGTATTCTGGAGTAACGTGATTTAAGTCTCAGCTTGGAGAAGCAGATTTACATTTTACGTTATAATATAACGTCTGAATAGGGAGAAGATAAATTAACATTGATGTGTACTTTATTATTAGTTGGGGAAAAATTATTGAAAGTCCTTTATAGTATTCTGACCGTGTCGCCTAAATTACTGTTTTAAAATTTTCTCATGTTTGTGTTCAACCTAATGCTGGCGAGACTTTACACTTGAAACTATGGTAATTTTTCACATATCCTGTATAGTAAAGAAAATCGTCTCCAGTTAGTCAATGTCTTTCAGCAAAGAAAAATGTTAATGTGGAAAAATAATGAAGACCTGAAAAGTAGAAATTCTTTAACAATCGTGCAGCTCAGCGTCTTCTCGTTGAGAAATGAAGACTCCACCACGACGTACAGGGTTCCTAAAACATTATATGTAGTTCAAAAAGCTCGAAAACTTAGTCCCTCGGTTGACTGAGTGTACAAAGTTTGCATGTGCATAATTCTTGTGCTTCGACGAAAGAATCGATTACTGTTTATATTTGAATACATTATTAATAGCTGCAGGCTCGCCGCACTCACAGATAAAAAAAAAGCACAGTCCGATGCACTCTGCTTCCGCATTCGCAAAATGTTCATAAATATGATGAAATTGAATAAATAACTTTTCAGAACAGACTTATTACCTTTTATAAAAGATCTATTTACAATTCTGATAACGATACATTACAATTCCAACCACTCATAATATATATTTTCATGGAATAATATAATTTCAAAGAGTAACCTACGAGTCTCTCTCTCTCAGTCAGTACATCAAAGAACACACAAAAATAAAAATTACATTAAAATTGAATATGTAAATTTGTGACAGCTCAATGCTTTACACCAAAATTCCACATACGTCATTTGAAAGGGTGCGACCAAATTCCTTCTCTAGTCTCGGTTCATAGAAGTTGCACGGTCTCTCTTCGATGATCTAGGAATGTGGTATCATCTTCAAATCAAAAATGTTTAAAGTGTTTGTATAGCTTATGGGACTTAAACACGGGGTCATCAGTCCCTAAACTTACAAACTACTTATGGACTAACTAATACTAAGGACGGCACACATATCCATGCCCGAGGGGGGATTCGAACTCCCGACCGGAGTGGCCGTTCAGACCGTGACTACAGCAACTCAGTCCCCTCGGCCACAGCGGCCGGCTGTATCATCTTCCTCAAAGAGTCATACAAAACCAGAAAGCAGGATGGTACTGACGTGTTCTTCATTTTCATTCCTCAGGTTTTTGGCTGACGTCTTTGCAGTCTACCGAACCGAAGACGTGCAGCGGCAAGGTGCATATTCAGCCTCGTCGCATCGTAATTGCATCCACTTTGCCGCTCCATCAAATATTTACAGGGCTGCGCAGCACTGGCACGCGCGCCTTCGCTTCCACAATTTATGGACCGGAAACTGGAAGCCGATGAGGCGTGCTCAGTCAGACCCTCCCAGCACCCGCGCGGCCGCCTTATATGCAGCTTACCCTAAATCTTATTCGAGACATTTATGGCATTCACAAACTACCGTACGCCTCTCGGATCCCCTGTGCGAACATGACGTCGAAAAGGAAACACTGAAGAAATACAGTCGATGTAGTACATAAATTATATTCGTCGAATATCCTTAACATATGCGAATTACAAGTCAGTCGCCTTTATTCCTGTAACTGCCAGCTTCCCCATACAGTTATATCCCTCCATTTGTTTTGTTGCGTAATTAATGTACAGACCGGCATTCCATGATGTGAAGAGAAAACAAGACAAAATTTCCGTAAGTAACAAAACATTAGGCGTACTTTTCATGTTCCGTTAACGAACTGTTTTCGATCTAAAGACAAAACAAAATGTAGAATTCTATTATTACGGACCACTGAAGATGTTTTACTGTCATTAAAACGAAACGCGGCTTTTTTATTGGAGTTGCAAAGACGGACAAACATTGCTATTCATAATAATGTACAACTGATTTCAAGATTATATAGAACCACCAACAGGTCCGGTTGAACGAAATAGTATACAGTATGTACGTATTTATTTTCACAGAGCCCATTATGGTAAGGGTGTTCTATTGAACGTTGACCGTTGGGGACCCACGCTTTCGACAACACGCTGTGCAAGTTGATACTGGCTCCATGATGGGCATGGCTTTTTACATGGAATGAACTGGTTCCTCTTCTCCCAGTAAAACAATCATTAACTCTAGGACTCTGTCTGAGGTCATAAGGGACCCCAAGCATCTTTATTGAGGATAAAACAAAATTTCCGTTTTTCGTAAAAATCTAGAATTTTATGACTTTTGTCACTCATGATTGCATATCTATCACAAAAGGTTTTGAGCGTTTCATGCAACTAATTAACAAAAAACTATTGGGGGGGGGGGTAATTATGACCCCAGGTAGATTATATGTAATATTCATAGAATTTATAGATTAACTATCAGTTTCTTTCATAGGAATTTTGAGTTGGTAACATTGAATTCAGCTGTTATTCAGAACTACTACTTGAAAAGAAACTAGAAATAGTGTTGTATTACAACTGAAACAAAATCTGTTGTCGATACGCTTGATGAAATTAGCTCTTACTTCACTATGAAAAAGGGTACAAAACATTGGTCAATAGCAGTACCGTATTTTATGATCTTGTAGATATAGCTACACTCAGTGCCTACAGACTCTTCTGTGTTGCTGTTAATAAAACAGAGAGACGTCTGTTTCTAATGACGATGGCTAAAAAAAAAAAAAAAAAAAAAAAAAAAAAAAAAAAAAAAAAAAAAAAAAAAAAAAAAATTAAATTAAATAAATAAATAAATAAAAAAATAAAATAATAATAATAATAATAATAATAATAATGTCGTTACAGTTTACCACAAACAACGAACAAGGAAATTATTAGCCTAGTATTGTCAAACGTTGGCTAAAGAAATGGCAAAGCCGCAAGTGAACCGTCGTTTGAGTTTACCACAAGCAACGAACAAGGAAATTATTAGAAATATCAAACGGTGTGGATTTTGATTATGTGTTACACAATTGACAACTAGACCAAACACTCTACAATCAGAAG
This sequence comes from Locusta migratoria, assembly GCA_026315105.1. Classification (NCBI taxonomy): domain Eukaryota; kingdom Metazoa; phylum Arthropoda; class Insecta; order Orthoptera; family Acrididae; genus Locusta; species Locusta migratoria. Next base: position 405,513,974 of record CM048744.1, on the reverse strand, counting down.
AGAACGCGGGGCAGATGCTCTATTTGCCCCGATCAAAGGACACAAAATGCTGTTCAACCTCCAAAAAGTTTAACAAATTTGTTTGAAAGAAACGTTTTCAAATATTTGCTACATGAAAAATTAGTAGAAAAGGCTTTGGTACAAATTCCGGTTAGAGTTTGTGAATTATATTTCCAATTGTGTCAGTGGCAGATGCAAAGAATGGGGAGATATGGGGGGAAGTATCCTTCCCCTCCCCACCACACCGCCCCTAGTAATCCGAAATATTTATGTTCTGTAAATCTAATGCCATTGTGAAACATGTATGAGTGACACAAATGACGACTTAACAGTAATATCTTAAGCTGAGGTATGTTATTACTCTGCCATATCTGATTTAATCCTCCTGCGTAAATACATGTAAAAATGGCTGTGAAATGTTGCTAAAAAATAAACAAGCAGTATTAAACCACAGTATGTTGATTACTGAGTGATTAGTATACACAATCAAATGTATATTGACTGGGGTCATGTATGACCCCAGATAGAGTAGTATGGAAAGTTTAGCAGTCCTAGGGTTAGTTGGAAGTGCTTTTGTTATGGTTAGCATTTACTGCGATTCATGGATTACATGATTACAAACAACGATGAAATTTTTATGGATGCCACTGTGTAGTTTCACTAATTCTCAGTGATTCGCGATTAATTTGAACAACACTCTGGACAATGTAGTCACACATATCGCCCAACATGAATCTCGTCGAATATTTGTGGAACATAATTGAGACGGTGTTTGTCTTAGATATCCCGACTAATAATACTTTGGCATTTACGGACGGCTAAGGAGGCAGACTTGTTAATTACTTTTGTCAGGTAAATCTTGAGAAAAAGGCAAAATTTTTTTGCCGAAACCTAGGTCAACGTTTACGCAATAAACCATATTAAGCAACTAGTCGGCAGAAATCTGTTCACAATCTGATCTTTTTTTTTTTTTAATTTTTACTTTTTTTTTATTTTACTTTATTTTATTTTTATTTTTAGGGCGCAAAACTAGTTAGTTCATTAGCGCCCAACAGTGCCCATTGTAAAATCGAACCGGGGGTAGAACTTAAATGACTTTTGCCATATTTGCACGATGTATAAAAAGTAAAAAGTATCAGACAATTCAAATGGTTAACACAGATCATGACGAAGACGATTAAAAATGGACATTGCACTAAAAGGTGGTACACAGTGAAAGGTTCATCACAGTGCTCACATAACGGAGCCGGATCGCCACGAAGTAAATACTGGTGGATATAACGGCAGTGGCCAATACGAAGCCGGGCCAGAACAATCTCCCCTCGGCGAGAGGGTCGAGATGACGTTGACCACAGATCAGGTGCAGGTTTAATGGCTCGCAATTTCTTCCCTGACAGGGACGACCAATGTAAAAACCAAAGTGAGATGATACGCCGGGAGACGCCTGCACGAAGGTCATCAGAGGTAGTAGAAAAGGTAGACAGCCGAGGGAGAAGAACTGTCTCCTTGGCAGCCGTGTCCACAAACGCATTCCTCAACACTCCCACTTGGCCAGGGACCCACAGAAACGTCAAAGTAGTTCCGCTCGCTGAAAGAGAAATAAGACAATTGAAGACCTAACATTCTAAACGTGCTAAGTACCATTTTTTCAAAATTGTGTTTTTTTTTTCGCTCTAAAGGTGCTACATCAATGCAAGTATATTATACTAAAAGCGCTTAGTCATATGACAAATGTAAGAGGTTCTTACAGTCACCGACAGATAGCACTGGTGTTAGCTGCACAGCCTTCTTCGTTCTAAATGTGCTCGATAATCAGCTTCATTGTTCATGCTCATGACAACAGTCAAGCAATAATGTCTATGGCATGATGGTGTAGGGTCTCGAGGAGCTAACAGCATAGCATCATGTCTGTTCCACGTCTTGAATTGTACTAAAAGTACTGTCAGTGTAACTGGTAATAAAAAGAAACTTGTCATTTGGAGTGACAACTGCTGTGGACAAAATAAATACCGTCTACTTATATATATATATATATATATATATATATATATATATATATTCGCAGAGGCTTGTGGTCTATTTGGTCTATAAGTATCTGGTTTCAGGCCACAGTTTCCTATCTTGTGACATAAAGTTTGCCTTAATAGAAAAGTGAAAGAATACAGTTTACGTAGCTAATGATTTACAAGAAGTAATTACTTCAACACGCCCTTCTCTCCCATTCAGAACACTCAGAATGGAAGAAAAGGATTTTATTGAGTTCCAGGCTGCTGCTGATAATGTGATCAACACAACGAAGCTACACATCAGTTCTGCTGCACAAATTAAAATCACGTCACCTGGAATAGTAAACATCCTGAGGAAAGGCAAAACTGTGGAAGATTTCATTCATTCACAACTTTGTGTTGCCACATGTTCCACAACTGTCGGCTGGAGGGGGAAAAAAAAAAAAAAAAAAAAACCTTGCTTGCTACGTTACTTTTTATACCACATCGCCATCGTCAGTTTTCTACTGATTTGTTTAATGATGCTGCAAACTGAAGATATCTGTTTAACATTGTTTCATTTCCTATTTTTAGATATTCTTCGTCAAGCGCTACAGCTTGATACCCATGTTGGACTTAGCCTATTAAGTTTGAATAACGCAATAGTTTGTATTAACTGGATGTTAATAAACGGTATAATACTATAAAATGTGTGTATTAATTTCGTACGATAAACAATACAGTTTTTTGCTATACCTCAGAACTTTATTTTTGGTCCTTAGCACATTTAGAATGTTAGGTCCTCAATTGCGGATGCCTTGTACCAGCGGATGGACAGGATATAGCGTGCGGAGGCTCAAAAGAGCACTTACAATCTGATCGTGTTCCACCGTTCCTGAACTGCAGTCAGGCTTAAGATTTCCAATTTTCTCCTTCACAAATCCGTTTTCCCAATATTCGTGTCACGTGAATGGTTAGTTCGTTATTTTCATTTAAATTTCGAGCTGTCAAAAGGTGATCGCAGAGGCCCATTTTTAGTGTTACTACCATAACCGAAAGTGGGACAAAAATTCTACAACGAAATGCTACATTATTGACTCTGTACTTTATTGTAGTCAAAGAAGTTTCATTGTTGGCGAGGAATTACTTTGACGACTGCAGTGGCCAGTGTTCTCGGGGCGTGACGCTTCCATTAGCAAATTTTCAATTGTAGAAACATAAAAAAGCCAAGATCGCTGATCATAAATTTTGATTTACGACGACCGGTTTCGCTGAACTATGTCAGCATCATCTGGTCAAATAAAATATTTTACAAGGCCATAATCTTGTAATGTTAATCAGTTGTTATATAACAATTTACAGTGCATAGGTGCATAGTGTTATGTAACAACTGATTGACATTACAAGATTATGGCCTTGTAAAATATTTTATTTGACCAGATGATGCTGACATAGTTCAGCGAAACCGGTCGTCGTAAATAAAAATTTATGATCAGCGATGTTGGCATTTTTATATGTTTCAACGATATCATAATCGAATCGCCTCCTAGAATGTAAACCAGCAAATTTTGTGCCTGGCGAAGAAATGGGAGGAAGAGGTGCGGCGACCTCGCCGCGACTTCCGCGAGGTGCCTGGCCGCAGGTTGCCGGCCGGGCAGCGGCTGGGCCGCGTCCCTGGAGGAGCGCGCGGCCGCTATCAGCGCAATGCCTCATGGCGCACTTTCATTAACCGCCGGCGGCACGCGCCGTTATTTATCGCCCCTACTTAGCTCGCATTAATACCCTCTCTTCCCATTACGTGATAAAGCGAGCCGCCCGGCCGCCCCGAGCCCTTCCCAAAGAGGGATTATCTCTGCCGTGTGTACGGAGCGCTGTCTCGCCTCGTAAAGTCGCTGCATAGCCTGTACGGAACGTAGCCTTTCCGCTTGGATCAGTTCGTAGTCGTGGGTAAGCCGACACCTCAAACGCTCTTCGTTAGCTACTCTTTTAGCACTAATTATTGTCGAGTTCTCTCAGCTCACGTGCCTGCCAAGGTCAGGTGCGTCAAGAAAGTAAGTTCCGTTTCGTAATAAAATGAAATTGTACACAGATACAGAAGAAATTTTTATTGCACAAAATTGTACAACTCGTAAACTACTTGCGGTGCCACACTGCAGACTGCTAACGAAGATACAAGCTTATAGAACTGGCTGGAAGACTTCCTAAGTAATAGAACGCAGTACGTTGTTCTCGACGGCGAGTGTTCATCAGAGACGAGTGTATCGTCAGGCGTGCCCCAGGGGAGTGTGACAAGACCGCTATTATTTTCTATCTAAATAAATGATCTGATGGACAGAGTAAGTTGTAATTTGCGGCTATTTGATGATGATGCTGTGGTGTATGGGAGGGTGTCATCTTTAACTGACTGTAATAGCACACAGGATGATTTAGACAAAATTTCTAGTTGGTGCGAAGAATGGCAGCTAGCTCTCAATGAAGAAAAATGTAAGGTGATGCGCATGAGTAGGAAAAATAATCCCATGATGTTCGAATACACCATTAGTAGTGAGCTTCTTGATGCTGTCGCGTCGTTCAAATATCTAGGCGTGACATTTCAGAGCGATATGAAATGGAACGAACATGTAAGGACAGTTGTGAGTAAGGCGGACAGCCGACTTCGGTTTATTGGGAGACTTTTGGGAAGATGTACTTCACCTGTAAAGGAGACCGCGTATAAAACGCTTGTACGACCACGTCTTGAGTATTCCTCAAGTGTTTGGAACCCGCAGCAGATCAGTTTAAAGGAAGACATAGAGGCGGTTCAGAGGCAAGCAGCTAGATTTGTCACCGTGTAAGAAAATTGCCTGTTGGAGGTCGTCAAATAATCTCAAAATTAAGAATGCGTAATAATATAGTCTAGTAATAATAATTTCGTTATTGAATGTTGCAGCAGTGAAAGTTAAAATTTTGAATATAAAAAGATATTAATTAACTTGAAACAGTCACTATGGTAATTAATTAACTTTGGCCCTATCTGACTTAGCATTGACTGCAGCCTCCAACTAGCACCTCTTACGTTTCACGAACAGCACAACTTCACTAATAAATGTGTCAGAATTCATGTAGTGGTGATGGCGTGTTCGTGTTATAATCAAAATCTTAATAGCTGATAGACTCTGATTGCAATGATAATAGCTCAGTACCGTGAAACTCCGTGGTGCAATGAGCTTCACAAATACTACAGGCAAAGTACAAAAATAATTTTGATAACAATCTTTAAAGCAGTCAACTTCCTTATAAAACTTTACGTGAACTATTTTCGATTAATTGGTTCCAGGGCCTGGGTAGCGTACGCCTGTAACTGGCTAAGCAGAGTCTGGCATTTTGCGTATTTCATAAAAATTACTTTCGTCAAGTCTGGTAAAACTACTATAATACTTTGAAAACTGTTAGCCTGGTTACTTTCTATACAAATGAAACCAACTTTACTTTACTTGCAAACTCCCTTGCACTTTAATTACTAGTCTCTGTGGTTGTAACACGTTTAGCAATTCTTTAACTCGTATAGCAATTTCTTTAAAACTGATCGTAATTACTTTGAAAATGATTGAACTTGTTAGTCAATGTACAGGCTTGCATAATCAACATAATGTAATAATGGTGATAATGGGGTGACTACAACTACTTACAAAATTAAGACTGGTTTCAAAATAAGTCATGTATAATTGAACCAAAGTTCTGATTGGGTTGACACTACATTTACATGCATACAAAATAAAATGTTACAAAAGTACTCATCTGCTTTCGTCGTCTTCGTCGTGAAGTCCAAACAAGACAGATATGATTACAATAGGTACTCTTACTACAACAACGATCACACTCGGTGACAATAGACTTGATACCAAACAATTACTTTTCTTGCACACATGAAAAAACATTACTCTGATCACTTTCGTATATAAATAATCGTATTTCGCACTTCGTTCAATACATTAAACAGTACGCCTCTCAGGCTTATTGCAGTTGCATAAAACTCGCGCCACACTGCGCCTACCGTGCCTCTGCACCATCAACAAAACATTTACTACAACGAGTCCGCGCCGCGACTACATTTATGTCTTTACTTTGGCGAGTCCGCACCGCGACTGCTTCAGCAGCGCGACACTCGCAGCTACTACTTCTTTACCAAAGACAGTCTTTACAACAGGTTCAACATTTTCTCTGGCGCATTGCTAACTTACAGCATAAAAATGTCCGTGCATTCATGCGGGTTTACACATATAGTACATGTTTACACTAAATGATCCAATATAGAAAATGACGTTACATAAGAATATAGCTAGCATACAAGAAATGAAAAATACATGAAATAAACAAATTTAAGACGATATGTACATTACGTTAAATCAGACTGTAAGATACAGCGACAGATGTACTCTTACAACCGGTAGGTTCGACCAATGCGCGAGTGTCACTGAAATGCTCCGGCAACTCAATTGGGGATGGCTGGAAGAAAGACGACGTTCTTTTCGTGAATTTCTGTTAAGTAAATTTAGAGGGCCGGAATTTGAAGCTGAGTGTAGTACGATCTTGCTGCCGCCTACTCACATTTCGCGTAAAGATCATTAAGACAAGATAAGAGAAATTAGGGCTCGTACGGAGGCATGTAGGCATTCTTTTATTCCTCGTTCGATTTGGGAGTAGAATAGGAAAGGAAATGCCTTGTGGTCGTACAGTGAACCCTCCGCCACGCACCTTACGGTGAATTGCGAAGTATGTATGTAGATGTAGAAGTACTTTTCCACATAACTGACGAAATTTTGCAGGCATTTGTCATAGCGTCGCACCAGGTTTTGTATACCTTCTTCATAGAAATCTGCCGCCTGTGTCTTCAACCGGTTAGAAACAGTTTCTTTCAGCTCGTCGTCATTGGTGAAGTGATGTCCGCCAAGGAAAGACTTGAGATGTCCTGGATCTTGTCATCAATCGCGTGAACCAGTTCTTCTGTAACCAAAGGTGGACGTCCACTTCGCTCTTCATCGTGCACATCACTACGCCCGCCATTGAACTGTCGGATCCATCTTCTCACCATCGAATCACTCATCGCATTTGATCCGCAAACATCGCAAATTTGCCGATAAATTTCACTTGGTTTTACTTTCCTCGCATTCAGAAACCGAATCACCGACCTGATTTCACAGGCGGTGGAATTTTTAATCAAAGCCGACATTTCAAACAAGCACAACAAAGCGTACGTAACTGACAGCGATCTCCAAATGGCGCACGTTCTTCTCCTTGACACACATCGTCTACACAGCATGTGCGGAACTGCAGTCGCAGCGCTGCAGCGTGGATAAATTAAAACGGAACTTACTTTCTGGACGCCCCTCGTATATTTGACGCCATTACAGCGTCCAAATTAATGAAATAAATCGCAATTTGCGATCAGTTATGGCTTTACTGTACTAGGTTTAGATGAAATACCCAAGTGCGGCAAATGAAAATTTGTGCACGGCCGGGATTCGAACCCGCGATCTACTGCTTACTAGACAGACGCGTTGACCACTCCGCCACCGAGGACACAGTGACCAACTCGACTGCAGAGGACTCTTCCCTGCACGTCTCACGCCACACCCAAATCTCCAATCGCCACGCTGTCTCTTTCCTATTACCACAGTCTCGTTATCTCTGGTATAATGCAAACATTACTCTGATTCCTCGTGGAACACAGAATTTAGTATTTAATTTGTCACAGATTTTTTGTTTTAAAATGCCTACCAATTTACGGTACACACAAGTGTGCTCAAGAAAGATACAAATTACCTCTACACTGTGATAAACAAATACGAAATTTTCAAGAATTTCAATTCTTGAAATCAAATCTCCATGTTGCATGTTGGTTACACACAAAATAGGATTCAGATTTTATGAAATATGGCAATTTTAGTGCACGCGTTATTGGAATTTGTCTCGTTTAATTTAGATGTGAAACAATTCTTTTCTGCAGACAAAGTTGAGTGAAAATTAGTTAATTTAGGCCTTACACCTTTAACAGGAAGACAGATTGTTCGCGTGTCTGCCTATTCAATTTCATGCACCAGGTTAATCATTCAATTTGTTGCTCAACTTTTTATTTTTTTTTTTTTTTTTTTTTTTTTTTTTTTTTTTTTTTTTTACGAAAACGTAATTAACGACTTTTTTCGGCGAGTGCACGGTGATTGATATCTTTCTTTATATCGCATTAATTATATCTCTAGCTTACATAATAGCAATTTGTTTGCAAGATAAATAAGATATGGAACTCATTGTAATTTCTGACAAAGAACAATTGTCTTTCATGCAAATATAGTATACACGTTCGTTTGTACACACGTATCCATTCATGCACACTTTGCGTTATATCTGCGTCAGTATTTGCAGCATTTAAGGTAAATTATTCCGATATCTCAGTGAACATACCTTTCAGGCTAGAAGCAGCACTAAATCAAGCTTAGAATAATACTCGATCATGAGAGTAAGTCAGTGGTTTCTCTCATTTCCATGCGAAGCGATGCGTTGCATCACAGAGAAACAAAGTAACATGGTATCAGTACTATAGTAGGGAAGCTATAATTAATTGAAAGGCTACAGTCCATCTTTACATTTTCAATCAATATAGCCTATATATCTCAGCCACCCACCCTGTACGAAAAGAGATTATGGAGATGAAGAAAAGAAGAACTCAGAGAGAAGATGGAATACAGGCTTAAGTCATTGAAGCTGGTGGGGACACACTCTACGAGATAATTTCTTATCTGTTGAAGATAATCTGGATTTTGGACGCGATCCGAAAGAAATGGAAAACACTGGTCATCAGCGCGATGTACAAAAAGGGGTTACACCATTTATAGGGAATCTGACCTTTATTGTCAGCTATACAGTCATTTACAACTGTGTAATGGATGCAAACCAGCCTTCCGCGAACTAAGTGATTGGTGATAACATATATCTATAACATATATGTTCCCCGACACTATCTGAAAAGATATGGGACTATGGTGAAGATCTACCGAAGCACAAATGACAAAAATGAACGACAAAAGTATCACCTTCATTTGCTCTTTATAGATTTCAAGGACGCACATGATTGAATTCACCTGTAGGGTGTGATGAACTGCCTTCCCGAGTTTGGAATACCCAAGAACTTCATCAGCATATAAAGAATGTGTATAACCGAATGTAGAGGCAAAGTGGCAATGTGAAATTAATTAACGGAGAGCTTTTCTATAACAATGCTCAAACAAGGAAATGGCGTGCCATCGATGTTCAGTCTGAAACTCGTAAAGATAATGACGGAAGTTTTCCGTAAGGGCTTCGAGGAAACTGAGATAGAGGGTGAGAAAATCACACATCTCACTTTCGCCGACGACGTTGTAGACATCTGAGGAAGAAATGATATTGGTGAGCAGCAACGCAGAAGCGGCAGCGAGGAGGATTGGTCTCCTTGAAAATGAATCGAAGAACTAGTACTTTGTTTTGAGCAGGATTCATTCAGTTCAATAGACCCTCTCTAGCCTTTGGTAGTTAAAACCCAGTCTAGGAAAACGATGATAATTTTAAATATGTACAGGTAAACATCACAGTCGATGTATCGTTGTGGCAGAAATTAAAGCGGGAATTCAAACCACAGACCGATCATACTTCAGTTAAGTCAGAATTTTTAAATCAGACAAACTCTCAAGGGATTTCTATTCCAACTGTATAAAACACTGAACTGTCCAGTTGGGATATATGATTGGATTGTCTGAAAATAAACCCATGGACAAATTCTTGTATTTGACAGGAAACTCTTTAGTAAGAACTTTGACCTGGTACAAGATGAAATCAGTGAAGAATGGTGGATGCGACGAAATAATTAGCTGGTACTGATTGTGTTAATCAAGTAATTAGGTACACAAAACCCCCTCCTTAAAGTAATTATAAAAGAGCTAATATATTCAACTTAGCACTTGATATTACTTGGATTAGTTCTCAGAAGATTTCCATTAAGTAGTTAGAAGTGGATGAGATCAATGAGCACAACCTCACGGTAGATACGTTTTTACATTCAAAATCATTTTCGCATACAAGTAGTCCATTATCAGAAGTGACAGAAACTAAGTTTTCAAATGATGGTATTTTAATATGAGCCATTGTCATATGCTGTATTTCGTCATGTAGTACACAATTTACATTTAGATTTCGGTGCAAAAAATTTATTGCAAAGCAATCGGTAAAGTTAGTGGAAGAAATAAGGATCATATATCTTTTCCAGTTTGATTTAGCCGATGCGAGGAACTTACACATCTAAATACTAATACAATCACTGTAAAAAAAATGGAGAAACACATATAACACTTAGGATGGGAGTGGAAGGTTGGACAGAAACACCACACATCTCTGTCGTTTTGAAATGTTCGTTGTTGTTGTGGTCTTCAGTCCGCAGACTGGTTTGATGCAGCTCTCCACGCTACCCTACCCTGTGCAAGTCTGTTCATCTGACAATAAGTTCGGAAACCTACATCCTTTTGAAGATGCTTACTATATTCGTCCCTCGGTCTCCCTCTAAGATTTTTACCCCACACGCTTCCTTCTAATGCTAAGTTGACAATTCCTTGAAGTCTCAGAATATGTCCAACCAATCTATCCCTTCTCTTAGTCAGGATTTGCCAGAAACTTCTTTTCTCCCCAATTTGGTTAAGCACCTCCTCATTAGTTACGTGATCTACCCATCTAATTTTCATCATTCATCTGTAGCACCACATTTCAAAAGCTTCTATCAGATTTTTATCTGAACTCCTTATCGTCCACGTTTCACTCCCATACAATGCTACACTCCGAACAAATGCTTTCAGAAAAGACTTCCTAACATTGAAATTAATATTGAATGTTAGCAAGTTTCGCTTCTTTAGGAAAGCTTTTCTTTCCATAGCCATTCTGCACTTTATATCATCTTTACTTAGGCCATCAGAAGTTATCTTGCTACCCAAATAACAAAATTCTTGTATTACTCTTATTATCTCATTACCTAATCTAATTCCTTCAGCATGGCCTGATTTTCGGACATTGCATTCCATTATCTACGTTTTACTCTTGTTAATGTTCATCTTATATCTTGCTCTCAAGACACTGTCCATCCCATTCAATTGCTCTTCCAGATCTTTTGCGGTCTCTGACAGAATTACTATGTCATCGGCAAACCGCAATGTTTTTATTTCTTCTCCCTCCACTTTAATGCCCTCTCCAAATTTCTCCTTCCATTCCTTCACTGCCTGCTCAATGTACAGATTGAACAACATTGGGGAAAGGCTACAACCCTGTCTTACTCCCTTCCCAAACTCTGCGTCCCTTTCTTGCCCTTCGCCTCTAATTACCGCCGTCTGGTCTTTGTATAGGTTGAATATAACTCTTCGCTCCCTATATTTTACCCCTGCTACCTTCAGAATTTGGAAGAGTGTATTCCAGTCGACATTGTCAAAAGCTCTCTCCAAATCGACAAACGCTAAAAACGTAGGTTTCCCTTTCCTTAGCCTGTCTTCTAAGATAAGTCGTAATGTACTGCCTCTCGTGCTCCTACATTTCTCCTAAATCTAAACTGATCTTCCCCGAGGTTGAATTCCACAAGTATTTCCATTCGTCTGTGAACAATTCGTGTTAGTATTTTGCATCCATGACTTATTAAACTGATAGTTCTTTAATTTTCACACTTGCTTTTTTTGGAATAGGAATTACAATAATCTTCCTGAAGTCGGAGGGTATTTCCCCTGTCTTATATATCTTACATACGAGGTGATACAATTTTTTCATGACTGGCTCTCCTAACATCAGCAGTTTAGACGGAATATCATCTACTCCAGGGACCTTGTTTCGACTCATGTCCTTCAGCGCTCTGTCAAATTCTTCTCACAGTATCATATCTCCTATCTCATCTTCCTCCACTTGAAATGTTCACAATTCCTTTTTATGTCTAAAAGGCAATTACATAGGATTAAATTTCCTTGAATTATAATAGTTTCAACTTCATTAAACAGCAGTTACTTTATTAATATAATCAATTATTTAAGAACATTAATTCACAATATTTCATTTACATGAGATTATTTTGCAATTGAGTATATAATAATGACATGATTTGTGCCAGACAGATCATGCTCCCAGTACAAACCAACGGTAAAAATTTCTTAAAATACTGTAGTCTCGTTAAGAACCAGTAACTTGATAAATAGTATCAACAGATCAAGGATATTATATTACAGTAATCCATTAAAGGAGTTTATGTTGAAACTGAATATAAAATAAAGAAATGACTCAGTTCAGGCCCAATATGCCCATAATACAAACGCAATGGACCCTTGGAGTATCTAAGTTGTTCCTTTTTTAATTTAAGAAACATGTACTCTTAATAACAACTCTGATTCAGTAGTTTAAGATTTGAGTTAGGCTTTACAGGAAAACATATCTAGCCTAGAGATCAGCAATTACATGAACCATTTATTGAGATCACACACTCTTTCCAACCAGCAACAGGCACGCTGTCATATTACAACCAGCTTCTTTTGTACACAAGTTGTCTGATAACATAACCACTTCCTAAAAGCATATTATGCAGCTATTCATCTACTTACAAGCAAGAAATAAAATAGAAAAGCAACCTGACTGAGGACTAGTACTGGGAAGTACAAATAGTATACATCAAAGGCAGGTTACCAATTTTTCAGTCAGTTACAAACATTTAAAGGTCGCACTCTACCGGTGAAGGTCTTTGAGCATACTTGGAAGCACTTAATAAGAACAGTCACTCAAAACTTTAAGACCGCAATGCCGACGCACATAACGTCTCAGACAACCAGCTCTGTTGAAACAACCCCATAGACTTCAGTCAAATTACCGTAAGACATCAGTTAAACAGAACAAGGGTGACTCTGGAAAGAAGGGTGCTGTCTCGATTAAAAGCTTCAAATGTTCAAATGTTTGTAGAACTCATGGGACTTAAATGTTTGTTAATTTATAGGACCAAACTGCGTGGTCATCAGTCCGTAGCTTACAAACTACTTAAACCTAGGTAAACTAACCTAAGAACAACACACACACCCATGCCCAAGGGAGGACTCGAACCTCCGCGGCGAGCAACCGCGCGCTCCGCAGCGAGATATGGGACTTAACTACGGGGTCATCAGTCCCTAAGCTTACAAACTACTTATGAACTAGCTAAGACTAAGGACGGCACAAATATCCATGCCCGAGGGGGGATTCGAACCCCCGACCGTAGTGGCCGTGCAGACCGTGACTGAAACGCCTCAGTCCCCTCGGCGAACGCGGCCGCCGATTGAAAGCTTTCTACCCTTTACGTAGTGTGTTGTAGATGCAGCCCCAGCACTCCGAGACGTTATGGAGCCACGAAGATAAGAAACACACACGTGCGAATGGAGTAATGTGGGAGTTACTAGCCAACCAATGAAAGGACGTACAAAAGTATAAAATAATTAATCAAAAATGAACAATACTGCCCCTCCCCCCCTAGGGGGCTCACCGTCCTTTCTTGAGTACCTGCATGGCGAGCACGGGGCCTCAGGTAATGCAGTCTTTCTACCTTATTTCTCCCTGGACTGAATTACCTTTCCCTTCCCCTCCTTTCCTATCCTCACTCCTCCTCCTCCTCCTCCTCCTCCTCCCCTACGGGGTACCGATAACCTTAGGAGTTTAGTCCCTCTCTCCAACACAACCAACAGTAATGTTCCTCGTAGCTCTCCCCATGCGAACCGTACGTGAGAGAGAAAGGAAAAAAGAGGAGACTGGAAAAACTATGCTTCCTTTTGAATAAGTCCACGAATATCGATAGTTACGGCAGCGTGGACGGCCACAAGGTAGAAGAAACGAATGGATTGCTTAATGCACCAAGAGCCCAACTACAGTACGCAAATCGTGATAGACACTGCGATATACAGATAGCCACACGGCGTATTATGTGCCAAATACGTCACAGTACATCACTATCTAACTCGCTAAGATCCGGAGGGTTACGATGCCAAAAGGAAAGCAACACTCCCTTTAACTCTGCACCTCTACGAGACCACAAAGTATAATACTTAACTTCGATGTTTGTGCCAATCCAGACACCACCTCGAGCACGTATTTCCAGCCAAAGGCAATGACACGATCGAGCCCCTAACAGGCATTACATCAGAACATGTTCGACCGTCATCCTGCCGTCCGGCTCACGATACAGCATTCCTATCAACACTGAAACGTTATTATGCATAACTGTCTCTGTTAAATGGTAGTAATTGTTTGATTGCAGTCAATGTTAATTTCAACAAACACATCGCATCAGGCCTGGAATAAGTACTTCAGAAATCTGTTAAGCTAATGATACTGTTATTATGAGCGAGTTTATGTGGTCAGATAGTCAATTACTGATTTAAGAATTTCCTTTTTTAACTGGGGTAAAGCTCATGATACACAAGACAAAATGTAAGCCGTATGAGAACAGTAAGCCGGCTGCGGTGGCCGAGGGGACTGAGGCGCTCCAGTCACGGTCTGCACGGCCACAACGGTCGGGGGTTCGAATCCCCCCGCGGGCATGGATATTTGTGCCGTCCTTAGTATTAGCTAGTTCATAAGTAGTTTGTAAGCTTAGGGACTGATGACCCCGTAGTTAAGTCCCATACGTTCTATAAATATTTGAACATTTTGAACATTTGATAACAGTAACAATTTAACTATGAGATGAATTGAAATAATACGTCTGATGAAATTTCATTATATGTTGTATAAATAAATTGTCTTTTCTTTTAATTATTACGTCAGTTTAACACTCTGTGGTAGGGTGTAATTACTTACTTAATTATGTCATCATCGAGCATCTTTAAGAAATCTGGTAGCATGACAGAAAGAACGTATAAAATTTGTTATTAAACTGATTTAATAAATTACACAAAAACCATTTAATCCTCAAGTGACAAATCTGGGGTAAGTATTTAACTTCCGCATCACTCTTGGCAATAAAAATAAATAAATTGTCTGCCTGCGCAAATGGAAACGCTCGTTTTGTCATGCAACTGGAATGTCATCAAGATCTGTTAATGAAATACTTCTCTTTTCTGCAAACTGAATTCATTAATTAGCCACCACGTGTACTGTACGATCATGATAATCCTTTTGTGGCAGTCTTTCTAAAAGCACACAAAAGAATTCATAAAAAAATCATCGAAAGTAGCTAATGAATTTTACTAAACAGTACAGGAAAACTCACTACTATACTTCATTACTAAAGTCTCTGTTGATCCTTAATTAAATATAATTAACAATGAACACTAATTATAATGGTACGCAAAAATGATTCCTTTGCCTCATGCATTTTCGGTAATTCTGACTTTCATAATCATAAGAAAATTGTTCTCGTACTTTTAATATACTATTAAAATATTTCCAATAATAATAATTGCCACCAGAGCTTGGTAAGTCATGTTCAATATACTGTACAAGAGCCAACCCACCACTAACTAGTCCTGATACCGCTCGACAACCGAGAAGCGTAGCAACTTCTCTGGCTAGCAACCTCTCCAGCTAGCTGACAATATCTCTGCCCAGTAGTATCACGCAAAATATGAAATTCCAAATGCAAACACAATAAACTGAGCAGAGACTGAATAAGATGGTCTAACACAGAACCCTCTCAAAACCGCGGTGTCCTTTTCCAATTTACGCAGTTCGCACTTCACGCAAGCCTCCACCAGAAGTTCAAAGTGGTGTGCATTACGTTGCCAACGGTCACATGATGCACTCCCGCCTCCTCCATCAGCTCTCTTCAACGGCACAGCCTGTACTGTGTACGCACAATGCCCCGTCAAAGATATCGGCGCGCTGAGTATCGACAGAGCCATCGATGGCGAAGGCGGCAACTAAATATCGAAATTGCAAGACAATGCAATTCAGATGCCAAAGGAATAACAAATTCTGCACTAAAACTGCAAGCCGGCCGCGGTGGCCGAGGGGACTGAGGCGCTTCAGTCACGGTCTGCACGGCCACTACGGTCGGGCGTTCGAATCCCCCCTCGGGCGTGGATATTTGTACCGTCCTTAGTCTTAGCTAGTTCATAAGTAGTTTGTAAGTTTAGGGACTGATGACCCCGTAGTTAAGTCCCTTAAGCTTAACAAACATTTGAACATTTTGAAAACTGCAACAAACAAACGGAAGAATGAAATTCCATGGTGTCCCTTAAGTTAGGAAAATGCTATTTGGCTATTTACACATGTAGTTTTACAGATTTTCTAACACTTAACGTGGTACGGATATTTCATTTTATACAGTAATAGCTGAAAATCCGACGTTGTGCGGGCATTTATTTATTTATTCAAGCCTTGAGTTAGTACTTACCCTATCCCTTCACATCCCTTTTTCTAAAACATGTTATATTTATCGGAGAATATATAAGAAATAAGGCTGTTTTGCATAATGTACAATAATCAAAATTAATTTTACATGTAAAATTCGTACGATCTTATATTTTTTGAGTTATATATAGTACAACAGTACAGTTTTTCAAGTATATATTCATTAGTAAAAATGTGCAAAAATCTGTTGCTAATACAATTAGTAGTAAAGACGTAATAGATTAAAACTTGGTGTGTCATGGGACAGTTTTCCATGAACTGTACTGTTTATGTGCTCATGTCTCATGAACTGCGTGTTGTACTGTGATACGATTTCGAAGGTACATACAGCTTTGTGTGTACACTGTCAGTAAAATTTCCTGCGGCTACAATTTGTAGCGTAGAAATTATAAATTGTAACGTCGTACCTAATGCCTTAATTTTAGTTCATGAACAGTAGTAAGCAAGAAAATTTTATTTTCATCATTTTACTGTGTTTGTCTGCGAAAACCTATAACAAAAGCTTGAAGTTATCTTTAAAGTTTGTTGTTAGTCGCTAAGTACTCATTCTCATACAGTATATGAATAAAGTCTCGTCGCATTATATGGCAGTTTTCTGCGATTTATATTGTTTATGACGTCATATCACAAGAACCATGTGTCGTATGTGACTGTTAACCCTGCAGCAACTGCTACCTCACGGTAAGGAATGTGGTTGAAATCGGTCAAGTGGTTCAAGAGGAAATGTGCAACATTGTTGAGTGATGTAGCAGTTTTTCTCGCAAGTCATTGTTCATGACGTCCTATCTCGTGAACTATGTGTTGTACGTTATCATTACACTTACGGCGACCATCCTCATTGATTGATCTTGTTGTTGTGGTCTTCAGTCCGGAGACTGGTTTGATGCAGCTCTCCACAATACCCTATCCTGAGCAAACCTCTTCATCTCCACATAAGAACGACAACCTACATCTGTCTGAATCTGCTTACTGTATCCACCTCTTGGTCTTCCCCTGCGATTTTTCCCCATACACTTCCCTCCAACGCTAAATTCACAATTCCTTGATGTCTAAGAATGTGTCCTACCAATCTATCCCTTCTTTTAGTCAAGGTATGCCAGAAATTCCTTTTCTCCCTAATTCTGTTCAGTACCTCCTCATTAGTTACGCGATCCACCCACCTAATCTTCAGCATTCTTCTGTAGCACCATATTTCAAAAGCCTCAATCCTCTTCCTGTCCACACTGTTTATCGTCCATGTCTCACTCCCATACAAGGCAACCCTCCATACAAATGCCTTCAGAAAGGACTTCCTTAGGTTTAAATCAATATTCGATGTTAACAAATTTCTCTTTTTCAAGAACGCTTTTCTACCCATTGCCATTCTGTATTTTATATCCTCTGTACTGCGACCATCATTTGTTATTTTACTGCCCAAGTAACAAAACTCATCTACCTCCTTTATTGCTTCGTTTCCCAATCTAATTCCTTCAGCATCACCTGATTTTCTTACACTGCACTCCATTACCCTAGTTTTGCTCTTGTTAATGTTCATCTTATATGCACCTTTCAGCACACTGTCCATTCCGTTCAATTGCTCTTCCAGGTCCTTTGCTATATCTGACAGAATTACTATGTCGTCGGCAAAAAGCAATGTTTTTAATTCTTCACCCTGAACCTTAATTCCTTCTCCAAATTTCTCCTTGCTTTCCTTTATAGCTTGCTCAATGTACAAATTGAACAACAATGGAGAAAGGCTACAACCCTGTCTTACTCCCTTTCCAATCACTGCATCCCTTTCATGCCCTTCAACTCTGACAACCGCTGTCTGGTTTTTGTACAAGTTGTAAATAACCTTACGTTCCCTATGTTTTACTCCTGCTTGCTTCAGAACTTGAAAGAGTTTATTCCAATCAACATTGTCAAAAGCCTTCTCCAAATCTACAAAAACTAGAAATGTAGGTTTGCCTTTTCTTAATCTATCTTCTAGGATAAGCCGTAAAGTGAGTATTGCCTTCCGTGTTCCTACATTTCTCCTCAACCCAAACTGATCTTCCCCGAGGTCGGCTTCTACCAGATTTTCCATCCTTCTGTATATAATTCGCGTTAATATTTTGCAGCCATGACTTATTAAACTGATGGTTCTGTAGTTTTCACACATGTCTGCACCTGCTTTCTTAGGGATGGGGATTATAACATTTTTCTTAAAGTCTGAGGGTACTTCACCTGTCTCATACATCTTACACACCAGGTGAAACAATTTTGTCATGGCTGGCTCTCCCAGAGACTTCAGTAGCTCGGAGGGAATATCGTCTACTCCAGGGGCCTTGTTTCGACTTAGCTCTATCACGTCTCTGTCAAATTCTTCTCTCAGTACAGTATCTCCTATTTCATCTTCATCTACATCCTCTTCCATTCCTACAATATTGTTTCGAAGTTCATTTCCTTTGTAGAGCCCCTCTATATACTCTTTCCACGTTTCAGCTTTCCCTTCTTTGCTGAGAACTGGTTTTCCATCAGTGTCCTTGATTTTAATAGAGCTGTTTTTCTTATCTCCAAATGTTTCTTTTATTTTCCTGTAGGCTGTATCTATTTTTCCTCTATTTATACATTATTCTACATCCTTGCATTTGCCTTCTAGCCACTCCTGCTTAGCCATTTTGCACTTCCTGCCAATCTCATTTCTTAGTCGTCTGTACTGCATTTTGCCTGTTTCATTTACGGCATTTTTATATTTTCTCCTTTCATCGATTAAATTTAGTATCTCCTGTGATATCCAAGGATTTTTTGTTGGTCTTTCCTTCCTACCTATTTTGTCCTCTGCTACTTTCACTATTTCATCTCTCAATTTTACCCATTCCTCCTCTACTGTTTTATTTTCCCCTGTTTCTGTCAATTGTTGCCTAAAGCTCCCTCTGAAATTCTTAAGAACCACAGGTTCCTTCAATTTATTCAGGTCCCATCTCCTTATTTTCCTACCTTTTTGTAGTTTCTTTAGTTTCAGCCTACAGTTCATAACCAACAAGTTATGGTCAGAGTCAGAGTCAGAGCCCCTGGGTATGTCTTACACTGTAGAACCTGGTTCCGAAATCTATGTCTTACCATTATAAAATCTATCTGGTATCTCCCGGTGTCTCCTGGTCTCTTCCACGTATACAACCTTCTTTTGTGATTCTTGAACCAGGTGTTTGTTATAACTAAATTATGTTCTGTGCAAAATTCTTTCATTCCTTTTGCCCAGACCATATTCACCTACTACCCTCCCTTCCTTTCCTTGTCCTACTACCGAATTCCAGTCTCCCATAACAATTAAGTTTTCCTCTCCCTTAATTGTCTGAATAATTTGCTTTAGCTCCTCATATATTTCTTCGATTTCCTCATCATCGGCAGAGCTAGTTGGCATATAAACCTGTACTACTGTTGTCGGTGTTGGCTTCGTATCTATCTTGACAATGATAATGCGATCACTGTGCTGGTCATAGTAGTTTACCCGCATTCCTATTTTCTTATTCTTATTGATTGATCTTACAAGTGCAAAATTTCATAATGATTGAAACGAAACTGTAGATCTGTATGCAATAGGTACACACAAACACTCTGCTTTATATATAAAGATATCATACATTAAGGATAATGGTAATGTGTACCTTAAAGCATAAAATGATTATATTTCCTGGAAAAGACACTAGAACCAACAACACTACATAATAAACAAATAAAATGTTGATGAGGCGCCGTCTCAAAGCTCTCGAAGTGCCTTACCTCACACTCCTGAAAATACTATACGAACCCAAAATACTGTTTTTAGCGAGCATACTTTGAGTAGAAATACTGTTTAAGTGGACGCACAAATTTCGCTTCGGTAGTGGAATATTTACTTTCATAACGTCCACGTATGCATTGGAATACACGTCAAACTTGCTCTCTTATACTAGCTAATCAGATCAATTACTTTTACGAAAATTGGAAACCTGAAATACACATATATTTTCTTTATAATTTCTAATGTTAATCTAAAATGGAGATGTTTCATTTAGTAAAAAACACTGAATCTTACTCAAACACCTGCTCCTGCCGCCGTGTGGGAATGACCGTCGTAGGATGGCTGGCTTAGGGCCAAAAGGTACCAGGTGTTAACAAATTTTGTAGCTGTGAAGACACGTCACAAGTGGAATGGGTGGAAAACATAGCATATGCAAACTGCGTTACAGTGAGAAATTGCGCCAATGCTACCCAGAAACATTCTTATTGGCTGCTCCTCTTACCTCTGTCTGAAGTCCACTCTTTCTTTAGTAATAAAAATTTGACAATCTAATGTATGGAAACTGACACGATTTATCGTAAATATTATGTTTAGAGCAAGTTTTATTATGGTGTGCTTTATTTAGAAAGGCTTTATTTATGTAAAACAAATGAATGACTATGTTGGAGAAGTGGCGTTTCCTGCCAAAAGTAAGAGTACACGGGAAAGGCACTGGGAGGTGGCAGGCAGTTCCACGAGGGCAGTTGAGGGAGACAGTTCCGCACGGCAGGTAAGCACGAATGGAGTTGGGAAGATTAACAGTTATGCTGCAATGAAATGTTTGTACTTTTTTATAACAAGGAACAGTGTGATAGATATCATTTGCTGTTTCGCGGCATAACAGTAAATTATGAAACAACTACGAACCTAGTCTCCAGTTCCAAAGCTTCCACAGCAGTTTACTTCAAGAGAAGAAGATCCTCGACCTGTGCGCTGCTTCTTCGTGGGGTCATCAGATGTAACGAAGAAGCCAGGTTAGTGACCAGAAAATTTTACTACATGCACTGACGATGCAGGTAGTTCTACGGCCCTCACGTGCAGTGCTACGCGATTAAATCTCGCGACATTGGCACGAGTGTGGTAGCAATATCACCGAGGGAAGTGTTGGAGTGAGAGAAGGGGACAGAATTTAGGTGAAGGCCAACTGACTTTTAACTATAGCTTTTTCTACTTATCTTTCATCTCTTAAACCACCGGGTACCGTGCGTTCAGGGGCGTCCACGAAATGCCCGGACGCTCTCGTCGGAGGTTCGAGTCCTCCTTCGGGCATGGCGGTGAATGTTGTCATTAGTATAAGTAATTTGTAAGACTAGGAACCGATGACCACAGCAATTTGGTCCCATAGGTTTACAAACATGATCATCTGCTGCTCTCAAAGGAAAATTCTTCAGTTGATGATTAAAATGTATAAAGAAGTGAAACACCTGTTTGTATTTTAATTGCCGACGTACTACATCCGATCGCTTGTTAACTGCATTTGGCAGGTACAGCAAAATCCGTCACTCATTGAACGTGGGAGCAAGAGTCTTGAGGCACAGTATTCACCATGATAATCTATGTAACCATAATGCTCAAAAGTAACACAGAAAGACTTAACCTCCTCAGTCCCAGCGTAACTTATAGGGGACATAAAACAATATAAATCTGGTAATAATATTCAAATCTTCGTCACAGTGCTAGGCATCTCAACACACAGACGGAAAGTAATAGCACATCTTGGAATTGAAAAAGACACAACAGCTTGCCACATGCTCACTCTGCAGCAGTGTTTAAATGGGCAACAGAATGGAAGGACGATTTGTTGGCTATGTGGGCACTCAAATTTTCATGGAACTCTTTAGTTAAAGTAAAATTGGCCTATACTGTTAATAACATGAATAAATATAAGCAAATTAACTTAAACTACGTAGTTAAATATCTCATCTCCTGTTGACAGTTGTGGTACCTACTGTCCTGATGTCCCATGTAGGGGCATGAGTTTTTGTAGATTATAAAGCGTCAGAATTTTTTAACATATTTCTGAGGGCTTTTTGGAATATTATTAATCATAAAATAAAAACAAATGGCAAAAATTATGAAAAAAATATCCCAGGACTGAGGAGAAAAACGGAAGAATACGCATTACCTAGCAGAGAAATTATCGTGTTCTCAATATGAACTCAGTACTACACCCCCATATACTTCTCTCTCTCTCTCAGTGTCCCTTTTATTGAAGCTGAGTATAGAGACGGTCATTTCAAATTCATACCACCATCACGCTTTCTGTCCACGGCAGTTGCGGAAGCGAATACATCAGATAATAGTCCGACCATCACATACAACTACTAGCGACCACTTTCTGGTGACAAATGTCTGTCTCGTAGCAACCACAAAAACAGATCCACTTCAAATGATAGCTCTCGCTCAACTACCACTTCCTTGTTTTGAAACTAATCTACTGAATGTAGGTGACCACGCCCTCTCTGTTCATAGAATGAGGTACATTCGCCTAAGTGAAGCCGGTGAAGCAGACAAAATGCTAAAATCGAACAATCAAACATTTCGAAGCAAGCGTGTCTGCCAGGAATAAACAGTTTATTAAATGACGAAACATGGCAAACACTTCGAGTTTGTGTTGTAGTTACTAATTGGTGCCGGCCGCGGTGGCCGAGGGGACTGACGCGCTTCAGTCACGGTCTGCACGGCCACTACGGTCGGGGGTTCGAATCCCCCCTCGGGCATGGATATTTGTGCCGTCCTTAGGATTAGCTAGTTCATAAGTAGTTTTTAAGTTTAGGGACTGATGACCCCGTAGTACCATAAGCTATACAAACATTTGAGCATTTTTGAACTAATTGGCGTTGCTCCTGCAGTGACGTGGGAAAATGTGAAAAAGTATGGATTACAAATTTTGAGTGTTGGAAAACGTGAGACGTTTGTCTGTTGCAACAGTTCATGGTATTTTCAAAAAGAATTATAGGAAGGAACAGCCGAGTGAACAGAGTACTGAGTATTGTTGAGGGAACTAATCGTCTGCGTAAACAGTTTCATTTGTCCAGTCTCATCAACTGAATGCGCACTCGTTTCAGATTACGTTGGTCATAAAATCTAACGATTCGATTAGAAAGTAAAGAGCGAGCCCAGCTGCTTTTAACGACGCGTATGGAATAAAGTCTGCAGCCGGTGAAATTTTACAATCCTAGAAAGTATAATGTTTGCATTTTCGTGTATTGGCATTTATTTGTTCAGGTATTACCTTATGAAATAACTAGAAACAAACTTCCATACGTCATACAAGCTGTAATGGATAACTATTACAATGTGATATGTAAATTTGTTGTACGTTTAGGTAACTCATTACCTGATTTTCTGGAGACGACTAATTATGTCATACTGCATGCTAATATTATAATATCTATATCATCTGTAGTGAAAACTTCATAAACCTGATTTGAAGGCGTCTAAGATCAATAAATGAAGAGGACGCATGCAGCGACTTTCAATATCATTCCTACCGAACCAGATCAGATCAATCAAGTATCGAAAAATCGTGAAATCCAAACCGAGTTATTCGGTAGGGAATATCTTTCGGATTAGCACGAAAAGCCGCCGGAATAAGCAGTCTTGACAGAAATATGAGATAGAAATTACAGGAGTTTCAACATCGCGGCTGTTTATAAGGGTTGAATGAAAATCATTGTGGAAGTAGAAAATTTGTGACGGAGTAAAACTCCGATTTCTCCCTTGGCGCCGGCGGATGTCTTAATGATGAAGCTATTGGGAAACGATTTCATCCTGTCGAGATTCTCAGCTTATCGCACACTACTACGGAAGTGTCATCCAATTCGCCTCTTCCGCTTCCCTTCTAGCCCATAAGTGTGCCTCATCCTCTTTTAAATTTGCCGTTTCTTGTCTGTCACACGGTTTCCTCCACCACATGAGTATAACGTGGCCAGGACCCGAACCCTGTACCTACTACTTATAAACACCCATTTCCACATTTTTATTGAGTGGAACCTCAAATTTCCAACTATTACATTTGATGCAGGAAAAGATAATTGTTCAATTTTACTCGCGGGAATTTCAATAAATACGATGGGATACTGAACCACTGACCGATCTGAGATTCCAGCCCTGTACTATCGATTCTGCACCCCATATCCACTGGTTGAAACTTCTTAGTCTCAACTATATTGCACTGCAAAACGGTTCTAAAACACTTCTAATAGACTATCGAGAATGTAGAAAATCGCGGAAATTCTGATGTTGGACGTCCTCTTTGAGATGTGTGCAGAATTTCGAAACTACCTTTACATTACTAACTTTAGAGGAGAAGAAAAAAAGAGACCTCGTATGTAGGAAAATTGGCAAGATGCTGAGGAGGATCGTCGCGCCCGTAGAAAAAGACCACATGCATATACGTAATGAAATGCCAAAAAAAAAAAAAAAAAAAAAAAAAAAAAGAACAATTCGCACTGATGTGTCTTACGGCCCACTTTAGATTTGTAGTTTTATAAGTTTTTGCGAACATTCTGGATCAAAATAATAATCTAAATAATAATGAATTAATTAATAAGAGTGTCTGAAACCCTTTTAGGAAGAAAAATTCGGTAGTGGCGGGGTTCGAACTACCAACCTTTCGCGACACAGTCCAGCACCTTGCCCACTACGCTACGGCTATAAATCAAAACAGGACTTCTTTAATCTCATACTATTGATGGCCGTTGTTAACTGATGTTAATATGGCATTTGTAGACATTAGATTATCAGTTATCGTACGAAGAACGATGTGTTTTTGTTAATTCCTCAGTGTGCCATTGCTTTGAAATGACAACGTGTAAGTTACAATAAGAAAATCATCAAATACGCTTGGAATATCACGTGACGTCTCCGGACGGCTGGTTTTCGTTAAATCAATGGAGCTTGTCGAATGTTCAAATGTTCAAATGTGTGTTAAGCTTATGGGACTTAACTACGGGGTCATCAGTCCCTCAACTTACAAACCACTTATGAACTACCTTATACTAAAGACGGCACAAATATCCATGCCAGAGGGGGGATTCGAACCCCCGACCGTAGTGGCCGTGCAGGCCGTGACTGAGGCGCCTCAGTCTCCTCGGTCACCACGGCCGGCAAGGGTGTCGAATCTCCGTTATTTTTGCAAATATGTCTCAAACGATACGAGATATTAAAAAACATAAGGGAGATAAGTTGTAGAGAATTTTCTCCTCTACCAATTAGGTTATTCAATTTTCGTGTCAGATGAACGGTTCGTTTGCAATTACAATTATATTGCAAACGGCTTTTTTTGGTTTTACTACCGCATTTTTTCTCCGAAAAAATTGAAAAAGGGAGGTTCTGGTCTCTGGCGGCCTACAATCATGTCCCCAAATTGCCGTTATTTTTGCAAATATCTTTGAAACGCTACGAGATATAAAAAAAAAGAAAAAAAAAAAAAAAACAGGAGAGAGCAAAGTTGTAGAGAATTTTCTCCTCTACAAATTCGGTTATTCAATTTTCGTGTCAGATGAATAGTTAAGCCGTTATTTTCATTTAAATTTCGAGCTGTCAAAATACGATAGCAAAGGCCCACTTTTAGTGTTACTACCGTACGTTACTACCGCCAAAAGTTCAAATGGAAGTACGATTCGATTTTGATCCGACGTGAACAGATTCCACCTGTGCGTGTTCTGATAATGGTTAAACGTCGTCCGCCGACAGATAGCCAGAGCGCTATCCATGTGTAACTTTTAATATAGAAAGATTACACAATAAGGCTCAATGTGATATCAGCATGTGAAGCAAGTAGGCGCCATGCTATTGGGGCGCAGTCATGCTTCCTACAGCTAATTGTGCAAGTGTAAAAAGAGTCAAGGTGTGGCCTTCCAAGTGGCGGGATGGACCTTATCGCAGAATTGCCATGCAATTTCTGCTACAATGCTGGATTCAATGGTTATGTAAACTTTCTCATGAGGCTCTAGAGTCCACTAGCGTCCGGCAAGGACAGCGCAAATCAGAGGCTTTTTGGGCCCACTGTCAAGAAGAGCTGTTGCCAACGATTACTAGCAGTGTGACAACTGGTATGCACCTCTCTAGCCGGTCTTTCACTCAGGCCACACGATCGATATGCACGATTGGTCGGGTGCCGTCAGACGATTAATTAGAAGATGAAATGACGGGCCTTGGTCTTCATCGATGAAAGCAAACGTTGATAGTCGATTGCGCGTACTACTTAGAATTGGCGAGCGCTGACTCGTATAGTGCTTTCATTGAAGAATTTACTGACCGCTCCCCAACCCTTTAGATCTGTAATGCGATAAGCTGCTGCAATCGTTGCTTATAGAGAAAACGATAACGACCGCTCGGTATGTGTAGAATGTTATAAGACCCGTTCTTTTGCCATTATTGCAACAGGAAGCTGATATTCTGTTCCAACAGTATAATACTCACCTACACACTGCGCGTCCATCGTCCCTGGCCAACACGATCTACGGTCTTGCTCCAAAAGAGACAACTCACAACTCTTGCAAAACTACGTGGACAGGTCGAGGAGGGATAGAATGATGCATCCCGAGACAGTATTTCAGCATGGATCGACACTTCAGCTATTGATCTGTAAATATAATCATTACAATCTATTAAATATGCACTGTTTCATTGATAAATCTTGACTGAATTTAGAATCTACGAGTATAAAAGGGTATACAAACTTTTATTGGGGTGCATTCTGGAGTAGAAACATAAAATTGGTTCCGAATTCGAAATGTTTAAACATTTCGACCGTTTAGGGGCGTTGTAGTAAACGGCGAAGCTGAAAATTTGTGCTGGACCTGGATTCGAATCCGGATTTCTCACTTCGGGCCAGCGGTCGCCTTAACCAACTCGGCTATCGAGGCACGCTTTCCTTCCAACCCAAATTCTCATCTTCTACCCACTACCCTTGTAATTTCCCTTGATCGCAGCCTATACCGGATTCCTGCTAGGGTTGGAACATTTTAATGCGTCCGCATTGAAATTGTCAATTGCCTGTTGGTGGCATATTTTACAATTATTGATATGGTGTCTGTTCCTTCGGATATGTCCGAAAGAACAGACGCCATATCAATAATTATAAAATTAGTAATCGAATTAACCATTTCTGACAAAAATTTCAATAAAGACAATAGTTTCCAGCTGAGCACAACCCTGTACCAGGCCATCGGATGGTCGAAGCATCATTGACAGACGCACAATGTAAACATTTCTCTTTATTTCGGTGAAGCGATTACCAGTGACACAATAGAAAGCAGCGCAGTTATATGAAGACGTAAGCAGCAAGCATATATCCGTTACGATTTGTCAATGGCCGACGTGAATTTGGCCGCGAGATTGTTGATTTGAAGGCACTTTATGTAGCTAGAAACCGGAAACATTTGGCAAATTTTTTAGGCTATTAAGGGGGGACGTTGATGAAATTGACCAAAAATGTCGATTTTCGATTTATTTATTTGTTAGTACAATTCAAAGATAATAAGTTCCCAAAGTTTCAATGTTGAAATCGCATCCGAATTGCCTTAAAATTAATTAAAAGTGTGACGCGGCCTCCCTGCCACGCCCACGTTTTGAAGCGGCATTGCAATACCAGCTCACTGAACAACGATTCTGTGTATTACCACAGTCTAACATATACAGTCGCGACACTCATTGCTGTGAAAGTTGTTATCAACTGACAGCTGCAACGACACTAGCGCTCCTGGTGGTGGGCAAGCTGCCGTAGGAGTGATGTTTGTTTATAATTATTTGTGTGCATAATTAACGAAATAGTTGGTTGCGTTAAAAGCATTAGTAATGTATTAAGAGATGTACATAACTCCTCATTAATGTAAAAACAGCCGAACTTAACTGATTCGGAGGTGTAATGAAAAACTTCGTCATGAAAAAATACTTACGAATATGTGTTATTTTGCAGCTTATTCCGCTGAAAGTAAGTAGAATATAAACATAATAGAAACTTAAATTTCTGCTTTGATGTGTTCTTACTATGACAAGAGTTTTTTGACGCGTATCAATTCGGTGTGTAGTCTAATGATTCACGCATTTTTAGGCTTCACTCGTGTTTCTGATACGTGCATATTCGTATGAGTGTCACTACTTTAACTTAAGAAGACAATGTCGTAGATTCTTGCCGTTTGTGGTTCAGTTGTAGCAACAATTGTGGAATTGGGTTTTTCTTTGTTGAAAACTTTTTCCGTTTTCTTGCCAGATCTGTGACGTTTTTCCTTCAGCTATAGCTGTGGTGGCTCTTTTGGTACGTAAAATACTGTAGTTATTGCATTCTATATGCGTTTCCTACGTTCCACGCTCACCGATTTTACAGGAATTGTGGTGAAGAAGCCTTAACGTTTATGAGTAGAAAAACGACTATTTTTTGGCAAAAGCAGGTCTTCTGGTGTTTCTCAGTCATTTCTCATTTTTAATAGAAAATGATATTATTCAGCAAAAGCCTGTACGTTACAAGATAATTGTAAATAAACTGTCAAGCAATGCATCTTTTAGTACCTCATCAGATATCTCAGTAAACCTAATAAACATAAAGGTGGAGCTAATTTTAAATTATTACCTACTTTTATGGCACTAAATACATTCCCTATTGTGAAAAGTCTGTAATAAATCAATATAAACGATACTATTTGCACTCCGTATTCAGAAACGTACCTTGCCGGCCGCTTGGAGCGCTGCAGTCGTAGTGTATAACAACAATCTGCGCGAGTGTCGTGACTGTATATGTTAGACTGTGGTATTACTTTCAACCAAACATAAAACATGAGATACATCTACAAGGCCGTGATACATTCCCTTTGGTTTTATAGATCATCTTTGACTCTGTTCCGTATCTTATAAGCAGCACCAAACTAGCTGCATCGTCATGACGATGCATTTTTTTTTTTTTTTTAATGTTTATGTACCCTTCCCTCAGATTCTATGAATTCTGGAATTATGAAATTTTGTACACATGTTTCTGTAAACCTAACAAATGTTGTCCAAGGACAAATTTTGAAATTCTGGTTGCAAGGTGAGATATGGGACAAAGTGCTTGGAATTTTGCATGGATTTAAAATTGATCTTGCGGAATTATAATTAAAAAAATGAAAATCCTG
Organism: Locusta migratoria; assembly: GCA_026315105.1. Classification (NCBI taxonomy): domain Eukaryota; kingdom Metazoa; phylum Arthropoda; class Insecta; order Orthoptera; family Acrididae; genus Locusta; species Locusta migratoria. The sequence goes on along the minus strand of CM048744.1, from coordinate 405,484,701 downwards.
TTTGACCTATTCCAAAAACCTCATGATAGAAACTGACAATATGTAAAGAGATGAAATACAGAATTTTTTTGTAGAAATCTCTTGAATACTTTCTGAGAAAAAAGAAACATCCATTATGTTTTGAAAATAAAACTTCGAATATCATTAAAAGAGTTGAATATACATAATCAAAGGATTTTATATGTAAATGTGTTACTTTCATGTAAAGCGTGGTACAAAATTTCATTGCCATATCTCCAAAACTGTATATTTGGTGCATTTTTAAAATAATGTTTTTAATGAAAACCATTTATTTTTCTTTTTCCGTCACAGTTGCACTATTTAGAAGCCTATAATTAGTTTCGGACTTGTTCGTCCATTTTCAAACCATATGCCTTATTCCAACCGTAACAATAGACTGCATGAAGTAAATGACTTATAAAATCTATACGTTGTCCACTGTTAAAACATGATTACATTGAAATTTGAAAAAGATGTTGTGTACACGTTGGAGGCCCGTGAACGCAACATCTATTTTAACCTATTTTAAATTCCAATGTAATCAAGGTATTAACAGTGGAAAACATATAGATTTTATCAGCCATTTGCTTCATGCAGTCTATTGTTACGGTTGGAATAAATGGACGAACAAGTCCGAAACTAGTTACCAGCTTCTAAATAGTGCAACTGTGAGGAAAAAGAAAAATTAATGGTTTTCATTACATATTCAGTTGCTGATCCTGCCCCATGTTCACGATGAATTTTCATATAGTGCATTTGGCAATTGACTCTAAATAATGAGAAGTGTGAAGTCGTCCACATGAGTTCGAAAAGAAATCCGTTAAACTTTGTTTACATGACAAATCAATCAAATGTAAAGGCCGTAAACTGCACAAAATACCTAGGAATTACAATTACTTCTGACTTAAATTGGAAAGAAGGAAAGAACACGTAGATAGTGTCGTGGGAAAATCGAACCCGAGACTACGTTTTATTGGAAGAACCCTTAAAAGATGCAACAGAACTACTAAAGAAACTGCGTACACTACGCTTGTCCGTTCTTTTATGGAATATTTGCTGCCCAGTGTGGGATCCTTATCAGGTGGGTTTGACGGAGGACATCGAAAGAGTTGGTTTACGTCCTAGGAGGCGATCCACTTATAATATTGTAAAAAGATACAAAAAAGCCAAGATCGCTTATCATCAATTTTTATTTACGACGACCGGTTTCGCTGAACTATGTCAGCATCATATGGTCAAATAAAATATTTTACAAGGCCATAATCTTGTAAAGTCAATCAGTTGTTATATAACAATTTACAGTGCATAGGTGCACTATGTCATTATAATAAAACATAATTATCACAGTGCATAGGTGCATTATGTCATTATAATAAAACATAATTATCACAGTGAGTGTGATGTTTATGTTTTATTATAATGACAGTGCACCTATGCACTGCAAATTGTTATATAACAACTGATTGACATTACAAGATTATGGCCTTGTAAAATATTTTGTTTGACCAGATGATGCTGACATAGTTCAGCGAAATCGGTCGTCGTAAATAAAAATTGATGATAAGCGATCTTGGCTTTTTTTTATATCTTTTTACGACATCGAAAGAGTCCAAAGAAGGGCAGCACGTTTCGTATTGTCGCGATACACGGGGGACAGCGTTACGGAAATGATACAGGATCTGGGATGGGAATCATTTCAATAACGACGCTTATCGCTGCGGCGTGGGCTGCTTACGAAACTACAATCGCCAACACTCTCCTCCGAATGCGATAATATATTGTTGACTCCCACTTACATAGGTAGAAATGATTATCAGAATAAAATACAAGAAATCAAGAGCCCGAACTGAGAGATTCAGGTGTTCAGTCTTCCCGCGCGCTATTCGAGAGTGTTCAAATGTTTGTAAAATCTATGGGACTTAACTACGGGGTCATCAGTCCCTAAACTTACAAACTACTTATGAACTACTTACGAACTACGACGGCAAAAATATCCATGCCCCAGGGGGGATTCGAACCCCCGACCGTAGTGGCCGTGCAGACCGTGACTGTAGCGCCTCAGTCTCCTCGGCCACCGCGGCCGTCACATCCCCCGTTATGTGTGATTTGCAAAGTAGTCATATAAATGTACAGAGTGTAGAGTAAGGGGAGTCTTAAAGCATTCAAGTAATAGACACGCGTTCTCTCTCTTTTTTTTCCTTTTTTTTCTTTTTTATTTTTCTTTTTTTGCAGGCAGATTTCCAGAGCCGCAGAAAACTACCAGCTGCCATGCGTGGTGCTGTACTTACTTACGAAGGCGGAGCAGCATTCCGACGACAGCCTGTTACACTTGTTGTGAGAGGGGACATAATTTTTCCCCATTTTATCGCTTAACAGAGACGGGGGGGGGGGGGGGGGGAGGTTGAAATAAAACGAAATGCGAGGTGAGGGTTGAGGTTGCACCGGGTCCAGCAGAACGCGCCTTTAATGGAGCGGCGGCTGCGTTATCGGCGCACGAGCCGTGAATTAGCACGCCCGGCAGGCGGCAGGTCGTCTCCACGGCAACCAGCCGCCTTCTGGGCCGCTCGCTGCAAATCCGCGCCCTCAATGAATTACTGCGCACGAGGACTTTAAGCCCGCCATCCGCCGCCATTTTACATTCATTTAATTTCCACCCCCTTCTCCCGCTCTGCCGCCCTCACCCTCCTTTCCTCTCTCTTTGTTCTATTGCGCCCTTCACTGCCTCCTTCTCCTCCTCTTTCTCTCTCGGCCTACTCCTTCAAACAAGGCCAACTTCTATGTGTTTACCTTGATTCTTGCCCTCTTCTTCCAGCCGAGCGGTTTATCTGAGAAGCTATTGCGTCTCGCTGCTGCGCTAACCGCAGGTTCGTGACGTACCACGCAGGAGCAGCAATACAGTATTTTCGATCACTATCCAAGGGAATTTTGGCCCTCTTACATTTTATTTTTCGTACAGGGCATGAGGGTGTGTGCCCGTACGTCACTGTCGTAGAGCTGGAGAGGAGAAAAGACGACTTTCAAATTTAGAATTATTAACACCAGTAGGAAATTTTTACATTCTTGACACTGCCTTTCGTTAGCGATCACATAACATTAGAATCAACTACGAATTAGTTCTTTCGAATCACGCTAATAGCAATATCTTTATCAAATACTCGCTTAAACCCGCGGCTCCGCTCGAGTGTTGCTTGATTATGATAGATAAGCTATCTTTCAGTAGTGTGCTCTGAAACCGCCTTTCTACATCTACATCTACATGGGATACTCTGCAAATCACATTTAAGTGCCTGGTGGAGGGTTCATAGAACCACAATTATACTATTTATCTCCCATTCCATTCTCGAATAGCGCGTGGGAAGAATGAACACCTGAATCTCTCTGTTCGAGCTCTGATTTCTCGTATTTTATTCTGATGATCATTTCTACCTATGTAAGTGGGAGTCAACAATATATTTTCGCATTCGGAGGACAATGTTGGCGATTGGAGGTTCGCAAGTAGCCCACGCCGCAGCGATAAGCGCCGTTGTTGTAATGATTCCCATTCCAGATCCTGTATCATTTCCGTAACGCTGTCTCCCCTGTATCGTGACAATACGAAACGACCTGCCTTCTACGGACTCTTTCGATGTCCTCCGTCAAACCCACCTGATAAGCATCCCACACTGGGCTGCAATACTCCAAAAATGGACGGACAAGCATAGTGTACGCAGTTTCTTTTGTAGTTCTGTTGCATGTTTTAAGGGTTCTGCCAATAAAACGCAGTCTCTGGTTCGCCTTTCCCACGATATTATCTACGTGTTCTTTCCAATTTCAGTCTGAAGTAATAGTAATTCCTAGGTATTTTGTGGAGTTTACGGCCTTCACATTTGATTGATTTATCTTGTAAACAAAGTTTGACGGATTTTTTTTCGTACTAACGTGGATGACTTCACACTTCTCATTATTTAGAGTCAATTGCCAATTTTTACACCATACTGATATCTTATTCAGATCGTTCTGCAGTTGGTTTTGATCTTCAGATTTATAAACAAATATTTTAATCAACATTAAAATTAAGAAATAAAATTATGGGAAGTGCTTAATGATTTACAATTAATAATACATACATTATTCCTTATATTCTGTGTTGCAATATCTCAACACGTATGGTGAGAGTAATGTCCAAATTCATTTTAATTTCATTTTTTTATTTATTTATTCTTGTATTTCCTTATTCGTCTGCTTATCCTTACAGAGAAAGAGCTGAAGACATTCTAGCACGCATAGACCAAAGATATGGTTGTGGCATCACGTTTCGCTGTATGTAACCTCCTTGCTATAGAGTCGCAAACGTCATCGCTGGCCTTCAGTCCGATTTTTTTTAATACTTTGACGACTTTCAACCACAATATCTTCCACCCCCTTATAGCTATCGGTATGGAATTGCTATGGTGTACAACTGGAGACTTCGGACGACAATTACACACAGACCATTCGTTTGCGTTTTGTAGTTTTCGCTGTAAATCGAAATATTCACACACACACACACACACACACACACACACACCGATAACTTTACATCTCTATATACTCCACCCTTTTATCATTATCACCCCTCAAGCAACAATGCAACCAATAAAACCATTTTCAAAGAGTAAATATAATTTTCTAAGAGTAATTTTTGTTCCGCATTTCGCGTTATATTCTTCAAATTACTAAATACCTATCAGATCTCTATAAAACCGTGCCTAAAACCTTCCTCAGGTATAAATTAGTAACTGTACAAATATTTAAGTCTCTGCGTCTTGTCGTTCGGACTTGATAAGCCTACACCGAACAGACATTTTAGCTCTTTATGTCTTGTGATTCAGAGGTAATAAACGTACACCGAACAGATATTCACATTTATAGATATAGATAGCTCCCATGAACCACAGACATTGCCGAGGTGGGGTGGCTTGCGTGCCTTAAAGATACAGATAGCCGTACCGTAGGTGCAACCACAGCGGAGGGGTATCTGTGGAGAGGCCAGACAAACGTGTGGTTCCTGAAGAGGGGCAGCAGCCTTTTCAGTAGTTACAGGGGCAACAGTCTGGATGATTGACTGAGCTGGCCTTGTAACATCAGCTAATGTGGCTTTGCCACACAGCTACTGCGAACGGCTGAAAGCAAGGGGAAACTACAGCCGTTACCTTTCTCGAGGACATGCAGCTCTACTGTATGAACATATGATGATGGGATCCTCTCGGGTAAAATATTCCGGAGGTAAAATAGTCCCCCATTCGGATCTCCGGGCGGGGACTACTCAGGAGGATGTGATCATCAGGAAAGACAATACTGGCATTCTACGGGTCGGAGCATGGAATGTTAGATCCCTTAATCGAGTAGGAAAATTAGAAAATTTAAAAAGGGAAATGGATAGGTTGAAGTTAGATATAGTGGGGATTAGTGAAGTTCGGTGGCAGGATGAACAGGATTTCTAGTCAGGTGAGTACAGGATTATAAATACAAAATCAATTGGGGGTATCACAGGAGTAGGATTGATAATGAATAAGAAAATAGGAATGCGGGTAAACTACTATGACCAGCACAGTGATCGCATTATCATTGTCAAGATACATACGAAGCCAACGCCGACAACAGTAGTACAGGTTTATATGCCAACTAGCTCTGCCGATGATGAGGAAATCGAAGAAATATATGAGGAGCTAAAGGAAATTATTCAGACAATTAAGGGAGAGGAAAACTTAATTGTGATGGGAGACTGGAATTCGGTAGTAGGACAAGGAAGGGAAGGGAAGATAGTAGGTGAATATGGTCTGGGCAAAAGGAATGAAAGAGGAAGCCGCCTGGTAGAATTTTGCACAGAACATAATTTAGTTATAACAAACACCTGGTTCAAGAATCACAAAAGAAGGTTGTATACGTGGAAGAGACCAGGAGACACCGGAATTATCAGATAGATTTTATAATGGTAAGACATAGATTCCGGAACCAGGTTTTAAACTGCAAAGCATACCCAGGAGCAGATATAGACTCTGACCATAACTTGTTGGTTATGAACTGTAGGCTGAAACTAAAGAAACTACAAAAAGGTAGGAAATAAGGAGATGGGACCTGGATAAATTGAAGGAACGTGAGGTTCTTAAGAATTTCAGAGGGAGCTTTAGGCAACAATTGACAGAAACAGGGGAAAATAAAACAGTAGAAGAGGAATGGATAAAACTGAGAGATGAAATTGTGAAGGTAGCAGAGGACAAAATAGGTAGGAAGGCAAGACCTACAAAAAATCCTTGGATATCACAGGAGATACTAAATTTAATCGATGAAAGGAGTAAATATAAAAATGCAGTAAATGAAACAGGCAAAATGGAGTACACACGACTAAGAAATGAGATTGACAGGAAATGCAAAATGGCTAAGCAGGAGTGGCTAGAGGGCAAATGCAAGGATGTAGAAGAATGTATAAATAGGGGAAAAATAGATACAGCCTACAGGAAAATAAAAGAAACATTTGGAGATAAGAAAAACAATTCTATGAATATCAAGGACACTGATGGACAACAAGTTCTCAGCAAAGAATGGAAAGCTGAAAGGTGGAAAGAGTATATAGAGGGGCTCTACAAAGGAAATGAACTTCGAGACAATATTGTAGGAAGGGAAGAGGATGTAGATGAAGATGAAATAGGAGATACTGTACTGAGAGAAGAATTTGACAGAGCCCTGAAAGACCTAAGTCGAAACAAGGCCCCTGGAGTAGATGATATTCCCTCAGAACTACTGAAGGCTCTGGGAGAACCAGCCATGACAAACCTGTTTCACCTGGTGCGTAAGATGTATGAGACAGGAGAAGTACCCTCAGACTTTAAGAAAAATGTTATAATCACCATTCCAAAGAAAGCAGGTGCAGACAGGTGTGAAAACTACAGAACCATCAGTCTAATAAGTCATGGTTGCAATATATTAACACGAATTATATACAGAAGGATGGAAAAGGTGGTAGAAGCCGACCTCGGGGAAGATAAGTTTGGGTTCAGGAGAAATGTAAGAACTCGGGAGGCAATACTCACGTTACGGCTTATCCTAGAAGATAGATTAAGAAAAGGCAAACCTACATTTCTAGCTTTTGTAGATTTGGAGAAGGCTTTTGACAATGTTGATTGGAATAAACTCTTTCAAGTTCTGAAGCAAGCAGGAGTAAAATATAGGGAACATAAGGTTATTTACAACTTGTACAAAAACAGACAGCGGTTGTCAGAGTTGAATGGCATGAAAGGGATGCAGTGGTTGGAAAGGGAGTAAGACAGGGTTGTAGTCTTTCTCCATTATTATTAAATTTGTACATTGAGCAAGCTATAAAGGAAAGCAAGGAGAAATTTGGAGAAGGAATTAAAGTTCAGGGTGAAGAATTGAAAACATTGCTTTTTTCCGACGACATTGTAATAATCTCAGAGACAGCAAAAGACCTGGAAGAGCAGTTGAAGGGAATGGACAGTGTGCTGAAAGGTACATATAAGATGAACATTAACAAAAGCAAAACTAGGGTAATGGAGTGCAGTGTAAGGAAATCAGGTGATGCTGCAGGAATTAGATTGGGAAACGAAGCAATAAAGGAGGTAGATGAGTTTTGTTATTTGGGCAGTAAAATAACAAATGATTGTCGCAGTACAGAGGATATAAAATGCAGAATGGCAATGGGTAGAAAAGCGTTCTTGAAAAAGAGAAATTTGTTAACATCGAATATTGATTTAAGCCTAAGGAAGTCTTTTCTGAAGGCATTTGTATGGAGTGTTGCCTTGTATGGGAGTGAGACATGGACGATAAACAGTGCGGACAGGAAGAGGATTGAGGCGTTTGAAATATGGTGCTACAGAAGAATGCTGAAGATTAGGTGGGTGGATCGCGTAACTAATGAGGAGGTATTGAACAGAATTGGGGAGAAAAGAAATTTCTGGCATACTTTGACTAAAAGAAGGGATAGATTGGTAGGACACATTCTTAGACATCAAGGAATTGTGAATTAGCGTTGGAGGGAAGTGTGTGGGGAAAAAATCTCAGAGGAAGACCAAGAGATGGATACAGTAAGCAGATTCGGGCAGATGTAGGTTGCCGTTCTTATGTGGAGATGAAGAGGCTTGCTCAGGATAGGGTATTGTGGAGAGCTGCTTCAAACCAGTCTCCGGACTGAAGACCACAACAACAACAACAGATAGATTTGTAAATTATTAATTTACCCAGCTAGGATGTGGTACAAAATGCATACATGACGGATGTTCAGAGTCATTATGACCCAATATTTCAATTATATTTTTGAAGTATTTATTGAGATTTTTAATGATGGACGGGATGCGAACCTACAAATTAGTTGTCAGTGAAAGAGAATTTCGTAAAAAAAGAAAAACTTTATTTGTATAAATGTCTAATCTTTCCTATTATACAAGAAGTCCAAAAATATATCATCTTTTTTAGCACTTTACATTACATATTCTCAAAAACCAACAATAGTAATCATTCTGATGAATAATTTTTTGTAAGTATTTATGAGGTCAACATTGTCAATCGCAAATCGGTAATAAATCAGTGTTATAAGTTACCGATGATTACTTGTTGTAGCGCATGACTGACACAACGGTACAATGTGCTCTTGTCAAATGTAGGTAGATAGGTAATACAAAGCATATTTTTGTTGCAAGACAGTCTCCATGATCAAACCCCTGACTGTGCTGATCTCGCCGCCAAGCTTACTCCAGGAAACTGTCTTCTTATATTTTCAGAACGGGTCCGAACGTGTTGCCAGGGCGGATTTTTGCACCACTTGGATCCATCTTTACCAAAATTTGATCTTGGTACCTGACTTCCCGACTGCTCGACTCTTTCTGCTAACATTGAACTGTTGGTACTATTTTGCAACTCATTTGGTGGTATATTGCCTTCATTGTCACTGCCATCACTTCCATCTTGCTCAGTATTACTACTGCGACTGTGCTCGCTTCTCGCTGTCATCTTGCATAAAGTCGTCTTCACTGTCAGTTTTTTCCGCCAGCCAACAACGTATAAGTTCATTGTTCATTTTGACCAAATAAAACTAAAAACACAAAATATTCACTGGAAGTAATAGATCAAAAATGCCACAAAAATAATTCGTTGCGGTTGTGGGAGAGTCATAATTACCTTCTTTGTTTTTACGCACGTGTACCTCATTCTACAGGCGACGACCGACTGAGTGACGGTGCGCTGAGGGGCGGGGAGTTCCATTGTTACAGCTTCTGTGAACTGCAACAATGTGCAACTGCAGAACGAAAAACTCTGCACGAAACAAAATGAGCGGGTACAAATTGGCTCCACCACATCCTCTCCGGGTTATGGATGTATGCATCCATATTATTTTAAGAAGTGGAAATCCTTTTATTCTTAATTACTGGCTACATGAAAGTAACAGCGGCTTGATGGCATCATGCTAGAGACCCACACACCGAATCAAAGGTTCGCAGATTCATTCCCCGATGTAGCCTAGGATTTTTTACCTGCCACATTTCACTTATTACAGCAGTGGGTAGGCACAACGACAATTACGATTTATCGTAAAAGATAAGTTAAGAAAAGTCATTCCTAAGTCTTTAGCATTTACAGATTTAGAGGAAAACTTTTATAACGTTAACTGCAAGAAATTATTTCAATTTGAACGAAAACATTTTGGTTTATGTTTCACCGTACTGTTTTTGAAATTGCTTAAACACAAGCTATTTCTGTTACCAGTCAGTTTGTTTATTGTATCCACAACGCGTTTCAGGTGCTTAAACCTGCAGGCGGAATAATATTATGCCGCGGTGGAGTAGCCGAGCGGTCTAAAGCGCCTCGCTGCGGAGCGCGCGGTTGCTCGCCGTCGGAGGTTCGAGTCCTCCCTGGGGCATGGGTGTGTGTGTGTTTGTCCTTAGGTTAGTTTACCTTAGTCTAAGTAGTTTGTAAGCTACGGACTGATGACCATGCAGTTTGGTCCGAAAGATTTACAAACAAACGATAATATTATGCTGTGTACATGTAGGTTTTATGATGGTTTGACCTGTTGCACTGTCTACAAGAGAAAATACAAGTACTGGAAGTACGATATTTCAATTTTTTATTAATTTACCTCCAGTGAAAAATTGTACAAAGTCACATTCTGATGTACTGTTTCCTATTTCCTGTTGTCCTATGTGCAAGAGGTCAACCTATCATAAAACCTACAAGTTCACAGCATAATATTATTCCACCTGATGATTGGGATTTGAACTCCTGAAACGCGTTGTGGGTATAATGAACGAAGTGACTCGTAACAGAAATACCTTGTGTTTCACATACTTTCAAATTCTGAAGGTAGCAGAGGTAAAATATATGGAACGGAAACGTACACACAACTTGTACAAAAACCATAGAGCAGTTGTAAGACTAAGAGCATGAAAGGGATGCAGTGATTCGGAATTGAGTAAGATAGGGCTCTGGAATTTCCCTAATGTTATTTAATCTTGAGCAGGCTATGAAACAGTTGAAGGAGAAATTTGGAGAAGGCATTCTAGTTCAGGGAGTAGAAATCGAAACTTTGTGGCTTGCTGCTGACACTGAAATTCTGTCACAAACGGCAAAGGACCTAGAAGAGCAATGGACAATGTTTATAAGATAGACATTAACAAGAGCAAAACAAGGGGATTTAATGCACTGTAAGAAAATCAGGCGATGATTTAAGAATTATATTAGGTAGTGAGGCAAAAGTCGTAGATGAGTTTCGTGTTTTGGGTAGCAAAATAATTTCAGATGGCCGAAGTAAAGAAGCCATAAAATGCAGAGGGGCTGTGGGAAGAAAAGAATTTCCGAAAAATAGATATTTGCAGATATACAATATCAATTTAAATGTCAAGAAGTTCTTTCTAAAAGTATTTGTCTGGATTGTATCATTATACGCGAGTGAAATATGAATAAGAAATAAAGTCAAAAAATGATTGAAGCTTTTGAAATGTCGTGCTGCAGACAAATACTGCAAATTATGTGGGTATTTCGTGTAACTAATGAGGAAATGTTGGACAGAACTGGGGAGAAAAGAAATTTCTGGCATGTCTTGACTAACGAAGAAATCGATTTGTGAGACATATTCTGAGACATCGCGGATCCTTAATAAAGCATTGGAGCAAAGTGTGTGGGGAAAACATCGTAGAAAGAGACCGAGAGGAATACAGTAAGCAGGTGCAAAAGGATGTAGGTTGCCTTTCTTATTCAGTTTCGTAGATTATTTCCTTCAAGTGGCCCATAACTAAAAGGCTGAAAGGGTGAAATAACATCAGTTTCAGATCAAGAATGTTCTCAATGAACAGATGAATCGTCCAAATATCCACGGAACAGGAAGAAGTCTGGAGGATGGATCTGCGACTGGTATGGTAGATGTTCAGGTTGCCCTACCCCATTTTTGCCAGGAACTGTTGGACGATATTGGCTGTGTGTGTGGGCGAGTGTTGCCTGCAAGTTCTTATCCACCATACTCGCCGGATCTCAATCCTCCAGACTTCTTCCTATTCCCTCGACTCAAAGTGGCTTTGAAAGGAAAGAGATTTGACGATATGCCTGACATCCAACGAAACGTGTCGAGGACTTTGACATATTTTGCAGACCTCAGCGGTGCATAGTTATGTGAGATACTACATTGCCGCGTTGGAGTAGCCGAGCGGCCTAAAGCGTCTCTGCGGAGCGTGCGGTTGCTCGCCGTGGAGGTACGAGTCCTCCCTGGGGCATGGGTGTGTGTGTTTGTCCTTAGGTTAGTTTACCGAGGTTTAAGTAGTTTGTAAGCTACGGACTGATGACCAAGCAGTATGGTCCGATAAATCTAAAAACATTTGAACATTTTGATTTGAAGATGCTGCTTCGAATGACAGTAAAATAACTGTGGTTCATCTACATTAATGTTACAGGAGTATTCACCAAACTTGTCAGAGGTTGTATATTCTGGAAGTTTTAAAATTACGTTTTTCTTTACCTAATAAAATGGAAGACTTAATTTTTGCCATTGTTCTCAGATACATCACAATCTTATTGAGATAAATAAAAGAAAAATACTGTAAAAAGAAACAATGTTAATCTACATATTTTTTAAAACTGCAAATACAATACGTCCCTATGAATTTTAAAGTAAAATTCGCTTCACTGCTTACTGAGCTACCTTAGTCTACCCCTAATCTATCCTTATCGGTAATAGGGTTTCCTATTCGAAAAAGAATCAGTTTTGTGAATAAACACATGTTCATCTCGTTCCACTGAAACTACTTTTAGCCTACCAGACCTTTAACAACGTCAAATTTTTCCTATCTTATCCTCAAAATAGCTCTAGCCTAAACTACTGTTTTAAAATATTTTGGTTTATGTCTACAACAACTAGCTGATACTATATTATACAGTATGTGGCGTTACCCCGCATTTTAATATACTTTATTACAGCTGTCCTTAATTTCATTTTATTTCTTTATGGGCAGCCGGTGGCCGCGTACGTAGACAGCGGTTACAAGCACGGGCTGGATGGTTGCGACAACGACAGATTATCAACCAACAGTAAGAATGCAGCCGTTACCCGAGCAATGCAAGAGAGTGGGGTTCCACCGTGTTTCTGTATGGCGGAAAATGCCACATTTTATATGTTAATGGTTTACTATTTAAAAAGTCTTTTCAATAACTTCAACAGCGAATACAGCCATGTTTATATAATTACATAATTATTATAAAGGCTATGGTAATCAAAATTAAGTTGTGTATTTAAAAAGTGATTTTAATTAGACGCTGATGTCCAGCCAACATAAAGCGTCTCGCTGCGGAGCGCGCGGTTGCTCGCCGTGGAGGTTCGAGTCCTCCCTGGGGCATGGGTGTGTGTGTTTGTCCTTAGGTTAGTTTACCTAGGTTTAAGTAGTTTGTAAGCTACGGACTGATGACCACGCAGTTTGGTCCGATAGATTTACAAACATTTGAACATTTTTTCCAGCCAACAGTGTGCTATAGTTTGTTAAATTTAGGCGCCGAAGCGTGACTGTGTACAAAGTACTGTTGCAAGTGGGTCGTCGGTGTAGGCAACACGTAGTGCTGTGTCGTCGGTCGCGAGTGTAAATGAAGATGATGTTCAGTAAAAGAAAAAAATCGTGCCGCCTAACATTGAACCAACTCTGTGAAATATATATATATATATATATATATATATATATATATATATATATATATAGACGAATATTTGGTGAATTGTGCGAGTCACGGCAGATTAAGACTTACAAGATCAGGACTTCAAGATTTGAAAGTAAACGCTAATTTAATTATTTGATCTCATATTTAGAAAGTTGCTCAGCATAGATAATAATTCATTACCGAGTGATTGATATGGCATGTGAATCTGGCTTCACACTAATCTGCTATTCTGAAAAATGAAACAGAAAACTGTCTTAAAATAATCACCTTTAATTCCGTGTAGATAAAACCACACCTCCATTAATTTATGTTCCAAAAATGTCAGATGCTCAAATGTTTGTTAAGCTTAAGGGACCTAACTGCGGGGTCATCAATCCCTAAACATACAAACTACTTATGAGTTTTCTTAACAGTAGCTTAGTAACATCCGTCAAAATGACGGCTACGTTCAAATTGTCAGTGAACTGTGACGTTTTAAGGAGCACTTGATGAAAAAGTGCACATGGGTAGAGTGTTGGTTTGGATTCACTCTCGCCGAATTGATAGGTGTTACTAACAAAAGATCAAAACCCCTGAAAGACGGGTGTTCGTAGCGAGCGTTAAACCAGATGTTAGTAACGCTGGGTTAAAGACGACATAAACATCCATGCCCGAGGGGGGATTCGATCCACCGTCGGGAAAGGCCTGGCGCATCGGAGCAAAACGCGCAAGTTCGCTTGGACACTCCGCGGCGGCTGATTTGTATTCTAGCAATCAATATTGTGATTCGCATGTAGTTAGAGTCAAAGACCTAAAAAAGTATTTGTAGAGCTTAAGGGACTTAACTACGGGGTCATCAGTCCCTAACCTTACAATATACTTATGAACAACCTTATACTAAAGACGGCACAAATATCCGTGCCCGAGGGGGGATTCGAAGATCCGATGGGGAACGGCCTCGGGCATCATAGCATAGCAGCACAATGCGCTCGGCCGCTCTGTCGCGGCAGAGTCCAACACCTGCAGAGAAGAATATCCATTGTGACATGTAAAACTAAGGTAAGCAATATTGAGAGGCAGAGTGGGAATCGGCACAATACACTGAAAGGTGGAAATAACTACAGTATGGAATTGTCGTTTGGTGTGTGTGTGTGTGTGTGTGTGTGTGTGTGTGTGTATGTGTGTTGTGTGTGTCTGCAATGCCATGAATTCCAGCGAGTATTTAGGTCCTATAGACTGCAAGTATAGGTGGCGTCCCTTAACAAACTGACATTTATAGTTAACAGGTCTATATGTGGGACGCAACATTTAATTAACGCATCAAACCTCGCTTGAAATTAAGTACCGGAATGTTATAAGTTCATTGGTCAAATTACATGTGTCATACAGAGAGTAGACTCTGGGATGCGGAAATAAGCTAAAAATGTTCATTTAACTGAAGTGGAATATAATATCTTACACTACCGTATTGGAGTACTAAGTAGGCTTGTAATTATGAATGGAAAGTAAAATATTACATCAAATAGTATTTGTGGAAATATCTTTCACTATCATACAAACGTATGTGTCACTCCATCGCGTACTAATTCTGCATGAATGCGATAATTAAAAAGAAAATATTTGTTCTATCTCTAATGCACTGTTTCGGTATCTGAGTGTATTTTATTTTCTCAGGAGCCATCTTATTAACGTGAAGGTAGCTATTATTTTCTCTTCACGGCATAAACATACGAGGCGCGTCCAGAAAGTAAGTTCCGTTTGCTTATATAAAACGAACGGGTACAGATACAGAAAAAATATCGATTTCACAAAAATCTACAACTGTTAAACTACTTTTCTACATAGCTTCCGAAATTTTGTAGGCAATTGTCATAGCATGGCACAAGGTTTTGTGTGCCTTTTTCATAGAATGTTGCCGCCTGTGTATTCAACCATGTGGTAACATGTTCTTTCAGCTCGTCATCATCGTTGAAGTGTTGTCCACCAAGTACAGATTTTAGGTGTAAGAAGAGGATTACTGTCAAAAGTTTTTTTTCACGATAATGCCTGACCTCACACACCGAATGTAACCAAACAATTCTTCCGGAAATTTCAATGTGACCTTTTTGATCATCCTCCAGACAGCTCGGATCTCTCCCCTAGCGACTTTCATATCTTCTTACACCTAACATCTGTCCTTGGTGGTCAACACTTCAACGATGATAAAGAGCTGTTACCACATGGTTGAATACACAGGTGGCAACCTTCTGTGAATGATGTGTGCAAAAACTTGTGCCACGCTATGACAAGTGCCTAAAAAATTTCGGCAGTTATATGGAAAAGTAGTTTAAGAGTTGTAGAATTTTGTGGAATAAAAATTTCTTCTGTATCTGTGTACAATTTCATTTTATTAGCACACGGAACATACTGGACGCGTCTCGTATTCTAGCAATCGATATGGTGATTCGCATAGAGCCCAAGGCCTAAAAAAATATTTGTAGAACTTAAGGGACTTAACTACGGGGTCATCACTGCCTAAATTGACAAACTACTTATGAACGACCTTATACTAAAGACGGGACAAACATCCATGCCCGAGGGGTGATTCGAACTCCCGACGAGGAACGGTCTCGCGCATCGTTGCATAGCGCCTTAATGTGCTCGGCAGAGTCTAAGACCTGAGGAGACGAATATCCATTGGGACATGTAAAACTAAGGTAAGCAATATTGAACGTGTATTGAGAGGCTGAATAGGAATGGGCACACTACACTGAAAGGTGGAAAGAACTACAATATGGAATCGTCGTTTGGTGTGTGTGTGTGTGTGTGTGTGTGTGTGTGTGTTTGTGTGTGTGCAATACAATGACTTTAGGCGAGTATTTAGCTCCTATACACTGCAAGTATATGTGGCATCCTTTTACAAACTGACATTTATAGTTAACAGGTCTATATGTGAGACGCAGCATTTAATTAACGCATCAAACTCCGCGTGAAGTTAAGTATCAGAATGTAGGTTCATTGCTCATATTTGCTGTTTCAAACAGAGAGTAGACTCTGGGTTGCGGAAATAAGCTAAAAATGTTCATTTAACTTAAATGGAATATAATGTCTTACACTATCGTATTGGAGTGTAAAGTAAGCCTGTAATTATGAAAGGCAAGTAATATATTACATTAAATAGTTTTTGTGGAAATATGTTTCAGTATCATATAAACGTATGTGTCACTCCATCGCGTACTGATTTTGCTTGAATGCGATAGTTAAAAAGAAAATATTTGTTCTATCTCTAATGTACTGTTTCGGTATGTGAGTGTCTATTTTTTTTTTTTTTTTTTTTTTTTTTTTTCTGAGACGCCATCGTGTTAACATGAAGGTAGCTATTATTTTCTCTTCACGGCATAAACGTATTTTCTACTGGGCATCGTCGAAGTACGTAATTCCCTCGTAACATCCTGCTGAGAGACCCTCGTGTTTTCCTTTGCTCTTTGTCTTACTAACTGCCTTCTGAGAAGCGGTAAGACTCCGCAGCGAACGATATTGGAGCAGAGACCACTCGACGGAGCACGGTGTCGGGATTCTTCATGTCGAGAAAGAATCGTCGGCACCAAGTCAAATGACGTACTTTTCCCCGGCTTATCTGAAATTCAAACGGACGTTTGACGGCTCAGTGGAGGCTCAGCGGAAGTTAAAGCCGGCGCGTCGGCAGGGAACCCTGCGGCTCCGTGTAACGGCGCCGCCCTGCCGTGTTACAAGCCTGACGACGATAACATGGAGATTCCCAGCCGTCAGCTCGCGTGATAAACTTTTAGGGGTTATTTATGCAGATTGTATGCTAATTCTTTCCGACGGTCTACGACTTCGAAATGGAAGATAAGAAGGAAATCCCTTGCCACTTGGCGTTGTGTCTTTGGTTAAAATTTCTGTACCGCATAGGGTTTGAGTGTACAAACGCTCTGATTCGCAACGAAACCTCGTCTTGTTTCTAAGAGCCGTGTTTAGTGATAAACAATATTAGAGACTTCCTTCCGTATACAGGGTGTTACAAAATGGTACTGGCAAACATTCAGGAAACATTCCTCACACACAAAGAAAGAAAATATGTGAACATGTGTCCGGAAACGCTTAATTTCCATGTTAGAGCTCATTTTAGTATTTCTCTTTAAATGTTAATTGAAATAATTCGTGCAGACAATTTTCAAAACACCCAATTATTTCATTAGTATGTACTGTACTTCCTCGCCATTATGCAATCACGTCATCAACACACATTTTCTGTGAACGTTTCGGCAGGAATTGTTGATGATGTCTTGATTGGGCCTCATGTTCTACCACCTACTCTCACTGGAGCACGTTATCATGATTTCATATGGGATACTCTACCTGTGCTGCTAGAACATGTGCTTTTACAAGTACGATACGACATGTGGTTCATGCACGATGGAGCTCCTGCACATTTCAGTCGACGTGTTCGTACGCTTCTCAACAACAGATTCGGTGACCGATCGATTGATAGACGCGGATTAATTCCATGCCCTCCACGCTATCCTGACCCTCTTGACTTTCATTTATGGGGGCATTTGAAAGCTCTTGTCTACGCAACCCCGATACCAAATGTAGAGACTCTTCGTGCTCGTATTGTGGACGGCTGTGATAAAATACGCCATTCTCCAGGGCTGCATCAGCGCTTCAGGGATTCCATGCATGTATCCTCGCTAACGGAGGACATTTTGAACATTTCCTGTAAGAAATTGTTTGAAGTCACGGTGGTACGTTCTGTTGCTGTGTGTTTCCATTCCATGATTAATGTGATTTGAAGAGAAGTAATAAAATGAGTTCTAACATGGAAATTAAGCGTTTCCGGACACATGTCCACATAACACATATTCTTTCTTTGTGTGTCAGGAATGTTTCCTGAAAGTTTGACGGTACCTTTTTGTAAAGCCCTGTTACTGAGTTTTATGTCGTCTAATTGAATGATTAAAATAAGGTTAATGGATTTATAGTTCAAGAAGGATAATTATTTGAAACTGAATAAGTCCGTAGATTAACAAGAATTTTACTGTCTTTTTCTTTTTCTTCTACCTTCGGTCTTGCTGTTCTATGTATTCTTTTCATCGTGCTCCCATGGCTCTTGGTTGTAATAGAAATTAATATTTTTGACTGATACTTCTTTAGTTTTAGGTTGTGTACCCGCCATGTACTTGACTCGTGTAGTGTATCTAAAGTACTTTTAAAATTTTGATTGGCGTTCAGGGTTCTAACTTCTTATTTTGTTGTACAATATGGACGAAGTTCCTGTTATTTTAAGAAAACTCATTGTCGATAAAAAAGATGAAATGTAAGCTATCATCAAATATTGTTTTCAAAACTGTATCTGCGGACTCTTACAAGCACCTAGCTCCGCGCGTCGTCTGGTGTGCTTAAGATTTACCCTGCCACGGAAATTTTGATTTTCGTAGATTTCCGTACTTATGTAGCAGTCACCTTAGAATACACGTCATTGATGTGTTAGCATTTTATGTAGTAAACGAGGTAAAATGGTTTGTATGTGTTATTTTAATTACATTTTATGATTGACTGTGGGGAACCCTTATGCTAATGATTGTGTGTTTAAACAGATTATCTCATGATGGGTCACGCCCAAAACTAGTAATAAAGAAGACCATTTAACTAAAACCACAGCGACCTATCAGCATAGTTTTATCAAATTGTATTAACCGTATACGTCATGTACGACTTTAAGTCGTTTTTGGTATGACCACGGTCATATAAAATTTGGGGATGCCAACTGCAACATCCATGTGCCCTGGAATTGGCTTGCATGTGATGCCTTGTATATATAGGCATAAATAACAACGATTCTGAAACTGTAATAACGACATTGCGAAGATCCTATTGTATAGATCCAAAAGTTTAATGTAAAGATTAAAACTTTGTTACTATTCAAATGTTACGACCCTGAATACCATCTGACACCTGGCTATACTGATAATGACTCATGTCATTCGTATTTTTAACCTACAACAACAACATGTTAATAAAAATTTTTCACTGTTTTTAAAATGATATTGAGTTCTTTGTAAATTAATGTTGCCATACCAGGAATGTTATTGGCGATCTAATGAAACTAACATGAGTTTCAGATGGGTTGGCAATTTTCGTATCTATTATGATGGACATGTCTCTTGCATATTTCTACAGGAAGTTTCTTCATAGATGATGTCAGATAAATCTGTCGCAAGTGGTTACCTGATTCAATAAAAATAAAACAACTAACGATTTGGCCACATTTTATTATTGTAAAAATTAATGAGATAGAAGTCGCAATGACGAATTTCTATATTCAATTTCGTCAGAGCAGGTCAGAAGAGAGCTGTATGCAACTGACCAATAAGACGTGATACAATAGATACTATTCTCGTGGGGAAGGCCACTTACGTTTAGTACTCTGCTGTGATTGGTCACTGCGTACGTAGACTAGGCGTCAGAAACAATTTCTTCTCTGGTCAAAATTAGATACACTAATTTACTTTATTTTTATAATAAGTCATCTCTCAGAAGCAAGCTACCATTTTTTAAATATCATTTAAAATATATAAATCAACAAACAAAAGTTAAACGAAAAACCGAAAAGTCAGATGAAACGCTTCAGCATGTATTGGCGCTAGTCAGCACGCCAGGAGACCCAGTTGGATCTCACTGCTTCGGCTTCGGCATAAAAAACGGGTCATAGAATACCAGTTAATTACACATAAATACTTGTCGAAGCTATGAAAATCGTGAATGGTAATTAGACACAGTGGAAATTAAAATACAGTTTGTTAATTGTAAAATTATGTTTCTGCAAAACGTCCATTGAATAATTTGTATTACGAGACTAGTTCCTCGCTAATTAACTAACAGCCTCAACATCTAGAACTAACGATCTGCGTGCCGTCTTCTGCATTGTTGAGACAAATTGCGGAAGACAACAAGTTGTGAACATTGCTTTAGATACTTCTAACAGACTTTTACTCTGGGCGGTGACAGTAACTAGGCACCTCGCAAGTAATTCACTTCCGTTACAACCGAATTCAGTTACTCGACGTTGTGGCAACGAGGGAGAAGTAAAACGAAGAAGTAAAGATGTACGAGACAACTACTCTTTCAACATAAGAAACAGTTTTTCTTCCTACTGCCGCAAGGGGTGCATGTGTTTATGAGAAATGTAGTACCCACAGAAGGTAACAGAATGTGGATAGATGAAACAACACACATCCGCCACGCACCACCTTCAATACTGCATATACACCGGAAAACCTCAGACTTTAGCGAAGGATAGCACTACTGCGGGAGAAGAAAAGGAACGTTGCTAATTAGGCGCCCACTGCTTAGGGTATGTTAGAGAACCCTGTATTACTCTTTCGATCAGTGGCAGGTAGGCGGAGTCATTTCAGCGTAAGCGGAGAGCGCCTGAAATCAGCCAAATGGGCGCTACCAAAGAAACTCAATTTAGCCGCAATTCATCCAATCCACAACAGCCAATCGCAAAGTTGGCACGGCACAATCAGCGCAGTGATGTGTTCCTGCTCCGTGATCGTGGCGTCGGCAAATTGCTGTTTCCCTGTGCGGCCGCTGTATCGATGCAGCGTCGAGAATTTGGCTCCCGGATATATCCTCGGGCGCTAGTAACGTCACAGTTCCTCTTCACATATACCTGTACTGGCTTACACAGAGAGTTGTACTCGTTATCGGTTTTAAGACATACCTGCCATACAACCAGCGAAATTTCTGAGCGAGTTTAACGGGTTTGTAGCACATAATTTAGGCAAAAGAAAATTAAAAGTGTTACATATCGTAAACAACTGTATCATTAATAACGCTCGCAATCTTGCATTGTGCGAGAAAGGGGAAAGAAATAGTTTTGTTTGTTACAGACGAACCATCTCAGACTTTTGGAAAACAAACGTCTGGAAGTTTTCTTCGTTTTATCTTCATTTAAGTAGCTAACCCGGCAATGCCACGCAATTGCTAAATATGCACTGGAACTGGATACACATCCTGCACTCCTTCCATTAATCTCTCTGCGCATTACTTCTCCCACTTTTCTCTGTAGTACCTAGTTGAAAACCCGGCGTTGTTCGGGAATTTATTAATTCGAATATTCCATTATTTAACTCCTACTTCCCTTCTCTCTGTCCGTCTCCTTCTCCCGTCTCCTCCTCGTTCTCCTTCTTCGCCACCTCCTCCACTTCCACCACCTCTTCCGCTTCCTTTTCTTCCTCCCTCCCACCCCACTGAACCGTCCATATCCCTGTGATGCACGAATTACTAACAAATCAGAATATTTTTCAAATGGTGTTTATATAGTAAATAGCAACGTCTGCTATCATAAAATACAAAATTTATTGCAATTTACTATCTACAAGGAAAAATACAAAGGTGTCCATTGAAATAGTCACTGTGCGCTAGAGACCTTCAGAATCCTTTGTGTCAGTTTTTCTATGGAAACATCGAAAAATTTGGACGTAGAGGATCGTTGCATTTCTTGAAAATTCCTTCGCACCGTCTTTGTGAAATTGAAGTGCATTTTGAAAACGCTTGCTGCCATTTCACACTCGTCAGGTAAAAAAATCTAGAGGACTACTCACATTGCGATTAAGAACAGGGCCACGTTTTTCACCACTAATGACATCCCTCGAACTTTTCTTAAGGGTTACGTGCGGCTGTAAGACCCCTGAACGTTTTCAGACCTTTTTGGAGCGTAATGGAACCCAATTTCGGTTCTACGTCAAAACCATATTTCCTAACCGTTCGGCGAAATTTAAATGTGATCTGAAGCACAAAATGATGTTTATGCTTTTTCTATTTTCCTGTTTCATGCCCTCGTGTGATGTGAGCACAGTTAAGTGGGTTCCACCGATTGATACAAGTGTGAATAAATCTGCAAGGAATCTCTATAAGAGGTCTACAGTAAGTCTACAGCCTTGGTGGAACTAGTGCATCTTTGGTGGCTACATTACAAATCGTTCTCTTCTGAGGCAGCCGGTCAGTGATTTCTAGATCTCAGCGTAAGGGTCACCGTTTCGTCACTGACTAGTTGTCGGACATGGACAGGGGTTCCAGTTATGCAGTAACCACCAATTCAGATCGTCACTGTCAAAATGGCGGTTACATTGTTACCAAGGAATCAATCGCTGGGTCCTGTCTCAGAAGATACTTATTGTTTTATCAACGAATTATTTAATGTCACAAATCCTTGTGTCTATATCCTAAGAGGGCGCGAAACAGAAAGATTGAAGAAGCACTAACATCATTTGACACTTTGTATCACATCCAAATTTTGTCATTTTGAATGGTCCATAGTGGTTAATCCTTTGTAGTAGTGCACGAATTGGTATCACACTACAATACAGATGGGTCATATCATACAGAATAAGGTTACAGCGCTACATTGATTGATACAAGTGTTCATTGGATTTGTGGGGTGGTGCTCATCGCATTGAATACTGATGTTTTTGACCTGATGCGTGTAAGAAATGAATGTTTGGTTTGATTGAGACTATTTGCGCTACCTCTTGAAGCCATTTTGTCCTGATTATGCAGTGAGTCTGAAATGTTTTCCTCCGTTATCTATAAGGAAAACGCTTCGTTTTAGTGTTGAGTTTCATGGTTAAGATCTCTAATTCAGAAACATCAAGGAAAGGGAGTTAAAGTTGTTAACAGATTGTGTGACAGCTCAGTGGTGGAATTGTGTAGAATTCTAGCCAAAGTTTGTGCTTTGAGGTCATTGATCCATCTTAAACATCTTATTAAATTCCCTTTTGTTTAATAAGAAACTCATAATTTGAAACGTTTCCAAGACTAAGGAAGAAAGAAAAAAAGTGAAGGAACTTTAGGGTCCATCGTCCCTTCGACAACTTGGTCGTTAGACATGGAAATCATGCTCTGATTTTTGGGTAAGAGTGGAGAAAGAAATCTGTCATGCTGGTGTAGGCCTGGAATGATTTAGACAAGTCATAGAAAAGCTAAATCTGGATTCCCGGAGGTGGATTTGAATTGCCGTCCTCCAGAATTAGAGACCAATGCATCAGCAATGTGCCACCTTGCTTGGCAAGCGTAAGGGTAGTGTCTCAATGAGACACACATTTGCACCATTACACGGGAAGATTATAGACATGTCTGAGCCAAAAGTTTACATCCCACGGGAGACAATTATGGGGATGGAATAGAGTTCAATTGTGTAGTGCTGTTTCCTACTTCAATATCATCTGTCTCGTTGTAATTCGATTCAGCTCTTATGTAAATAGTGTCACATATCTCTGAAACCTTCGGTTTACGGTTATATCAGTTTTATTTATTGTTTCATTTCCAGTTTAAACTCAATGAAAAAAAAACACCTCGGGGTAACCGGTTAAATTTTTTTTTCCCTAGTAACTAATCTAGCACTCAAAACACGAAAAATTTTACGACTTTCTCAGAATTTTGCATTGTACTCTTCTTCATGATACGTAGAATCAAAATATCACGTAAAATAGTGAACTGAAACAGAACTTAGTCCGTCTACCGTTCGTTGCTTTCATCTAAAAGTAATACAGGGTTGATTACCATAAAAAAATCTTCAGATTTATACTACTTATTTTGAAACTCGGCTGAAAAATCATGTTGCAAGCCCATCACTACTTGGGCACTGCGAATAGTCAGTACAAAAAGGTAAAAACTGAGGTTGGCGAATTCAATTTTCCGCGTATGTGAAATACGTCCAGACTCGGGATG